>CM022300.1:537316665-537916665 GCA_011799875.1 Thinopyrum elongatum | reverse complement strand
CAAAGAATGCAATCCAGAAGTGAAGCTTGCATTTGATGAGCTATGTCCTAAAAATGCCAAAATGACTTCTGGAATCATTCAAAAAGCACTTGCTAAGCATTGCGCAATGGCGGTCACCAAAGCAATCAAAGAAGAGATGGATGGTTGCCTTTTCTCTGTTCTTATTGACGAGTGTCGTGATATTTCGGTGAAAGAACAAATGGCCGTGGTTGTGAGGTACGTGTTGAAGTATGTTAAGTACTTTTTAGTTTCTTTGGTTTTTGTTCTATATAGAATTGTAGGGTGAGTCAACTCATTGTATGATTTTCCTACAAGTTTTTGAGCAAAAAAGGAGAGACCATGGAAAGGTTTTTGGGCATTAAGCATGTCCCAGACACAACATCAGCATCTTTGAAGAAGGCATTATTGGAGGTTTTTGCTAAACATGGCCTGCTTGTTGCAAGACTGCGAGGGCAAGGGTATGATGGTGCATCTAATATGAGAGGAGAATTTAATGGCCTTCAAAAGTTAATTCGTGATGAGAACCCACATGCTTTCTACATTCACTGCTTTGCTCACCAACTTCAGTTGATAGTTGTTGCAGTTTCGAGATGTTGTAAGGGCGTTGAGGATTTTTTTGACTATGTGACCATGATTGTCAATCTCAGCGGTTCATCTTGTAGGAGGAAGGATATGTTACTTGATAAGCAAAAGGAAGTTCTTTTGGCTAAGATTCAGGGAGGTGAGGTGCCCACGGGAAGAGGGAAAAAACAAGAAACATCTCTAGTTAGACCTGGAGATACAAGATGGGGCTCTCATTACAGAACTTTATCTCGCATTGAATCAATGTGGGAAGCAGTGATAGAAGTTTTGGGCATTGTTGAGGATGATGTGCGTGTTCCCTGTAGGGCAGGAGGTTTGGTTCATCAAATGGAGACTTTTAGCTTTGTGTTCATCCTAAAGATGATGTTAGAACTCCTTCGTATGACAAATGATTTATCTCTTCTATTGCAAAAGAAGGATCAAAATGTTGTTCAGGTATGTGATGGATTATGTTCTATGTATCTAGTTTGCTTGATATATATTGTTCATGTAAATTGACTTGCATCTAACCTTGCAAATTATAATTGTGTCATTCCAGGCAATGTCATTGGTTATGGATGTGAGAACACGTTTGATCAATTGGAGAAATGATGGTTGGGAGCCACTCTTGGAAGATGTTAAATCATTTTGCACCAAAAATGATATTCCAATAACAAATATGGATGACATGTTTACAAAATGGGGAAAATCAAGGAAAGGTGGAAGAAACAATGTCACAGCTGATCATTTTTTCCGTGTGGACACCTTCTATGTTGCTATAGACTCCATCACTACAGAGTTTGATCATCGTTTCAATGAGGTATCTTCAGAGCTACTCCAAAGCTTCTCTTGTCTTGACCCAAGGAACTCCTTTGCTAGGTTCAATGTGATTAAGCTTGCACGACTCACAGAGATTTATCATGCTGATTTCTCTAATTATGAACGTGAACACATAGAAGATAACCTTGATCTATTCATTATTCACATGAGAAGGGTCGAAGACTTTAGAGCTTGTCATGATATTGCAAGCCTAGCTAAAAAGATGGTTGAACTTGAAAGGCACATCATGTTTCCTATGGTTTATCGCCTCATTGAGTTGGCACTGCTACTACCGGTGGCGACGGCAACGGTTGAAAGGGCCTTTTCAGCAATGAAAATCATTAAGACCGAGTTGCACAGCAAGATGTCCGGTTGCTGGCATAATGACTTGATGGTGTGTTATATTGAGCGTGGGATATTCAAAAGTCTTGATCTTGGTGAAATCAAGGAAAGTTTTTAAAAGAAGGGTAGGGCCATTAAAGCTTCACTATTAATCGGTATGTTTTAGGTTGTTGTTCTATTTAGACAAACATGTTTCATTTTCTTTGTATCTGGTTATTCTGTTTAGGATCATTTAAAAATATTAGTGTACGATGTCTGTCAATGTGTGTTATCTACGTGGGTTTTGCATCCAATTTTTTTTTTGGCTTCAGAGTTCGCCCCACCTTATTTATTTTTCGTCCTCCGCCACTGCCTATATATATGCCCACGAGGCTCAAGCAATATAATGGTCGATTCCACCAATCCCTCTCTCTCCCTTTTAACATCTACTACTCCCTCTGTAAAGACGTTTTAGCAGTAAGGCGTTTTGGCAGTTATACAGAGCGAGTATTATATAAATTTGAGAGAAGTCCACGTTTCAACCTCGAACTAACCACTCGGTTTTATTTACAACCCTGAACTACGAAACCGGTCCAAATACACCCCGAACTAACTACTTGGTCCAAAACTCAACCCTGGTCTCAGTTTTGTGTCGGTCAAGCGGTTTTGACCGAAGTCAACGCTAACTGGACTGCTGACTAGGCACCCAGGAAATAAAAAGGTAAAAAAAAAGTCTCTCTCTCCATCCTCTCCGCCGCCAGGTACTGGATGCCCATGCGTTACTGGACTCGGTCCTTGCTACTGCTGCCGCTGCCTGTAGAAAGTGAGGTGAGGAAGAATAGACAAGTGTATTGATTCTCCCAGTGTACATTTATACAGAGATTACACACGGACAAACAGCTATCTTAACTAACTAAGCTATGCACTGGCTAACCACCCATAGAAACGAGTAGTAGCATGCAGATCGTGGGCGTTGGCGCAGCAACAGCACGCACGTTAGTGCATGCACTACTACCTGAAAGACCGGTTCCAACACTGCCGTCCCGAGCTCCGCTGACGCCCCTCCCCGACCACTACCCGCCGTCCATCATGCAGTGCCCCTTTCCCGGCCATGCAGCAGCGCCGCCAATTTGAAGCAGCTCGGTGGCGAGGTCAACGGCATCGGCGCCCTTCAGCCAGCACCGGACAAGCGCGTCGGCTCCCGTCAGCCAACACCGGACGACAGGCTTGTCCGGATCTTCGAGGTCCACCCGAGGAGATCCCGTCCATGAGGGCTCGCCGGAGTTGACGAAGATGACAGGGCAGTGCGGTTCTCGTCGGGATCGGTGTTCCCTTGGTCGTCTTCTTCCGTGGGATGGCGCGGGAGGTTCGTAGTAGCGAGGCAACCGTACAATCATGGTCGGAGGCACCAGTTTCCATCTCCTCAGGCGGCAATCACTCACCGGAGTTGACGCAGAGAGGCGGCGGCACAGAGCATAGTATCCTCCCGCCCCCCGGTCGTCATCTTCCTATACAGGCGAGTTGGTGACGGCGGCCCGGAGAGGCTGTTCCAGCTAGAGGCTACAGTTGGTGTTGTCTGGCGACAGCGACGGACGGAGGTACTGCATCGGTGCTGCCTAGGCTCCGCGGACTGGTTGTTTGCGAGCAGCCTAGCCCGGTTGTTCCGGTTGCAGGCTGCAGGTGGTGTTGGCTGGCGCCGAGGGCAGACAGAGGCAGGGACGGCTGGGCGATGAACAGAGATAAAGAGAACGAGCGGCGGCGGCTGCATCCTTTTACTCCTAGGCAGAGAGAAGATAGAAGAGGGGGGTAGGGTTTTTTTTTTAATTATTTCCTGGGTGCCTAGTCAGCAGTCCAGTCAGCGTTGACTTTGGTAAAAACCGCTTGACCGACACAAAACCAAGACCAAGGTTGTGTTTTGGACCTCGTGGTTAGTTCGGGGTGTATTTCGACCGGTTTCATAGTTCGGGGTTGTAAATCAAACCGAGTGGTTAGTTCGATGTTGAAATGTGGACTTCTCTCTATAAATTTTAATGTTGCTTTCATAACTATGTCTGGTAACAGGACTGAGATTCTGTCACAGGATGGTTGTATTTGATTTTCAAGTTTGATTGGATTGTTCTGAGGAGCATTGGCGTAAGATTATTGGATTTAACAGATTGAATCATGGAATAATACGATTTAGGACACGGGCAGTTTGTTCTGATCAATCTCATTTAATTCTTGCCATGAATAACCGTTGTTTTATTATTCAACTTTAGAGGCTTGGAAGAGACTAAGGGCTTGTGTTTTGCACTTTTTGCTAACTGCTGCCAGTCAATGTGACAATTCATTAAGAGTTGTATTATTTGTTGTGATGTCGTCCTGAACCTTAATACGCAGGTCGCCCATCGGTGAATCGTGTGGTAGTGCTGTGACAGTGGGTGCCTTATTTCTCTTGATGGGAGGAATGTGGTATTTCAAGGAGGATGCAGAGAAGCCAGCAGGTATATACGAAATGAATGTACTGTAATATGGATATGTCCTGCCTTGATACTTTTGACCCGACCACGAAACTTGTCTCACTCGAAAATCGCAGCCCTCAAGCAGATTCAACACGAGGAGGCCCTGGAAGAGGAAACCATTGAGAAAGCCATGAAGAAGAGGTTTGAGGACTGGATGATCAAGTACGGTCGCACGTACAAGGACAAGGAGGAGAAGGCGATGCGGTACGAGCTATTCAAGCTCACTGCCCAGCACGTGGACGAGAATAACGCTACGCTGGGCACTTTATGCACTCTAGGAACAAATCAGTTCGCCGACAGAACCGAGGAGGAGTTCAGTTGGAGTTGTGGAGGTCCTCGTTCTGTTATATCCGGTAAAGAGATCATGCGACGTGGCTACCTCGGCTAGACGGCGGTGGTATACATCATCCTTAATTGATGCCGGTAGTGTGCTATGCTATAGATGTATGGCAGGAATTAACCCAGCTTAGCTGTGATAAAAGAAAGAGTAAAAGGTTTGCTGCACTTGCAGCAGTTATTCTGAAACTAGAGATAGGCACAACCGTTATTCTGAATCTCCCTCGGTTGGTGACCTCCAGGGGCAGGGGAGCGAAATTGGTGTGTGGACACTACTTCAGTTCAGAATTCAGAGCAACTAACTGTTATTCTGAATCTATTTGGGTCGTCATCTTCAGGCTAAAAGTACTTCTGAAAGTAGTGAATCTCTTTTTGCTAATTGCTACGGAGTACTCCCTCCGTCCCAAAATAAGTGTCTCATGCTTAATACAACTTTGTTAGAGTTAGTACAAAGTTGAGACACTTATTTTGGGACGGAGGGAGTAGTACTTAAGCTTGATGATTAGCTATGAAAAGTGTGAGTTAGATATTGACAGCATTGCCTCATGATATTTTCAGTAATTCTCATGATATTTTCGAGCACTTCTGAAAGACCACTCCATCAGTCATTCGTCTATACAGAAAGCTGTCAGGTCGTATTAGCTAGCTCTATGAATGCCTCGTAATCGGTCTTTATCAAGCAAAACCTGGAGACCTTGTCATTGATTGGCTGTGTGTGTTGTTAGATAGGTAGTTCTAGTTTTTTTTCAAAAAAAAAAGGATATGTAGTTCTTTTTTTTTGAATGTTGGTAGCAACATGCTACCAAATTCATTGATTACAAGCAGTAGCAGCTGGTGCTGCACAATGGTCTGCCACTTGAGCACAAGCCAAGAAGAATGTTGGGCAACTACCAGGTTACATACATTCACAGCCCTTGAAGCATCCATGCCGATCCTCCTACTTCTGCTCCCAATATGCCGTCCACTGTGGTCAGCTGTCGGGAAGTCTGATCCCCAGTTCACCACATCACACAAAGGCTTCAGATTCTCCCTTCTCGCGGAACCTGACACATTTCGACTCGTCCATCCAATGTACAAACTATACATGGCAGGCTTGCACTTGCAGTATCTCACATCACAATTCATACTCTCGGGGTCCTCTATAGTTCTCTGATCCTGCAGTGGCACCGCCACTCGTGACCAACAGAAACAAAAAGGAGTAGAAAGGAACTACTATCTTTATACTGTGGAAGACAAAATGCGAGTGGAAATTAAGGTGTTTCTATGGCTGATGCCGGAAAATAGTGTTTTAACAGAAGAAAATCTTTTGAGATGAGGTTGTGTCAGCGACCCAATTACTGCCACGGCCACATCGACCCACAATAAGGCAGCCAGCCCACCAAGAGACTAGCACATGGGCCTGGGCCGTCGAGAACCAGCTATATATGTACAGGGGAAAGCAACGAGCCATCCATCCGGGCTTGGATCACGACAACGGCGGCTTCCCTGGCACCCCCTACCTTTCTTCTTCCTCCCTCCCTCTTCCTCCTTGTTCTCTGAACTCTAGCAATTCCTCCTGTATCAAGCTTGTAATTCGAATTCGTGATTGAGAGAAGTGAATCGATAGCTGGTCCCTAACATCATGGTATCAGAGCTGGGCCCCACGCCACCCTATGGGGGGCTTCCCTAGGGGGGTGGGGTGTCAGGAACCTGACCTTGGGCAACGCCAGTGACTTTAGTCCCACCTCGGATATGGGAGGATGCTAGGACCTCCTTATAAGGGAGAGTGCCACACTCACTTCAGGCCGGTCTTTTGGGATGTTGTGGGCTCTCCGCTTGTAGTGGAGTGTCCGATGCGCACCGGAAACGTCCAAACATATGCCGATGGACCGGGAGCTGGGCCTGGGTTGATAACAAGTGGTATCAGAGCCACCATGCCTCCTTCCACCCTTCCGATTTGCCACAAATCCTCCAAGTTCGTCCAATTTTTGCTCATTTTTTTCTCAGTTCATCAATTCCTTCCACCACCATGCATCCGGAGCTGAAGGCCTACCTGGACGATTACCACGCGCGGACCATGGCGCGCTACGACGCCGCGGACAGGCAGTTCGCGCTAATGTTCAAGATCCTCACGGGCGTATCGACCCCGCAGCCGGCGTGTCCCATGGCCATGGCAGCAGATGACGGCCTCACCGACGACTCCAGTGTCCCGGCGGTCGTCCCCGACACCTCTTCCTCCACCACCAAGGCCAAGGAGACCATGGAGCTCACCCCCGGCGCGTCCCCTGCTTCCATCGAGATGGTGCCAGTCACCTGTTCGACGAAATGCTCGACCCAAGTTGTCGCCGTCACCCACGTCGACAACGTCCACGATGCCACAGTCATCTGCCTCGAGCCCATGGTCGACCTCATCCACCAGGAGGTCGCCGCCGAGATCGTCACCCCGGTGGCAACCACCACCGACGTCTTCTCAGCCACCACCCAAGTCCAGGAGGGCCCCGTGGTCGCCCATGATGCACCCCCGATCTGCATCGGGATAGCGCCCGTCACCTGTTCGGCGGAATGCTCAACCCAGGTCATCACCATCGCCAGCGTCAATGAGGTCCACGATGCCGCCACAACCGTCCGCTTCGAGCCCACGGTTGATCTCTTCCACCAGGAGGTCGAGCAGCTCACACATGTGCCTTCCATCATCACCAACACCACCTCTTTTGCCAAGGTCGTCGCCACGGTGGCAACCATCACCGACGTCAACCCCAAGGCCGGCATACTGGAGCTGAATGCCTCACAACTACCCTCCATCAACACCACCACCCCGTTAGCCAGGGAGAGGGACAGCAACGTCATCCTCATCATCTCCGGCAACCTCGCTGCATCGGCGCTGACCACATGTGCGGTAGAATGCCCTGTCCCTGCGAGCGACTGTGTGAAGCCTCTCACCGCCACCAGCGACAATGCCGACGAGACATAGGACGCTGCCACCGTTGAGCGCCTACACCCGTCTTCCTTCAAAGATCAACCATGTCCACCGCACATACAAGTACAGTTCGGTCAAGTGGGACACCTCTTCAGGCCTAGTCCCTGGCCGTCGTTCAAGCCTGTGTCAGACACAAGCTACCCGGAAGTGCCATGTTCAGATACACATAAGCAATCACATGGAGGTACCTGCTTTAGTCCTTGGTTAACTGGGTTGATGTTCAGAGATGTACCCCGAGAGGATCCTATCCAATATTATCAAGATCCAAAGATGCAGCTTGGGTGTCCGGGGGGGGGTTAGTTGGGGGATTGTTGTGTCCCTGATCAGACTCGTGAATCCCCCTCAGCCAGAATTACCCAAGTCTTCCTATTGACCGGATTGCGCAACCAATCATGCAGCAGTACACAAAACTAAGAAGCACTTCAACCACTTAGTGCAGCATTGGTTATTGGGCATTTCTGGAGGTTTCATTCAGGCAGAATGGGAGCAACTTTCTGTACATTCAGATGCAAGCTATCCTGAACCTTTCATTTGCAGTCAGTCACATGAAGTCCCATACGTCTGCTCTACACTAGTTCCATTGTTGCTCAGATATAATGATCCTCTACAAATTTGCTGCTGCAAGCTGATTCTCATGGATGAACCCTTCAGTTGTTTCCATGGTACAAAACGGCAGCCTCGGAATCTGGGTGGTGAAAGAACATTTGCCATACAAATAGTTTATTTGAGTTATTGTATGTCCAGACCATGCCCATGGCCGTCATTCGATTGCTTTCATGAGGGCGCGCAACTGAGCAAATGCCAAGCAGTAAAATTATGGTCAGAGCTACCAATAGTGGAATTTCAGTTTAGTGTTCATGGTTCTACTGATCCATATCTCATGAGAGGATCCTGGTGCCGCTTGCAGAAAATTACTTATAAGAGCAGTCACATGGAACGCCTATTCAGACCAAGACCATGGCGGTCGCTCAAATATGATTCAGTTGCAGGTTATCTCGAGGAGCCATCTTCAGGTACACATTATCAGCCACATGATATTTCAGGGTTCAGTTCTGGGCTCGTTCTGTTGTTGTTCAGAGATGAGGATTATTTTCAAGTTTGTTGTATGCCGATTCCCGTGGATGAACCTTTCATATATTTGCGGGGTGCACAACTGCCATCTGATGCTACATAAGATACATTTCGGATTGTGACCGTGTCCATACAGCAGCCACTTTTGGGTCAAGATACATTTAAGTGGCCTGGTCATTTTGCTGGAAGTTGCATCAGTTTTGCATTGGGAGGGGCCGTGTTAACAAGTTTTTACATTGAAAGTTCCAAGCGCAGTTCTCAACGACTTGGCGATCTATTGGTTCATCAAGCATGCTTGACGTTTAAGCATATTGTCAGTTTGCAACCTTGGAGCAGTACTGAAACTTCATAAAGTTGTGAGCGTCAGCATTTTATATCAACCAAGGCTTATCAGCAATTGGAGGCCTATCATCAGTTGGAGGACTACTTTCAAGTTGATTCTGGAACGTACGCAACATCAGATATGGTGCACTCTCATGTTGCTACCGTTCACATGTGTGAGCAGAGAACGTCTCAAAACTACAAGAGCTTGCAGGTTTACCCCTGTACTATGGTGCAATTCAGAGATGAATTTTTCCTTCCAACCTTGTTCGACTACCACATTATGAGCACTCGTTTGAGGGACAAGCACGTGGGGATCCCTCCAGGAGCTGATACATGTTATGGCGAGTGTTTATGGATTGCTCTAGTGATGAGGCCTAAATGTGCCATTGGAGATTGGGCTGCTCCTTTGCTTATCAGTACGCCAACCAACGGCCCTAGCTTTGATCACTTATGGGGTTCCAGAGGCAACAACTTGTTGGTTTGGATCCATAGTTTGCACCTTGTCAGTAAGTCTCTTCGTCCTTCAGCTGCACCTTTTGCTCTATATACTATTTTTTTACCCATGGAGATGGATCACTTGACCTGTACTGAAGCTTGGGATAAGTGTGGGTGTCAGCATCTTATTTCAGCAAGGACTGGCATGTCTGAGACGCTCAGTTCTAGGGGAGTACAGAGTGCGAAATAGAGCAACGGACAATGTACAAGACGGTCTATTCTACTAAAAATTTCTTCTTGTTGGCAGTGGGATCCAGGAGGGCTAGACCTTACAGATATTCAGGTGTTGGAAAAACCATGTTTTGTGCCTTGGCTCGCTGGTTGCACTTCGCATAGGCTCAGGCTGGTAGAAACACCCCTATGAATCAGCGGAGAATGGGCACCGGCTTGAGGGCAAGCCGGTTGTTAAGGAGGAGGGGATGTCAGCGACCCAATTACTGCCACGGCCACATCGACCCACGATAAGGAAGCCAGCCTACCAAGAGACTAGCACATGGGCCTGGGCCGTCGAGAACCAGCTATATATGTATAGGGGAAAGCAACGAGCCATCCATCCGGGCTTGGATCACGACAACGGCGGCTTCCCTGGCACCCCCTACCTTTCTTCTTCCTCCCTCCCTCTTCCTCATTGTTCTCTGAACTCTAGCAATTCCTCCTGTATCAAGCTTGTAATTCGAATTCGTGATTGAGAGAAGTGAATCGATAGCTGGTCCCTAACAGGTTGGCATGGATATGTTTAGCTCTTGAATTTCCATATTTGCAAAGCGTGATAAGCAACTTATCATGGTTAGCATTGCGTCTGTTTTTTTGGACCATTTGGAAAAGTAGAAACGGTGCTTGCTTTGATAATAATAAGATTAATGATCCTTATGCTGTTATTAATATGGTGGGGTACTGCCTTAATTCATGGTTGATTTTGCAGAAAAAACAGGGAAACAAACAAGCGCTGAACTAGGGAGTAAAATTGTTCGAGCGGGTAGCAAATGAAATCTTTCGCTATGTGCATGGGTGGCGAACCGATAGAAGATTGCTGGAAGCTAAATGAAATTCTCTAGGAAGAAGCAGGAAGTGGAGTGTGTTTGCCATGATTGATGCCGACCTCAAGCTGCTCCTAGTTTCTTTTGCTGTACCTTAGGTCTCGCTGTGTATAGCCAGTGCTTTGTTCAACTAAATCTTTCTCTTGATTTTTCACTTTTCCTGGGCACTTTTGGCCCTCCCTGTATCTTCCTATTCTATAATGAAAAGGCAGAGCACCTGCCATCTTACCTCGAAAAAAGTGAAGGGTTTTGTATGATCATGGTGATGAACCAAGCTGTAATATCACCGATGAAGTTTCTCCTATTCCTAGGCCAGGCTATGTTGTCATCCCTAGGAGATAGTATGTCGGTGCAACAAACATTCACGTTTGATTGCCCGGACTTATACACAGGCGTGCTGGCATCGCATGTCCAGCACCAAACTACAAAGCAAGACCCAGCCAGAGGAACCGTTCTTCATGAGATCAAGGAGCGGATCAAGAAGACCAAGTCAAACAAAACGGCAGAGCATCACTTTGGGGAGGCCTCCCTTGCCAGGCAGGAGAGCCTGGCTGGGTCGAAGCCACCCCAGGGACAAATCCAAGATTTCCCCGGCAGGCTTGCCGGGTTCGCTAAGGGCGAGGACTCCCGCCAAGGCACCGCCGCTCCACCGCACCACAACGCAAATCGCTTATCAATGCGGTGTCAAGCCTCCAGGTGATTAAGTGGCTACCACCAGGCACGTGGCAGCCCATTAGAAGGCAGATTACTCTCATGTGACACCCGTCCAGAGGCGTGTCGATTAGATAAGCAGAAAATGGTTAAGCGGCACGGCAGGCTTGCCGGGCTTCACCCTCAGCATGACAGCTAGCAGTGCATTTAATGCACTTTGTCCTAACTGCCAGAGTTTGGTATGATAGCACTGTTAGCTATTTAATCACTAGATAAAGACTGCTTTGCCACTGTGGTCACCCCTTGAGCTATAAAAAGAGGTCCAAGGCAAACTAGCAAAGGATTCGGACCCTCGCACAATTGTACGTGCGTAGCAGCTCTCCCCGAGGCCACCTTGTCGGGCTTGAGCGCTGCGTGTTCATCTTGCTCCTGCATCCAATCCACCAAAGTAGGAGTAGGGTTTTACGCTTCCCAGCGGCCCGAACCTGGGTAAAAACCACCAGTGTCACCACTGTCATGCTGCTCCATGGCCTCCGCTCTTTGTGCAACGTGATCTTCCCCCTTGCCGAACCACAAAGGGGCCTGTGGCCCCATAGGTGATCGTGTTCACCCACGACATCTTTGGCGGCCAAGTAGGGGGAAAGGCGCTTGTGCGAACCCGAGGTCGTGAGCCACGCGTCAATCATCATCATCACCTTCATCTTCGTCCATGGCGCCCAAGAAGAAACCCGGCGCTACCGCACATCCTTCCACTTCGAAGGCCCCCATGCACACGGCCACGGACGCCGTAGGCGCCACGGCGGCATTGGGTGAGACGGGTACCACGGGAGGCACGACTAGCTCAGGCGGCGCCGCCGTTGTGTCCCCCGTGGACAAGGCTGGAGCGGGAGGCGCCGAGGGAGGGCAGCACCAACAACATCCCAGCGGACATGACCCGCAAGCCGCGGGTGGATGGAACGTTCAGTCTCCACCACCCCACCGCACTAGCGGGCGCAGCCGCAGCAACGACGCCCGCTCTGGTGCGAGTCGTGACCCTCTAGCCATGGCCGCCACAGGCGCGGCTATAGAGCACGCACCTTGCCCAGAGCAAGACGACCAAGATGGAGTGCCGAACAGGGTTGTCGATCCCTGAGCGCGACCCACTCATCACCAGACTGCCTTGGCGACCGGTTCGCGGCGGCATGCATGTGGCGACGCTCCTGCTGGTACTACCAGAAGTTGAGCGACGTCGCGGTCTGCCTCATCAGCTATGCCGAGCATGGTTACGGAAGCCATGGCACGGGCCCAACTCCTACTGAGATTCCCACCGGCGGCTGATCAAATGGATGAGTGGAGAGCCACCATCCAGAGTTTGATCGGCTTCGCTGAAGCTGGAAAATCGCCGCAAGCAGAGCCATCGCGGCACCCGCGAACAGCAACGGCAGCCCAGGCTGATGGCCATGTTGAGGAGGCCGCACCGACGGTGCAGTCTCCTCCGCGACAGCAGACCCAGAGGCGACAACAGCAAGAGCAGCACGTCCACGAACCCGACGAAGCATCGATGGCCTCCTCTGACCCACGAACCCACCGAGATCAGCGGCGGATTCTGGAGATCGGCGGAGGGAAGATGCGGGCGTCACTATAGAGCGACGCCGGGAGACCCACCGTCAATCTGACAGGCGCAATGGCCCAGACGTTGATGAACCCGCGCCCAGTGATGGTGGGTACTTGCCTTACGAGGTTGGGTGCCCTGCCTTCACTCGTAAGTTGCGGTAGGTCTGCTGGCCATCAGCCCGGGTCTTCAAGCTAAAGTTACCAGAAAAATATGATGGAAAGTTGAATCCGACAGAGTTCTTGCGCATTTACACAATTGCCATTCAAGCCGCTAGGGGCAGGGATGAGAAGGTGTTCGCCAACTACTTCCCTTTGGCACTCAAGCCAAACATGTGGTCGTGGCTGATGCACCTGCCAGAGAATTTCATTTCATCATGGGCTGACTTGTGCAATGAATTTGTTGGCGCCTTCATGGGTGGCCACCAAGAGCCCGGGCGGCCCAGTGACCTGCAAATCCTTCCACAGAAGGAAGGGGAGAGCTTGCGGAAGTATATGCAAAGGTTCAGTCGAGTGCACCATAACATTCCAGAGATACATCCAGCAGCTGTGATTGCCGCGTTCCATTCGAACATGCGCAACAGAAGGATACGGTTCAAAATGAACGTCCGACTGCCCAAGACCGTCAATGAGTTGTACACCTTGGCGGATAAATGTGCTCGGGCTGAGGAAGGAAGGCGACTCCCCGGGGAAGAGGATGGCGTCGAGGTCGATTCGGAGGAGGATGACGAGACCACTAACCCGAAGAGGAGGAGCCGGAGGCGCAACAAGAAGCGCAAAGATAAGTCAGTATTGGCCATTGAGGGCTCTAGTGATCTCGGCACCGGCAAAAAGGCCAAAACCTAAGCCCCCGGCAAGGAAGCTGCCGCGTGTGCTGATTGCCGGGAGGCTGCGGCGGCAGAGAAAGCTGGGAAGTCTGATGGGCCATACTGCAAAATCCACCGCACTAAAGGTCACGATCTCCAAGAATGCCATCAAGTCGAGCAGCTTGTCAAGAAGCAGAAGGCAGAATATGAGAAGCGAGACAGGGAGAAAGACCAAGAGGGTGCCGGAGGAAAAGGCCATGGCAATAGAGGGGGCCGCCACGGCAAGGCCTCGCAGCAAAAGGAGAAACCTGCTAGAGGTCGTGAGAAGAAAGAAGGAGATGGTGAGAGTGATGAAGGGGATGAAGAAACCAGCGAGCAAGAATTCCAGAAAGCAACCGAAGCCATGTGTATTGACGGGGGTGCGTCTTTGCACTCCTCTCACCGCCAGCTCAAGCAGTGGGCGTGTGAGGTCAATGTCGTGGAGCCAACTGCAGACTCCCGGAAGCCACTCAAATGGTCCCGCACGCCTATCATCTTTGACGAAGAGGATCATCCTGACCGCACCACTGTGGTTGGATGTTTGCCATTGTTGGTTTCCCCAACAATCCGCAACCTCAAGGTCACCAAGATGCTTGTTGATGGTGGGGCTGGGTTGAACTTGATTTCCCCTAAGGTGGTTGCGAAGCTGCAGATCCCCGATGAGGAGCTCAAAGCCACAGGTACATTTCAAGGAATCAACCCCGTCAGGAGCCGGCCCAGGGGGAAGATCACGTTGCCTGTGACGTTTGGCGGGGAACTGAACTACCGGACCGAGAGGGTCGTGTTTGATGTGGTTGAGCTTCCCTTGCCTTACAATGGGATTCTTGGTCGTCCAGCTCTGGCAAAATTCATGGCAGCATCCCACTATGCTTACAACACCTTGAAGATGCCAGGGCCGATGGGTATCATTTTCATTTCATCTGATAAAAGAGATGCAATCATATGCGTGGATCAGATGTATCGAGACGCGATAGCAGCTGAAGTTGCAGAAACCACGGCTCCCGCCAAGGAGGCAAAGAAGGGAAAGAAAGCTAGCAGAGATGCCGGCAAGGACTCCAGGAAGCGTGCCTCCTCGGAGTGCGCCGCACCTGTTGAGGACCTACCGGAGAGTTCCATTAGCAAAAGGCCCAAGGCTGCTTCACCTGTTGTGAAAAAGGTCCCGGCGAGGTAGGATGGCGCTGACGGTACATTCACCATCAGCGCCAACCTTGATGACAAATAGGAAAGCACACTCGTTGCCTTCCTGCGGGCGAAAGTCGATGTGTTTGTTTGGCAACCATCTGACATCCCCGGTGTTCCCAGGGAGGTAATCGAGCACCACCTTGCTGTCTGCCCTCATGCTCGGCCCGTTAAGCAGAAGGTTAGGAAGCAAGCTTTAGAGCGCCAGCAGTTCATTGCCGAGAAAATCAAGAAACTTGAAGCAGCTGGTTTGGTCAGAGAAGTATTGCATCCAACATGGTTAGCGAACCCAGTGGTAGTGCTCAAGGAAAATGGGAAATGGAGGCTCTGCATTGACTTCACGGACTTGAACAAAGCATGCCCGAAGGACCCTTTCCCCCTGCCGCGCATCGATCAGATTGTAGACTCCACTTCCGGGTGTGATCTGCTTTCCTTTTTAGATGCGTACTCCGGGTACCATCAGATATTCATGTCCAAGGAAGATGAGGAGAAGACCGCGTTCATAACTCCATGTGGCACATACTGCTTTGTACGCATGCCTTTCGGGTTAAAGAGCGCTGGATCCACTTTTGCAAGAGCAGTACAGATTGGTTTCGAACCACAGCTGCACAGAAACGTAGAAGCTTATATGGATGACATCGTGGTCAAACTAAGGACATATCAACACTCATTCAAGATTTGGAAGGGACATTTGCAAAGTTGCGCGAGATTAATTTGAAGTTAAACCCTGAGAAGTGTGTGTTTGGTGTTCCCTCCGGCAAGCTACTTGGTTTCTTTGTGTCTCACCGAGGGATAGAGGCCAACCCCAACAAGATCAGAGCGATCGAGCAGATACAAACACCCAAGACTGTCAAGGATGTGAGGCATTTAACTGGATGCATTGCCGCCCTGAGTAGGTTCATTTCCAAGTCTGCCGAGCGTGTCTTGCCTTTCTTCAAAATTTTGAAGAAGACAGGTCCGATGAAGTGGACCCTAGAGGCAGAAGCAGCGCTGCAAGACCTAAAAGCCTACCTTTCCTCTGCTCCCACCTTGGCCGCTCCTAAACCACAAGAGCCGTTGCTGCTATACTTAGCAGCGACGAACCAAGTGGTTAGTGCAGCGCTGGTGGCGCAGCGGGAAGTGGATGAAGAAGCAGCAGCCGCAACTGTCCCCTCCGGAGACGAAACTGAACCAGTCACGACAGGATTGGACACAGATCAAAGGAAAGCAGAGCAAGTTAGCGAAGGCAATCCCAAAACCACGGCAAGGAAGAAAGTGGTGCAACGGCCAATATACTTTGTCAGGTCCCTATTACAGGGGGCTAGGTCAAAGTACTCTGGAGTGCAAAAGCTGATCTTCGGCCTCATCATGGCCTCGAGGAAACTACGCCACTACTTCCAAGCCCACGAGATCATAGTTGTCACTCATTTCCCGCTACAGCGCATATTGAGGAACCCCGAAGCCACCGGCAGGATAGTTGAATGGGCGCTAGAGTTGTCAAGCTTTGGCCTGAAGTACGAAAGTACCTCAACTATTCAGAGCAGAGCACTGGCAGAGTTCATTGCAGAATGGATGCCCACTCTAGATGAAGAAGCGCCAGAGACAGTTATCCCCGGCAAGGAGGCGCCTCAGGAATGGATCGTGTATTTTGATGGAGCTTTCTCGTTGCAGGGCGCTAGAGCTGGCGTGCTCCTTGTTGCACCCACTGGAGAGCATCTCAAATACGTGGTTCAAATGCATTTTCCTCGGGAGAAGGCCACCAACAACACTGCTGAGTATGAGGGGCTCCTTGCCGGGCTCAGAATTGCGGTGGAGTTGGGAATCAAGAAATTGATCATCCGTGGAGACTCGCAGCTCGTGGTGAGACAAGTCAATAAGGATTACAAGAGTCCGTTGATGGAGGCATATGTAGAGGAAGTGAGAAAGTTGGAGGAGCACTTTGATGGATTACAAACAGAGCACATGCCACGTGCGGAGAACAACATTGCTGATCATTTATCAAAGTGCGCTACACAAAAGCTCCCTGTGGAACCAGGAACTTTTGTCCTCCACCTAACTCAACCATCAGTGTTCCCTTCAATGATGGCCAGAAAAAGGAGGAAGTTGGACTCCGGCAAGTATCTCCCGGCAGGGCTTCCCGAAGCCGTTGGTAGAGAGGCTGCCGGGAACAACTCTGCTTCGGTTGGTGAGCAGCACCCTCCCGCGGAACCACAAGTTCTTGCGGTCGAGGTGAGCGCTCCCACGAACGAGGAGGTGCCATTAGTCCTTATTGTTGAGCCTCAGGCTCCAATTTGGGCGCGACACATAGTCCACTACCTCCAAACAGGAGAACTTCCCGAAGAGCAAGAAGAAGCCAAAAGAGTAGCCCGAAGGTCAAATATGTACCAGTTTATCGATGATACACTGTACAGAAAAAGGCCAAATGGTGTGAAATTGAAGTGCATTTGCCGGGAAGACGGACTGAAGCTGTTGGCAGAGATACACAAGGGCATGTGCGGTTCCCACATTGGATCAAGAGCCCTGGTTGGAAAAGCCTTCTGGCAGGGTTTCTACTGGCCCACAGCCCTCCAAGATGCAACTGATCTAGTCACCAAATGTGAAGCCTGCCAGTTCCACTCCAAGAACATCCATCAACCAGCTCAAGCTCTCCAGACGATCCCTTTGTCCTGGCCATTTTCGGTCTGGGGGCTCGACATCTTGGCCCCCTTCCCCCGTGCTACTGGGGGCTTTGAATTCTTGTACGTTTCAATCGACAAGTTTACAAAGTGGCCGGAAGTGGAGCAGTGAGAAAGGTGACCGCGCAGTCAGCTATCAAGTTCTTGAAAGGATTGGTGTGCCGTTTTGGAGTACCCGCCAGAGTGATCACCGATAATGGCACCCAATTCATGAGCCGCGCCTTCATGCAGTATATACAAAACCTTGGGAGCAAGGTCTCTTTTGCCTCTGTTGCTCATCCTCGGAGCAATGGACAAGCTGAATGGATGAATGCTGAAGTGCTGCATGGGCTCAAGACAAGAACTTTTGATAGGTTGCAAAAGTGCGGCAGACTTTGGATCGATGAGCTACCGGTGGTTCTTTGGTCCCTCCGTACGACACCAAATCGAGACATCGGCCAGACTCCCTTCTCCCTAGTGTATTGGCAGAAGCAGTGCTCCCCACGGAACTCATATACGGGTCACCTTGAGTACTTGCCTACGATGAAGTAAAGCAAGAGCAGCTTCTGCATGACGATGTCATGCTCCTCGAGGAAGATCGTCTCCGGACTGTTGTGCATGCTGCACGCTACCAGCAAGCCTTGCGCCGCTATCATAGCCGCAGGATTCATGCCCAGAGCCTTGAGGAAGGCGACCTTGTCCTTAGGCGTGTTCAATCCGCCAAGGGTTCCAATAAGTTGACGCCGAAGTGGGAAGGCCCTTACCGAGTAGTACGAGTCACCAGACCTGGCGCAGTCTGTCTGGAGACCGAAGATGTCATTAAGGTGCAAAACTCATGGAATATTGAGCATCTTCGCAAGTTCTACCCATAAGGCGCGGCTGCCGGGCTCAGCCCCGGCAACCACCTTTTGTACAAGCCTTGCCGATGTGCATGTAACCCTTTGTACAAAGCCAGGCGCAGACCCTGTGCAAAGATAATAAAATGAAGCGCTGGTGCCTAAAAGTTGCATGCATGTTTATTTTAGCATAACTTTGCCATGATCATTTAGAGAGGGTCGCATGTTGCTATTTTCCCCCCTGTACTAACTACAGGGCTCCGGCCGCGGATAAATCCCCGAGGAGAAAAAGTGAGAGCAAGCTTGCGTATCGACCCCCGGCAACGTAAATCAGATAAGTTCCCTTAGCCATCCATGGTGTACCTCCGTGTGAAAAATTTGTGCATAGAAAAACCTTGTCACCCTTAAACATTTGTGCTCCCATCCTCGGATTCGAAGATTACTTCAATCAGGCTGGTCGCAGTAGCATTTGGAAAAAAGGGTTGACAAGGGGCTGGTTCTCTTCCATGCTCCCAACTCACTAGGCTAAGCCCTGCGGCAGCAACGGAAGGGACCGGCAAGATATCTTGCCGGGAAATTCTTGTTTACTTGAAAGTATTGAGGAGTCGATCCTCAGCATGGGCATGATACATGCACAAGTTCCCGACAAGCATTCTTTTTTTCATTAATACGCGGATAAACAAGTGCAGATCATACAGAGTACAAGTATGCATAAAGGAGTACATAATTTAAGATAAAGTTTGGCAAGTGCCTACATGTTTTAGATTGAAAAAAGATAAGTGTCCCGTAATGCCTTTCTTGTCCATCTCCTCCTAGGAGCTACAGTGGGAGGTGAAGAGGGCAAAATGAGTGCCTGGGCAGAAGCCCAGCCTGACCCCGTTTGGGCCCGGGGGACGCAGCCTGACAAGATCGAGAGGGGCGGGGGCGAAGACGACAGACGTAGAGAGCGGCTAGGCGATGACCTAGTCACCACCGCCAGGACCAGCGGAACGCGACAGGAGGGTCACCGGGAGGGAAGATGAAGACGGAGTCCACGGGGAAGCCTGTCGGAGTCCAGCTGGAGGAGGCGGAGACGCCCACACCCAACGCCCCGGCAAATCGCTCTACCGAGGAGAAGACCAGGTGCAGATGATGGTGCCGCCAGTGCCTAGCTGACGGTGAAGGTGCGTCCGGCGCTCAGCTGGAGTCCGGGCCGCCGTCCTCCCGCTCGGTGCCGTCGTCATCACCGTCACTATCCTCTTTGTCGCTGTTGCTTGAGGAGGAGCTTTCGTCGTCGGTCGAGCTCTCCGCGCAGCACCCTAAGCGAGCACCCGAACGCCCGAAGACCTTGATGGAGAGCAGGTTGTCCTCCATTAATTTGAAATGGAGAACGTGCCCCGCCGCCAAGCTATGGGCACGAGCAAAAGTTTTCCAGCCACGCCGGAGAAGCATGACATGAGGCGCGGGGAACTCTACGTCCGCCCGCATGCTACCATTACAGCAACCCCTCATGTGCAGCTTCAATCCTGGCGGTTGTTCTACCTCCATCACCCTTGCGAAAGGGGTAGGAAGCCGAAGATGACTGCGCGGGGGCCCGCGCAGTTTGACTATGAACTCCAACGGCTGGTCCCCGACGTGGCCCTCCATTGGAGCCAGGGCGACCGGGGGAGGAGCGATCAGAGTGCCGCCACGTCCTCCTCGGCCCCGAGCGCCACGACGACCACGCCCATGCCTTGCAGCACCACCTTGTGCGCTGGATTCTGCCCCTGCATCCCCAGTAGGGGGAGGAAGGCGCTGCCGAGAAGAGACCCTCGTCGCCACCGCTGGAGCATGACCACATCCTCTTCCCCTCACCATAGTGGAAGAGGGACGCAAGAAGAAGAAGAAGGAGATGTGTGTGGGTGAGCCCTTCGCCCACGCCTCCTTTTATAGAGGAGCATGGCCGGGGGCTGGCTCCTCACCACCCAGAAGGCAACCATCCCACTCCACCAATCCAGTCCCTCTGCGTCGCTGACGACATCCAGGATCGACGACCGCCCTCCTGCGCCCATCCACGGCGCCGAGCTTTCTGCCATGGCACTCATTCCTGCGCCTTATGCGTTCGCCACCAATCCTGCGCAATGCATGCAGTGTACGTGGCGGAAACGGCAGGCGTAGTGGGGTGAATGAAATGGCAGTTACCTCCCCGTGAACGTGGGCGGCGCGCGGGCCATTACGTGGATAACCCCACGTCGCTCCACACGACTCACGGAAAAATCGGAAACTGATTCAATCACAAGTTAATGAAGAAGCAAGGAAGATATCAAGAAAGGCATGAATCCCATTGTGGTTTGGCAAAAGTGTGCGCCTGTGTATTTGTTGGGGCCTACCCCAACGATGCCAGGCGGCACGTATGGGCCAGGTCCGGGGGCTCCTGTCGGTGCAACAAACATTCACGTTTGATTGCCCGGACTTATACACAGGCGTGCTGGCATTGCATATCCAGCACCAAACTACAAAGCAAGACCCAACCAGAAGAACCGCTCTTCATGAGATCAAGGAGTGGATTAAGAAGACCAAGTCAAACAAAACGGCAGAGCATCACTTTGGGGAGGCCTCCCTTGCCGGGCAGGAGAGCCTGGCCGGGTCGAAGCCACCCCAGGGACAAATCCAAGATTTCCCTGGCAGGCTTGCCGGGTTCGCCAAGGGCGAGGACTCCCGCCAAGGCACCACCGGTCCATCGCACCACAACGTAAATCGCTTATCAATGCGGTGTCAAGCCTCCAGGTGATTAAGTGGCTACCACCAGGCACGTGGTAGCCCATTAGAAGGCATATTACTGTCATGTGACATCTGTCCAGAGGTGTGTCGATCAGATAAGCAGAAGATGGTTAAGCGGCACGGCAGGCTTGCCAGGCTTCACCCTCAGCATGACAGCTAGCAGTGCATTTAATGCACTTTGTCCTAACTGCCAGAGTTAGGTGTGATAGCACTGTTGGCTATCTAATCACTAGATAAAGACTGTTTTGCCACCGTGGTCACCCCTTGAGCTATAAAAAGAGGTCCAAGGCAAACTAGCAAAGGATTCGGACCCTCGCACACTTGTACGCGCGTAGCAGCTCTCCCCGAGGCCACCTTGCCGGGCTTGAGCGCTGCGTGTTCATCTTGCTCCTCCATCCAATCCACCAAAGCAGGAGTAGCGTCTTACGCTTCCCAGCGGCCCGAACCTGAGTGAAAACCACCAGTGTCACCACCGCCGTGGTGCTCCATGGCCTTCACTCTTTGTGTAATGTGATCTTCCCCCTTGCCGAACCACAAAGGGGCATGTGGCCCCATAGGTGGCACGACATAGTAGTAGCTGAGCTAAACGTTTAAAGTGTTTAATCCTCTTGCGATCTTTTCCTTTTGTGCTGGTTTCATTAATGAAAGGGTGTGGCTAGGTCTCAGTCGACTGACATTTAACCAAGTCTTAGTCAAGTGACATAGTATATAAGAACAGAAAACGAAAAATAAAAAAATAATTATACGAATCTCCATGCAAAATTAAAGGAATATAGCATCGACTGAGACATAACAAAGTCTCAGTCGACTGAGACTTAGCAAAACTGTTAATGAAAATATGAGGAGCTAATCGTTTGCCTCCTTTGTGAACTCTGAAGATCTGTCTGTATTTTCATAGGCCACTTTCAGCTCAAGCATTTGCTCAATTCACTGAATTTCAGGAGCTAACGTTACAACATTTTAGTCCACAAGCTCAAGATAAATGGATCCGCCAAGGGAAAAACAATGGACATTCATCTATCAAGATGTATACCTGCTTAAAAGCTGATATTAATGCCCATGTACTGTTCAGTTGGCTCCCGAAAAATGCTATAGCAGACTTAGGCATGCAATATTATTTCCGCTCCTGCTTCATAACAGAGTCAACACCAAAAATCTCTTGAGGAGGAAATCGATGCATCTTGATTATTATGAGTGTGTGTTTTGCAATGAGAAAGCTGAAGAGACATTAATGCATCTGTTATGAGACTGCTCTTACTCTCAAGACTGTTGGGCAAGCATTCTTCCAAACAAGTAAAGGGGAATCTCCATGTTTGATGAAATCATTCTGGCTCACCAGTTGTTACCAAGCAAAGTGGCATGAACATAATTATCTTAGGTTGATGGAACATTTGGAACCAAAGAAATTGGAAAATATTTAGAAGGGAAGCCCAAAGTGTAGATTCTTGGAAATTCATGCTCAAACAGGATCTTTCACTTCTGAAACACAGGATCAAAAGCAAGTTTCTGAGCTTTTTAAAGTAGTGCATTTGTTCACATATATGATGCTGAAGCCAGATTATACTAACTTTCGAATATCATCATGATCCCAAGAACTGGAGTTGGATAGTAACATCTTATATATATTTTTCATTCAAATCCTACCTGCACATAACCTTTTGTTTAATCCTCTTTTTTTTTAAAGTAAAAAGACAGAAGTTTGCTCTTGAAGAGCACACACACATACTAGGGAGTTTGCTTGGACGGAGTAGTCACTTATTTGGTTGCCACACAATCCTTTTGTGGATCTTTGTAAGTCTACTGTTCCCTGGACGTACTACCTATCCTCACCGTGTCCGACACTTGAACCCGAACAAAGTACTCCTCCAAGCAAAGAATCTTCGACTATTTTTAGACTCTCAAATCCATAATGTTCTTCTCTTTTTCTCCGGCAAGAACCGGCCGGTCAACATATGCATATTTTTTCCTCAACGCTGTGAATGGACTGATCAACCTGGAGCTAGCTAGCTAGCTTGCCAAACTCGGTCTCTCTGGCAATCCAAACATTATCCTTTCACGCCGTAGAGTTGGTAGGTCGGTAGGTGTGCACCCTTGCTTCCGGAGCATCTACTAGAATAGTGGATTGATCAAATCGTGCACACGCAAGAGCTGGAATATTAGAGATAGAAAACTAGAAAAGGAAGAAGAAGAAGCGATCGTGTGACAATATTCCATCGAGTTAGCCAGTTCTGCGGATCAAAGCGCTGTAGACTGACGGCTGAACGACCGTGCGTGCCACTTCGGGCCGGTCAACGGGGAGGGATTGCCGGCCGTAGCCGTATACCTGCGGCTTCAAGGCGAGGGACTACATTTTTTTCTTTGAGAGTATGCAAATTGCGTATCATAGCTTTAGAAGAAGAGAATTGCAAGTACAAGATGACTACCACTCGCTGCGAACAGCGAGCATAGCACCCACTCCACAACCGGCTAGTCCAAAGACAACCATCAACGACAACACAACTACGACGCAAAAGACCCTACCCTAATTTGAAAACCTCGCCGCATCTTGACCGACGTCAGTCAACCTCCGAAGAACAGCAGCTCCCACCAAGCTTCCCTCGTCAACGCACCATCCCCCCTTGATGCCTAAAGGAGGTGACAAGAGGATGGCAGGACTCAATCCGACCCGAGAAAGGCACCGTCTTGGATTCACCACTGACGACTGTACATTACGCCGGAGAAGAACGAACAAGGGCAGCGGCGAACACCGGTGGAGCGCAACATAAGACCTCCACCAAGGGACGACATGATCTTGAAACAGATAGAGTCCACTCCAAACCCAAAAAGAATATTGCTCACCAACCCCCTGTATGTACAAAGAAACTGGAAATTGAGGAAAAATCGGTACCTGCTCGCTCTGACCTCGACGTGAGTGTCCCGTCTCCTCGCCTTTCATTGCTTGAGTTCGGATTAGGGGGTTTAGTTGTGGTGTTTCCTTGTTTGGGCCGAGCATCCCACGTCTCTCTTCTTTGGGCATCATGTTCATCCTCTTGCGTTCGTGCCATGTGTTGTACCCTTACTTGTACTAATTCTATTTCTTCTATCTATGAAAAGATATGCAAGCACTGGGCTCCCAAGTTTTTTTGAAACGACTAGCCTCCCAAGTTGAACATGTTAGAATAAATTCGAAGTACGCGGTCGATCCACCAAGGAACAAGCAATCACAGCAGAATGACGACACCGAGATTTGTTAACGAGGTTCGGCGAACTCGCCTACTCCCCGGGGCAATGACTACGAGCGCTCCTCCCCGAGATACCGCAACACCGGTCACCCGGGCGCCGGCACAAGCCGCCAGCACCCCCTTGCGAGCCTGTCGCTATCTAGTCGTCATAGGTTACAACGTGGGGTGCCTCCTCAAATATAAGAGGCCAAGGGTACAACGTGTCCGACTCCGACACTACAAGTATCCTACCCACACTACAACACCAAGTCCAAACGTAACCCAATTAGTACAAAATATTCGACACAAACACAACAAACTCCACCTTGGCGAATATTCTCCACCATCTTGAATTTGTCCATGTGTCAAACTTTCATGTACTCCGGACTTGTGTTGTCATCTTCATAGCTTACCGAGAGCTACTCGACGAGTCTGCCCCAGACCCGCCGCCGCCGTGAGACCCCGCTGCTACTCCCGCAACTCCAGTCTCCGTGACTCCACCTGCAATAGTGCTCCCTTGCAACTTGTAAAGATGCGAAGCCGTCCTCGCTCCAATCATCACGGTCACCTCATCTTTCATGATTCTCATGGTCTTCTTATCCCGATCACAACGGAATACCATACCACCATCACGAAGAACACCAAGCGAAATTAGATTCCTCCTCAGCCCCGGCACATGCCTGACTCCCCGAAGCATCCGCTCAACTCCGTCAAACATCTTGATTTTGATGTCACCTAATCCAGCAACACGATAACCTGTGTCATCGCCCACATAGGCTAAACCAAACTCACCAGACTTGTACGAAGAGAACCACTCCCTGTTGGGTGTCGCATGAAAAGAGCAAGCTGAATCCAACATCCACGCTTCACCTTTGGTTGACCGCCTGTCTGATACTATGCGAACATCACTACTGCTGTCTGAGTCATCACCATGAGTTACCTTATTAGCACTTGCCCCACCATTGAGTTCTGAACAGTCCTTTCTCATATGTCCCCACTGCTTACACTTGTGACACTGTATATTCTTTTTCTTTTTCTTGTTCTTCCCAGCCTCATATCCCTTCCGCCACTCCTCACCCTTGACTAGCAAACCTTCACCATGAGAGACTTCCACCGCGTTCTTCTTTCTCATATCATAAGATAGCAATGCCGCAGTAATATCCTCATTCTTGACGGTCTCCTTGCCGTGCGTCAAAGTAGTGATCAAATGGTCATAGGATGATGGCAATGAACAAAGAAGCAGAATTGCCCTATCCTCGTCGTCAACCGTTGCACCCAAGCGTGCTAGGTCCGTCACGACTTGATTAAAGGCATTCATATACTCCACAAGATCCGACCCCTCCCGCATCTTCATCCCATACAACTTTTGCTTCAGATACACCTTGGTCGTCGCAGTCTTGGACATAAACTGACTTTCCAGCTTCTCCCAGATCTTCTTCGGCGAATTCTCGTCCATCACATGATAAATAACCTGGTCCGACAGACACAACCGTATAGTCCCAGCTGCTTTCAACTGTAACTCCTCCCAGTCATCAGCCTCCATCTTAGCTGGCTTGGCTTCCTGCAATAACGCCTTCAAGCATCCCTGTTGTGCCAACAAATCTTTCACCCTTGTCTACCATAACCCAAAGCTTTCAGTTCCGTTGAACTTCTCCACCTCAAACCTGGTACCCGATGGCGCCATGGTTCTTTGTATGGCTGACCCTGCGAAAAATAACCGAGCAGTCTTCCCGTGATCCCCAAGTGCACGAACAGAACCTCCGTGTACTACTAGCGATTCAACTAGCTGGTCTTCACGTGACGTTGCTCCTGCCTTGGCTCAACTCTCGATTGCTAAGCTAATTGCTTTTTTCTGCCAAAGCCTCTTGCTCTCCCTGATGGATGCGAGTACCACGATGGATTTTCTATTTTGCCGATCTGATCTGTTGTCTCTTCGTGAGGACCTGCCCTACCGCTGCTTTTAACTGCGCGCAGATGTCCGCCTCGTACACGAGTCCCACCAGGACTCGGTCCTGTTTTTTGTTTGCAAAACAAATCACGGTTACCTTGCTGTATCCGATTGCATTGATCGTACTGCACACACTTGTACGCGTACATCAGGCCGATGTTCCGTGTCGAGGGCTGCGCCGCCTGAACCGATCGAGCGATCAGTCCGTCTCGCCGAAACTGCCATATGTGCACGCGGACCACGTGCTGCTTCAATCGATCCGACCGATCTATCTGATACGCTGCCACCTGAACCTCGGCGACTCCATTGATCAATTCTTCGGTCATCCAATCCTCTGAATCAACGCACAGCGGCCTCCTCGTAACCTTGCTCTGATACCACTTGTTAGAATAAATTCGAAGTACGCGGTCGATCCACCAAGGAACAAGCAATCACAGCACAATGACGACACCGAGATTTGTTAACGAGGTTCGGCGAACTCGCCTACTCCCCGGGGCAATGACTACGGGCGCTCCTCCCCGAGATACCGCAACACCGGCCACCCGGGCGCCGGCACAAGCCGCCAGCACCCCCTTGCGAGCCTGTCGCTATCTAGTCGTCATAGGTTACAACGTGGGGTGCCTCCTCAAATATAAGAGGCCAAGGGTACAACGTGTCCGACTCCGACACTACAAGTATCCTACCCACACTACAACACCAAGTCCAAACGTAACCCAATTAGTACAAAATATTCGACACAAACACAACAGAACACACGTTCGTGCGGGCATAGTTTCCCTCTCGCTCTCATAGATGGGCAGGGCAGCTGACCTAACCGTGAGGCCCGTGCCCGACAGGCCAAAATGTCAAATACGTACTCCACATCCGTCGAACGAAACCTACTGTACACGGATGGTTAGGTGCAGTGTCCACGTCCTTTTCTACTTCTCTGGTGATCATGCCGGCCCAACGTGCAGCCACAGCAAGCTGAATCCATCTATAAATGCCTCGTGTCCCTGTGATCCATTCACCAAAATAAGCGATCCACAGAGTAGGAACGTACGCGCGTAGGTGCAGAGAATACAAGAATTTCGATCGATGGAGATTACGAGCAGCACGATGGTGAAGCCGGCGTACGCCGTGCCGCACCCGCTCGTCGGCGTGAAGGTCCCGCTGACCGTCTTCGACCGCGCCGCCCTGGACATCTTCGTCCCCACCGTGCTCGCGTACCCCGCGCCGGCGCCGTCCAACGAGGCGCTCAGGGAGGGACTTCTCAAGGCCGTCGCGCCGTACCCTCACCTGGCGGGGCGCCTCGCCCTCGACGACCACGGCCGGCGCTTCCTCCACGTGAACAACGAGGGCGTGCTCCTGATCGAGGCCACCGTCCCGGTCGACCTGGCGGACGTGCTTGTCGACGGCCGCATGACCGCAGGCGTCGAGGACCTCTACCCGGCGATACCGGAGGTATTTGTTGCTTGGTTTTGCTTCTGTCACGACTCGCGTCACATGCATGCACACATCGCGCTCATGCATGCATGCACGAACCTTTTAGACGCTGCAAGTGCTTATATGCTTTTTTCTTGCATATATACAGGAGAACATCGGGGCGGCGCTGCTGCAGATCCAGCTGAACAGGTACAAGTGCGGTGGCCTCGTGGTCGGCATAAGCTGCCACCACCACACCGCCGACGGCCATTCCATGAGCATGTTCTTCACCGCGTGGGCGACGGCGGTGCGCGAGGTTAAGGACTACACCACGCCGACCCCGTTCCTCGACCGTGCGAGAACCGCGGTGCCTCGAAGCACGGCGACGCCGGTGTTCGACCACCGGTCACTGGAGTTCACGTGTGGAGAGGGAAACACCTATGCCGTCGTCCCCATGGACAGGATCAAAAATCTCACTCTGCACTTCACGGCCGAGTTCGTTGCCGATCTCAAATCCCGCGTGGGCACACGTTGCAGCACGTTCCAGTGCCTACTAGCGCACGTCTGGAAGAAGCTCACGGCGGCGCGGGACCTGAAGCCGGAGGAGTTCACCAAGGTGAGGGTGGCCGTGAACTGCAGGGGCAGGGCCGACCCTCCTGTGCCAATGGACTTCTTTGGGAACATGGTGCTCTGGGCTTTTCCAAGGCTCCAGGTCCGGGACATCCTGAACTCGAGCTACGGCAGCGTGGTCGGCGTCATCCGCGACGCCGTGGCGCGCATCGACGACGAGTATGTGCAGTCCTTCGTGGACTTCGGCGGAGTGGCGGACGCGAACGGGGAGGAGCTCATCGCGACGGCGGCCGCTGCCGGCACGATGTTCTGCCCGGACGCAGAGGTGGACAGCTGGCTGGGGTTCAGGTTCCATCAGCTCGATTTTGGCACCGGCGCACCGTCCGCTTTCGTGCCGCCGGACTTGCCTTTCGAGGGGCTAATGATCTTCATGCCATCGCGCAAGGCGAACGGCGGCGTCGACCTCTTCATGGCCGTCGCGGAGGAGCACGTGGCGGCGTTCGAGCAGATCTGCTACTCGTTAGATTGATCGACCCCGCCGGAATCGCTTGCATGCATGGATGCATGTCGTAAGAAACGTCACGCACGGTTGTTACCAAACAATTGCACTGGAACTACGCAGTGTGTGTACAGTATGTAGCTAGGTTGACGTGGGCAAGTAGTTCGATCACTTAAGAATAAAATATTTATGAGAACTCTCAATTGCAACCTTTTTGGTTGTTGGAGTGTCTACAGATATTCGATTTAAGAAGGATAAATATAATCTTTTGCCCCCAAGACAATTTTTTTAGCATCCCCAAGACAATTGTTACCCAAATTTTACACGAGAAATAACCACTGGCTGGGTAGCTAATGAGATGACCCAATCCTTAATTAGCTCACCAAGACCCAACCATCATGTTTTTTTGCAAGAAAACTTTCGTTCTATTCATCTTTAATCATGGCAGTACAACGAACATGGGAAATAACAAAAATTACATCCAGATCCGACGACCACCTAGCGACGACCACAGGCACTGAAGCGAGCCGAAGCCGCACCGCCGTCATCGCCCCTCCCTCGCCGGAGTCGGACAAAACTTGTTATAGTAGACAATCGGGAAGTCATCATGCTAATGTTCCATAAGACCAGCGCAGCAGAACAGCAACTCTCCTCTCCTCCCCTCCCCTTGATCCCCCTACGAAAAAAATCATCTGCCCCCAACAACTCATACGCAAAAGAAAACCCACCTCCCTTGCCTCGCGCAAAAATAAAAAATAAAAAAATCGTCCTCCTTCCGACCCCCCCCCCCCCCCCCCCCCCCCAACGATGATCCGTTGCCTGCCACACCGCCGAGTTGACATCCTCTGAAACAACAACACGCCTCAGGGTTGATCCGGTTGCCGCCGTGCGTCATCAAAGGAGGTTTCCAAGGAGCGCGCCACAGGGTCGGTCCGGTCGAGAGGGGATTGCGGGAAGAGTGTTCACCCGATCTATGTCCCTCGTACCATCATCTTCCTATCCATGCATTATTTCCATCATGGGCCGAGTGCTCTAGCGGACGGCCAGACGAGCACGGATGGATCAACCTAGCCGCCGCCACCCTGAGAGCACAAGGCGAGCTGTGTGGAATTTGCACACGTCGATGTGACACCAACGAATGAGGTCACGTGTCGACGCTCGGAAGGAGGCCGCCATGGATGGCCACTTCAACAACCTCCCTCGGTAGGTACCATCACATACATCTCCTAGCAGACCGCTACCTCCATCTTCCTAACCCAATCAACATTGTAAAAGGTTGATGTCGTCTGCAACATGTTCCACCAAAAGCTACTGATAACTGAAATGTCGGTATAAAACAGAACAATTGCTCAGTTCTGGTATTAGAACTATTTATTGTGTAACAATATGACCCATTTTCTTTTGATCATGGTTGGAAAGAACACCATTTCTGAACAATGAGGCTTGTGAGGTCACAAGGTAAGGAAAAATAGATATTACTTCATTTTTGGCACTCATTTTCTACTCTCTCTGTCCCAAAATAAGTGTCTCGACTTTGTACTAACTTTAGTACGAAGTTGTACTAAAGTTACACTTATTTTGGGACGGAGGGAGTATATGACTGTGTTGAGATGTTTACATATCACATGTAGCTTTATATAGATGTTCCAAAGTTATTTCAGCTGGTATGATTAGCTAGAAAAGTAATAGATTTAGGGAGCTAAGCTGAGGTTGTACGTGTTTCAATCCTTGTATCATATATCATCTATTCAACCTTACGATTTAAGTTCATGTATCAAGTGTTTAAACGCACACATTAATGCGGCATAGAAAGTACACAGTAGAGCTGTGTTTTCCCTGTAGAGGACTGGCGAGAGCATGCCAATTGTACAGGGAAAATAAATAAAATGGAAACAAAAAATATGAAAAACTCAAGAGAAGAATGCTATGATCGCACGATAAGATGTCGGCCACTAGCCAGTGCCAACAGGAGCGCTCCTATAGCATGTCCTAAGGCACACACAATTTTTGATTACTACTAGCATGCATGCCAATGAAGGTCACGTGCTTTGCCTAATCTGTAATGCTTGGCCCGTCATTCTTTGGCCTATACTTCATGATTTCTTTTCAATTATGTAATTTAGAAAATAATTATATTATTGTCCAATTATACCATGTCACTATAGGTTATGGAGGACGGTAAAGTGATTATAAGTTAAAAATCATATGTCAAGCTTGATATGTTTTAATCTGTAGTTACCTGACCTCTTGTACAAAGTAGTCATGCATTTTGTGATTAGCAAGCTTCAATTGCATGATGCTTTTATTGATTAATTCCACCTTTTGAAGGTTCATCATAAGTAAGGCTGACACATAGTTGAGGAAGATGATGTCCATTGATTTTGACAGGCGACAACTATCTAGATTGTAGGGCCTATCGGAGAAGACATTTACATGAGGTGAGTGGGCATGTATTGATTTGCATTGACAGATCTTGCATTCCATCCCAAAGAAATCAAAAGATCAGTTATGTCATCTCATTAGTAAATGACTTTTAAATACCTTTTTTGCTTTCACTACATGTTAACCACAAACATTCACTAATTGTACAAACTCTCGAATTTTTTTTAATATAAATATTCTTCTCCGTGTAAAATGGATATGTGTGTCAACACATGTTCCAAAAATTATGTAAGCAATCATTCTTGATACCAAGGTCATGCATGTCTAATTAGTGGATTTTATTTTTTAGCTCAAAGTTTTCTCCATGATATACCAACTACCAAAATAACAAAGAGTGCATTTAAAAAAGCAGTAGGTGTAACAGACTAGATTGAGGGGCATAACTGAATTAAGAGTTCAGACCAGAGATGCTTTCGAAAAATATGCATTGTAGCACGTACCAACGCACGGGCGCTCTACAAGTTATAGTAACTTTCCAATATCATCATGATCCCAAGAACTGGAGTTGGATATAGTAACATCTTATGTATATTTTTCATTCAAATCCTGCTGTACACAACCTTTTGTTTCTTATACAGTATAAAAAAAAGGAGGAGCTCTCTCTTTGTTTAAAAAAAAGGTAAAAAGACAGAAGTTTGCTCTTGAAGAGCGCGCGCGCACACACACTAGGGAGTTTGCTTGGACAGACTAGTCACCTTTTTTTATGAACGGAGGCAAAAGATTTGCCTCATATATTAAATAAGGAGGAGAAAGAGTTTGTTACAACACACACCCATGCTACGGCATGAAAATTATTCTCGCAATAAGAAAGACCCTAATTTCTTTGCCCCGACTTTGATCCAAAGGTTTGCCTCGTCGACGATGATGTTGAGCAAAATTTGCGGAGGTGCGCTCTTTTGCCTGAACACTCTTGCGTTACGCTCATTCCAAATGACCCACGACACCAGCATGGTAATCGACGCCTTTGCTTTTCGGTCGGCAATGTCCATGGCGCTCGTGCTCACCCACCACGCCTGATCGGAGTCAAATAAGTGCCATGCGGACATATCCATGTCGTGGATGTGAAATTTCTGGATGACCATGTTCCATGGCCTGATAGTGAAACGGCATCTGAAGAAAAGGTGGGAACCAGACTCCTGCACCCCCCTGAACAAGGGGCACGGGCCACAGTTAGGCCAACCCCGCTTACCCAATCTGTCGGCAGTCCAGATCCTATCTTGTAGCGCGAGCCAAGCAAAGAACTTGACTTTCGATGAGCCCAAGCCTTCCATACCATATGGTCCATAGGGGAGAGAACCAACCCCAGAAACTGTGCCCTATTAGTAGAGGCTGCGGAATAGTGCCCAGATTCCGTGTACTCCCATAGGATGTCACTTATTTGGTTGCTACACAATCCTTTTGTGGATATTTGTAAGTCTACAGTTCCCTGGACGTACTAGCTATCCTTATTGTGTCCGACACTTGAACCCGAATAAAGTACTCCGTGAAGCAAAGAATCTTCGACTACTAAAATAAACTCTCAAATGCATAGTTTTCTTCTTTTCTTCTCCTGCAAGAACCTGGCCGGCCTGTCAACACATGCATATTTTTCCTCAGCGCTGTGAATGGATAACCTGGAGCAAGCTTGCCAAACTCGTTCTCTCTGGCAATCCAAACATTATCCTTGGCGATCGCTCGCCGTAGTTGGCAGGTAGGTAGGTGTGCACCCTTGCGTCCGGAGCATCTACTAAAATAGTGGATTTGATCAAATCGTGAACACGCAAGAGCTCGAATATTAGAGATAGAGAAACAAGAAAAGAAAGAAGAAGAAGCGATCGTGTGACAGTATTCTATCGAGCAAGCAAGTTCTGTGGTCTGTGGATCAAGCTATAGCTGTAGACTGACGGCTGAACCACCGTGCGTGCCACTTCGGGCCGGCCTAGCCGCGTGCCTGCGGGCGTGCCTCCTCTAGGATCAAGGAGGGGGATGACATGATCTTGAAACAGATAGAGTCCACTGCAAACCCCAAAAAATATTGCATACCCCCCCCCCCCCCCCCTGTGTATGTACAAAGAAACTGCAAACTAAATTGAAAAAAAAAATCGGCACCTGCTCGCTCTCTGACCTCGACGTGAGCGTACTTGCTCTGAAAACGCATCGCGTGCGTATGAGGTCGGTGGGCTGTAGCATCGACCGACTACTTGTATGTATAAACTTTGTTGGAGAACTAAAAGTTGGCATTATCCACGACTCAAAAGAAAAAAGTTGGCATTATCCATATATATATACATAAGATAACCTTAAGAGAGTTAGGGTTCTTGAGTATATTCAGGTTTCTATCCTCCAGATATGACTAAATGACATATTTGCTCCATTTAAGTAATACATCTTCCATCTTTTACCTTTAGTTATAACCATTTTAAAGTTTTACTCCTTTTCATTACATTTCCCCGGTCTTTTTTTTTTCAAAAATCAGGGGCCTCCCCCCGGCTCCAAATTTCATTGAAGAAATAGAAGCCAACGAGTACCATAGAAGACGTAACAAGAAAGCTAAAACTGGGGGCTAAAAACAGTTTCCACACCAGCAGCAATACATATCCAAATTTAGACGAGCAACATGGCTTTTACAAACTACCAAAACATAAGCAGCATCTCCAGGCATCTTTTTCCTCTTCTCAAAGGGGTGAAAACATCACCAGCCTGAGAAGACCACGTGGATGGAGCCAGCCTCTTGTGGGTTCTTCTGCTGGAACTCCAGGGTGCTCCTCCCACCATATGCCGCGCCCTGGATTGCTTTGGCCCACGACAGGTTGCCCAAACCTTGTTTGCATCCCGTCATCCTGGTTCTAGCTCCAGAGTTTTTTTTTTAATTTCTTCCACATCACCTCCTGGAATTCCCCTATTCTTCCCCCTTGCAAATCCTCGAAGGTTTTGTCCAGCCCTTTAGATATCTCAGGACTAGGCCAAACACCCGTTTCATAGAAATCCAAGAGCATCTATCAAACACTAAAGCATTTCTACAATTCCACAGCCCCCACAGAACTGCAGATGTGATCACATTTAACTACAAGTGTTTTTTCTCGCACAACCACCATCTGGTCAGCGACTCAAAATTAGTGATGGACAAATTAATAAAGTTTCGACCTCTTTCCACATCATTCTAGCCACTACACACTCAAAAAACAGGTGACACACCGTTTCTATCTCAGTGCAATGCACACATTCTACGGGTTTTGGCAATCCCCTTTTTCTCAAATTATCACAAGTCATAATCTTGTTTTGAGAAAATAGCCAAAGGAAACCTTGAATTTTAGGTGGTACCTTAATTTTCCAGACCACTGGCAGGAAAATGGGTTGCACCCCTCTAAAGTTAACCACATCATACAATGATTTCGTGGAGTAAACCCCTTTAGTTTCATATTGCCAGATCAGAGAATCTTCATCTTGGCAAATTCTAGTTAGCCTAAGAATCTTAACCAAGTCAAACCACTGGGTCATAAGCTCATCAGTAAACGTTCTCCTGAATGAACATTTGAGCTCATGCCCATCCCACAGATCAGCAATAGTCTTATTCTTCTAATTCACTAAGAAATAAAGATCCCAAAATTTTGTAGCCAAGGGAGCATTACCATGCCAAATATCCTCCCAAAATCTAATAGATTTACCATTTCCTACATACCACTTATACCCCACTCTAACAGCCTGCATGGCCCACATGAAACTCTTCCAGAACTGAGATGAGTTATTGTCATGACAACATAGGATATTAGGGTTTCTGGCGTTATATTCACTATCTAAAACTCTCCTCCAGAGAGATCCTTCCCCAGCAATATATCTTTTAACCCAGGACCCAATTAAGCACACATTCATATCTTGCAAGTTAAGTACACCCATCCCTCCAAACTCCTTCTTCATATAGATGGAGGGCAAGTTTGCTAATGAATCTTATGGTTCCCCTCACTGTCACTCCACAGACAATTTGCCATGTGTGATTTGATGAGCTGGAGAGCCCACTTAGGAAATTTAACAAACAACAGCAGATATAAAGGGATGCTAGCTAAACAGGATCTAATTAGTGTGATCTTCCCTAAGTAGGACAGAAGTTTTCCTCTCCATCCAGCAATCCTGGCCAGAATCTTATCTATCAGATACTGCAAATCCTCTCTACTCAACTTATTATAATGCAAAGGTACCCCTAGATATTTGATAGGAAAATCACCAACCACACATTGAAATATATCAACAAAAGGGCTCAACTCCTCTGGTCCCATGTTGATAGGGACCAGGGCACTCTTGTGATAATTGATCCTCATGCCTGAAACTTGTACAAAGCATGTGAGGATCCATTTCAAATTCAGAGCTACTCTACTATCATTCTACAGAAAAAGAAGGGTATCATCAGCATATTGCAAACATGTGACCCCCCCCCCCCCTCTAAAATCAGGGCAGAGTCCTTTCACTAAGCCTGCCCTACTACCTTTGATCATCATCCTAGAAAACACATCCACCACTAGGTTAAACAAAAGAGGAGAGAAAGGGTTACCCTGTCTCAGCCCTTTGCCTCTGGTGAAAAAGTCACTTTCTATTCCATTCAACTTGACTCCTACAGAGTCATTTTCTGTCAGGCTCTTGACCCAGTTAATCCACTTAGGTCCAAAGCCTCTCAGAGCTAACACCTCATAGACAAAGTCCAAATTAACTTTGTCATATGCTTTCTCATAATCAATTTTAAAAACCAAACCCTGTTTCCACGAAGAATGAACATCATGTATAATCTCATGAGCAGTAACCACACTCTCCAGTATATATCTACCTCTAATAAAGGCAGACTGACAGTCAGAGATCAACCTACCTATAATCAGAGCTAATCTATTGGTGAACACTTTAGAGAAAATCTTAAAACTACAGTTAAGCAGACTGATATGCCTAAACTTTCTCCGATCTTTCCCCTTTTTAATATAGCTTTCCGATGCCTCCATGCGATGGCGGCGTAGCTCCTTGATACGTCTCCAACGTATCTATAATTTTGGATTGTTCCATGCTATTATATTATCTATCTTGGATAGTTTATATGCATTTATATGCTATTTTATATCAATTTTTGTGACTAACCTATTAACCTAGTGCCCAGTGCCAGTTGTTGTTTTTTCCTTATTTTTGACTTTTACAGAAAATCAATACCAAACGGAATAAAACTTTGCGATGATTTTTTTTGGACGACAAGACACCAACGAAGCTTCGGTAGGAGGCCAGAAGACCCACAAGGGGGCCACAAGCCCTAGGGGGCGCGGCCAGGGGACTTGTGAGCCCCTCGTGGCTCTCCTAATCCTAACTCCAGTGCTATAAATTCTCTAATATCCCCCCTACACCAGAGGGCATAGGAAAAATACTTTTTCGCCACCGCAAGCTTCTGTTCTCGTGAGATCTCATCTTGGGGCCTTTTCCCGCACTCCGCCGGAGGGGGATTCGATCACGGAGGGCCTCTACACCAACCTTATTGCCCTTCTGATGATGTGTTAGTAGTTTACCACAGACCTACGGGTCGATAGCTAGTAGCTAGATGGTTTCTTCTCTCTCTTTGATCTTCAATACAATGTTCTCCTCAATATTCTTGGAGTTCTATTCGATGTAATCTTCTTTTGCAGTGCGTTTGTTGAGATCCGATGAATTGTGAATTTATGATTAGATTATCTATGAATATTATTTGAGTCTTTTCTGAAATCTTTTATGCATGATTAAGATAGCTTTGTATTTCCCTCCGATCTATCGATTTGGTTTGGCCAACTAGATTGGTTTTTCTTGCAATGGGAGAGGTGCTTTGTGATGGGTTCAATCTTGCAGTGTCCTCACCCAGTGATAGTAGGGGTAGTGAGGCACGTATTTGTATTGTTGCCATTAAGGATAAAAAGATGGGTTTTTACCATATTGTGACGACCCCGGCTTAATCGTGCACTAATCATACACGCAAATGCGCACGATCAAGCCTAAGGACTCACTTGAAGATATCACAACACAACTCTAAAACATAAAATAAAGTCATACAAGCTTAATATTACAAGCCAGGGCCTCAAGGGCTCGAATACAAGCTCGATGGCATACAAGCGTCAGCGGAAGCATTAGATATCTGGGTACAGATATATTACATAGAGAGAATTAGGCCTTCACAGAGGCGGGGTAAAATAAAATACTACGATCGAAAGGCGTAGGCCTCCTGCCCTGGACCCTCCGATCCTACTCCTGGTCGTCGAACGGCTCCTCGTAGTAATAGTACTCGCCAGGCGGGTAGTAGTACTGGTCGTCGGTTGGGGCTTCTGGCTCAGGGGCTCCGTCGTCTGGTGGCATCAAATGGAATATGGGGGAAAAAGAAAATAAAGCAAACGTGAGTACTCATCCGAAGTACTCAGCAAGCAAGGATCTACACTACGTATGCAACATTTTCAAAAGGGGGCTGTATATGTGGACTGGGCTGCAGAAATGCCAGAATAGAGGGAGAAGCCTAGTCCTATCGAAGACTAGCATCTTCATCAGTCTTCAACAATCTTGCAGCATCAGAAGAGAGCAGATGAACATAACTAAAAGTGGTATCAGTAACATCATCAACCTCGACCTGAGATCCTTTCTCGACCCCCGCGAGAAAGCAATCCCAGAGCCGTACTATCCAGTTCTCATCACATGTCCTAGTTGTACCGATCGGGATACAACTCCGAGTGTCCGTTACCGTAGGACAGGCTATGGATAGAAGTTTCTTCCCTGCAGGGGTGCACCAACTTACCCACCACGCTCGCTTAACTCCGGCCGGACACACTTTTCTTGGTCATGCCCGGCCTCGGCTAAGCAACACGCCGCAACCCGACCTAGGCTTATAAGAGAGGTCAGCACGCCGGACTAAACCTATGCCCCCAGAGGTCTTGGGCCATCGCCCCGGGAACTCCTGCACGTTACGGGGCCACCGAGAGCAGACCTAGCAACCCCTTATACAAGCGCGGTTGCGTTACCAGTCCAACTCGGCGTGCGCCGCTCCTTACTGACGTCCAACAAGCTTCGGCTGATGTGTACGACGCAGAACGCCCATACTATGCCCACGTGATGGTTAGTGCTATCGGGCCAGAGGCCCCTCGGATCAAATATCCAAAACCGTAGTGGATTAGGAGCGCGCGGAAACGAGCAGAGACTCACGATCGATGTGACCCCGTCGCCCCGTCTCGAGGACTTGCGGCAAGGGCTAAGAATGCCCGGCCACGCCTCGTAGTTATCTCGCGGGCACCATCCAGGTCAACCCGACTCCACATCACTTCGCGTTAAGCTCGCGCGGGTACCCCTCAGGGCCGACCCGTCTTTAGTATCATAGTTTAGTGCAAGTCATAATATCCAAGGTAACTGTGTGTCTGACACCGAAGGGAACCCTGAGGAATCACCCTCGATGGAATTCCCGCTCGATGTTATCATCAAGGTGAATGAAGGAGGAATCACCCTCGAGGTCCACCTTGAGGAGTTGCGCGACGACGTCGTTATCGGGGGTGGTGTAGAAGGAATCACCCTCGCTTACCACGACCGAGTAACTAACCTACAAGGTTAACATCAGAAGTGCTGATGAGGTATCACCCTCGGCACTCGATGATAACCCAGCAGTGTCGGCAACTAAGGGGAAGTGATGTGCGGTGCCATGGTCTAGTCTTCAATCCCGATGATCGGGTCTTCTGATGTCCAGCAGGGCAGTCGGGATCAAGTGGGGGTCTCGGTCGTGTCTCTACCCACCTTATACTAAGCAGTCTAGGATAACCGGTAAGGTAACAAAGCAGGGTACAATAATCAGGCTATGCAGCAGATATAGGAAAACAGTAGCAGTAGCAGTTCTAATGCAAGCATAAGAGAGAAGAGAATAGGCGATATAGGCATGCTCAAAATGGGGGTGCTTGCCTGTTTGCTCGGGGGCAAGGGCAAGGTCTTCAGTAGTATCGTCGGGGACGTAGTCGTACTCCTGTGCGGCGTCTGCCTCGGGAGCTACGTCAACGTCGGGGTCTATCGAGAGAGAAGAGGGGGAAGAAACAGGTAAACATAATGCAAACAAATGCAATACGGTGCGTGTGATGCTATGATGCAGTGCAGGGTTGCCTAATTATGCATCTAAGTCATTTTAGTTATTTTTAGAATTATTCTGGGATTTAATATCCGACGTGTGTGCACTATTCATCTGCCGGATTCGGGTCCGGAGTTACGAGTTCTTCTACGTAGGAGGTTCCGATGGAGAAACAGACGGCACGATCAGACTCGGCTCGTCGTTCTGAGCAACTTTCATGTTTTAACTTTTTCGATCCGAGCTACGGTTTAAAAGTTATTAATTTTTAAAGTTTATTTGAATTTCTGGAATTATTTTATTTATCCGAAAATGAATTATGACGTCAGCATGACGCGCTGCTGACGTCAGCAAGTCAACAGTCGGCTGACTAAGTCAAATATGACATGTGGGTCCAGTGGGACCCACATGTCAGCCTCTGTTTAGGCTAATCAGTGGATTAATTTAATTACCAGGGTTAATTAGGGGGTGGACCCCACATGTCAGTGAGACAATTAGTATATCTAATTAACTTTTAATTTTTAAAATGTTCTAATTAGTTTTAATTTACTGGGGGCCCACATGTCATAGACTGGGGCTGCCCAGTCAGCAAAGTTCACTGGGTCAACCCAGTCAACGGGCCCTCCCGGGGCCCACTGGCAGCGACTCTGAGGCGGGGCCCACCAGCGCCACGTCAGCCGCGTCGCCGGAGCGACGCCGGCGACCACACTCGCGGCGGATCCGCGCCGGAGTTGGCCGGAATCCCGCTACGGTGAGCCGTTTCGCGCGCGCCTTGGTTCATTCGAACGGGCACTTCAACCCGCGTCCATCCGTGATGGTCGGAGCGGCGGGGGTGGCCGGAATCTCGCCGGCGTCGAGCCGCGGCGGAGATGAGCTACGGGAGATCGGGGAGATGGAGTTAGGAGGCACGGGAGGCTCGGGCTTGAGCTCGCCGGGCTCCTGGGAGCACCAGGAGCTCAACAGTGACCTCTGTTGGCGATGACGAGGGTCACGTCGGCTGCACCGAGCTCACCGGCGGCAACCAGAGCACGGCCTAGGGGACGACTAGCTATGGCGCGCGAGATGGATCATGGGAAGAAACAGGGGAGAGAGTAGCTCACCGCGCGGTCACGTAAGACCCGTGGATGCTTAGGAGCTGCAGAGGAGGTCGAGGACGCCGGAATTCGACGCGGTGGCCGGAGATGGGGAAGTGGCCGAAGACGATGAGGACGACCTTCCCTGCTCCAGCTGGTGAGCGGGGACGAAGGAGTGGACGTCTGCGAATCGCTTGGGCTTGTCGGAGAAGCTCGAGGATGCCGGTGGCCACGGCGGTGCCGACGCGCGGCGACGGCGGCGTTCGGGCGCCGGATCTGGAGGGGTAAAGGGGGAACGGCGCGCGAGGGGGGAAGAGGTCTGTGGGGGTTAGGGTTTGAGCCAGGGGCTCGGCCGCTCTTATCCTTGCCGGGGCGTCGCGGATGGGCGACAGCGCGGCGGCCGGTCGCCGTGTCGGCGTCAGCGCGCGACAGCGCACGGAGGAGGACGACGGGGAGATGGGCTGGGCCGTTTGGACCTCTAATCAGGGCACTGTGCACTAAGGCCCAGTGCACAGTGTCCCGTTTATTACTTTCTCTGCTTCTGTCACATTTTCTTTTATTTCACTTCTGTTCTGAAATGTTTGGGATAGTTGTGCACTTTTGAAAAATATGGAAGTTGACCCTAATATTGCAGTGCAATATTAGCCCCCACCAAAAAGTGGTTTGAACTAATTTGAATTCCATTTGAATTTGGTATCAATTTAAATAGATTGAATAATCTGTTTTGGGTGCTGTTTCAAGTTGTTTGAGTCAATTATCCCACTCCAAATATTTTGATGTTGATTTTGGAAATGTTCCTGGATTATTTGTCATTTAATGAACATTTTCCCAACTGTGTTTGATCAACTTTATATAATTCACCTTTGAATTTGAGTTGATTTTCAGATGTGAATTTGAATTGGATCATTAACCCTTATGACTTGGCACTACAAATGATCATGACTTGGCAGTTTTAACAGAGTATCACAGAGTTTATTACAAGGGGGTGTTACACATATTGATTGGATTTATCCCTCTACATTATGTCATCTTGCTTAAGGCGTTGCTCTGTTCTTATGAACTTAGTACTCTAGATGCAGGCAGGAGTCGGTCGATGTGTGGAGTAATAGTAATAGATGCAGGTAGGAGTCGGTCTACTTGTCACGGACGTGATGCCTATATTCATGATCATTGCCTTGGATATCGTCATAACTATGCGCTTTTCTATCAATTGCTCAACAATAAATTGTTTACCCACCGTATGTTTTCTTCAAGAGAGAAGCCTCTAGTGAAACCTATGCCCCCCGGGTCTATTTTCCATCATATATTTTCAGATCTATAAAACCAAAAACCCCAAAATACCTTGCTACAATTTATTTATATTTACTTTATTTTGCCTTTTACTTATCTTTTATATCTATCTTTATTAGATCTCACTCTTGCAAGTGACCGTGAAGGGATTGACAACCCCTTTTTCGCGTTGTGTGCAAGTGTTTGTTAGTTTGTGCAGGTGCATATATTGGGGACTTGCTTGTGCCTCCTACTGGATTGATACCTTGGTTCTTAACTGAGGGAAATACTTATCTCTACTTTGCTACATCACCCTTTCCTCTTCAAGTGAAAAATCAACGCAAACTCAAGAGGTAGCAGGAAGAATTTCTGGCGCCGTTGCCGGGGAGATTCTACATCAAGCCTACCAAGTACCTATCATAAACTCTCATCTCTTGCATTACATTATTTGCCACTTGCCTCTTGTTTTCCTCTCCTCCACTTCTAAAACATTTTCAGAAAAACACAAAAATATTTGCCCTTTTACTCACCTTCTTTCCGTTCATCTTTTTGTTTGCCATTATGTCTTAATTACTTGGTTTGTTTGCTCGTTCGCTTGGTATAATTGTGTGTTTATTGAAAATCAAAAAGCAAAAGGTTTATGGATCCTCATCCACTTGCTAATCTTTTTAAAGGATCCAATTATTATGAACCAATTGCTAGTGAGTTGAGAACACTAGATTATCTTTATGAAGTTTTGCTTGAAATTCGTGAATCTGAAAATTGTGATGAAGTGCTAAAAGAAGAAATTTATAAAGTGATTCATGATAGCTCCTTGAAAGAAAAGCATGATTGCAATGATGTTATTATAAATTCTATTAATGTCAATTGTGCTAATAATATGCAAAACCCCAAGCTTGGGGATGCTAGTTTTGCTATGTCCACTACTTATTGCAATGATCATGATTGGGGTGATAATGCTTCTTATGATCTTGAAATTTTATTTAAGCCTCATGATAATAATGTTTGCAATAATATTGAAAGTGGGTTTGGAAGAGTGTCAACTTTAGGAAATAATGATCCCACTACTTTGGAGTTTGATCAATCTTATGAAATTTTCGATAAGAGTGGGCTTGGAGAAGTAATGACTTTATTCTATGTTAATCCCACTATTTTGGAAGAGTGTCAACTTTGCATGCATGTGGATCATGTAGATAATAGGTTATGTGATAGCTATATTGTTGAATTTGATTATGGTCCTACATGTAATTATTATGAGAGAGGAAAATATGGTTGTAGAAATTTTCATGTTACTAAATTACCTCTCGTTATGTTGAGATTGCTATTGTTTCTTTCTTCTTCCTTTCCTATGCTAGTTTTTGCTTGTCTTGATAAATCTTTTCCATATAAAATTCCTATGCATAGGAAGTATGTTAGACTTAAACTTGTTTTCACATGCTATATGATGCTCTCTTTGTGCTTTAATTTTTTATCTTTCATGTGAGCATCATTAAAATTATCATCGCCTAGGTAAATGGCTTTAAAGAAAAGCGCTTGTTGGGAGACAACCAATAATTTTATTTTCTGTTTTTATGAGTATACACAACATTACCTTTGTAATAATTGTGTTTTGGTGTTTTAATTAGTGTTTGAGCCAAGCAAGACCTTTGGGATGCTTTGGTACATCGTTGATTTGGTTTTGCTAAAAAACCAAAACTTTTGCGTCAAGTAACAAAATTGTTAAAATTAACTGGAGCGTGGAAAAATTCTGAATTTTTTACACAAGATTCATATATGAATTGCCTCTGTTTTTATGATTTTTCAGCATTTTTGGAGTTACAGAAGTATTACTAATATTCTGGTCTTTACAGACTGTTCTGTTTTTTTACAAATTCTGTTTTCATTGTGTTGTTTGCTTATTTTGATGAATCTATGGGTAGTATTGGGGGGTATGAACCATGTAGAAGTTAGAATACAGTAGATATAACACCAATATAAAATTGGAATGAGTTTACAAGAGTACCTACGTGGTGACTTGCTTTTATTATACTAACGGATCTTACAAGTTTTCTGTTGAGTTTTGTGTTGTGAAGTTTTCAAGTTTTGGATAAAGTTTTGATGGACCACGGAATAAGGAGTGGCAAGAGCCTAAGCTTGGGGATTCCCAAGGCACCTCAAGGTAATATTCAAGGACAACCAAGCATCTAAGCTTGGGGATGCCCCGGATGGCATCCCCTCTTTTGTCTTCAATCCATCGGTAAAATTACTACATGATATGTGTTTTGCTTGGAGCGTCTTGTATTATATGAGTCTTTGATTTTTAGTTTGCCACAATCATTCTTGCTGTACACACCTTTTGATAGGGACACACATTAATCGTGAATTTATTAGAATACTCTATGTGCTTCACTTATATCTTTTGAGCTAGGTAGTTGCTCTAGTGCTTCACTTATATCTTTTTAGAGCACGACGGTGGTTTTATTTTGTAGAAATTTATGAACTCTCATGCTTCACTTATATTATTTTGAGAATCTTGAAAATAGTGTGGCAACTTGCTTAGGTTATGACTTTGGTCCTAATATGATGGGCATCCAAGAGGGATATAATAAAAACTTTCATAAAGAGCATTGAATATATGTGAAGTTTGATTCCTTGCATTTGTTTTGAGATATAAATATGGTGATATTAGAGTCATGCTAGTGAGTAATTGTGGATTAGTAGAAATACTTGTGTTAAGGTTTGTGATTCCCGAAGCATGCACGTATGGTGAACCGTTATGTGATGAAGTCGGAGCATGATTTATTTTTTATTGTCTTCCTTATGAGTAGCGGCCGGGGACGAGCGATGGTCTTTTCCTACCAATCTATCCCCCTAGGAGCATGCTTATTAGTGCTTTGTTTCAATGGCTAATAATTTTTTGGAATAAGTATGTGAGTTCTTTATGACTAATGTTGAGTCCATGGATTATACGCACTCTCATCCTTCCACCATTGCTAGCCTCTCTAGTACCATGCAACTTTCACCGGTGCATTAAACCCACCATATACCCTTCCTCAAAACAGCCACCATACCTACCTATTATGGCATTTCCATAGCCATTCTGAGATATATTGCCATGCAACTTTCACCGTTCCGTTTATTATGACACATACCATCATTGTCATATTGCTTTGCGTGGTCATATAGTTGACATAGTATTTATGGAAGGCCACCGTTCATATTTTTTTATACATGTCACGCTAGATCATTGCACATCCTGGTACACCACCGGAGGCATTCATATAGTCATATCTTTGTTCTAGTATCGAGTTGTAATTTTTGAGTTGTAAGTAAATAAAAGTGTGATGATCATCATTATTAGAGCATTGTCCCATGTGAGGAAAGAATGCTGGAGGCTATGATTCCCCCACAAGTCGGGATGAGACTCCAGACGAAAAAAAGAGCCCAAAAGAAAAAAAGGGGGGAAATGAGAGAAAAAGAGAGAAGGGACAATGTTACTATCCTTTTTCCACACTTGTGCTTCAAAGTAGCACCATGTTCTTCATGATAGAGAGTCTCCTATTTTGTCACTTTCATATACTAGTGGGAATTTTTTGTTATAGAACTTGGCTTGTATATTCCAATGATGGGCTTCCTCAAATTGCCCTAGGTCTTCGTGAGCAAGCAAGTTGGATGCATACCCACTTAGTTTTCTTTTGAGCTTTCATACATTTATAGCACTAGTGCATCCGTTGCATGGAAATCCCTACTCACTCGCATCGATATCAATTGATGGGCATCTCCATAGCCCATTAATTTGCCTAGTTGATGTGAGACTTTCTCATTTTTGTCTTCTCCTCACAACCTCCACCATACTCTATTCCACCTATAGTGCTATATCCATGGCTCACGCTCATGTATTGCATGAAAGTTGAAAAAGCTTGAGAACATTAAAAGTATGAAACAATTGCTTGGCTTGTCATCGGGGTTGTGCAATATAAATACTTTGTGTGATGAAGATAGAGCATGGCAAGACTATATGATTTTGTAGGGATAACTTTCTTTAGCCATGATATTTTGAGAAGACATGATTGCTTTATTAGTATGCTTGAAGTATTATTGTTTTATGTCAATATTAAACTTTTGTTTTGAACCTTATGGATCTGAACATTCATGCCACAATAAATAAAATTGCATTGATAAATATGTTAGGTAGCATTCCGCATAAAAAATTCTGTTTTTATCATTTACCTACTCGAGGACGAGCAGGAATTAAGCTTGGGGATGCTTGATACGTCTCCAACGTATCTATAATTTTTGATTGTTCCATGCTATTATATTATCTATCTTGGATGTTTTATATGCATTTATATGCTATTTTATATCAATTTTTGGGACTAACCTATTAACCTAGTGCCCAGTGCGAGTTGCTGTTTTTCCTTGTTTTTGACTTTTATAGAAAATCAATACCAAACGGAGTCCAAATAGAACGAAACTTTTTGAGAATTTTTCTTGGACCAGAAGACAACCACGAAGCTTCGGGAAGAGGCCAGAAGACCCATGAGGGGGCCACAAGCCCTAGGGGCGCGCCCTAGTGGGTAGGTGGTTTGTGGGCCCTCCGTGGCTCTCTTAACCCTAACTCCAGCGCTATAAATTCTCTAATATTTCCCCTACACCAGAGGGCACACCAAAAATACTTTTCCGCCGCTGCAAGCTTCTGTTGTCGTGAGATCCCATCTTGGGGCCTTTTTCGGCACTCCGCTGGAGGGGCATTCGATCACGAAGGGCCCCTACACCAACCTTACTGCCCTTCCGATGATGTGTGAGTAGTTTACCACAGACCTACGGGTCCATAGCTAGTAGCTACTGATACGTCCATTTTGCATCATGCTTTTATATTGATATTTATTGCATTATGGGCTGTTATTACACATTCTAGCACAATACTTATGCCTTTTCTCTCTTATTTTACAAGGTTTATATGAAGAGGGAGAATGCCGGCAGCTGGAATTCTGGACTGGAAAAGGAGCAAATCTGAGAGACCTATTCTGCACAACTCCAAAAGTCTTGAAACTTCACGGAGAATTATTTTGGAATAAATAAAAAATATTGGGCGAAGAAAGCACTTGAGGGGACCCACCAGGTAGCCACAAGGGTGGGGGCGCGCCTCCCTGCCTTGTGGGCCACCTGGCAGGCCCCCGATGCCCATGTTCTGCTATATGATGTGTTTTGACTTGGAAAAAATCAGAAGGAAGCTTTCGGGACGAAGCGCCGCCATCTCAAGGCGGAACCTGGGCAGAACCAATCTAGGGCTCCGGCGGAGTTGTTCTGCCGGAGAAACTTCCCTCCGGGAGGGGGAAATCGAAGCCATCATCATCACCAACGATCCTCTCATCGGGAGGGGGTCAATCTCCATCAACATCTTCACCAGCACCATCTCCTCTCCAAACCCTAGTTCATCTCTTGTATCCGATCTTTGTCTCAAAACCTCAGATTGGTACCTGTGGGTTGCTAGTAGTGTTGATTACTCCTTGTAGTTGATGCTAGTTGGTTTATTTGGTGGAAGATCATATGTTCAGATCCTTAATGATAATTAATACTCCTCTGATTATGAACATGAATATGCTTTGTGAGTAGTTACGTTTGTTCCTGAGGACATGGGAGAAGTCTTGTTATAAGTAATCATGTGAATTTGGTATTCGTTCGATATTTTGATGAGATGTATGTTGTCTTTCCTCTAGTGGTGTTATGTGAACATCAACTACATGACACTTCACCATTGTTTGGGACTAGGGGAAGGCATTGGGATGTAATAAGTAGATGATGGGTTGCTAGAGTGACAGAAGCTTAAACCCTAGTTTATGCGTTGCTTCGTAAGGGGCTGATTTGGATCCATGTGTTTCATGCTATGGTTAGATTTATCTTAATTTATCTTTCGTAGTTGCGGATGCTTGCGAGAGGGGTTAATCATAAGTGGGAGGCTTGTCCAAGTAAGGGCAGCACCCAAGCACCGGTCCACCCATATATCAAATTATCAAAGTAACGAATGCGAATCATATGAGCATGATGAAAACTAGCTTGACAGTAATTCCCATGTGTCCTGGGGAGCGCTTTGCTTTATATAAGAGTTCGTCCAGGCTTGTCCTTTGCTATAAAAAGGATTGGGCCACCTTGCTGCACCTTAGTTACTTTTGTTACTTGTTACCCGTTACGAATTATCTTATCACACAACTATCTGCTACCGATAATTTCAGTGCTTGCAGAGAATACCTTGCTGAAAACCGCTTGTCATTTCCTTCTGCTCCTCGTTGGGTTCGACACTCTTACTTATCGAAAGGACTATGATAGATCCCCTATACTTGTGGGTCATCAAGACTCTTTTCTGGCGCCGTTGTCGGGGAGTGAAGCGCCTTTGGTAATTGGAATTTGGTAAGGAAACATTTATATTATGTGCTGAAATTTACTGTCACTTGTCACTATGGAAAATAATCCTTTGAGGGGCTTGTTTGGGGTATCTTCACCTCGACCGGAAGAGCAAAGAGTTGCTCCTTAACCTACTGCACCTACTGAAAATATTTATTATGAAATTCCTTCGGGTATGATAGAGAAACTGCTAGCTAATCCTTATGCAGGAGATGGAACATTACATCCTGATATGCACCTAATCTATGTGGATGAAGTTTGTGGATTATTTAAGCTTGCAGGTTTGCCCGAGGATGATGTCAAGAAGAATGTCTTCCCTTTATCTTTGAAGGGAAAGGCATTGACGTGGTATAGACTATGTGATGATATTGGATCATGGAACTACAACCGATTGAAATTGGAATTTCATCAAAAGTTTTATCCTATGCATCTGGTTCATCGTGATCGGAATTATATTTATAATTTTTGGCCTCGTGAAGGAGAAAGTATCGCTCAAGCTTGGGGGAGGCTTAAGTCAATGTTATATTCATGCCCCAATCATGAGCTCTCAAGGGAAATTATTATTCAGAATTTTTATGCTCGGCTTTCTCGTAATGATCAATCCATGCTCGATACTTCTTGTACTGGTTCTTTTATGAAGAAGGATATTGAATTCAAATGGGATTTATTGGAAAGAATTAAAATCAACTCTGAAGATTGGGAACTCGACGAAGGCAATGAGTCAGGTATAAACCTTAAGTTTGATTGTGTTAAATCTTTTATGGATACTGATGCTTTTTGTGATTTTAACACTAAATATGGACTTGACTCTGAGATAGTAGCTTCCTTTTGTGAATCATTTGCTACTCATATTGATCTCCCTAAGGAGAAGTGGTTTAAATATCATCCTCCCATTGAAGTAAAAGTAGTAGAACCTATTAAAGTTGAAGAAGAAACTATTACTTATAATGTTGATCCTATTGTTCCTACTGCTTATATTGAGAAACCACCTTTTCCTATTAGAATAAAGGATCATGCTAAAGCTTCAACTGTGGTTCGTAAGAGTAATATTAGAACACCTACACCCCCTGAACAAATTAAAGTTGAGCCTAGTATTGCTATGGTTAAAGATCTCTTGGTCGATAGTATTGATGAGCATGTTATTTATTTCTGTGGTGAAGCTGCTAGAATCGCTAAACCTGATATTAAAGATAAACATAGACCCATTGTTGGCATGCCTGTTGTTTCTGTTAAAATAGGACATCATTGTTATCATGGTTTATGTGATGTGGGTGCTAGTGTGAGTGCAATTCCTTATACCTTACATCAAGAAATTATGAATGATATTGCACCCGCTGAGATAGAAGATATTGATGTTACTATTAAACTTGCCAATAGAGATACTATATCACCTATTGGGATTGTTAGAGATGTTGAAGTCTTGTGTGGGAAAATAAAATACCCTACTGATTTTCTTGTTCTTGGTTCCCCACAAGATGATTTTTGTCCCATTATATTTGGTAGACCCTTCTTGAATACTGTTAATACTAGGATAGACTGTGAGAAAGAAACTGTTACTGTAAGTTTTGGGAATGTGTCTCATGAGTTTAATTTCTCCAAATTTCATAGACAACCCCATGATAAAGAATTGCCTAGTAAGGATGAAATGATTGGTCTTGCTTCTATTGCCGTGCCTCCTACTGGTCCTTTAGAACAATATTTGCTAGATCATAAAAATGATATGTTTATAAATGAAAGAAAGGAGTTAGATGAAATATTCTTTAACCAAATGCGTGTTTTAAAACATAATTTGCCTGTTGAAATCCTTGGAGATCCTCCTCCACCCAAGGGTGATCCCGCGTTTGAGCTTAAACAATTACCTGATACTTTAAAATATGCGTATCTTAATAAAAAGAAGATATATCATGTTATTATTAGTGCTAACCTTTCAGAGCATGAAGAAAAGAAATTATTGAAAACTCTGAGGAAGCACCGTGCTTCTATTGGATATACTCTTGATGATCTTAAGGGCATTAGTCCAACTCTATGTCAGCACCAAATTAATATGGAACCTGATGCTAAACCAGTTGTTAATCACCAACGACGGTTAAATCCTAAGATGAAGGAAGTGGTAAGAAATGAAATACTAAAACTTCTGGAGGCAGGTATAATTTATCCTATTGCTGATAGTAGATGGGTAAGTCATGTTCATTGTGTCCCTAAGAAGGGCGGTATTACTGTTGTTCCTAATGATAAGAATGAATTGATTCCACAACAAATTGTTACAGGTTATAGAATGGTAATTGATTTTCGCAAATTAAACAAAGCTACTAGAAAAGATCATTACCCTCTACCTTTTATTGATCAAATGCTAGAAAGATTATACAAACATACACATTTTTGCTTTATAGATGGTTATTCTGGTTTTTCTCAAATACATGTGTCAAAAGAGGACCAGGAAAAGACCACTTTTACTTGCCCTTTCGGTACCTTTGCTTATAGACGTATGCCTTTTGGTTTATGCAATGCACCTGCTACCTTTCAAAGATGTATAACTGCTATATTCTCTGACTTTTGTGAAAAGATTGTTGAGGTTTTCATGGATGATTTCTCCGTTTACGGAACTTCTTTTGATGATTGCTTAAGCAACGTTGATCGAGTTTTGCAGAGATGTGAAGAAACTAATCTTGTCTTGAATTGGGAGAAGTGCCACTTTATGGTTAATGAAGGTATTGTCTTGGGGCATAAAATTTCTGAAAGAGGTATTGAAGTTGATAAAGCTAAAGTAGATGCTATTGACAAGATGCCGTGTCCTAAAGATATCAAAGGTATAAGAAGTTTCCTTGGTCATGCTGGTTTCTATAGGAGGTTTATTAAAGACTTCTCTAAAATTTCTAGGCCTCTCACTAATCTTTTGCAAAAAGATGTTCCTTTTGTTTTTTATGATGATTGTGTAGAAGCATTTGAAATACTTAAGAAAGCATTGATTTCTGCACCTATTGTTCAACCACCTGATTGGAATCTACCCTTTGAAATTATGTGTGATGCTAGTGATTATGCTGTTGGTGCTGTTCTATGACAAAGAGTTGATAAGAAATTGAATGTTATTCATTATGCTAGTAATACTCTAGGCAGTGCCCAGAGAAATTATGCTACTACTGAAAAAGAATTTTTAGCAGTTGTTTTTGCTTGTGATAAGTTCAGATCTTATATTGTTGATTCCAAAGTAACTGTTCACACTGATCATGCTGCTATTAAATATCTTATGGAAAAGAAAGATGCTAAACTTAGACTTATTAGATGGGTTCTCTTACTACAAGAATTTGATTTGCATATTATTGATAGAAAGGGAGCTGAGAACCCCGTTGCAGACAACTTGTCTAGGTTAGAAAATGTTCTTGACAACCCACTACCTATTGATGGTAGCTTTCCTGATGAGTAATTAGCTGTCATAAATGCTTCTCGTAATACTCCATAGTATGCTGATTATGCTAATTACATTGTTGCTAAATTTATACCACCTAGTTTCACATACCAGCAAAAGAAAAAGTTTTTCTATGATTTAAGACATTACTTTTGGGATGACCCACACCTTTATAAAGAAGGAGTAGATGGTGTTATTAGACGTTGTGTACCTGAGCATGAACAGGAACAGATCCTACGCAAGTGCCACTCTGAAGCTTACGGAGGACACCATGCTGGAGATAGAACTGCACACAAGGTATTGCAATCTGATTTTTATTGGCCTACTCTCTTCAAGGATGCCCGTAAGTTTGTCTTGTCTTGTGATGAATGCCAGAGAATTGGCAATATTAGTAGACGTCAGGAAATGCCCATGAATTATTCACTTGTTATTGAACCATTGGATGTTTGGGGCTTTGATTATATGGGACATTTTTCTTCCTCTAATGGGTATACACATATTTTAGTTGTTGTTGATTACGTTACTAAGTGGGTAGAAGCTATTCCAACTAGTAGTGCTGATCATAACACTTCTATTAAGATGCTTAAAGAAGTTATTTTTCCGAGGTTTGGAGTCCCTAGATATTTAATGACTGATGGTGGTTCACATTTTATTCATGGTGCTTTTCGTAAAATGCTTGCTAAATATGATGTCAACCATAGGATTGCATCTCCATATCACCCTCAGTCTAGTGGCCAAGTAGAATTGAGCAATAGAGAGATTAAATTAATTTTGCAAAAGACCGTGAATAGATCTAGAAAGAATTGGTCTAAGAAACTTGATGATGCATTATGGGGCTATAGAACTGCTTATAAAAACCCTATGGGCATGTCTCCGTATAAAATGGTTTATGGAAAAGCTTGTCACTTACCTCTTGAACTAGAACATAAAGCGTATTGGGCTATTAAAGAGCTCAACTATGATTTCAAACTTGCCGGTGAGAAGAGGTTATTTGACATTAGCTCACTTGATGAATGGAGAACCCAACCTATGAGAATGCCAAGTTGTTTAAAGAAAAGGTTAAAATATGGCATGACAAAAGGATACACAAGCGTGAGTTTAATGTAGGTGATCATGTTTTGCTATACAACTCTCGTTTAAGATTTTTTGCAGGAAAGCTTCTCTCTAAATGGGAAGGTCCTTACATTATTGAGGAGGTCTATCGTTCCGGTGCCATCAAGATCAACAATGTCGAAGGCACCAACCCGAAGGTGGTAAACGGTCAAAGAATCAAACATTATATTTCAGGTACTCCCATAAATGTCGAGACGAATATTATCAATACCGTAACACCGGAGGAGTACATAAGGGACACTTTCCAGAACGTTTCAGACTCCGAAAAGGAATAGGTACGTGGTACGGTAAGTAAACCGACTCCAAAACTGTTCTAATGGCAATTTTTCTCCATTTTGGAATATTTAAAAAATTAGGAAAATTAAAAGTAGTCCGAAAAGTGCATGAGGAAGCGACAAGGTAGGGAGGCGCGCCCCCCACCCTTGCCGCCACTTAGTGTGCCCTTCGGACTCCGTTTTCTTGCACAATACTTCTTTTGGTCGGTAAAAATTCATTATATAATCTCCCGAAGGTTTCGACCACCGTACCACGGCAATATCTCCTGTTCTTGTTTCGAGCAGTTTTTCTGACAGATCCAAATCGCCATGACGCCTCCAAGTGCCCCCAAGGACAAGTTTTTCGAGAAGGTCATCAACCCTTATCTCGTGGAGGTGCTGCAACACCCTCAAACCATTGAGATACGTTAGGGGGTGCTGCACATCCGTGATACCGAAGGGCCTAAGAAGACCGGAAGCATGGAGACAAGGCTCGAAGCAGTGGAGCAGCAAGTCTTCAAGTGCCAAGGGATGGTGGAACGTGGACTCAACGCCAACCACATGATGATCGCTGAATTTAATAGTGGTCACAAGCTGGATGCCGAGAACATTGGGGAGGCCATCTTCAAGCTTCATGAGAAAATCGAACATCTCCAAGCCCAGATCTATGACCTGCAAAACCAAAACTGTGAGTATAAATACAGATTTAAGAGGATGAGTTTGGCTGCAGATTTGAGGATCCCGGAGACTCGTTCATCTTTTTACGATGGTGAACCTATGCCTTGGAAGACGGAGGATAAGATTCTTTCATCATCAACAACTCCATCATCACCACCTCCGAAGAAAGAGATCTAAATACATGGGTATGGGCACTCCCCTTGGCAACTACCAAGCTTGGGGGAGGTGCCCCGGTATCGTATCACCATCACATCTTTACTTTTACCGTTTTTCTTAGTTTGAGTCTTTTGGTTATATCCTTATCTAGTAGAATAAAAGTTTTTAATATGATCTAGCTTTGAGTTTTGCTTTATGTTCCCTCTATGTAATCGAGTCCGAGAGATATATAATAAAGAGTAGTTTTGAGTTGAGGGCTTTGCTTTCTTGCTATGATCTTGAGGGAATTTAATAAAAGAAAGAATAAAAAGAAATAAAAAGATCGTATAATGATCTTATGGAGAGTGATGACTTCACATATAAAGAGTATGATGAATAAAAGTTGTTGAGAGTTGACAAACATAGTTTTGGTCATTGTTGCAATTAATAGGAAGTAATAAAGAAAGAGAGGTTTCACATATAAACATACTATCTTGGACATCTTTTGTAATTGTGAGCACTCATTAAAATATGACATGCTAAAAAGTTGATGTTGGACAAGGAAGACAACATAATGGGTTATGTTTTCTTATATCCGGAAAGAAGTTATAGTGTCTTGGATCCTCCAACATGTTGAGCTTGCTTTTCCCTCTTATGCTAGCCAAATCCTTTACACCAAGTAGAGATACTACTTGTGCATCCAAACATCCCTTAAACCAGTTTTGCCATGAGAGTCCACCATACCTACCTATGGATTGAGTAAGATCCTTCAAGTAAGTTGTCATCGATGCAAGCAATAAAAATTGCTCTCTAAATATGTATGATCTATTAGTGTGAAAAAAATAAGCTTTATACGAACTTGTGATATAGAAGAAATAAAAGCGACGGACTGCATAATAAAGTTCTTTATCACAAGCGGCAATATAAAGTGACGTTCTTTTGCATTAAGATTTTGTACATCCAACAATAAAAGCGCATGACAACCTCTGCTTCCCTCTGCGAAGGGCCTATCTTTTACTTTTATCTTCTACCCTTATACAAGAGTCATGGTGATCTTCACCTTTCCTTTTTATACTTTTTCTTTTGGCAAGCACTATGTGTTGGAGAAGGATCCAGATATATATATCCACTCGGATGTAGGTTATCATAAAGTATTATTGTTGACATTACCCTTGAGGTAAAAGGTTGGGAGGCGAAACTATAAGCCCTATCTTTCTCTATGTCTGACTAAGGCTTCGAACCCATAAGTATCGCGTGAGTGTTAGCAATTGCGAAAGATTAAATGATAGTTGAGTATGTGGACTTGCTGAAAAGCTCTTGAATTGACTCTTTCCGATGTTATGATAAATTGCAATTGCTTCAATGACTGAGATCATAGTTTGTTAGTTTTCAATGAAATTTCTGATTCATACTTTACCTTGTGAACGAATTGTTACTTTAGCATAAGAAATTATATGACAATATTTGTTGATGTTCTAAAGATTGTCATGATGCCCTCATGTCCGTATTTTATCTTATCGACACCTCTATCTCTAAACAGGTGGACATATTTTTCGATTTCGGCTTTCGCTTGAGGACAAGCGAGGTCTAAGCTTGGGGGAGTTGATACGTCCATTTTGCATCATGCTTTTATATTGATATTTATTGCATTATGGGCTGTTATTACACATTCTAGCACAATACTTATGCCTTTTCTCTCTTATTTTACAAGGTTTGTATGAAGTGGGAGAATGCCGGCAGCTGAAATTCTGGACTGGAAAAGGAGCAAATCTGAGAGACCTATTCTGCACAACTCCAAAAGTCCTGAAACTTCATGGAGAATTATTTTGGAATAAATAAAAAATATAGGGCGAAGAAAGCACCTGAGGGGACCCACCAGGCAGCCACAAGGGTGGGGGGCGCGCCTCCCTGCCTTGTGGGCCACCTGGCAGGCCCCCGGTGCCCATCTTCTGCTATATGATGTGTTTTGACCTGGAAAAAATTCAGAAGGAAGCTTTCGGGACGAAGCGCCGCCGTCTCGAGGCGGAACCTAGGCAGAACCAATCTAGGGCTCCGGCGGAGCTGTTCTGCCGGAGAAACTTCCCTCCGGAAGGGGGAAATCGAAGCCATCGTCATCACCAATGATCGTCTCATCGAGAGGGGGTCAATCTCCATCAAAATCTTCACCAGCACCATCTCCTCTCCAAACCCTAGTTCATCTCTTGTATCCGATCTTTGTCTCAAAACCTCAGATTGGTACCTGTGGGTTGCTAGTAGTGTTGATTACTCCTTGTAGTTGATGCTAGTTGGTTTATTTGGTGGAAGATCATATGTTCAGATCCTTAATGATAATTAATACTCCTCTGATTATGAACATGAATATGCTTTGTGAGTAGTTACGTTTGTTCCTGAGGACATGGGAGAAGTCTTGTTATAAGTAATCATGTGAATTTGGTATTCGTTCAATATTTTGATGAGATGTATGTTGTCTTTCCTCTAGTGGTGTTATGTAAACGTCGACTACATGACACTTCACCATTGTTTGGGCCTAGGGGAAGGCATTGGGAAGTAATAAGTAGATGATGGGTTGCTAGAGTGACAGAAGTTTAAACCCTAGTTTATGCGTTGCTTCGTAAGGGGCTGATTTGGATCCATATGTTTCATGCTATGGTTAGATTTATCTTAATTTATCTTTCGTAGTTGCGGATGCTTGCGAGAGGTGTTAATCATAAGTGGGAGGCTTGTCCAAGTAAGGGCAGCACCCAAGCACCGGTCCACCCACATATCAAATTATCAAAGTAACGAACGCGAATCATATGAGCATGATGAAAACTAGCTTGACAGTAATTCCCATGTATCCTCGGGAGCGCTTTGCTTTATATAAGAGTTCGTTCAGGCTTGTCCTTTGCTATAAAAAGGATTGAGCCACCTTGCTGCACCTTAGTTACTTTTGTTATTTGTTACCCGTTACGAATTATCTTATCACACAACTATCTGTTACCGATAATTTCAGTGCTTGCAGAGAATACCTTGCTGAAAACCGCTTGTCATTTCCTTCTGCTCCTCGTTGGGTTCGACACTCTTACTTATCGAAAGGACTATGATAGATCCCCTATACTTGTGGGTCATCAGCTACGTGGCTTCTTCTCTCTCTTTGATCTTCAATAAAATGTTCTCCTCGATGTTCTTGGAGTTCTATTCGATGTAATCTTCTTTTGCGGTGCGTTTGTTGAGATCCGATGAATTGTGGATTTATGATCAGATTATCTATGAATATTATTTGAGTCTTTTCTGAACTCTTTTATGCATGATTAAGATAGCTTTATATTTCTCTCCGATCTATCGATTTGGTTTGGCCAACTAGATTGGTTTTTCTTGCAATGGGAGAGGTGCTTTGTGATGGGTTCAATCTTGCGGTGTCCTCACCCAGTGACAGTATGGGTAGCGAGGGACGTATTTGTATTGTTGCCATTAAGGATAAAAAGATATGGTTTTTACCATATTGATTTGATCTATCCCTCTACATCATGTCATCTTGCTTAAGACGTTGCTCTGTTCTTATGAACTTAATACTCTAGATGCAGGTAGGAGTCGGTCGATGTGTGGAGTAATAGTAGAAGATGCAGGCAGGAGTCGGTCTACTTGTCACGGACATGATGCCTATATTCATGATTATTGCCTTGGATATCGTCATAACTATGCGCTTTTCTATCAATTGCTCAACAGTAATTTGTTTACCCACCGTATGTTTTTGTCAAGAGAGAAGCCTCTAGTGAAACCTATGGCCACCGGGTCTATTTTCCATCATATATTTTCAGATCTATAAAACCAAAAACCCAAAATTATATCTTGCTGCAATTTATTTATATTTACTTTATTTTGCCTTTTACTTATCTTTTATATCTATCTCTATTAGATCTCACTCTTGCAAGTGATCGTGAAAGGATTGACAACCCCTTTTTCGCGTTGTGTGCAATTGTTTGTTAGTTTGTGTAGGTGCATATATTGGGGAATTGCTTGTGCCTCCTACTGGATTGATACCTTGGTTCTTAACTGAGGGGAATACTTATCTCTACTTTGCTTCATCACCCTTTCCTCTTAAAGAGAAAAATCAACGCAAGCTCAAGAAGTAGCACTCCTCTACTTGTGGTGGCAGTTTTGACCAATGTTTGACTTCCATGCCTTCACATCCTGATCCAACAGGTACTAGGTTGCTCAGACTCGGGGCGGGGTGAAATACCTGCTTGGCTTACCGATGCTTGCAAGTGTCGTTCCCTTCTTGGAGGCACTGCCATGGCTTTCATTTGTGCTCCTCTTCGAGCACCAGGGGAAGCTCTAGGTTCGATTCTTCGGATTGTACTGCGACAACACCACACTGTCGTTCTCATTTTTGAAGGTACCGTCTTGTTTACTTGCGGAGTCCCCGGTGTTGATTTTGGGGATGTTGAACGCCACATTGGTTAGAGCTGCTGCTCAAGGCGTGGGCTTCCGGGGCGCTATGTACGATTTCGAAAGTGCTTCCCCCATGTCTTCCGCCTCCGACTAGGCCGGGTCCTGAAACCCACTTGCCGATATCGTGGCGCTCTTGGTGGGGGTACATTGATCCAGTCGAGTTTGGGGCCGTGACCGTGCGCCGGGGGTTCTTGTGAAGCCGTGAGGTGGTCTGGTTTCCCATGTCCCGTCTCCTGGCCTTTCATGGCTTGAGTCCAGACTAGGGGGTTCAGGTGTGGTGTATCCTTGTTTGGGCCGAGCATCCCATGTCTCTCTTTTTTCGGCACCATGTTAACACCCTTTTGTGTTTGTGCCATGTGTTGTACCCTTACTTGTGCTAATTCTTTTTCTTCTACCACTGAAAAGATACACAAGCTTTGCGTATTCGAGAAAACTTATTAAGATGAGGGCGTTGCTGTGAAGCTTAGGTGTTATAGGGCGTAGCGTGTCATTGTACTCAGATATTATTCCTATGTTCTTTTTGGTTGTATAGTCGCTTGCGTATTGCATGCTCTGGTTATCCTGGGTTGGTGTTGTATGAGGAATACCTCACCACCTTGTATCGTTCGGCCGTATACTTTATTCGATTGTTGCTTTATATATAATCATTGAGCACACCGGATTATTGTATCAAATTCCATCGAGTTTAAATTCTTTGATAGGTCCAGGCATTTACTTCTGTGAAAAATCTTACATTCATCGGTGAATTGGAGAAGAGAAAAACTAGAAAACCGTGAGCTAGCGAAGCCCAGCCGGAAACCATGACCCATGGGCACACTCTATCTAGCTAACAGTTTTGCTAAGTCTCGGTCGACAGAGACATGGCTATGTCTTAGTCGATGCTATATTTGTTTTATCTTGCATGAAGATCCGTGCAAAATTTTCTTTTTAGCTTTTCTTTTTTCTTCATATATACTATGTCATTTGATTGAGACTTGGTTAAATTTCAGTTGACTGAGACATAACCACACCCTCTAGCTAAACTAGGTCCAATGCGACAACAAATGACACGAACATGCCAGCACTAGCCTCCCAAGTTCAACACACGTTCGTGCGTGCATACTTTCCCTCTCGCTCTCATCCATGAGCAGGGCAGCTGACCCAACCGTGACTCCTAAACCGACAGGCCGAAATGTCAAATACGTACTCCACATCCGTCGAAGGAAACCTACTGTACGCACACGGATGGTTAGGTGCAGTGTCCACGTCGTTTTCTCTACTTCTCTGGTGATCATGCCGGCCACAGCAAGCCGAATCCATCTATAAATGGCTCGTGTCCCTCTAATCCGTTCACCAAATTAAGCCCGCGCTCACAATACTCGAGGTCCAAAGTGTCAGAGAGTACTCGAGGTCACACAGTGTTAGAAAAAACTAGAATCGGATCGATGGAGATTACGAGCAGCACGATGGTGAAGCCGGTGTACAGCACGCCACACCCGCTCGTCGGGGAGAAGGTGCCGCTGACCGCCTTCGACCGCGCCGCGCTGGACATCTTCGTCCCCACCGTGCTCGCGTACCCCGCGCCGGCGCCGTCCAACGAGGCGCTCAGGGAAGGGCTCCTCAAGGCCGTCGCGCCCTACCCTCACCTGGCGGGGCGCCTCGCTCTCGACGGCCACGGCCGGCGCTTCCTCCACGTCAACAACGAGGGCGTGCTCCTGATCGAGGCCACCGTCCCGGTGGACCTGGCGGACGTGCTCGTCGACGGCCGCATGGCCGCAGGCGTCGAGGACCTCTACCCGGCGATACCAGAGGTATTACTTGCCCCTTGATTTTGCTTCTATCACGACTCACGTCACATGCATGCACATAGCTCTCATGCATGCATGGACTGTGCACACTGCACAGGTGCTTATATTTTCATTTTACTTTGCCTACACAGGTGAACATTGGGGCGGCGCTGCTGCAGATCCAGCTGAACAGGTACAAGTGCGGTGGCCTCGTGGTCGGCATAAGCTGCCACCATCACACCGCCGACGGCCACTCCATGAGCATGTTCTTCACCGCGTGGGCGACGGCGGTGCGCGAGGGTAAGGACTTCACCACACCGACCCCGTTCCTCGACCGTGCGAGAACCGCCATGCCTCGAATCACGCCGACCCCGGTGTTCGACCACCGGTCACTGGAGTTCACATGTGGAGAAGGAGACACCTATGCTGTCATCCCCATGGACAGGATCAAAAATCTCACTCTGCACTTCACGGCTGAGTTCGTCGCCGACCTCAAATCCCGCGTGGGCACACGTTGCAGCACATTCCAGTGCCTACTAGCGCACGTCTGGAAGAAGCTCACGGCGGCACGGGACCTGAAGCCGGAGGAGTTCACCAAGGTGAGGGTGGCCGTGAACTGCAGGGGCAGGGCCAACCCTCCTGTGCCAATGGACTTCTTCGGGAACATGGTGCTCTGGGCTTTTCCAAGGCTCCATGTCCGGGACATCCTGAACTCGAGCTACGGCCGCGTGGTCGGCGTCATCCGCGACGCCGTGGCGCGCATCGACGACGAGTATGTGCAGTCCTTCGTGGACTTCGGCGGAGTGGCGGACGCGAACGGGGAGGAGCTCGTCGCGACGGCGGCCGCTGCCGGCACGATGTTCTGCCCGGACGTAGAGGTGGACAGTTGGCTGGGGTTCAGGTTCCATCAGCTTGATTTTGGCACCGGCGCACCGTCCGCTTTCGTGCCACCGGACTTGCCTTTCGAGGGGCTAATGATCTTCATGCCATCGCGCAAGGCGAACGGCGGCGTCGACCTGTTCATGGACGTCGCTGAGGAGCACGTCGCGGCGTTCGAGCAGATCTGCTACTCGTTAGATTGATCGACCCCGCCGGAATCGCTTGCATGCATGGATGCATGTCGTAAGAAACGTCACTTCTGTTACGAAACAATTGCACCGGAACTCTGCAGTGTATGTACAGCATGTAGATGTCATCGGTAAGTTCAACTGCAGTCGAGTTGTTAGCCAAAAACGTGGAGGTTGACGTGTGTAAGTAGTTCGATCATTTAAGAATAAACGGGATTAATCTCAATCAACTGGTGTTTAATCAAGTCTTAGTCGATGCTATATTCGTGGGATTTCCATGCAGAAAATTTCTTTTACATTTTTTTCCTTCCTTACGTGTTTTTTTAACACATTACAATCAAAGTCGCTCACATACACGAGCATACACTCGTCCCTATAAACGCATGCACACTCTACCCCTATGAGCACCCTTCAAGAGACTGAGCCGGCATGACATCTTAGATTTTAAGAAGTCACCACAGGCGCCTCGCAGTTGACGGGAACGTCTCCTCCCACTGAACGAAACATCGCCGAAAGCTTGAAATAAATCCAGAAATAATGCGAGCTCCAGTGTCAAGTCGAGGACTTGAACCTGGTGGGCTGTGGATACCAATGTCCTCCTAACCATCCAACCACAGGTTGGTTCACTCATTTCTTATATGTTATGCCACTTGACTTAGACTTGGTTAAGTCTCAGTTGAATGAGACGTAGCCACATCCAAGAATAAAATACTACTTATGAGAACTCTTTTTTAAAACTCTTTATAAGAAATCTTAATTGCAACCTTTTGGTAGTTGGAGTGTCAACGGACATTCGATTTAAGAATGATAAAAAGAATCTTTCAGACTCCATGATTGTGTTTTATTTCATGGTGTTGGATAATTAGATAATTTCGCGATTAATTCCAGTAAATAATTCATGACTAAAATAATTATAAGCATGCATAGCTCTAGCATACTAGAAGGACAAAATAGCAGCATAGCGCATGCAACAACAACCATAATTAGAGACATGAACATATCACGACACATATTGTTCGTTTGTAGATAAAGTAGTTGTGGCTCCTGCAGAAACGATGTTGTTGATGATGGCATTGGTGAATAACGGTCGAAGCAGACGACGTTGCAGACGCCGGTACGCGACGCCGTCTGACTTGGATGGAAAAAAACCCGTGGTGACGAACTTGAGCATTCGCGTGTAGCGCTTCCCAAAACCTAATTCACCCTCTCTCATGCAGGATCAGAAGGGCGAGAGGTTTCGGAGACCTGCTCTCCCACTCGTCAGTGCACGCCAGCATTCGGGGTGGAGTAGACTACGATGGCGACACAAGTAGCGAGAGGAGACAAAATCTTAACTCGTTTTGATGTATATTCGGCGGTGGTCGATAAGTCATATATATGGGAGAACCCACACGGTCTTGTGTCGCGACCACGATCTAAGTCGACTAGGTTCCAAAACTTAATGGTCAAGAAACCAAAAAATAAAACGCTAAAAGGAAGTCATGCTCCTGCATGGCCATGTGCCGGATTTTGACGGGCTATTCACATGCATGTCGCACGCCTGCACCCTTCGCCCCAGCCTGACCAGGGGAGGAGAAGCGATTGTGCATGTGTAGTGCTCTCTTTCTCTCCTCATACCAACCACTTAGTGGTGTGGGAACACTCCACTATTTAAGTTGGTACCCAACCTCGTCCACTAGCAAAGTGGTACTAAAGATTACACTCCCACTTGCCTTTTTTCATGCGCCATGTGGTTTACTTAAGATTTTTAAAAATGCACATTGCCAAGCCCATTAATTCTAACAACCCCCATCAAATCTCAAATATTCATCTAGGGATTGCCTTATTTTGCTAGTTGTTTAATATATTAATGTTTCAGTAGATACCGTTAAGTTGAACTTTCGCCTAGAGTTTTAAGCTACATTCATTCACAACTTGAGGAATTGAGCATGTCTTGAATTGCAAGTTTTGTGCAAACAGATTTCACTCAAAGTCATAAACCAGTACATGACCGCCAGTAGCCTACCCCGGGGGTGTAGCATATATGTTTTACTCCCTGGTCTCTTGACGGGCCTTACTAAAGAACACCCAGGTCTCATAGACTGCGACGTTTAACAACCGCGGCTCATATACGTGTGTTCTTTCAAGAATGCTATGTAGGACACCATCTTTGGTACACACAAACAACAGAAGCACATTAAGGCATGTTGCCAACCTATCTTACAGTTTTGAGAGTTTCACATATTCATCTAGAGAGGATTATAGGTTACTCTCCTCCATTAACTAATAGCTTGTACTTTCCAGGTCTTAATTCATGGTATCTCCGATCACAAAGGTTAGGGTTACTACTATGGTGTAACACATATGGGTCTCATGCCCATATCCCTTGATCCATTACCTATCACATTTCGTGATAGTCCCTTTGTAAAGGGATCTGCCAAGTTTTTGTCTGTTTGAATATATGCAATAGTAATTACTCTAGACCTTCTTAATTTCCTGGCAGACTTCAAATGTCTCTTCACGTGTCTTGATAACTTCGCATTATACTTAGAATTGTTCACTTTGACAATAATTGTTTGATTGACACAACTCATAAGAATAGCTGGCAGTATTTTTTCAATCACACGCAAGTCCACCAAGAGCTCACGCAACCACTCTATCTCAATAGTGATTGCTTCTAAAGCAGTAAGTTCTGCTTCCATTGTTGTCCATATCAATAAGGTCTATTCGCAAAACGTCCATGATACCGCGCCACCTCCATGGGTAAATCTATACCCACTTGTGGGATAGAGCACATCGGCATCATAAGTCGAGTTCAAATTACTATATCCTTCAAGCACGATAGGGTGCCCTGAATAGTGAATTTCATAATTCATTGTACCTCTCAGATAGTGCAAGACCATATCAAGTGCATGCCAATGATCATCATCTGTGTTTGACATGAACCTGCTCAGTTTGCTCACAAAAAAACATATATGACCTTGTTGTGCTAGCTAAGTACATGAGTGAACCAGAAATTTGAGAGTATCATAGTTAATCTCTCGTTTCTTTCATTTTCTTTCATAGTGTCACATTCGGTTCATAAGGTCTTGGAGAAAGCTTGTTGCCTATAAACCCAAGCTGACTCAAGACATAATTGTTCAAACAGTTCACCAAACTTGTTAGTTGCATTAGACAACCATGTGTAACTCGGGGAAAAACTCATTCAAATAGTTCACTAAACTTCTTAGTTGCATTTTGTTTTTGTCCCTTCTGCTATATCGTTTGTGATAAGCCGGTGAGTGGTTGGGCCACCAAACAATATTCGGCTGACCTGAATAGTTAGCGGATACTTGTTATGTAAATCGCCTTCTAACTGGCCCATGCTCCACTTGTTGGAAGTATGCCCTAGAGGCAATAATATTGTATTAATATATTTCCATGGTCATAATATAGAGTTTATATTCTATGCTATAACTGCTATGATCCTGGAATATGCAATTCAGTGGAAAACTCATATGCATGTGTAGAACGATAAACAATAAAATAAGATTCCTAGTCTCACCTCTTAGACTGGCTCAAGTGTTGTTAGTGATCATGTTTTCCGGATCTTAGGATATCATTAAGTGTAACAGTAGTCCTAAAACAACATTGAGAGTATGACGTTAGAAGAACGATCATATTGGATCGACCCAAACTTTTTTGTTGTACTTTGAGATGATATCGTCACAAGTCAATTGATATAACACGAAGTGTTAATGTGTGTTTTAGATACTTAGACCATGAGAGTATAGTATTCACTTCTTACCGTATGATGAGCTTTGGGGTTGCTCAAACATTATCTATAACACGGTGATCATAACGACAATTTACAGGTTCATCGAAAAGTTTGACAAGGGACTCGATAGCTCGAGAGTGGAATTTGCTCCTCTAATGATGGAGAGATATTCTTAGGGCCCTCTAGGTGTGATGGCATCCATCATCGTCTGGCCAGACACAGGTGACTACTTCACAGGGATGCCAGAACATGTCAACCAGAAAGAAGAACAAAGCAGGCAACGAGGAGACCTATATAGCGAGCATGTGTATGACTCAAGAGGATACTGACACATCTCACCTCGGGTTTTGTAAAGTATCGTGAAGCAAACGGAACATCACATGATAACCAAAGGTTCACTTGAATGTCATTCGTGTACTCATAGGGATCGATATGGACGTCCACGGTTCCGCTATCAGTCATTGAACGAAAGGGGTTTTGGTCATGTCTATGTTTAACGAACCTATAGGGCAAAAGCTAAGGTAATCACTGTCTTCTGAGATTTATTAGGACAAGAATAATGAGATATATTTTTGGAATTATTTCATTAATATTTGGAATAGTTTTGAGAGGAACCGGAAGCGTTCCGGGGTCACCTGAAGGGTTTCGGATTTTATCGGGCAATACCGTGTATTTCCGATAAATAATATATAGGTGGAAAATGTTTTCGAAATTGTTAAATTAATAATAAAATGCTCTAGTCATCATTAGGAAGCTTTTTATTTAATTTAATATCAATGGGCCTTAAAAGGCCAAGTGGTGGAACGAGAATTGGGCCACATAGGCCCAATTGGGGTGGCACCCCCTTTCCCCTAGTGGGAGGCCAAATTGGGGTGGGGGAAGGACTCCTCCTTCCCCCCTTGGCCGGCGCAAGGGAAGGGAAGTCCTTCCCCTCCTCTTGGCAGCCCCTCCTCCCCTCAACCTATATATACTAGAAGGTTTTGCACCTTTTGAACACATACGTTTTTGAGCCTCCTCTAGTTCTCAAGTTCTGGTTCTAGTTTGTCCTAGTTAATCAATGAGAGCTTGACATAGATTCTCTAATCTTCATAATTAGAAGCCCAGTGTGGTTCTAATATCCTCAATATAATTTTCCAGCGATGATTAGCTCTGGATGGCGAAGCGTTGTCGGATCGTGAAGATCGTACACTTGCAACTCGTAGAGAGGTAGTGCTTTCGTTCTTCCGTTTGAGGGACTATTCGTGGGCGGTTAGTGGGATCGTTCATCTAAGGTTCGAGGGATTCCAAGAAAGATCTACACTGACTCATCTACTTCTGCTTCTACTCGGAGTCGGTAACGATCGATATCCTAACTGTTAATCCATCTTCATATTGTTCCTGGGTGGTCATAGGGCAATTTTTTTTCTACTATGTTTCCTAATAGTGGCTTCATGTGGATGTGAGGGTTTGATGTTCTTGCTATGCTTCCCTTGAGTGTTGATTCGGTTCAGTTCATTGACGGCATGATGCAGTTTTTCACAAAGTTTTAACAATCGACCGGCTCTGGCTGTCGATGATCTGCTAACAGTTCTTTGGACTTCATCACAGTAAACAATAGTTAACCATCTCAAACACAAGAGGGCGATGAAGATGATTTATCTTCTAGGGGGTCACGCATATTGATGATTTTTAATTGTGTCTCTTCCCTCACACGCCCCGAAAGTTAACCTAGAAACAAGAATTATCGCCTTAATGGTGGACGTAGGTAGCTAGTGTTATCTGCTACTTGTGAGCTACGCTGGGATTTCCTCGAAGAGGAGGGGATGATGTAGTACAGTAGAGATAAGTATTTCCCTCAGTTAAGAACCAAGGTTATCAATCCAGTAGGAGGACAATGCAAGACTTCGTGAACAACACCTACACACAAAATAACAAATACTTGCACCCAACGCAAACAAGGGTTGTCAATCCCTTGGCGGTTAATTGCAAGGACCAAATCTTGTAGTGATAGATAGATAAACAAAAACACAAAATAAAATAATGGTAAATAAATTGCAGCAATATATTTTGGGATTTTAATATATGATAAAGATAGACCCGGGGGCCATAGCTTTCACTAGAGGCTTCTCTCTTGAACATAGCATACGGTGGGTAAACAAATTACTGTTGGACAATTGATAGAAAAGCGCATAGTTATGATGATATTCAGGCAATGATCATGTATATAGGCATCATGTCCGAGACAAGTAGACCGATTCCTGCCTGCATCTACTACTATTACTCCACACATCGACCACTATCCAGCATGCATCTAGAGTATTAAGTTCATAAAGAACGAAGTAACACCGTAAGCAAGATGACATGATGTAGACAAAGTAAACCCAATTAATTTGGATAAACCCCATCTTTTTATCCCTAATGACAATGATACAAATATGTGTCATGTCCCCTTCTGTCATCGGGATTGAGCAACGCAAGATCGAACCCATCACAAAGCACCTCTCCCATTGCAAGATAAGTTAATCTAGTTGGCCAAACCAAACAGATAGATCGGAGAGAAATACAAAGCAATAAAAATCATGCATAAAAGAGTTCAGAGAAGACTCAAATAATATTCATGAATAGTCTGATCATAAACCCACAATTCAGCGGTTCCAACAAACACACCGTAAAAAAGGAATACTCGAATAGATCTCCAAGAACATTGAGGCGAACGTTGTATTGAAGATCAAAGAGAGAGAAGAAGCCATCTAGCTACTAGCTATGGACCCGTAGGTCTGTGATAAACTACTCACACATTATCGGAAGGGCAGCAAGGTTGATGTAGAGGCAGGGGCGGAGCCAGAAAATTTGGCCATTGGGTTCGCTCATTCACTCTTTATGAGAACTCGATACTAATTTATGAAGATTAAAATCTAATTGCAACAAAAAGTATAGCACCCATAAACAATACTCCCTCCGTTTCATAATGTAGTGGGTATAGATTTTTTTTAAAGTCAAATTCCCTCAACTTTGACCAAATTTGTAGGAAAAATTATCAACATCTACAACACCAAATATTTATACAATGAAAATATGTCTCATGGTCTATCTAATGATATGTGTTTGATATTCTTCAAATACATATTTTTCCCTATAATCTTAATGCAAGTTTGCATAATTAGACTATTCAATAAATTATAAGCATTAAATTGTAGAACCGAGGGAGTATAACGAAAAGAAAATTATAGTATCACGAATAACATATTGTGTTGCATTAAAAACTGAAAAGTGCAAGACATACCTACGTCTAATGGGTGACCTTGATATGCATATATCATTATTTGGATCTGATGACCGATTTCTCTTCGAATAATACCGTTCCATAGCCTAGATCAATCAAAGTCCATGAAGAAAAACAAATCAAAAAACTAGGGGCACAATAAATTATACTAGCCAATTACGCATATATAATAGAGAGTGAAGATTGGCAACATAATCTAGTTACCACAATTTTTGGGCTATAGTTGTTGTCGCTGTGGATCTGCAGCGGCCTGCTTGCCGCCAGTGTGCGGCCGCCGAGGTGACGAGCAACACGAATAGAGGAGAGTTAGCAGGAGAGATGCGAATTGGAAAACAAACGGACGAGAGATGAGGTGTCGGGTGCGTGCGTTTTTTGTTTGGTTAATCACGGTTTAGGCCTGGGCATGGACTCATTGACATTTGCTTATGGGCTTTTGGCATCTTTATTTAGCTATCCACGTGAGGTCCTTTATTTGATGGGGTCAGCGACCACTTTTTACTGGGTTCAGGTGAACCACATAAGTACCTACACGCACATACCAGGCAAACTTCGTTGGGTTCACTTGAACCCAACGCTTATACGTTGGCTCCGCCACTGTGTAGAGGCCCTCCGTGGTCGGTTCCCCCTCCGGTAGAGTACCGAAAAAGGTCTCTAGATGGGATCTCCGAAGAACAGAAACTTGCGGCAACAAAAAAAGTACTTTGGGTGGGTCTCTGATGTATTGGGAATATTTGGGAATTTATAGAGATGGAATTTGGTCAAGAGGTGCCATGAGGGGCCCACAAGCTTGGGGGGCGCCCTCCTGGGGTGCACCTGGCAGGCTTGTCGCTCCCCCATGACTCTTCAGGCCTTCTCCCAAAGCTTCTAGGGTCCCTTCTGGTCCAGAAAAATCATCAAAAAGTTTCGTAGCATTTGGACTTCGTTTGGTACTAATTTTCTGAAAAGCCAAAAACAAGAAAAAAAATAGCAACTAGCACTAGACACAAGGTTAATAGATTAGTCCAAAAAATGATATATAATTGTATAATAAAAATCCAAGATTGATACTATAATAGCATGGAACAATAAAAAATTATAGATATGTTGGAGATGTATCAGCATCCCCAAGCTTAATTTCTGCTCTTCCTCGAGTAGGTAAATGATAAAAACAGAATTTTTGATGTGGAATGCTACCTATCATATTGATCATGTAATCTCTTTTGTGGCATGAATATAAAGATCTGAATGATTCGAAGCAATAGTCTATAATTTGACATAAAGACCTCAATACTCAGGCATACCAACAAACAATCATGCCTTTCAAAACATCAATGCTAAAGAAAGTTATCCCTACAAAATCATATAATCTTGTCATGCTCCATCTTCTTAACACAAAGTATTTATCATGCACAACCCCGATGACAAGCAGAGCAATTGGTTCATACTTTTTTAATGCGCTTTAGCTTTTTTAACCCCCATGCAATACATGAGCGCAAGCCATGATATAGCACTATGGGTGGAATAGACTACGGTGATAGAGATTAATATGAATAAGACAAAAAAGTAGAAAGTCTCACATCGACGAGGCTAATCAATGGGCTATGGAGATGCCCATTAATTGATGTCAATGCAAGGAGTAGGGATTGCCATGCAACGGATGCACTAAGAGCTATAAGTGTATGAAAGCTCAAAAAGAAAACTAAGAGGGTGTGCATCCAACTTGCTTGCTCATGAAGACCTCAGACATTTGAGGAAGCCCATCATTGGAATATACAAGCCAAGTTCTATAATGAAAAATTCCCACTAGTATATGAAACTGACTACATAGGAGACTCTCTATATGAAAAACATGGTGCCACTTTGAAGCACAACTGTGGAAAAATATAGTAACATTGCCCCTTCTCTCTTTTTCTCTTATTTTTTTTGTTGGGCTCTTTTTGGCCTCTTTTTTTCTTGGCTCTTTTTGGCCTCTGTTTTTTATTTCCTCACTGGGACAATGCTCTAATAATGAATAATGATGATTATCACACTTCTATTTACTTACAACTCAAAATTACAACTCGATACCAGAACAAAATATGACTCTATATGAATGCCTCTGGCAGTGTACCAGGATGTGCAATGATCTAGCGTAACATGTATAAAAAATATGATGAAACGGTGGCTAAGCCACAAATACTATGTCAGCTATATGATCATGCAAAGCAATATGACAATGATGATGTTTGTCATTAAAACGGAACGGTGGAAGTTGCATGGCAATATATCTCGGAATGGCTATGGAAATGCCATAATAGGTAGGTATGGTGGTTGTTTTGAGGAAGATGTAAAGAGGCTTATGTGTGATAGAGTGTATCATATCACGGGGTTTGGATGCACCAGCGAAGTTTGCACCACATCTCGAGGTGAGAAAGGGCAATGCACGGTACCGAAGAGGCTAGCAAATTATGAAAAGGTGAGAGTGCATATAATCCATGGACTCACATTACTCATAAAGAACTCACATACTTATTGTGAAAGTTTATTAGACCTCGAAGCAAAGTACTACTATGCATGCCCCTAGGGGGATAGATTGGTAGGAAAAGACAATCGCTCATTCTCGACCGCCACTCATAAGGAAGACAATCAATAATAAATCATGCTCTAACTTCTTAGCATAACGAGAGACTATACGTGCATGATTCAAAAATCACAAACCTTAACACCAATATTCTTACTATCAATTATGATATAAATTGATTTGAGTGGGAGCACATTTATGTATTAATTAAGTTTAATCACTAGTGCAAATTACTTATGAACAATGTCTATGTGTAGTTTGCATTATAGTTGTAGAATTATGGCTCATGGTTCCACCTTTTTGTTGAAATTGATTGACTGTTATTATCTGCTTGAATCTTTATGATTGAGAGGGTCGTCCTCTAAGAAGTGACAAGAAGGATTTTTGTCCTACTACATGCTTGCAATTCTCTCTTGCTAAAGCTATGGATGACGAGACTCATGTCCTTCGATCCAAAAGCTAGAATTGCATTACGGTCTGCTTGCTTCTAACAAACCCAAACTTCAAAAATGTTTGGGATAGTTATGTGATATTCTTGGAAATGAAAATTGTTTTCAAAAACAAACAAAGGTTAAAAGATATGTGATATCTAAAGAGGTGTTCTGTTTGCAAGACCTAGAAAAGTGTCCAACTATGTTTGAGACTAAAATTTGTAAGACTCAGAAGAACGCCAGTCATGAGTTGATGGTGAGAACTTAAAGAGAAAGAAAAAAACCAAAGCATGTAATGAGACTTACATGCCTAGGGAAGTTCGGGGCTCGCACCAATCTTAAAAAGTTAGAAAGAAAAGAAGACTGGAATGTCTAGCTTAGGTATGAATGTCATACAAGTTATAAGATGTAGATAAAGTTGGTCATGTAAAGTGTGATTATGGATAATTGTAATTAAATTGCTAAACACTAAATTCTTCGGGAATTTTGGTTAAAATTTGATCACAAGAATACCAACTCGATTGCATGTTGTTGCGAATCGATGCAAGAATTACTACGGCCTAATGACCAACAAATTAATGAGGTTAAAATATGTGTTGAAAAAATTGTAATAGTTATGATACTTTTTCATCAACATATTACCTCTGAATTCATTGTCATAATTCATTTTAGAGTTTCGTACACTCTAACCCATTGCATAGAAGTTGCAAGGAGGTTGTTCATAAGAGAACAATAGTTGTTCGATGTAATGAACAAAAGGGTCATACTCCTAATGTGAATAGGTTTGAAGTTATGAATAATTGAATATTGATGATAGAATTGAACTGTGGCGCCCCCTGCTCAATCGTACACTAATCATACACGCAAACGTGTACGATCAAGCACAGGGACTCACAGGAAGATATCACAACACAACTCTAACACAATTTAAACGGAGGTCCACAATATTACAGACCAGGGATCCGAAGTTCCGAATACATAAGTCAGTCATACAAATATTATCTGAGTACAGACATAGTTAGACAAGTTTTGCCTTAAGAAGGCTAGCACAAACAGCGACACTAGATCGAAAGGCGTTGGCCTCCTGCCTGGGAGCCTCCGATCCTACTCCTGGTCATCTGGCTCGATCCAGTAGTAAGTACCCTCTGGACCCTCCTGGTAGTAAGCTCCGGTGGTGGCATCTGACTCCTGGACTCCATCGTCTGTTTGTATCATCAATGTGGGGTATATGGGGAAAAGAGAAAGTAAAGCAACCGTGAGTACTCATCCGAAGTACTCAGCAAGCAAGGATCTATACTACATATGCAACAATATCAATGGAGAAAGGCTGTATATTTGGACTGGGCTGCAGAAATGCCAGAATAGAGAGAAGGCCTAGTCCTATCGAAGACTAGCATCTTCAAACATCTTCACAAGGCCATCATCTTGCAGCAGTAGAAGAGAGTAGAATAGCATTTTATTTAACAAACATGTTGTAGTACAGCTTAAAGATCCTTCCTCGACTCCCAAGCGAGAAAGCGATCCCGAAGCTTCAATTGAGTAACAAGTATCCAGTTTAAGTAGTAGATCGGGATACACAAACTGAGCGTCCTTTACCGTAGGACCGGCTATCGATAGAAGATTCATCCCTGCAGGGGTGCACTACTGTTACCCAACACGCTCGATCAACTCTGGCCGGACACACTTGCTGGGTAATGCCCGTCCTCGGAAGATCAACACAAAGCAGCGCCCTACCTAGGCTCGGCAGAGAGGTCAGCACGCCGGACTAACCTATGCACCCAGAGGTCTCGGGCCATCGCCCTGGGCACCCTGCGCGTTGCGAGACTGGCCGGGGTGCAGGCGCGACACTGAACTCGTCAGTGAAGTATCCAGCCCAATCCCGACAATCAGCCCGCACGGTGAATCGTGACGTCAGACGAGCTTTCGGAGAAACGTACTTCGCAGAGGGTCCCATAACCATTATCCCGCGTGGTGGTAGTGCGTATAGGGCACGTCGACCCACTCAGATCACACACCCAAATCCAATAGGCTCAATTAATATCAAGCGGAGACAATCAGAGTCTCTGATGCTCCGCCACAATGTCATACTCGAGTGCCCTTCCGGCACACCCGAAATCATAGATCCCCAGCGGGTACCCACCAGGGTGGACCCGCCTGTAACAGAGGTCAAGTAATCGTGTGGTCATAACATCAAGGGGGAAACCCGAGGAATCACCCTCGGCGGATTCCACTCGACGAAATCATCAGGGTGAACATATGATGTATCACCCTCGAGGTTCACACTGAGGGTTGCACGACAGAGTCGTGTCGAAAGTGGAGAAGGAGGAATCACCCTCGATGACCACGACCGAACAGCTACACTACAGAGTATTCATCGGGAGTGCGTTACGAGGTATCACCCTCGGCACTCGATAGTTACTACGCAGAGTCGTACAACTAAGGGGGTGTGAAGTGAGGTGACGGTCTCTGGTCGACGATCACGTTGATCGGGTCGTCGATGATCAAGCAGGGGCAACAAAGGAAAGGTGGTGGGGGTCACTGATGGTTCATCACCAACCTATACTAAACAGTTTATCATAGGCAGGTAAGGTAGCAATGAACAGGTTACAATAGCAGGCTATGCATCAAAATAGGAGCATACATTAACAGTAGCAAAATCTAATGCAAGCAGGAGAATAGAATGGGCGATATCTGGATGCTCAAGGGGGGGGGGCTTGCCTGGTTGCTCTGGCAAGAGGGGAAGGTCGTCAACGGGCTGCTCGTCGGTAGAGTAGTCGTATCCAGGTGCAGCGCCGTCGGTCTCAGCGTCTACCGAGAGAGAGAAGGAGGGGGAGAGAAACAATAAATTCACGGCGATAATGCAAACAACATGTATGACATGCCTAAATGATATGCTGGGGTGTTCTACTGCCTAACTAAATGATTTAGTTAATTTAGGAATTTATTTGGATTTATTTAATTAAAGTTGGGCACTATTCATTTACTGAAATCGGTCTAAAAGTTCAATGTTCTTATAGCTGCGGGCGTCTGACGGGAATACGGAGGGCGTATTCAGATTCGTATCATCGTTCTGAGCAAGTTTCATGTATAAAATATTTTCATCGGAGTTACGGTTTATTTAATATGATTTTCTAAAGTTTTTATTAATTTCTGGAATTTATTTAATTATTTAAATCAACATTATCTGAAACAGTGCTGATGATGACATCAGCATGACATCATGCTGATGTCAGCGGTTAATTAAGTTAATTACTAATTACTGTTTAATTAACACTAATTAGTTAATTAGATTAACCTAATCAGGATTAATTAACTAATTAATTAATTAATTAATTAATTAATTTAATTATTTTTACTTTTATTTTTATTTTTACTAAACGTTTTTCGGGCGGGGCCCGTTCGTCAGCGTCTCAGGGGGGGGGCTTCGGCCCCACGGTCAGTGGCACAGAGGCCTCGCGGGCGAACGGCGCGGGTGCGGGCGCGGCCCGAGCAGGCGCAGCGCGGCGCGTGCGCGGTGCAGGGCGCGCGGAGGCGAGGCGGGGGCCGAAGCGGGTCGGCGCAGGGCGAGCGCGTGCGCGCGCGGCGATGCGCGGGCGCGGGGAGGCGCAGGCGCAGGCGCGGTCGCTGCGGGCGAGCAGCGACGGGCAAGCAGCGGCGGGCGGCGACAACAAGCAGAGCAGAAGGGCTCGGAGGAAGGGCGAGCGGGAGGGGGCCACGGGCGGCGAGCAGCAGAGGGCGAGGCGAGGCGAGGCCGACGCGGCGCAGACGCAGCGCGGGCGTGTAGGCGCGCGCACGGGGATACACGGGCGAGGCAAAGCAGGGCGACGGCCCGGGCGAGTGAAGGCCGGCGCTGACGCGGCCGGAGCGCGGCGAGCGAGGCGAGAGAGGGGAGAGGCCGGGGCCGGGCCTCACCGGGGTTCGCAGGGACGGGGCAGCGAGGCGTGAGGAGGAGGACGGAGACGGCGCGCCGAGGAGGAGGCAGACCGGTGGGGAGGAGGAGGCAGGCCGGCGAGGGAGTGCGGGCTCCGGGCGGCTGCGTCCAACGGCGAGGGCGACGGCGATCCGGGGCGAGGCGAGCGCGCGGCTCGATCCCGATCCAGGAGGGGATCGGGAGAGGGGGGGGAGCGAGGGGGGGGGTGGTCGTGGGGTGGGGGGTTAGGGTTTGGGGGTCTCCAGGGGGAGGCCAAGTAGGCGCGGGGTGGGCCGGGAGCTGGGCCGGCCGGCTGGGCTGGGGCCCAGTTGGGCCGGGGGGGGGAGGGGGGGTCCCTTTTCTTCTTTTTGCTTTTATCTTTTTCTTTATTCTCTTTTCTCAGTTTAGTAAATAGTCAGGCCTCCTAATGGTTTTTGTAAAACATAACAACTGCTCCAATAAGTACTAGGTATTACCTAGCACTACCAAAAATTAGTTTGGAGTCAATAGGAGCTCCCACAAATTTTATAATAATTAATATGCATTAATCCTAGCTGTTTTAATTATGTTAGTGCCACCTAATTATTTTATTATTTGTTAGTTTCAATTTTAGAATGGTCTCTGCAATATTTGTTATTTACTGAACATTTTAGTTTTTATGTTGGACAACTTTTATATTTCACTTTCATTTAAATTTGAATTTGAGTTGGGAGTTGAAATGCAATATGATGCTAATGATGATTATGCACTGTTAATCTCGCTGACATGTCATTATCAAAAGTGATTACTGTTGCTAATCACCGGGGATGTTACATGAACATCCATAACACTTACGCTAAATGTCGCAAGACTAAAAATACCACATCTGTGTGGCACTGCATTTAGTCACATTGGGAAAACCCGCATGTAGAAATTCCATAGTGATGGATTTTGGAGTCATATGATTACGAATCATCTGACACTTTCAACTTTCGTCCAAATAGTGAAGTAAACTAAAATACCGTTCACATGCCATAAATAACGAGCAACAAAATAAATTGGAAATTTGCATATTGATGTATGTAGTCCAATAAGTGTTGTTGCACGAAGTGGATTTATCTATCTTCAAGGATGACTCAAGTAGATATTTATATTTACTAATTGAGACATAAATCTAGATCTTTTGAAATGTTTCAAAAATATTTTCAGAATGAAGTAGAAATTATTGTAATAAGAAAAATTATTTTTCTACAATTGGATTGCAGAAAACATTGTTTGAGTTACAAATTTAGCGAATGTCTGATGAGCTGTAAAAGAATTTTATAGCTTGCACCTCCTAGAAACACTACTAAGAGTAGAGTATTTTGAGAAGATGTAATCAAACTATGTACGACAAAGTGCGATCAAAGATGACATTAATTATTCCGCCAATATACTTTTTAATGTGATGCTTTAGAGACTGTGGCGTTTACACTAAAAGAGCGCCATCAAATTTATTGAAATAAGTGCTACTTTGTAGGTTATCCTAAATTATTGGGTATTCCACTATCACTACGCCAAGGCAAAGTGTTTTGTAGGAGAGTGCGGTAATTTTGAAGAAAAAGTTTTTGGCAAAATAGTGAGTGGGAGGCCAGTGCAACTCGATAAGATTACAGAATCTTCATAATCAGGTCAAAGAAAAGAAACGCTAGAATTGGTTCTAGTATTTCATACATCAAATGATATGGAAGCCTCTACATAAGATGTAGTAATTTTGGTCGAACTTGCAGTTGAACTATATAGGTTGGGAAAATTCGTGCAGACATGCGTGGTGTGCAGATGAAATGTTGTTGAAACAAATAATGAACCTATAATTCACTGAGAAGCGTTGATGGGCCCTGCCTCTGGGACTGGCAATGTGCCAAAATAATCCGAGATAGTATCAATATAAATAATTCAAGTTTAGAACTTGATGCACCCTCTAAAAGACTTAGAGTCTAAAGTATAGTAATGGATCTATAGACTGACAAAGATAAAAAATGTTTCATAATGCTTGACTTGTTACAAATGGTTTTATGACAAGATCAAGTAATTGATTATTATGAGATTGTCTCATCATAATACTTAAAGTCGGTTCGATTAAACTAGCAATTACTAAATATTTCAGTTCTGAGATATAACAGATGTATGTCAAAATGATTCCCATGAGATGGAAATAGAACAAGGTTGTATACTTGATATGATCCAAGGTAATTTTCTTGATCCATAGGATGCTAGTAAGTGTGCAAATTTGAAGAGATCCAGTAATGATCTAAAGCAAGCATAGTGGAGTTGGAACCTTTGTTTTGATGAATTGATCATATAATATGATTTCATTGATAGAAACAATGCTTGTATTTACAGGAAAGTAAGTGGGAGCATGATAATATTTCTAAATACTATGTGTGTTTGACACAATGTTGATTGGAAATTATATAAGTTTCTTGACACAGTTTAAGATTTTATTAAGAAGTTTTTCAGTAAAGTACTTAGGCAATATAGTCCTTGTGTTAGACATAACAATCTATGGAGATAGTAGTGTCTAATCGGGCTTAGCCAAAATACATATTGACAAAATACTAAAAAAGTTTAGTATGAAAAATGCCAAGAAGAGTTTCTTGTCAAAGTCACATGGAAGGAGTTCTTAGCAAGAATCAGTATCTTGAAATACTGATGAGTAAAATACTTGATTTCAATCACACTTGTGTTAATTCCATGGTATGTAAATAACCAGATATGTCCAATACTCCAAGTAAGTTGTGAGTAAAGTTATCAAAATGGTCAGATTATTGATCATATGACAACAGTGAAAATGTCGTTGAGTACTGACGACATGTTTCTCATATACGGAGAAAATGAAGAGATTTCTGTGAGGAGTTACATCAATACATGCTTGATGTAAGTAGTACATCGACAAAAATCTTTAGTCAGTGCTCCAAGTGAATTTTGATTTCAATAAAATGATTTATGATGGCACAGTAAGTTGGAATTGGTTCAAGAAAGTTACTGTGCTAAATTCTATAACAGAAGGCTAAATATATTGTCGCTTTAGAAGTAACAATAGAGGGTGATGAATCAAATGTTCAATTATGAACTTGGTATGATTTCTAGATGATTGTGCAAATAGAACAATGTTCTCAGATAGTGGTTCTATAGCTCAATTTAAGGAATCAAAGGTATTGCCAATGATTCAATATATACTAAGCTTGTTTCACATAAATTATGAATTCATGTGAAAGCATGACAGATGCATTGAAATGCAAAAGATGCACATGAATCTGAAGATTGTCAAGATTCAATAGGATGAAGTCTATATCACAAGCAAAGCATGGACTGACACCGGATTGCCATTGGTGTAAAAGTTAAAAGTGTTGTCTAGATTATTGGCTCTAGTGCAAGTGGGAGACTATTGAAAATATGCCCTAGAGGCAATAATATTGTATTATTATATTTCTGTATTCATAATTAAGCGTTTATATTTCATGTTATACCTGTTATGATCCTGAAATATGCGATTCAGTGAAAAACTCATATCCACGTGTGAAATGATAAAATGGATAAAATAAAGGTGCCTAGAGAAATTCCTCTGAAATAAAAAGAAAGAAAGAGGAATTAATAATAAAATTATGAAAAAAAAAGCAACCAGCAACAGCTACAGAGACTACATCAGCTACAGTGGACAGATTATTGACAATTATGAGTTATAGTGCATTTATATAATCACAAGAAAGATTTCAGTACCTCCGCATGAAGAAACAGACGATACCTTAGTAGGCAGGACCGGGGACAAACTTGCGAGAAGGGAAAACCAGGCATACGAGAGCGGCTGAATAATCTTCAATTTGCATTATTCGAACTATGGCAGGAACCACGAGCGATTTGTAAACCGATACAGATGGCAACGCGACAGCGGACATTTGCCGGGATTTTCAATTGTTTCTGCACCAGCTGCTTGCGGCTTTGTACTCTGACGAAACAGAGAAAAACCTAATCTGGATATATTTCTTTTTTGAACCATGTTAGAGGTGCGCACGGTCATCGGTTCGCACGTCTTTTCTCCTGGGGAACATCGTCCATCGACCATCTCCACCGCCGGAGCTTGCGTTGCGTGTCTGTCTGCTCGATGTTCGCCGTCGCAGGATCATCCCGGCCGGTGGTTACGGGGACGGCAGGACGGGCGTACGTTGTTCTGACGCGCCGGGGCAGGCTGCGGCGCGGCGCCGGAGATGGAGCATACCAACCCCCGATTCGGTCTTGTATAAGCGGTATTGGCGTTTGTCTAATTCTGACGTGCACGCTCACTTAGCATGCATGCATATGCAGGGTGAGAATCAGTAGCTACCAACCCTCGAGTGATCGATGGCAGAGTTAGCTAGCGTAGAGCAAAGTCATGGTTCGGTGTCGCTACTAGTTGACATTTTCTAGTTTTACCCTTGATACAATATAACGACGAATAGCTATAAGTTGATCAAGGAAAATGATACGAGTACGGGCGGCAACAAATTATCCTAATAAAATAACCTAAAACAATCAAGGATCTCTGAGGTGGTCATCTCTACATCTAGCCTCCATATCTTTAACTATTTCCTAGCCTCTAGGACAAAAACTTCTAACCTCAGTACTAGTCAACCTTTTCTGGTTTTATTATCGATAAAAATAATGAAGACATAGTATAGTGGAAGTTTTCACTTGGATACAAGCCGCAACAAATTCATTTACAAATATTTCGAGGTGGTCATCTCTACCGTTGGCCTCTGCATCTTTCATTTTTTTCCATACCTTTAGAGAAAAAGTTGTTGAAGACAAAAACATGCACGACCCAAAATAATATCAAAGATTTCGAAGAGCTTTTCCACCTTACTATGTGACAACCTAAGATTGCCAAACACTCTGTCGTCAGAGACACACCTCTCTTGAGGCAGGTTGTTGAATAGTTGCTTCGTCACCAGACCGTGTGCAAAAAGGATAAAGATGTAGATGCATACATGAAAATAACCATAACACCGACAGCAAAACAAGACAAGATATCAAACCATAAAACCACCATGTCAAGACGTGGATGGTCGCGGCCATGTCCAGACGAGGATGTTGCCTCCATGCGATGTTGTATCCACCACCCGAGCACCACCCTTCTAGGCATCTATAAACTTAGCATAAAAAACCTAGACTGCACGGTGAGCGTCGACCCAAGGTTCTCCATGTCGTACTGCTAGATCGGCCGCCAGAGGCGAGGGGAATGACATAGGGTGATGAAATGGCAGCAAGGTGGTTCTTCCTAGCCTTCTAGGTATAAAATTTCCGCTACATAACACTTTCTGATCTTCTAAAATATATTCTTTTGGAAATTTCAGTAATTGTTTTGGAGTTATTTCGAGGCAAATTTAAATTTAATTCGAAGCTAACCTGAAATTTGGTGGTAAAATTTTGTGCACGCATCAGCATTCATGTGTGGGGTGAGTTGGTCAATGCCCAGGTACCCACCTACCTCAATTGATCAATGCAGAGTTTGCTAGCATAGAGCAAGTCTTCATTTGATGTCACTTCTAGTCGACTTTTTCCGGTTTTACAATTGATATACAATAATGAGAAATAACTGCTCGAGTAGCTCAATGAAAATGATACGTGTAATCTAAACCTATGTCTAGTACCTCTGAGGTGGCCGTCTTATCTCTAAATCTAGCCTCCGCATCTTTGACTTCTTCCATGCCTCCAAAGAAAAACCATCTAACCTCAGTACTAGTCAACTGACTATTAATAAAATTATGAAAATACAATATGTTAAAAACATTAGCACGAATATGAGCAGCAACAAATTACCTTAGAAAGAAAGTAACTTATATCAAGGATCTCCGAGGCGGTCATATCTAAGTCTGGCCTCCATATCTTTGACTTCTTACATGTCTCTAGTGAAAAAGTCATTGAAGACAAAACGCACACGACCCAAAATTATCTCAAAGATTTCAGTCTGGCCTCCATATCTTTGACTTCTTACATGTCTCTAGTGAAAAAGTCATTGAAGACAAAACGCACACGACCCAAAATTATCTCAAAGATTTCTGATGGCTGTATCACTCATCCATCCAAATATGCGAGAACCTATGACTGTCAAACGCTCTGCGGCTAGAGATACACCCCTCTCAAGGTATGTTGTTAAATAGTCACTTCATCACCATACCTGGCGCAAAAAGGATAAACTCGGAGAACCATACATGAAAGGAACCATAAACGTAGGCTTCAAAGTAAATGAATTTCTTCACTTTTCATGCTCACCGCTTGGAGATTTGGAATCAAAGAAATGCAAGGGTCTTCCGAAATGTCCCCGCATCGCCAGTGATGGCCTTCAACAGCATCGTATCTGTGACACCCTGGATTTTTGCTCTTTTTCTTTTTCTTGGATCTATTGGATATTTGATTTGCATTTGAATTTTCAGTCAATTCTTTTGGACTTGCCACTTGGAAATCCTTTTGATTTTCTTCCAAGTGGGCTCTTTCATCTCTAAACCCTCTCTTGACCTCATCTCTCTCAAAATAATGCCATGGAATGATTTTCTTAAATGGCATTATATTCAAAAAAAATCTGAAAATGAAGGTTTCCTTCTTAAGCTATGAAGCAACCCTCATTTTCTTTGCTCATAAAATTCCAAATAAATTATCAAATATTCTTTGGATCATGTCTCAACTTCACATGCAAAAAAATTCCATGCTCATTTGGAGAATTTCAGCTCAAGAAAATATTTTTGCTTCTGGACAGAAATGTCACTTTCTAAAGCAAGTGCATTTTTACTTGATCCATTTGGGCTGAAATTTTTACCACATGGCTACCTTCTTACCAGAAGCTTAACCACCAAATTTCACTTTTTAACTCCCAGTAAATTTGTCTCTAGTCTCATCACAAGTTTTTGTCCAGAAACTTATCTGCTTGCTCAAGTCTTGTCTAATGGCCGAGGTGTCAAGCCAAGGGCACTCTACAGCACCGCGTCAAAGGGACAAAACCCTAGACACGGTCTGGCAGCCCCCGGCATACCACGTGTGCCAGTGCACGCGGTGACCGCGTGTGTACGCGGTGTTCGACAGGTGCCTGGCACGCTCTACCCGTCGGGACCCTCCTGCCGCCGCCCGTTTTACCCTCCTCGCGCCACCGCAGCATGTCCTTGCCACTCAGCGTGCTCCTCCACTTCCACCTAGCACCTCTCTGCAGCTCCCCGATGCCGTCAGCCTACACGGCGGACGCAGACACGATGAGCCCGGTCGGTACATTGCGCCCGCGTGAGCGTCCCGTCCCATCCCGAGCCCTGTAGCCTTGGTCGTGTCCATCCACTGTTCTTGGCATCATCCTTCAACTCCTACTCGTCGAGCCCGAGCTCCTCCCTCTCTCTTTCTCTTCTTTAGAGCCTCTCCGGCGGAGCCCGAGCTCGGCCACCTCGTCGTCTATAAATAGAGCGCTTCCAGAGCCATTCCGATCATCCCAACCTACTCATGTGGCCTCAAATTGATCCCCTAGCTAGTGCGGCAAGGCCGGGATGTCCTCCTGCCACCGGGAATCACTAGAGTTGGCTGCGGATCCCCCTCGGTCGTCCTCCTGCTCCGGTGCTCTTCATCTTCGCCCTCTCCCTCCAGTGTGCTCGTGTTGGACTCCTGAGCACGACGATGCTGTTGGTTCGACGGATTCGCGTCAGAATCGCCAACTCCGACGAGCTCCGTCGCCCGCCATCTCTGGAGAAGACCGTTCTGACGCCTTCCGTCCACCCCTGCCCTCATTTCGGGTACGTCTGAGCTCGTCTCGATGTGCTGGACCCATTCCCCTCCTCTCCAGCGGTCGTCGTGGCCTCCTCACCGGAGAACCACCTGCGACAGCGCCGCCCCTCTCTGTTCCCTCTCTCTCTTAAACCTGACAAGGGGCCCCACCTATCGGCCTCTCTTTCTCTCGCCCGAAGGGGTATGAGTGGAGGCGTATTTTGAAAATACGGCTTCGACGTGGCCTCTTCTAGAATTTCTGAATTTCAGTTAAATTCATATATTTTGACCACAACTTTGACCATCAATATCTCCTAATCTATAAGTCCAAATGAGTTGATTCTTTTTGCATTAGTTTTTCTATGAGCTAAAGTTTCTGTATGCTAAAGTTGAGAATTTTTCTTGCTATAGATATTTTTTGGTGCTATAAAAGGCCTTATGTGACATTTTCTTTTTACATTTTTAATCATTTTCAGAAGGTTTTGATTGCCTTGGAGAAGACCAGGAGTATTCTTACACTCCTCTGACCAAAGGCAAGCCACAACAACCATTTGCAAGGATGGCATTGGAATAGCAATGATTTTACTTGAATCAAAATTCATTTCTAATTGCATTTAGTTGAATTAAACTGCTATATGAAGCTTGTGCATATTATTTCATCCATGTTATATCTTTGCAGTAGAGTACATGTCATCTTGGTATTTTGTGCAGTAGGCATCATGCTATAGTTTCATACTCATGGTGATGCATTTACTCTTGTCATTCATGACCCGTGCATTTCATCGCATGTTATGACTCGAATCATTTTAAATTCAAGTTAAACTTGATGTTAATTCAAATTGAACAAGTTGTTGATCGAATCATGGTGCCACCAAATCGAGCTCACCAGTGCAACCACACTTGCCTGGATGGGGAGGCCCTAATTCGGTTTATTGTCATGTCTCTCGCCAGTGCCTTCAACTAGGGAAGGTTATGTGCTCACGCTGCCCTGGCCCGGTAGGCGGCAATAACCATGTGTGCCCAAAGTTGTATGGTACCATTGTCCCCGTTTGGTACCGTTTTTGTTTTGCCACGACAGTGGCCGGCCACGAAGGTGGCAGATGTCCAGAGTGGGCATCCGGGGCGACCCAGGACATAGCCCAAAGGGGAGTTTGTCGGAGTGGCTGGGAGAGTGTCATGCAATAGATTGGTTTTGTCGGAAGGTCGTTGGTCCACCCGAATGGGAGCACGAGGCCATGAATTATGTGGTGTGGGTATAGTGTACTAACCTCTACATAGTGTATAACCTATCGATAACCGCGTCCTCGGTTATGGACACAGTTCGTACTAGGTCACACCGTGGGTCAACAGAAATAATTAATGTACACACTAAAAACTCTGAGATGGCACATGCAGAAGTTGGTGGTCTCGTGATGACCACTATGTTAGTTTCAGATGTGATCTAGTGAGGATCACTATGGTAAGTTTGCTGTAAGGGTTATGTGGTAACCCGAGATGGTAAGTTGGGTCCGAGGGACCAGGGTCTTTGAACCACAAGCACTTCATGGATACTTCATCATGTTCATGCATTCAAACTTGATTGATGCCTTATTATTGTTTGTCATATTTGCTTTGCTTGCTGTGAGCTTGCGAGTACATTCGAAGTACTCACCTGGCGTGTCATTGCCAGTTTCAGGAGAAGCCGTACTAGGAGTTGGGTTTGTTTTGTTTGTCACGATCTAGGCCGTGTCCCAGCAGTGTCCTTGTGAGCTGGAGTTCCGCTACGTCGTCTTTACGCTGCCGTGTAGATGTTTCATTATCATCGAGGCCTCTGTTCTGTCTACTAAATAATGTACATAAGTACAGCTGCACTGTCTGTGCCAATTGGCCTTGTTTCAACATGTATCCTTCGAACTTATGTATTCGCGAGAGATCAATAAAGCGGTTGTTTTTATACCAAGTTATTTTGTATTGCCAGAAGACTTGATCTCTGGGCTGGCAATGCAAGGTAAACCGGTTGCTCTGAGCCAGGGTGCCACAATGCTTGGTATCAGAGCCGTGCTGACTGTAGGACGCCCTAGACAGCCGACGCATTAGAAAATGGTAGATAGAAGTCCTTGGGTGTTTTGAGTGTGCATTCGCACTTGGTTGCTGCATTGCATGCATATAGTTTATTTTATTACTGACCGACTAATGTTGTGAGTGTAGATGGCTCCCGTTCCATATCCGTATCAGCCCGAGCTGGCACCAGCCACTTTTCCTCACCTTCTTCGCAATTGGCGCCGACTCTACCCCAACGGTGATGACCCGGTGTACCAAGTGTACCGGGAGCAGCTCGCAGATGCGGTGTATGAGTACCACGCAGAGGTCGTCATGCACAACAGTACCCTGACCGGCACCTATACCCACTCGACCAAGGGCGGATTTGCTTCTTCACCCAACCAGGCGGTCTAGTTTGCTGCATTTGAGGCTCTCATTGATCTGCGCTACAACAGATCCAGATGCAGACTCACCCAGGTTTCTATTTCTACCCGTCCATGTTCGATACTGGATGCATCCGCTTTCCTATCATTGATCCGGAGTGTGACCGTTCGGCCAGCCACCTTTCTTGTTACATAACGGCTGGGTACCTTCTTATTTCCAGCCTAACTCAGGAGGTTGTAACACCCCCAGTGGTTAACTACAGTAATCACCCTTTTGATTATGCCATGTCAGCATGATTAACAGTGCATGATCATCATTAGCATCATATTGCATTTCAACTCCTAAGTCAAATTCGAATTTAAATGAAAGTGGAAAATAGAAGTTATTCAAATCATAAACTAAAATGTCAGATAAGTAACAAACGTTCCAGAGGCACTTCTAAAATTGAAACCAACATTATTGAAAATGGATAAGTGGCTTGAACATCCTCAAACCGTGGCTGAAAATAATATTTAATGACCTTTTAATTTATTTAAAACAAATAAGAAATGATGTTTTGTCCAAACTAATTTTAGGTGTTAGGGAATAAAGCACTGGTATTTATGGACCAGGTCACATGTTTTACAAAATTCAATTTGAGCCCTAACTATTTACAAAACAGGGGTATGGATAAATAAAAAGAGAAAAGAAAAAGAAATAAAAAGAAACCCCCACCCCTGGCCCAACTGGGCCCCAGCCCAGCTGGCCCATGCCGGCCCACCGCCCCCCCACTCCCTTATCCCTCGGGCCGAACCCTGCCACTCCCCACCCCCCCCTCCGCTCACTCCCCCCCCCCCCAGATCCAGATCGGGCGCAGGCCCGACGCGCCCTCGACGCGCCGACGCGCGCCGACGCCGCCGCCGCCCCGTCGCCGCCTCCCCCCTCGCCAACGCCGACGCCGCTCGTTCCCCTCGCGACGACCGCGCCCGCGCGTCGCCCCGCCCTCGCCGGACCCGCCGCTTCGCCCGACCCCCGACCCGTCGCCGCTCGACGCGTCGCCTCTCCACCACCATCCCCGCCGTCGTCCCCGCGCCCGCTGCCCTAGCCCTACAGCGCCGGTGAGGCCCTCGGCCTCCTCCTCCCTTCGCCCGTCCCGCTCACCTACGCGTCGCACGCCCGCGCTCGCCGCGCGCACCGCGCACCGCGCCCCCCCCCTCTCGCGCTCACCCTCGCCGCGCCGGCCGCGCGCCATCCGGGCGACCGCGCCCCTGGGCGCCCGCCCACCCAGGCGCTGGGCTGCGCGGCCTCGCCCGTCCGCCCCCCCCCCCCCCCCCGTCCGCGCCCGCGCGTGCCATTTGGGCACCAGACATGTCCGGTCCCAAATGGGCACGCTCCGGACATGTCCGGCGCCCAGACGTGCACGCCGCGGACATGTCCGCCCAGCCCACTGACATAGGGGCCCACGGCCCAGAACGAATTAAAAAAATAATAATAATTAATTAGTTAATTAATTAGTTAATTAACACTGTTTAGATTAGTCTAATTTAATTAATTAGATTAATTAAATGTTAATTAACTTAAGTAACCCTGGTTAATTAGAGCTAATTAATTAGTTAACTTAATTAACCTTGCTGACATCAGCATGGTGTCATGCTGACATCAGCGAGCACTATTCTGGATAATGTTTAATTTAAACAATAAAAATAAATTCAGAAAATTAATAAAAACTTTAGAAAATCATATTAAATAAACCGTAACTCGGATGAAAATACTTTCTACATGAAAGTTGCTCAGAACGACGAGACGAATCTGAATACGCGGTCCGTTCGTCCGTCACGCGTCTCTAACTATCCGAACTTGCAACCGTTCCCCTCTTATCCTCTGTCCGATAATTCCAAAGACCCGGGAAATATCGTCAGATATTCTCCCGCTCCGTCTGTTACGTGTGATGCTGCGTTAGACTACCCCTAGCACCGTGTATCGTATTTGTCATGCTCATGTTTGCTCTATATTTATACTGTTTCCTCCCCCTCTTCTCTCTCGATAGCCCCCGACCCCGACGTCGTCCCCGAGACCGACGCAGCTCCGGATCCAGAAGACACCATAGACGACCTTGCCCTTGCCGCCGAGCAACCAGGCAAGCCCCCCCTTTTGATCATCCCGATATCGCCCATTCTAATTTCCCATGCTTGCATTAGAATTGCTGCTGCTGCTGCTGCTTTACCTATTCTGATGCATAGCCTGTTCATTGTAACCTGCTGTTGATAATTACCTACATATCCTAAACTGTTTAGTCTAGGCTGGGTAGAGACCTATCAGTGACCCCACTTATCCCGACTGCCGCGCTGGATCGTCAGAAGACCCGATCAACGGGATTGAAGACCAGGCCCCGACACCGCACATCACCCCCCCCCCTTTGTTGTAACGACACTGCAGCGTTACTATCGAGTGTCGAGGGTGAAACCTCATGTAGCACTTCTGATGTTAACTCTGTAGAGTAGTTATTCGGTCGTGGTCATCGAGGGTGATTCCTCCTTCACCGCTTCCGATAACGACGCTGTCGTACAACACCTCAAGTGTGGACCCAGTGAGGGTGATTCCTCCTAGTTCATCTTGACGGATACATCGAGTGGGAATTCAATGAGGGTGATACCTCGGATTCCCTGATGTTATGGACACACGGATACTTGGACTTTACAATGTTACTTGGAAAGGCGGATCGACCCTGAGGGGTACCCGCGTGTGATGTGAAGGCGGGTTGCCAGTGTGGTGCCCGAGTGGTGAATACGAGGCGCAGCCGGGCATTCTTAACCCTTGCCGCAAGTCATCGAGACGGGGCGACGGGGTCACATCTTTCGTGAGTCTCTGCTCGTTACCGCAAGCCCCTAGTCCTAGCGATTTGGATATTTGATCCGAGCAGGCCTCTGGTCTGATAGCACTAACCATCACGTGGGCATAGTATGGGCGTTCTGCATCGTATGCATCAGCCGAAAACTCTGTCAGACGTCCAGTTCAGCACTGCGGCCGGGCTGGGCCGGCACCATCCTGAGGGGTGGAGCCTGGTTCGCCCGGCACGCAACGACCCGGAGGGCGAGGGGCGATGGCCAAGACCCCCTTGCGCTTAGGATGTAGACCGGCGGGGACCTCTCTGCGGAGTTGTAGGTAGGGTTGCGATGTGTCGTTTGGCCGAGGCCGGGCATGACCCTGGAAAGTGTGTCCGGCCGGAGTTAATCGAGCGTGTTGGGTAAGTTGGTGCACCCCTGCAGGGAAGAACATTTCTATCGATAGCCGGTCCTACGGTAAAGGACACTCGGAGTTGTATCCCGATCGATACAACTAGAACTGGACCCTTGAGACGTTAACAGGTTGATGACTGTATTGGCTCTGGGATCGCTTTCTCGCAGGGAGTCGAGAAAGGATCTCTGGGTGAGGTTGATATTATTACTGCTACATTATATTGTATTGTTCCACTCTCTTGTGTTGCTGCAAGACCGCTGAAGATGCTAGTCTTCGATAGGACTAGGCCTTCTCTCTATTCTGGCATTTCTGCAGCCCAGTCCACATATACAGCCTCCCTTTGATAATGTTGCATATGTAGTGTAGATCCTTGCTTGCTGAGTACTTCAGAGTACTCACGGTTGCTTTTCTTTCCTTTTCCCCCATATCAGTTCGTCGTGGCCAGATGACGGAGCCGCTGAGACAGCTACCCCCGCCGACGATCGACTTCTACTACTACCCTGAGGATGGATACTACTGCGAGCTTGTCGACGACCAGGAGTAGGATCGGAGGGTCCCAGGCAGGAGGCCTTCGCCTTTCGATCGTAGTGTTTTATTTTTGCCCCGCCTTTCTAGAGGCATTTTTGTTTCTATTTCATATCTGTACTCAGATATCTTATGCTTCCGCTGACGCTTGTTCGCAAGCTTATGTATTCGAGCCCTCGAGGCCCCTGGCTTGTAATATAAAGCTTGTATGACTTTATTTATGTTTTAGAGTTGTGTTGTGATATCTTCCCGTGAGTCCTTAGGCTTGATCGTGTGCATTTGCGTGTATGATTAGCGCGCGATCGGGCCGGGGGCGTCACAAGTTGGTATCAGAGCCGACTGCCTGTAGGAACCCCCTTTCCAACTCCTTGGCCGAAGTTGAGTCTAGAAACCGGAAAACTGTTTTACTAACTTGGCTGTGTGGCTTACGGGCCCACGTCGCCAATTGGGTGGTATTAGGATCTTTTACTCCTCGACCTTTACTCTGGGACTCTGCTCTCTCTTCTATTCGGGTTAAATGATTTTACTAACTCCAGCATTAGGCTCTCGTGCTCACATCCACCCGGAGTTCTGAAATATTCCCCCCTTGCTTCAAGATTGTGGGCCAGGTTCTGCTTACAGGATCCTTTTATCGAGGGCACCCTGTGTTGTCACGTGCAGATTCCTCGCTCCAACAGTTTTCTCCGACGTGGATCTAGCCTTTGCTATGTCTCGTTGTGTACTCCCATATCGCGTGCCTGCGTGCCGCCTAGATGTCTAGCCCTTCCCTTTTCAACTGTCGTAATGCCGGATGCTAACCGAGGCTATGTGTGGCTTTGAATGTCTGGTGCGAATATGATGAAGTATCTATTGCACTTCCTTCTGTTGTGCGTGTTACTTCATAAATAATTCCATACACCTGCAAGTTACTAGCTAAATTGCCCCTGTTGATTTGGCAGGATGGCTGACGATCCTCCACCTCCACCCTATATTGCCGCAATGATGCAGCAGTTTGAATTGAACCGTCAGCTCAACGAGAGTCTGGTAAGACGTTTGGAACGCAATGAGGCTCGTCAGGAGCCTGGACCGATCTCGCTGCCAGAATTTGTGCACCTCAACCCGTCCGTTTTCCGCAACTCCACCAATCCTATGGATGCTGATGATTGGCTTCGTGACATCCTGTTTGAAATGGAGTCAGCTAATGTTGCCCCTGCCAGTTATGTCACCTTTGCGACATTCCACCTAAAGGGCCCAGCGGCTCAATGGTGGGAAAGCCACAAGGGTACGTTGCCTGCTGAAACAGTAACCACTTGGCAGGAATTTCAGACAGCTTTTCATGCACAGTACATTCCTCAAGGTCTGATGGACCAGAAGAAGCAGGAATTCCGCAAACTTACCCAGGGCACAATGACTGTGGATGAATATCAGAGGAAATTTCTTGAATTGTCCCGCTATGCTGAAGATGACGTCTGCACTGACGCCCGTAAGCAGGATAAATTCCGTGAAGGACTCCGTACTGACATAAAACTCGCACTTGCAGTCCTTGATTGCACAGACTTCGCAACGCTTGTCAGCAAATCTTTTCAAATTGAAACAGCTCTGACTGAATGCCAGGAGTCGCTCAAGCGCACTCATGAAGCTGGCTTATCCTCGGGTCAGCCTGTTCAGAAACGTCGAGTCTGGATCCCACACAATGTTCATCACCGACCTGCCCCTGCACCAAGGCCGTCATATGTGGCGCCTCGTCTGCCTCCGCCCCCAAGCCAGTTAACGACTCAGGGTGGACAGTCCAATGTTGTGGTCCTCTCCATAATGATGGTTTGTGCCGCAAGTGTGGACAGCCAGGGCACCGTGCTTTCAACTGTCCTCAGGGTCAGCCGCAGAGTTCATCACGTTGTTCTGTTGACCGTAAAAAGGGCCGTCGGAACCATCATAGCAGAAAGCATAATGCCAGACCACCTGCTAGTCAGCTTGTTCATGTCAACCATGTCAAGATTGAAGAAGCTCGACAGGACACCAATATTTTGATGGGCACCCTTCTAGTGAATTCAATCCCAGCTTCTGTACTCTTTGATTCTGGAGCGTCGCACTCCTTCATGTCTGAAAGTTTTGCACGAAGCCATTATATCCCTTTCGACAAGATGTCCACCCCATTGGTAATCCAGTCACCCGGGGCTAATTGGCAAACTACCAGGATAAGCCACGGTAATCACATTGTGATTGGAGGATTGATGTTCCCCGTTTCTCTCATTGCCCTTAAGACCTCCAACATAGACATTATTCTGGGTATGGACTGGTTGAAGCCTCATAAAGCTTTGATTGACTGTGCCACTGAAACAGTCCGCCTCACACACCCTTCTGGCCAGAAAGTACAATACTCAGCTCGAATAGCTCAGGATGCGGAAACTCAAATATATGTTCTGAATGCATTGAATGCCTCACCTCTTGAAGGCATCGAGAACGTTCCAGTTGTTTGTGATTTTCAAGATGTATTTCCAGAAGAACTTCCAGGAATACCCCCTGCTAGAGCTGTTGAGTTTGTCATCGACTTGAAGCCTGGCACAACACCTATCGCGAAGCGTCCTTATAAGATGCCTCCGCACCATCTTCTCGAGCTTAAGGAAGAAATCGACACGTCACTTAAGAAAGGTTTCATCCGCCCCAGTTCCTCTGCTTGGGGAGCACCTTCACTCTTCGTTAAGAAGAAGGATGGAACTAACCGATTGGTTCAGGATTATCAGCCCATTAACCAAGCCACCATTCAGAATAAATATCCGCTTCCTCGGATCAATGATTTGTATGATCAACTTACTGGATCATCGGTATTCTCTAAACTTGATTTGAGGTTGGGTTACCATCAAATCCGTGTTCGTGAAGAGGATATTCCCAAGACTGCTTTTGTTACTCGTTATGGCTCTTATGAGTACACTGTCATGTCATTTGGCTTAACCAATGCTCCAGCCACATTTTCCCGTCTGATGAATTATATCTTCATGGATTACCTCGACAAGTTTGTCGTGGTATATCTGGATGATATTCTGGTTTATTCGAAGAATAAAGAAGAACATGCTGAACACCTCCGTCTTGTACTGGAAAGGCTCCGAGAACACCAGTTGTATGCCAAATACTCCAAATGTGAATTCTGGCTTTCTGAAGTAACTTACCTTGGTCATGTGATTTCCAAGGATGGCATTGCTGTTAACCCAGAACGAGTTTAGGCTATTCTTGACTGGACTCCTCCGAAGAACGTCAAGCAAGTGAGAAGTTTTCTCGGCCTTCCAAGCTATTGCCGTCGATTTGTTGAGAATTTTTCTAAGATTGCTAAGCCGTTGACTGATCTGCTTCACAAGGGCGTTAAGTTAGAATGGACAGAAAAATGTCAGGAAAGCTTTCAAACACTCAAGGACAAGCTAACGTCTGCCCCAGTACTTGCTCCGCCAGATACCCGCAAGGACTTTGTGATCTATTGTGACGCATCCCGTGAAGGATTAGGCTGTATCCTAATGCAAGAGCGTAAAGTGATTGCTTATGGCTCTCGTCAGTTGCGCCCACATGAAGAGAATTATCCAGTACATGATCTAGAACTAGCTGCTGTGATCTATGCACTGCAGTTGTGGCGACATTACCTCCTCGGTAATCGTTGCGAGATCTACACGGATCATAAAAGTTTGAAGTACTTGTTCACTCAGCCATCTCTGAATCTCCGTCAGCAAAGATGGATGGAGACCATTGCGGACTATGACTTGGGTATTTCTTATACCCCTGGCAAGGCTAACGTAATGGCTGATGCATTGAGCCGTAAATCTTACTGCTCTGAACTTGAGGTTCAGCTACAGCAACCACTTCTGTATGAAGAGCTTCGAAAGCTAAATCTCGAGATGGTTCCCCAAGGATACCTAAAAACCTTGGTTGTTGAACCAGACCTTGAGAAAGCTGTTAAGAATGCGCAAGCTAAAGATGCTGAAATTGATCTGATGAAGAAAGACCTTCACCTTGTAAAGTACAGGGATTTCTCGCTGTCTGAAGATGGAACCTTGTATTTCAGAGACCGCATTGTCGTACCTCGCTTCGAGCTTATGACTGACAAAGTCATGAAGGAGGCACATGATACCCCGCTGTCTATTCATCCGGGTAGCACCAAGATGTATCGTGATCTCCGTCAAAGGTACTGGTGGTCTAGAATGAAGCAGGACATTGCTCGTTATGTTGCCGAATGTGATGTGTGTCGTCGCGTTAAAGCCGAACATCAGAAACCAGCTGGAATTCTGCAACCACTTCCTATTCCTTTATGGAAATGGGATAAAGTGCAAATGGATTTCATTACCGGCCTTCCCAGGTCACAGAAGGGTCACAATGCTATTCTTGTCGTCATCGACCAACTCTCTAAAGTTGCACACTTTCTGCCCGTCAAGGAGACAATCACTGCTAGTCAGTTAGCAGAGTTGTATATCTCCAGAATTGTTTCACTCCACGGTATTCCGAAGGAGATCAGTTCGGACCGTGGCGGTCTTTTCACCTCAAAGTTCTGGGAAAGTTTCCAAGAAGCTATGGGAACTCATATTACCTGGAGTTCAGCTTATCACCCCCAATCCCAAGGCCAAGTTGAACGAGTCAATCAAGTGCTTGAAGACATCCTACGAGCTTGTGTTATTTCATTTGGCAAGAAGTGGGAAGAATCTCTTCCATATGCCGAGTTCTCCTATAACAACAGCTATCAAGCCAGCTTGAAAATGGCTCCCTTCGAAGTACTCTATGGACGTAAGTGTCGAACCCCTCTGAATTGGTCAGAAACTGGGGAACGACCTCTTGTTGGACCGGACATTATTCAACACGCCGAAGAACAAGTCCGTATCATCCGTGAAAACCTCAAGGCGGCTCAGGACCGCCAGAAGAGCAACTATGATCGCAAACGATGGGGTTTGACTTATCAACCTGGTGATCAAGCTTATCTACGTGTCACTCCTATGAAGGGCACTCACCGTTTTGGAATCAAGGGCAAGTTAGCTCCACGCTACATTGGTCCTTTCCGCATTATTGCTAGACGTGGTCAAGTGGCGTATAAATTGGATTTGCCGCCGCAATTCTCTCATATCCACGACGTCTTCCACGTGTCGCAACTTCGTAAATGCTTCAAGGAATCTCCGCACCGAGCAGTGGATCACGAGATGCTCGAATTGCATGATGATCTATCTTATAAGGAGCATCCGATCCGCATCCTCGATGAAGCTGAACGTCGAACCCGTCAGAAGGTTACCAAGTTCCTCAAAGTGCAGTGGTCAAATCATACTGAAGATGAAGCCACTTGGGAACGCGAGGATAATCTTCGTGCGGAATACCCCGAACTTTTTCCTTCTACTTCTTAATTCTCGGGACGAGAATTCTTGTTAGTAGAGGAGATTTGTAACACCCCCAGTGGTTAACTACAGTAATCACCCTTTTGATTATGCCATGTCAGCATGATTAACAGTGCATGATCATCATTAGCATCATATTGCATTTCAACTCCTAAGTCAAATTCGAATTTAAATGAAAGTGGAAAATAGAAGTTATTCAAATCATAAACTAAAATGTCAGATAAATAACAAACGTTCCAGAGGCACTTCTAAAATTGAAACCAACATTATTGAAAATGGATAAGTGGCTTGAACATCCTCAAACCGTGGCTGAAAATAATATTTAATGACCTTTTAATTTATTTAAAACAAATAAGAAATGATGTTTTGTCCAAACTAATTTTAGGTGTTAGGGAATAAAGCACTGGTATTTATGGACCAGGTCACATGTTTTACAAAATTCAATTTGAGCCCTAACTATTTACAAAACAGGGGTATGGATAAATAAAAAGAGAAAAGAAAAAGAAATAAAAAGAAAACCCCCTCCCCCCCCCCCCCCCCCACCCCCCCCCCCCCCCCCGTGCCCAACTGGGCCCCAGCCCAGCTGGCCCATGCCGGCCCACCCCCCCCCCACTCCCTTATCCCCTCGGGCGAACCCTAGCCGCTCCCCACCCCCCCCCTCTCGTCACTCCCCCCCCCGATCCAGATCGGGCGCAGGCCCGACGCGCCCTCGACGCGCCGACCGCGCCCCGAAGCCGCCGCCGCCCCCGTCCCGTCCCCCCCCCTCGCCAACGCCGACGCCGCTCGTTCCCCTCGCCGACAACCGCGTCCGCGCGCTCGCCGCCCTGCCGGACCCGCGCTTCGCCCGACCCCGACCTCGTCGCCGCTCGACGCCGTCGCCTCTCCACCACCATCCCCGCCGTGTCCCCGCGCCCGCTGCCCTAGCCCTACAGCGCCGGTGAGGCCCGGCCTCCTCCTCCCTTCGCCCCGTCCCGCTCACCACCGCGTCGCACGCCCGCGCTCGCCCGCGCGCCGCAGCCCCCCCCCTCTCGCGCTCACCCTCGCGCGCCGGCCGCGCGCCATCCGGGGACCGCGCCCTGGGCGCCGCTCACCCTGCCGCGGCTGCGCGCCTCGCCGTCCGCCCCCCCCCCCCCCCCCCACCCCCCCCCCACCCCCCCCCCCCCCCCCCCGTCCGCGCCCGCGCGTGCCATTTGGGCACCGGACATGTCCGGTCCCAAATGGGCACGCTCCGGACATGTCCGGCGCCCAGACGTGCACGCCGCGGACATGTCCGCCCAGCCCACTGACATAGGGGCCCACGGCCCAGAACGAATTAAAAAAAATAATAATAAAATAAATAAAAATAAATAAAATAATTAATTAGTTAATTAACACTGTTTAGATTAGTCGAATTTAATTAATTAGATTAATTAAATGTTAATTAACTTAAGTAACCCTGGTTAATTAGAGCTAATTAATTAGTTAACTTAATTAACCTTGCTGACATCAGCATGGTGTCATGCTGACATCAGCGAGCACTATTCTGGATAATGTTTAATTTAAACAATAAAAATAAATTCAGAAAATTAATAAAAACTTTAGAAAATCATATTAAATAAACCGTAACTCGGATGAAAATACTTTCTACATGAAAGTTGCTCAGAACGACGAGACGAATCTGAATACGCGGTCCGTTCGTCCGTCACGCGTCTCTAACTATCCGAACTTGCAACCATTCCCCTCTTATCCTCTGTCCGATAATTTCAAAGACCCGGGAAATATCGTCAGATATTCTCCCGCTCCGTCTGTTACGTGTGATGCTGCGTTAGACTACCCCTAGCACCGTGTATCGTATTTGTCATGCTCATGTTTGCTCTATATTTATACTGTTTCCTCCCCCTCTTCTCTCTCGATAGCCCCCGACCCCGACGTCATCCCCGAGACCGACGCAGCTCCGGATCCAGAAGACACCATAGATGACCTTGCCCTTGCCGCCGAGCAACCAGGCAAGCCCCCCCTTTTGATCATCCCGATATCGCCCATTCTAATTTCCCATGCTTGCATTAGAATTGCTGCTGCTGCTGCTACTTTACCTATTCTGATGCATAGCCTGTTCATTGTAACCTGCTGTTGAGAATTACCTACATATCCTAAACTGTTTAGTCTAGGCTGGGTAGAGACCTATCAGTGACCCCACTTATCCCGACTGCCGCGCTGGATCGTCAGAAGACCCGATCAACGGGATTGAAGACCAGGCCCCGACACCGCACATCACCCCCCCCCCCTTAGTTGTAACGACACTGCAGCGTTACTATCGAGTGTCGAGGGTGAAACCTCATGTAGCACTTCTGATGTTAACTCTTTAGAGTAGTTATTCGGTCGTGGTCATCGAGGGTGATTCCTCCTTCACCGCTTCCGATAACGACGCTGTCGTACAACACCTCAAGTGTGGACCCAGTGAGGGTGATTCCTCCTAGTTCATCTTGACGGATACATCGAGTGGGAATTCAATGAGGGTGATACCTCGGATTCCCTGATGTTATGGACACACGGATACTTGGACTTTACAATGTTACTTGGAAAGGCGGGTCGACCCTGAGGGGTACCCGCGTGTGATGTGAAGGCGGGTTGCCAGTGTGGTGCCCGAGTGGTGAATACGAGGCGCGGCCGGGCATTCTTAACCCTTGCCGCAAGTCATCGAGACGGGGCGACGGGGTCACATCTTTCGTGAGTCTCTGCTCGTTACCGCAAGCCCCTAGTCCTAGCGATTTGGATATTTGATCCAAGCAGGCCTCTGGTCTGATAGCACTAACCATCACGTGGGCATAGTATGGGCGTTCTGCATCGTATGCATTAGCCGAAAACTCTGTCAGACGTCCAGTTCAGCACTGCGGCCGGGCTGGGCCGGCACCATCCTGAGTGGTGGAGCCTGGTTCGCCCGGCACGCAACGACCCGGAGGGCGAGGGGCGATGGCCAAGACCCCCTTGCGCTTAGGATGTAGACCGGCGGGGACCTCTCTGCGGAGTTGTAGGTAGGGTTGCGATGTGTCGTTTGGCCGAGGCCGGGCATGACCCTGGAAAGTGTGTCCGGCCAGAGTTAATCGAGCGTGTTGGGTAAGTTGGTGCACCCCTGCAGGGAAGAACATTTCTATCGATAGCCGGTCCTACGGTAAAGGACACTCGGAGTTGTATCCCGATCGATACAACTAGAACTGGACCCTTGAGACGTTAACAGGTTGATGACTGTATTGGCTCTGGGATCGCTTTCTCGCAGGGAGTCGAGAAAGGATCTCTGGGTGAGGTTGATATTATTACTGCTACATTATATTGTATTGTTCCACTCTCTTCTGTTGCTGCAAGACCGCTGAAGATGCTAGTCTTCGATAGGACTAGGCCTTCTCTCTATTCTGGCATTTCTGCAGCCCAGTCCACATATACAGCCTCCCTTTGATAATGTTGCATATGTAGTGTAGATCCTTGCTTGCTGAGTACTTCAGAGTACTCACGGTTGCTTTTCTTTCCTTTTCCCCCATATCAGTTCGTCGTGGCCAGATGACGGAGCCGCTGAGACAGCTACCCCCGCCGACGATCGACTTCTACTACTACCCTGAGGATGGATACTACTGCGAGCTTGTCGACGACCAGGAGTAGGATCGGAGGGTCCCAGGCAGGAGGCCTTCGCCTTTCGATCGTAGTGTTTTATTTTGCCCCGCCTTTCTAGAGGCCTTTCTGTTTCTATTTCATATCTGTACTCAGATATCTTATGCTTCCGCTGACGCTTGTTCGCAAGCTTATGTATTCGAGCCCTCGAGGCCCCTGGCTTGTAATATAAAGCTTGTATGACTTTATTTATGTTTTAGAGTTGTGTTGTGATATCTTCCCGTGAGTCCTTAGGCTTGATCGTGTGCATTTGCGTGTATGATTAGCGCGCGATCGGGCCGGGGGCGTCACAGAGGTGACCCGCACTCTAGAGGCTCTTGCTGCCGCTCGATCTGCCTTTGCTCCACCATCACTTGTTTACACTCCTCTAGTTACCCCAGCTACTATCCCTCCACCCACTCCGGTTACCCCTCAGAGTAACTCGGAGACCTCGATGGTGACTCTTCATGAGTCTCCTGCCGAATGGACTTTACTTCTTGATGAAAGTGTAACTAATCCTCGGGTGGTTTTGGTAATTCATAACAACATATAGCTCATTGAACTAGAATCCATTTAAGATAAATATTTCAGGAAGTTCAATGAATGGCATGGCATCGACTAGAGATGTGAACCCCTCAAAATGCTAAGGACACACATTGGCAAAAGCTCAAGACTCTTCATCTTTGTTTTAGTGATCCAAGATCACATTGAGTCTATAGGAAAGCCAATACTATTAAAAGGGGATGAGGTGTTGCTTAATGGCTTGCTTGCTCAAATGCTTAGTGATATTGCTCCAAAACCCTCAACCACTTTCTCCATCCAAATATGTCAAAACCCTAAACTCCACCTCGGCCCTACCGATTCTTTCTATCCGGCGCCACCGAGTTCATATGACATAGCCACAGCCAGAAACCCTAACAGTTCGGTCACACCGATACGGATCTCGATCTCACCGAGATGGCCTTGCCAACTCCCTGTTATCTGTTGCAAATTATTTTGGTCTCACCGAAATTGCAATCGGTCCCACTGAGATGGCTTGACCAAGTCTCTGTTTCCTTATTGCTTCACTTCGGTCTCACCGAGTTGATGCAATCGGCGCCACCGAGATGCGGTTTGCCCTAAGCCCTAGCACATCGGTCCCACCAAGTTGTTCCAGTCGGTCCCACCGAGATTCCTAACGTTCACATTTTTAACTAATTGGTCCCACCGAGTTTACCCATTCGGTCTCACCGAGATTGGTCAAATGTGTGCAACGGTTGGATTTTGTGTGGAGGCTATATATATCCCTCCACCCCCTTCTCCATATGTGAGAGAGCCATCAGAACTTGCCAACACTTCCACCATACATTTTCTGAGAGAGAACCACCTACTCATGTGTTGAGATCAAGATATTCCAATCCTACCACAAGAATCTTGATTTCTAGCCTTCCCCAAGTTGCTTTCCACTCAAATCATCTTTCCACCATATCCAAAACTGTGAGAGAGAGTTGAGTGTTGGGGAGACTATCATTTGAAGCACAAGAGCAAGGAGTTCATCATCAACACACCATCTATTACCTTTTGGAGAGTGGTGTCTCCTAGATTGGTTAGGTGTAGCTTGGGAGCCTCAAGATGTGGAGTTGAACCAAGAAGTTTGTAAGGGCAAGGATATTTCCTACTTCGTGAAGATCTACCCAAGTGAGGCAAGTCCTTCATGGGCAATGGCCATGGTCGGATAGACAAGGTTGCTTCTTCGTGGACCCTTCATGGGTGGAGCCCTTCGTGGACTCGCGCAGCCGTTACCCTTCATGGGTTGAAGTCTCCATCAACGTGGATGTACAATAGCACCGCCTATAGGAACCATGCCAAAAATCTTCGTGTCTCCATTGCGTTTGCTTTCTCCAAACCCTTCCCTTTACCTTCATATGCAATGTTTTACTTTCCACTGCTACACTCTTAGAATTGCATGTGTAGGTTGATTGCTTGACTTGTGCTAATTGCTAAAATCTGCCCACAACTAAAATTGGGAAAAGGTTAGATTTTTATTTGGTCAAGTAGTCTAATCACCCCCCCTCTAGACATACTTTCGATCATACACTCGCTACTCCCGCCACCCCTATGCTTCAGTCCCATCCGGCACCTGCTCCTGAGGGGGAGCCATCACGTCAGTGTCACCGCGTTTCCTTTGCTCTAGAGGTTTCTGTTAACATTATCAGTTCTGACTCAGAGTCTGAGGATGAGGAGACCCTTGTAGGATCATCAGAGTGCTAGTGCGGTCATTGCCTTCATGAGTAGACGAGTATGTCATGATGTATGGTTGTATGATGTAGTCGTGCTATCCTTGATGCTTTTCTTTTCTTGTATGATGTGGAGGGTATGTAACATTATGTTGTGACTTTTATTCGCCTTGGTTTTTTCTCGCTTTTTCTCGGGGTTGTCGCTTTGTTTCTTCCCTTTATGGATGTTGCTCATCTCGATGCTTCGTATTGGGAAACAAATATAGGATGACAAGGTGTGGCAGCAGCAGTCATGGTGGCGACGACATTCCAGTTCGTCAATCCGCCAAGCGAGCAGGACAGTCTCCAGAACCATATCACCCTCCACCACCCCCTCCACCACAACCACCGACAACCGAGCAGATTATGCGCATGTTTGAAGAGAAGAGGAACCAAGACTTGCTTGAATTTCTGAGAAGTATGCAGGCTATGGTTGGGCAAAATAATAAAAATAATGGCAATCACTCCAAGTTGTCAGATTTTCAATGAACCAAGCCTCCCAGTTTTACTCAAGCTGCAGATCCTATGGAGGCCGATGATTGGCTGAGGACAATTGAGAAGAAGTTAGAAATTTCTCGTACAGAAGATATCGACAAGGTTCTATTTTCTACTCATTATCTGGAAGGACCAGCTGCTATCTGGTGGGATAATACTAAGGCTATGTGGCCTGCTGAATACGAGATCTCTTGGGATAAATTCAAGGACAAATTTCGCAAGTATCATATTCCCGCCGGCATCATGAAGGTCAAGCAGCGAGAGTTCCTTGATCTTACACAAGGGAAACTGTCCGTAAGTGAGTATTTAAACAAGTTCAATCCCTTGGCCCATTATTCCATTCATGATGTAGCCACTGAAGAAAGGAAGATAGACCGGTTCCTTGGAGGGCTCAATCATACTCTTCGATGCACACTCAGTATGCTGGACTTTCCCGACTTTCAAACCTTGGTGAACAAGGCTCTCATCGTAGAAAGGGAGCATAAGCTTGCCAATAATCACAAGTCAACTTATGAAGACCGCAAACGCAAGTTCGAGCCCAAGAAGGATGGACAGATTATTCAGAAGGCCCGTACCTGGCAGCAGCCTCAGTTTGAGTTCAAGCCAACCTGGCAGCAGAATAACAATAAAACAAAGAATCGCGCCAAGAACATGGCTACCAACCCAGTGAGGGAAGATTTTCAGCGTAACAACGCATGCTTCACTTGCGGTCAGACTGGGCATTATGCAAGGCAGTGTCCCAAGAGTGGCAAGCCACCCACAACTATCAAGCCACAAGTCAACAACATGGGGTCCTTCCCAGCTCAGAAGATTATCCAAGGGCAAGTTCATCATCTCTCCGTAGAAGAAGCCCAAGAGACACCAGAAGTGGTCATTGGTATGTTTCCTGTTAATAACATACCAGCAACATTTTTATTCGATTCGGGGGCTTCCCATTCTTTTATCTCATGGAGTTTGTTGCCCAGAACAAGTTTTCTTGCACTCTTTTGGAAAAATTATGGTGGTGCAATCCCCTGGATCTATGCTCAAAACAAATGTTGTATGCCGAGGATTGGAGATAGACATCCATGGAGTTATTTTCCCTACCACCTTGGTATCTATTGAATCTGCAAAGTTGGATGTCATTTTCGGAGTGGACTGGCTGACAAAGCATCAAGTTTGTATCAACTGTGCAACTCGGGAAGTCACATTAATAAATCCTTCAGGACAGTCCGCTCAGTTCTTTGCTCGCAGAACTATGCCAAAGAAGGAAATGATTTATGCTGCCATTGCATCAGATATGGAATTGATTCCAGTGGTCATTGAATTTCTAGAGGTATTTCCTGAAGAATTGCCAGGGATGCCACCAGACCGGGAGCTTGAATTTTCCATCGATCTTATGCCCGGAACAGCACCCATTTACAAGCAATATTACCGCATGCCTTCATCCGAGTTAGTGGAATTGAAACAACTGGATGAGATGCTCCAAAAAGGATACATTCCCCTAGCTCTTCGCCATGGGGGTCACCTGCTATATTCGTGGGCAAGAAGGATGGTAGTCTCCGGATGTGCGTTGACTACCGCAACCTTAATGATGTCACCATCAAAAACAAGTACCTGCTTCCCAGGATTGATGATATGTTTGATCAATTGAGTGGCGCTCAGATATTCTCAAAGATTGATTTACATACTGGGTATCATCAACCAAAAATTAAGAAGGAAGACATTCCCAAGACCGCATTCACCACTCGCTATGGGCTATATGAGTACACGGTCATGTCATTTGGTCTGACTAATGCCCCCGCATTCTTCATGCATATGATGAACAAGGTGTTCATGGATTTCTTGGACAAATTTGAGGTTGTGTTCATCGACGACATACTCATATATTCCAAAGGAGAGGAAGAGCATAAATAGCATCTCCGAGCTGTATAGCAACGACTTCGAGACCATCAATTGTACGCCAAATTCAGCAAGTGTGAGTTCTGGCTCAAGCAAGTGGGATTTCTTGGGCACATTCTATCAGCTCAAGGAGTGGCCGTGGACCCGAGCAAGGTTACGGAAGTGTTAAATTTGAAGGCACCTACAACCGTGTCGGAAATCTGAAGTTTCTTGGGTCTCGCCGGCTACTACCATCGATTTATCGAAGGCTTTTCAAAGATCGCCAAGCCAATGATAGAAGTGCTCAAGAAGAATCAGAAGTTTGAATGGACAGAGGCCGGCGAGAAAAGTTTCAGTGAATTGAAGACTCGTTTGACCACAGCACCAGTATTGACACTTCCTGATATTTACCAAAGCTTTGATATTTATTGCGACGCGCCCAGGCGAGGCATAGGATGCATACTCATGCGAGATGGCAAGGTCATGGCATATGCTTCCAGATAGCTGAGGCCGCATGAAGAAAATTATCCCACGCACGACTTGGAACTGGCGGCAGTTGTGAACGCGTCAAAATTTTGGAAGCATTATCTCATTGGGAAAAGATGCCAAGTCTTCACCGACCACAAGAGTCTCAAGTACATCTTCACTTAGCCAGACCTGAATCTCCGACAAAGGAGATGGCTAGAATTGGTCAAGGATTATGATATTGGAATAAATTACCATCCGGGAAAGGCTAACGTGGTTGCCGACGCACTCAGTCGCAAACCAGCCACCGTAAATATGCTAATGGATCTCTTACCTCCCGGACTGCAAGAAGAGATAGCTCAGCTCAACATGATCCTTTGTGAAGCCACATGCGCAGCTACCTTAGAGGTCACTTCTACTCTGGAAGAAGAGGTTCGCAAGGCTCAAGCTGAGGATCCATTTTCATTAAAGATGATTGCCAGAATGCAAGAAGGAAAGACTCAAGACTTCCACAAAGATGATCAAGGTACCCTTCGATTTCGAGATCGAATTTGCGTACCCAATAAAGCAACAGATATTAAAGGAAGCACACGAGTCTGCATATTCAATTCATCCTAGAGGTACCAAGATGTATGAAGATCTGAGGCAGATATTCTGGTGGAATGGTATGAAGAAAGACATTGCATATTTTGTTGCCTGCTATGACATTTGCAATAAAGTAAAGGCAGAACACCAGAAACCCGCCGGACTATTGCAACCTTTACCTGTTCCACATTGGAAATGGGATGATATTTGCATGGATTTTATCGTGGGATTGCCCAAAACACCCCGGGGGAATAATGCTATATGTGTCTTGGTCGACATGCTTACAAAAGTGGCTCATTTCATTCCAATAAGGACCACATATCGGGCAGATCAGCTTGCTCAACTATATGTATCCAGAATTGTCAGTCTGATGGAGTCCCAAGAACCATCACTTCAGACCAAGGATCTCTGTTTACCTCCGTATTCTGGACACGTCATCACCAAGCTTTGGGAACAAATTTAAAGTATAGCACCGCTTATCATCCTCAGATAGACGGACAGACAGAGCGAGTAAATTAGATTCTCGAAGACATGCTTCGGGCATGTGTGCTTGCTCAAGGACTGAAATGGGAAGACAGTTTGCCTTACGCATAATTTTCTTACAACAACGGCAATCAAACCAGCCTCAAAATGTCACCCTAGGAGGCTCTATATGGGCGTAAGTGTCGTACCCCTCTGAACTGGTCTCAAACCGGAGAAAGCCGCATCTTTGGGACCGATTTGATGACAGAAGTAGAATGACAAGTACAGGTAATCTGGGACAGACTTCAAATATCCAAGTCACATCAAAAGAGCTATTATGATTCAAAGCATCGACAAATTAGCTTTGAACCAGGGGAGTGTGCCTATCTCTGAGTCACCCCCATGAAAGGAATTAAGATGTTTCAAGCTCGGGGCTCGCACCCAGATACATTGGCCCATTGCCAGTCATGACAAGAGTTGGTACAGTGGCTTACCAGTTAGAGCTACCACCTGAATTATCCGAAGTTCATGATATCTTCCATGTGTCTAAACTGCGGAAGTGCATCTCACCGCCCGAAAAATGGACAGACCTGACTGAGTTACAACTTGCTAAGGATTTGACATATGAAGAGAAACCTTTTCGAATATCGGATGAGATGGAACGAGTCACCCGCAGTAAGTCAATCAAGTTTTACAAGGTGCAATGGGAACATCATATCAAGGATGAAGCCACCTAGGAAAGGGGGGATTTCTTAAGGCTGCATACCGTGAGTTGTTTCTTGAGCAACCAAATCTCGAGGAAGAGATTCATCTTAAGGGGGGAGGTTTGTGACACCCTGGATTTTTGCTCTTTTTCTTTTTCTTGGATTTATTGGATATTTGATTTGCATTTGAATTTTCTGTCAATTCTTTTGGACTTGCCACTTGGAAATCCTTTTGATTTTCTCCAAGTGGGCTCTTTCATCTCTAAACCCTCTCTTGACCTCATCTCTCTCAAAATAATGCCATGGAATGATTTTCTTAAATGGCATTATACTCATTTTTATTCTGAAAATGAAGGTTTTCTTCTTAAGCTATGAAGCAACCCTCATTTTCCTTACTCATAAAATTCCAAATAAATTCTCAAATATTCCTTGGATCATGTCTCAACTGCACATGCAAAAATTTACCATGGTCATTTGGAGAATTTCAGCTCAAGAAAATATTTTTGCTTCTGGACAAAAATGTCACTTTGTGAAGCAAGTGCATTTTTACTTGCTCCATTTGGGCTGAAATTTTTACCACATGGCTACCTTCCTACTAGAAGATTAACCACCAAATCTCAATCTTTAACTCCCAGTAAATTTCTCTCTAGTCTCATCACAAGTTTCTGTCCAGAAACTTATCTGCTTCCTCAAGTCTTGTCTAATGGACGAGGTGTCAAGCCAAGGGCACTCTGCAGCACCATGTCAAAGGTGTAGGAGATATGCCCTAGAGGTAATAATAAATGTTACTATTTATCTCCATGCTCATTATTATGTTTATGTTCCAAGCTATAACTGCTGTGGTTCCCGAGCCCGTATATCCATAAAGGCTCTGGGGAAAACCCATGTGCACGTGTGGAATAATAAACGGTAAAATGTATTCCTAGTCATGCCTCTAAGACTAGCTCAAGTGTTGCATGATGATTATGTTTTCCCAATCATGGGCATGTCTATGCCAGCAGCTTTGAGGGCACAATGTTAGAAGAACATTTGTGTTGAATCGACCCGATTGATGTTATGCTATGAGTTACATTCGTCACAAGTTAATGGTTAATAACACAGAGATGGTTAACGTTTGTATGATTCCTTAGACCATGAGAGTATCGAGTTTCTTCATGCTTGCTTCATGAACTTTGGGGTTTGTTAAATGTCATCCGTAAATGGGTGGCTATTACGGCGGCTTACGGGTTCATGGAAAAGTATGTCAAGTAACTTGATAGCTCGAGATTGGGATTTGCTCCTCCGACGATGGAGAGATATCTCTGGGCCCTCTCAGTGTTAGGGTATCCATCATCGTCTGGCCAGACACTTTGTGATTTGATCACGGGGATGCCGGAACACGGTAACGAGAAAAGAGAACAATACCGATAACGAGGTAACTGGCATAGTGGACAAGTTGTTGATCCACAGGGATGCTGACATGTCTAACCTCGGGTATTTGTAACATATCGTGAAGCAACAGGAATAGCACACGGCAACTAGAGGTTCACTCGAATATTCATTCGTGTGGGTATAGGGGTCAATATGGGTGTCCACGACTCTGATGTTGATCATTGATCGGAAGGGGTTCCGTGTCATGTCTATACTTCACCGAACCTATAGGGTCACACACTTAAGGGTCATCTATCAGCTGAATACTAGACAGGGAGTCTGAGAGAAAATCACCGAAAAAGTTTCGGACACCGAAAAGGTTTCGGACAGCGGAAAAGTTCCGCAGAGAGAACACCGGATGAGTTTCGGTGAAACTGAAAAGTTGTTTCAGAGGATACCATAAAGTCAAATTGGTTTCGGCACATGCCTGATAATTCTTGGAGGGTGCCAGAATCATTCTGGAAACTTCTGGGAATTTTCCGGGATGAAAACCGGAAATGTTTCGGAGCTGCCGGAACCGCTTCAGATGCTTTTCGCAGATGAAAATCACTAATCTGGAATTGTTCCAGAACGCGTTGAAAATTATTTTAGTGGGTACTGGAATTGTTCTAAGCCCACATAAATATTTTCAGTTCGAACGGACGCTGAAAAATGTCGTCGTGAATAGTGAAAGTGCTTTTTGCGTTACTTTTTGGAAAGCCACCTTTTGGGGCTTTGCTTAAAAGATCTAGGAGAAGACTTGGGAAGGAGGGAACCCCTTTTGGAGGGCCCCACATGGTGTGGCCGGCCAGGTTTTGGGGCTGCTCCTAGCAGCCCCACTTATCCTCTTCCCTCCCTTTTATGCCCTTGAGAAGGTCATTTTTGTGAGGACATTTTGGTATTTCAAAGTGTGCTCTACCCCTTGTGTTTTTCCTATAAATAGAGGTGGAGGGGCAGCCCTCCACAATCACTCATTCTCACATACACATGCCATGCAATGATCTGGCTTCTCTCTCCCTCCCCGCGAAATAGTTTCGTAGAGCCGAAGGGCTGTCTGGGTTCCGGTGGGAACTAGTTCTGGATGGCGAAGCCCTGCCGGATAGATGACACCGTATGTGTGCAACTCTGTAGAGAGGTCATAGTTTCGATCTTAGTACCCGAGGGGCTATTCGTGAGTGCCTCCCGAAGGGCTGTCCAAGTGACGGTCTGAGTTCTGTGAGTCCTCCCGAAGGGCTGTCCGAGTGACCGTCCAAGTTTCGAAGGTCCTCCCGAAGGGCTGTCCGTGACACCGTCCGGGGGACTGTTCGACCACCTCCCGGAGGGCTGTCCATGGGGCAGATGAGGGAGTACATCCTCGCGGTTGGGAGGTTGTAAATCCTAGCTGCGGGGATCTGCACCGCCGATCGTCATCGACTCTACTTCCGCTGCGCTACGAGTCGGTAACGAAAATGATCAAACCTTGTATGCAGTCTCCATAGTGGTCCTGGGCTGGTGCGTAGGTCGGAAAATTTTTGTTTTCTGCCGCGTTACCCTACAGTGGCATCATGAGCCGTGCTATGCGTAGATGCAGGTTGCGATCTAGAATACATAGAGATGTATGGGTGTTGCACAATATAATTAGGTAATAGATGAGTTCTATTACTGAAAATTATTTGTGCGGGTAGCAGATGAAATCTGTTACCCGATGTTCTTGTTTCTTGCCTGAATTTGCGTAGTCCTGATCTTGACGGCATGGTGGAATCTCACAAAGTTCTGGCAATCCGCGATCCTTTCATGCTGCTCCTGAGTATGCTGATTGACAGATCAACGAAGTGCTAACAGTTCTTTGGGTTCCACCATAGTTAAAGAAAGATGGATGTTTCGCAGACAAAAGGGCAATGCAGATACGATCTGCACGGGGGTCATGCATATGACGAAGTTTAGTATGGGGCTCGAGATTTTATTATCTCGTGTTTCATACACCCTGCAATAGTTAATCTAGCGACTTGAATTATCATACTAGATGGTGGACGTTGGTAGCTTCGGTTTGTTTCGAAACCTTAGAAGCCACGTAAAACAAGTTTTTGCATGAACCGATTAGAGGCGTCTAACTTGGTTTTGCAGGAGGATTTACATGTGCATGTGATGTGGTATAGCAGTGCTCATAATAATTTGATTATGTATGAGATGACTATATGATGTAATTTGATTAACATGACCTGCGTGTCATGATTCAGCATGATGGCTGGAGCCATATGATTGCACTTTAAATGACCTGTGTGTCAACCTTGTGTAATGCATTATTTTACTAGCTATAGAGATAGCAATATGAAAGTGCGTTATATCGACTAGAGGGGGGGTGAATAGGCGATTTTTACAAATTCGTCACTGAGGAATTTCAAGGTGAGGAAATTCCTAAGCGACGAACTACTTAGCAGCGGAATGAGTACTCAGATGCAAGCATAACAGAGCAGTAGCACAGTCATCATGATGAAATGAAAACAAGCACAGAGTACGAGTAGCGTAAACACAGGATAAGCAGGCTGAAGACAAACTGACTGAAGAATTTGAACTGAGGAAATTGAGAAAGTCTTCAGACAAAGTCTTCAAACAGTAATGATCAAATACATAGCAAGTACGCGAGGAAATGAAAGGGTTGAGGAAATAGAACCAGTAGCTCAGTGAAGACACTGATTTGGTAGACCAGTTCCAACTGCTGTGACAGTTGTACGTCTGGTTGGAGCGGCTAGGTATTTAAACCTGAGGACACACAGTCCCGGACACACAGTCCTGAACACACAGTCCAGGACACCTAGTCCTCACCGTATTCTCCTTGAGCTAAGGTCACACAGACCTCGCCCAACCACTCGTGGTAAGTCTTCAGGTGACTTCCAAACCTTCACATACTCGGTCACTCGGCAATCCACAATTTCCTCTTGGATGCTCTAGACCATGACGCCTAACCGTCTGGAGCATACACAGTCCTCAAAGGTAACAAGCGTCGGTTCCACACAGGAACAATCTCTTCAGTGATGCTCAATCACTTTGGGTTTGTAGGTGTTTGGGTTTTTGGGTTTTTCCTCACTTGATGATTTTCGTTCAAAGTCCTCGGAGGATGGGATGCTCTAAATGACAAGTGTCAATCTATCTCTCGGAGCAGCCAACCAGCTAGTGGTTGTAGAGGGCGGCTATTTATAGCCTAGGGAGCAGCCCGACATGATAAGACATAAATGCCCTTCAATGATATGAACGTTAGGTGGGTAGATATTTTGGGACAGCTGGCACGTAGCACAGCAACGGTCAGAAATTTGAGTATCAAATTCCTCAGGGCTATCATAATCCTCACTTGTAGGCAATCCGCACTGGCGAATTTCTAACTCCTCAGTCAGAACAAATTCCTCAGAGAACAGAAGAACTTCGTCTCTGTCACTGAAGAACTTGACTAAACTGTATGAGATTTCCAATGGCTTCACTCGAAAGGATTGGGTAGGTGTAGGATTTTGAGTTGAGCATCACTTGGAAACTTTTCCTTAGTTTTACCTCGACCCCCTTTAACAGTACGGTGTTTCCTATGACTCAAGAAGAAGAAAATGAAACTACGAAAACAAAAGTCTTCACGCTTCATAATCCTCGCATGAATATCAAGTCTTCAGGGTCACACCAATTTCTTCACTTTCAAAGTCTTCAAGAAAACCAAAGTCTTCAGTTGAAGACATTCATTTTTAGGGGTCAACATTCATTGTAAATAACAAACTCCTCATAGACTTATAGACCTGTGTACACTCACAAACACATTAGTCCCTTAACCTATAAGTCTTCAATACACCAAAATCACTAAGGGGCACTAGATGCACTTACAATCTCCCCCTTTTTGGTGATTGATGACAATATAGGTTAAGTTTTCAACGGGGATAAACATATGAAGTGTAAATACTAATATTGAGGAATTTGACTGCAAGATATAGAAGAACTCCCCCTGAAGATGTGCATATTTGAAGAATTTGCTTTGAAATAGCAAATGCACATTGTTGAATAATATCATGGAGATCTCCTCCTATATCTTGAAATTCATACACGCATTTATCATATGATATGAAGAATTTGAAATGCATGATGAAATATGGTGTCTGACGGAATTCAGCATGCGTGCATTAAGGTACTTGAGGAAATAAGCATGCAGAAAGCAGTTCAAAAGTATCAGACCACCATAGGACTTAAGTTTACAACTCATCAGAGCAAACACCTCAGAAGAGCAAGAGTTGAAACTTAACACAAATATAGCCCATATATAAGACCCGCTTGAAGACTTGAAGACTAAACTCAAATTTCTCCCCCTTTGTCATCGAATGACCAAAAGGGACGAAAAATGAGGACTAACGCCCCTGAAGAATATCATCATGATGTCGATGGAGGAGCGCCAGCATTGTTGGGGTCGTCTGTTGAGGTAGGGCCTGCCGCATTGTCGTTCAAGTCTTCAGCTTCATCCGTCTCGCGCGATGAAGAATATGAACTGGCAACAAGCTGAGGAACTTTGACTTTCTTGAATTTCTTCGAAGGTGGCTGGGACCAGTTAAAGTCCTGTTGGAAGCCCATCTCCTTGAGTTCTTCAGCACTATGAAGATTAGACAGAATCGCCCAAGTGCGGTCAAAGACTTCATGCAGGTAGTAGTGATTCTTCTTCACAGTATTTTGAGTGACTGTCATGTTCTGAAGAATTGCACCAAACTGACGCTTGACCCACTTGTGATTTCGATCAACTTTCTGATGAAGACTAAGGAGAAGTTCACGATCAGTCATCACACGCGGAGCTGTGGCTTGAGGATGATGTTCTGAAGCTTTGGCGGCAGAATCTTGAGTTGCAGAGTCATCATTGGTGGAATAGGAAGTAGCTTTGCGAAACTATCCATCCAATGGACGAGTACCTTCATCAATAACAGTAGCTTTGCCCTTCTCGTCAGCTGAGGAAATAGTCCGTTTGAGGACTTCAATAGGGGGCAAATAGCTGAGATGATTTTGAAAGTCAGCCATGTAATGAATTGAAGACCTTGATCTGATGAATCTCATGATCCAGGGAGCATAAGGCTTCAACTCAAAAGGTGACAGTGCAGCATTGGCCAAAGTCCTCATGAAGAAATCGTGGTAGTTGATAGGAATATCGTGAATGATATTGAACAGCAGATTCTTCATAATGCCAACAACTTCTTCATCATCAGAGTTGTGGCCCTTGATTGGACTAAGGGTTTTGGTCAATATGCGATAGACTGTCCTTGGCACATAGAGCAATTCCTTGACGAGGAATTTGGTCCTTGGAGCTTGGCCTGGCTTCAAAGGCTTCATCAGCACTTGCATCAGATGATCAGACAGTTCAGGTTCAACATAGAGAAGCCTAGCACCTTCAGTGGGAGGACTGACTGGGACGGCATGAAGCAATTCAGAGGCCGGTGCTTTGAAATGAGTATTATCGGTCATCCAGTCCAATACCCATGAATTGACATCATCAACATTTCCAGTAATGTGCAGCGTGGCGAAGAATTGAAGAATGAGTTCTTCATTCCAATCGCAGATGTCGGTGCAGAAATTGAGTAACCCAGCGTCATGAAGAACACTGAGGACTGGTGTGAAGCAGGGCAGCGATTCCATATCTACATGAGGAATTTGCTCATGTTCAAAGATCTTATCCTTATCAACCAACAATGAGGAGTAGAAGTTCATCTGGCTTGCAGTCCAGAAACGCTTGCGACGAAGACGAGCAGAGTCATAGGGATTGTAGTCAGTGAAGAATATGTGCTCGTTGAAGAAATCCTCAGCATTAAACTTCTGCTTCTTGGAGTGAGGGTTATGTGGCTTGGGCTGAAGATTAACAGTTGAAGAATTTACAGCCTCTTGAGGTGTAGCCACTGGAGCCACTGGCTGAGGAATTTCAGCAGCAGCCTTGGCCTTCATTTCTTCAGACATATGTACATCAGCGCTAGTGACTGGAACTTCTTCAGGTATAGAGTGAAGTGAAGCTTGACGTTCATCAGAGCCCGTATGAATTTCTTCAGTTTGCACAGGAGGCTGAGGAACATGATGTAGAGGGGTTGTCAGAGGTGAATTGGGGTGATGACTTTCCCAAAAGTCATCATTCAGAATAGGTGTTGTAGACCCAATATCCACATCCTCATCTTCTTCAGTTCCTTCGACGCCTGCCTCTTCAGCCGTGAACTAAGGCATGGGCGATGATACCAGAGGGGTTGAAGGGAAAGTATCCACTTCAATTTCTTCATCCATCTGCTCTGTCGAAGCAGCAGAAGGAATTTCTTCATCAGATTTACTTGGAATTTCATATTCCTCACCAAAGGGAATGATCTCCTTTGATGGCATGCTTGATATTGGAATAGCATCAATTGGGTTTTCAGATGAACTCCTCAAAGTCTTCAATTTCTTGGGGGCTGAAGACTCTAAAGATGCAGATGCTTTCCTTTTCTTCACAGCTGCTCGCTCCGCAGCCTTGGTTTTCTTCGCTTCTGATGCAGAAGGAAGGTTGATGCTTGTCATCGGTGCAGGAGGAGCATAGGAAATTGGTTGAATTTCTTCAGGCACAACTGATGCAGTTGCCCTGGCTTGTTCAGATTCCTCAGGCACAGTAGCAGATGCTTCAACTGGCCTGGATTGCTCTTCAGGCGCAATATTGGAGGTTGCCCTGGCATTTTCTTCAGAGACTGGAATTTCTTCATCAGCTCTGGCGCTTTCATTTTCTTCAGCAGACTGAACAGATGTTCCAGTCTGAGGAAATTTGGGTTGCGATGAAGCTGCAACACTTGGAGTAAATCCTTTTGCCATTCTGACGAATCTGACTTTGGCACCTAGCCAATCTGCATGGAATGCATGAAATTCATCACTGAGTGCTTTGATCTCAGCCTGTATAGACACAAGTTCTTCAGGAGACATTTTCACAACATTATTCTTCAGAAAACGCTCCTTCTTGTACTGAGCCTTCTTCACCTGCCTGGCCTTTTCAAATTTCCATTTTTCTTCATTTATGAAGGCCGTCAACATGTGACTTTGACCAGGAGTGAGGTTTAATTCAGGCAAAGGTGTGTTAGGGTTCTTGTGCCATAGATCAATAAAATCAAGGATCTTCCTTGGATCCAGCATGAGGGGCACAGCACTGCCTTTGGCCCTAGCGGCCCTTTGTTGTCGATCTCTGATGAGCTCAGCTAATTCTTCATCATCAGCTTCGTCTTCGCTTGACGGAACCTGAAAGGCGACTTGCTTCTTGTGAGGACTTGGCCTTGTGCCTCGTCCAGCAGTGGCCTTTTTCTTCAGCAAGGTCGGAGTTGTTGAAGACTGAGGTGGAGCTGAAGAACTTGCAGAGACTCCTGAAGCAATTGAGATTCCAGTAGTCCTTTGGCATGTGGCAAGATGCACAGGTGCTGAGGACTTTGCAGGAGCAGCTGAGGATTTTGCAACCGAGGGAGTTGGAGCTGCTTTTGAGGAATTTGCTTGAGGAACAGGCCGTGAGGGCATTGCAGCTGAGGAACTTGTCTTAACAGCTGATTTCTTCAGCATAGCCTTCTTAGGCTTGATAGCAGAGGCCTCAGCGGCGGCAGCAACAAAATCTTCATTGAATTTCTTTACTGCCTCTTTAGCCACTTTGGCCAGCTTGGCTTGACGCTTAGCCCACTCCTGAGGAAATTCCTCACCTCTTCTGATGCTAGTGGGATCAGCTTCTTGGCCAGGAGCCAATGGAGGTCTTGGACATGTAGGGTTAACAGCAAATTTCTTCATGTACTTGGGAGTGACACAGCGATATTCCCTCCATTCTCTTGCCCATCTCCTCTCAATCTTCTGAATGCGCACTTTGCGTTGATTTTTGTTCTCCTTACCATGAGTTGCTTCATCAGGAGTACAATATTCATCATAGATGTCATCAGGGATCTCAAAAGCAGTATTTGTTTCTGGCCTCTTTCCTCCCTTCTGAGGTCTTTTACCATCAGCCATTTTCTTCACTTGAGGGTTTTGAACAATCAAATTTTCTGATGAGGTGTGCAATTTTTCTTCAAGGAACGCTGCAAATGAGTTAAGTTGATGAGAACCTAGAGATTCAGCAGCGGACATGTGTACCTGTGAACAGAATATAGGTGCGAAGAGTTTTGGAGAGGTCATATGCGTTCTCAGAAGATTTTCAAAAGTATCAAGTTTGAGGAAGATGACCAGGGGTGTCTTGAGGAATTTCACTAAGCATTTTTGACTTAGGTTCCAGAGTTGTGTAGATTGAAAATCCACACAATTGAGGAATCTTGAAGAAAAACGTTGCTTAGAGAAACTGATCAAGGACAGAAGCAAGTTGGTGTTTAAGAACATGAAAGTTAAAGAATAAACACCTTTTGAAGATTTTGTGGAAATCATCAGAATCAACAAGGGCAGTAAAAATAAATTTTATTTACCCTTGACGAAGAACACGACGAACTGAGAGTGGCAGTGGAGATGTTCGTCCGTTCAGATCTTCCACGCCCTAACTTGGCGATGGAAAACAGCTACGGCGGCGGCGGAGTGAGGATTTCCGCGGCCGGCGTGAGTACGACGGCGACGAGGTCGAGGCAGTGAAGCTCTTCCTCACCGGCGACGATGGAGTGTAGCGGCGGCGCTAGGTCTGAGAGCTCGAGCGAGGGAGTAAGATCGAGCGGGGTAAATGAGCTCTGAGGAGGGTGAGGGGTATTTATAGCAGAGGTGAAAAACCGCTCGTTCAAAGAAAATGGACAAATGTGCCCCTGACCCTTCTCATCCTAGCGACATGTGTCACCCACGAACTGTGAAGTGGAGATCGTGTTAGATCGAGGGTGAATAGATAAATCTTATCGAGGGATAAGGAACGGTTTGAACGGCAAAAGCCGAAAATTCAGATAAGAATATTTTAATGTTTCGTTCGCAAATTCTTCAGCTGTCAAGGACACAGTGAAGACTTTGAACGGGTTTCAAATAGAACGCACATGAAGAATTTGTGAACGGACTGGATTGAGTTTAGCATTGAGGGGGAACGGGTCCGATCACATTCACTTAGAAGAAACACAACTTGAAGAATTAGCAATAAGTGAATGCTGTAGAGGACAGAAAACTCAAATATATATATATAGTCAATGAAGAACATAGACGGAAAGAGTGAAGATTTTGCAAAGTTGAAGAATTTGAAAATTTGAAGAATTTGCACAATGATGAAAAACTCAAATTTTGAAGATTTTCAACTTTTTGTGGTGGCGTGACCCGCCGTGTAAGAATGATGATTTCAGACACCGCGTACAATTGTCGTAGGGCTCTGAGAATCAAATTCTTCATTAATTTCTTCACACTTAGAGGGTTAGTCTTCATTGATTGAAGAAAAACGTTTCTTCGTGTGTTGCACATCTAAGTCATCAATTTGCATAAGTGTTAGGATGTGTGTCCTTTTCAAAGGACATTCGAAGATTCTAAGATATTTAGCTCACACCGCAACTTGCTAAATCTCTTCTCATCCAAGGGCTTTGTGAAGATATCCGCTAGCTGTTCTTCAGACTTCACGGGATCAATAGAGATGTCACCGTTCAACACATGATCTCGAAGAAAATGATGACGAATCTCGATGTGCTTTGTCTTCGAGTGCTGAACTGGGTTATGAGCAATTTTGATGGCACTCTCGTTGTCGCAGTAGAGTGGCACATTCTTCACATTGATGCCGTAGTCCTTGAGGGTTTGCTTCATCCATAGCAATTGAGCACAGCAAGAACCAGCAGCAATATACTCAGCTTCAGCAGTAGAGAGTGATACGCAGTTCTGCTTCTTCGAGGACCAACATACTAAGGATCGTCCGAGGAAATGGCATGTGCTTGAAGTTGACTTGCGGTCCACACGGTCACCGGCATAGTCAGAGTCAGAATATCCAATGAGATCAAAAACCGAGCCCTTGGGATACCATAATCCAAGTGTTGGAGTGTGAGCTAGATATCGAAGAATATGTTTCACAGCCTTATAGTGCGATTCCTTCGGTGTAGCTTGAAAACGGCACACATGCAAACACTAAGCATAATATCCGGCCTAGATGCACATAGGTACAATAAAGAACCAATCATGGAGCGGTATACCTTTTGATCAAAGTCTATTCCATTTTCATCAGTGCATAGATGGCCATTTGTGGGCATAGGGATTTTGACGCCTCTGCATTCTTGCATACCGAATTTTCTCAGAACGTCCTTGAGGTATTTCTCTTGAGAAATGAAAATGCCATTATGTTGTTGACGAATTTGAAGACCTAAGAAGAATTTCAATTCTATGATATTCCTCACTCATCATGTAAGCAAATTCGTCACTGTAATGTTGGTTAGTACAGCCAAAGATAATATCGTCAACATATATTTGGCACATGAATAATTCATCATCATAGGTTTTGGTGAAAAGAGTTGGGTCGAGTGAACCGGGTTTGAAGCCTTTCTTCATGAGGAATTCCTTCAGAGTATCATACCACGCCCGAGGGGACTGCTTGAGGCCATAGAGGGCCTTATTGAGTCTGAAGACTTTGTCAGGATGTTTAGGGTCTTCAAAACCTAGGGGTTGAGCAACATATACTTCTTCCTCAAGCTTACCATTGAGGAATGCACTTTTCACATCCATTTGATATAAGATGATATTATGATGGTTAGCATAAGCAAGCAATATGCGAATAGCCTCAAGTCTAGCAACAGGTGCAAAAGTCTCATCGAAATCAATTCCTTCAACCTGTGTGTAGCCTTGAGCTACAAGACGAGCCTTGTTCCTCACCACTAGGCCATTTTCATCTTGCTTGTTGCGGTAGATCCATTTGGTACCGATGATATTATGCTTGCATGGGTCCGGTCGCTTGACAAGCTCCCACACATTGTTCAGCTTGAATTGATGTAATTGCTCTTGCATTGCTTGAATCCATTCAGGCTCCAGAAATGCCTCATCAACTTTGGTGGGCTCTGTGATAGAGACGAAAGCAAAATGCCCACAAAAGTTAGATAAATGTGAAGCTTTTGAGCGAGTCAGAGGACCTGGTGCGTTGATGTCGTTGATGATTCTCTCAATCTGTACTTCATTTGCAACGCGGGGATGAGCAGGTTGACGACTTTGATTTGGCTCAGCATTTTCTTCAGAGCCATTTTCTTCAGATGCGCCAGCATGCTGTTCTTCATGTTCTGGAATGATTTCTTCAGCAGATTCTTCAGTAGGAATGACATCCTCAGTAGCTTTGAACTTGATGGTTTCCTCAGGCGTCTTTTCATCTAGCACAGGAGGTAGGTGCTCTCTTTGCGAGCCGTTAGTTTCATCGAACCGCACATCTACAGTTTCAACAACCTTGTTGTGATAGGCATTGAAGACCCTGTAGGTGTGCGAGTCCTTTCCGTAACCAAGCATAAAACCTTCATGTGCTTTCGGTGCAAATTTAGAATTGTGATGTGGATCTCTAATCCAGCATTTAGCACTGAAGACTTTGAAATAACTCACATTGGGTTTCTTGTCAGTGAGGAGTTCATATGAGGTCTTCTTGAAGAATTTGTGAAGATATACCCTGTTGATGATGTGGCATGCAGTATCAATTGCCTCAGGCCAGAAGTGACGAGGTGTCTTGTATTCATCAAGCATGGTGCGAGCCATCTCAACAAGAGTCCTGTTCTTGCGCTCCACAACGCCATTCTGCTGAGGAGTGTATGGGGCAGATAGCTCATGAGTAATACCAAGTTCATCGAGATAGTCATCAAGACCAGTATTCTTGAACTCAGTCCCATTGTCACTACGTATATGCTTGATCTTCACGCCGAAATTCGTCGAAGCCCTTGAGGAAAATTGTCTGAAGACTTCCTGCACTTCAGTCTTGTAAGTAATGACATGCACCCATGTGTAACGAGAATAGTCATCAACAATGACAAAGCCATATAGAGATGCTGCATTTGTTAGTGTGGCATAATGAGTAGGGCCAAAGAGATCCATATGAAGCAATTCAAAAGGACGAGAAGTAGTCATGATAGTCTTCGAGGGGTGCTTGGCTCTGGTCATCTTTCCAGCCTCACAAGCCCCACAAAGATGATCTTTGAGGAATTTGACACCCTCGATGCCAATGACGTGCTTTTTCTTCACGAGCGTGTGTAAGTTCCTCATGCCAGCATGACCCAGTCATCGATGCCATAGCCAGCCTTCTGACGCTTTAGCAAGTAGACAAGTGGCAGGCTGTGGTCCTGCAGAGAAATCAACAATATACAAGTCTCCTCTCCTAAAGCCTTCGAAGACTTTGGAATTGTCAGATTCCATGAGCACTAAGCAATGATATTTGCCAAAGACAACAACCATATCAAGATCACAAAGCATTGAGACAGACATGAGGTTGAATCCGAGGGACTCGACAAGCATGACTTTATCCATGTGTCGATCCTTTGAGATTGCAACCCTACCTAGACCCAATACCTTGCTTTTGCCTTTGTCAGCGTAGGTGATATGCTTCAAGTGTGATGGAGATAAAGGAGTGTTCATCAGTAAGCTCTTGTCACCGGTCATGTGATTTGTACATCCACTATCGAGGACCCACTCAGTAGCTTTGGGTAAATCATCCTTGGCACCTTTTGCCATGAAGCAGTAGGTGGGAGCATAGTCATCGTTGCCGTCATCAGCAGTGTTGGGGAAGCCATTTTCCTCAGTGTTGAAGATGGACTTGCTAACGTAAGCAGTAGCGAGGGCTAGGCTCGCCACACCAGAGTCTGACTCCTCAGATGCCTCCTCTTCCTCATGTTCCTCAGATTCAGCTTCAGAGTCCATTTCCTTGCCAATGAATGCCCGAGCTTTCTTGGAGCTGCTCTTCTTGTGAGATGAAGACTTTGAAGATCTTGACGATGAGGACTTTGAAGATTTCTTCTTCTTCTTAGAGTCATCTGAACTATCATCCTTGTATTTCTTCTTCTTTGATTCCTTCTCCCACTGAGGACAATCAGTAATGTAGTGACCAGGTTTCTTGCATTTATGGCAAGTTCTCTTCTTGTAATCACGGGATGAGGAATCTGATTTCATGTCATCACCTCTTGAGGATTTTCCAAATCGGCCACGTCTAGAGAACTTCTGGAATTTCCTCACGAGCATTGCTAGCTCCTGACTCAGTTCTTCAGGATCACCAAGGCTGCTACCAGAATCTTCATCTTCAGATTCAGAGACTGCCTTGGCTTTCAGTGCACGAGATCTACCATAGCTAGGTCCGTAGAGATATCTCTTCTCAGCTAGTTGGAATTCATGAGTATTTAGCCTCTCGAGGATATCAGCAGGATCAAGTGACTTGTAGTCTCCACGTTCTTGAATCATCAGTGCCAGTGTATCGAATGAAGAATCGAGTGACCTCAGCAATTTCTTCACCACCTCATGGTCGGTGATGTCAGTGGCACCCAGTGCATGAAGCTCGTTTGAAATGTCAGTGAGGCGATCAAAGGTTTGCTGAACATTTTCGTTGTCGAGTCTTTTGAAGCGGTTGAAGAGATTGCGAAGAACGTCAACTCGAGAGTCACGTTGAGTTGAGACTCCTTCGTTGACCTTGGACAGCCTATCCCAGATAAGCTTAGCTGTCTCCAAAGCACTCACTCTGCCATACTGCCCTTTGCTCAGATGGCCACATATGATATTCTTCGCTTGAGAGTCGAGTTGCTCGAATCTCTTCACATCAGCAGCGTTTACGGAAGGAGTGACAGAGGGAACACCCTTTTCCACAACATACGAGAGATCGTTGTCAATTGCCTCAAGATGCATGCGCATCTTGTTCTTCCAGTAGGGGTAGTCCGTCCCATCGAAGGTAGGACACCCAGCTGAGACCTTGATCATGCCTGCAGTCGACATAACTAAAACTCCAGGTGGTTAAACCAAAATCACACAGAACAAGGGAGTACCTTGCTCTGATACCAATTGAAAGTGCGTTATATCGACTAGAGGGGGGTGAATAGGCGATTTTTACAAATTCGTCACTGAGGAATTTCAAGGTGAGGAAATTCCTAAGCGACGAACTACTTAGCAGCGGAATGAGTACTCAGATGCAAGCATAACAGAGCAGTAGCACAGTCATCATGATGAAATGAAAACAAGCACAGAGTACGAGTAGCGTAAACACAGGATAAGCAGGCTGAAGACAAACTGACTGAAGAATTTGAACTGAGGAAATTGAGAAAGTCTTCAGACAAAGTCTTCAAACAGTAATGATCAAATACATAGCAAGTATGCGAGGAAATGAAAGGGTTGAGGAAATAGAACCAGTAGCTCGGTGAAGACACTGATTTGGTAGACCAGTTCCAACTGCTGTGACAGTTGTACGTCTGGTTGGAGCGGCTAGGTATTTAAACCTGAGGACACCTAGTCCTCACCGTATTCTCCTTGAGCTAAGGTCACACAGACCTCGCCCAACCACTCGTGGTAACTCTTCAGGTGACTTCCAAACCTTCACATACTCGGTCACTCGGCAATCCACAATTTCCTCTTGGATGCTCTAGACCATGACGCCTAACCGTCTGGAGGATGCACAGTCCTCAAAGGTAACAAGCGTCGGTTCCACACAGGAACAATCTCTTCAGTGATGCTCAATCACTTTGGGTTTGTAGGTGTTTGGGTTTTTGGGTTTTTCCTCACTTGATGATTTTCGCTCAAAGTCCTCGGAGGATGGGATGCTCTAAATGACAAGTGTCAATCTATTTCTTGGAGCAGCCAACCAGCTAGTGGTTGAAGGGGGCGGCTATTTATAGCCTAGGGAGCAGCCCGACATGATAAGACATAAATGCCCTTCAATGATATGACTGTTAGGTGGGTAGGATATTTGGACAGCTGGCGCGTAGCACAGCAACGGTCGGAAATTTGAGTATCAAATTCCTCAGGGCTATCATGTTCCTCACTTGTAGGCAATCCGCACTGGCGAATTCCTAACTCCTCAGTCAGAACAAATTCCTCAGAGAACAGAAGAACTTCGTCTCTGTCACTGAAGAACTTGACTAAACTGTATGAGATTTCCAATGGCTTCACTCGAAAGGATTGGGTAGGTGTAGGATTTTGAGTTGAGCATCACTTGGAAACTTTTCCTTAGTTTTACCTCGACCCCCTTTAACAGTACGGTGTTTCCTATGACTCAAGAAGAAGAAAATGAAACTACGAAAACAAAAGTCTTCACGCTTCATAATCCTCGCATGAATATCAAGTCTTCAGGGTCACACCAATTTCTTCACTTTCAAAGTCTTCAAGAAAACCAAAGTCTTCAGTTGAAGACATTCATTTTTAGGGGTCGACATTCATCGTAAATAACAAACTCCTCATAGACTTATAGACCTGTGTACACTCACAAACACATTAGTCCCTTAACCTATAAGTCTTCAATACACCAAAATCACTAAGGGGCACTAGATGCACTTACACAATATTATCTGGTGCATCGACAAGGTGGTGGCAATCTTCGCGAAGGTGAACACCGACGCGAATGCCGAAGACGAAGAAATACAAGACTTCTCCGTCAGAAAGGGCTATACCATATCATGCTATTATGAATTGCCTGAGATGTTTATCCCTTATGATGCACCCTTCTTGATTGCGCGGTAGTCGCTTTTATTAGGGTGATCTCTCACAAAAATATCAAGTAGTTAGTGTTCTCCCAAGTGTAGCACCGTCACGGCACCTAACTTTTCAGGGCATCACATGGATACATGGGTGCGAACGATTAGGGATGTGTGAGGCGGGTGAGTTGAGACCTCGCAGCGAGATCACTTGATTGTCTTGACGTTCTGGAGGAGCGTCCTGAGCTCGGAACACGCCCATCGAAAGATGAACAAGAGTCACATAGAGATGTGATTGGCAAGTTGGCCTACCAATTGCAATTCTCGTCACTTGATATGGATACATCCTTGGCGTTGAATTGTAATAGGGATCTTGAATCGCTCACAATCAATTATGAGAGATATTGATTTGAGTGGGAGCGCACTTCAGAATTAACTTGTTTAATTCTCAGTGAAATTAATTGTGAACACTGTATAATTGTGTTTTGCATAATAGTTGTAGAATAATGGCTCGCGTTTCCACCTTCCCTGTTAAAATTGAATAGCTATAATATATCTGGTTAAAACTTTACGGTTGGTAACGTAATGTGAGGATTGTCCTCAAGAGTACCGAGAAGGATTTTGTCCTATCGCATATTTTGGTATTCTCTCGCTTATGCTATGGATCATATGACTCTCGTCCTTAGATCCAAAAGCTAGAATTCTGTTTCAGTCAAGTGCAATATGTTTGCTTCCATGAGACCCGAACTTCGAAAGTTTGGATAGTTATGTGATATTCATGGAATCTGAAAATCATTTTCAGAGACTGACAAAGGCTAAAAGATATGAGATATCCAAAGCAATGTTTGTTTGCAAACTATTAGTAAAGAAGTTTACTATGCATTAGACTGATAAGAGAGGGATCCAGAAGAACGCCTGTCATATGATGAAAGGTGAATAAAACAACAACTTAAAGAGAAAGGAAGTGTCCGAAGGGTGTTAGTGAAACTTTCATGCCTAGGAAGTCCGAGGCTAATGCCACTCTTAAGTTGGGTGCTTCTTCTGAGAGTAGGAGAAATACTGAAAGTTAAACGGTTAGAAGTATAAAGGCAATAAGAAAGAAGACTGGAATATCCAGCTCATGTATGAATGTCATACAAGTTTTTGATGTATAGAAGGCTGGTCGAAGATATAGTTCTTGGGAATTATGGTTAAACATGTTAATCACTAATTCTTGGGTATTGTGAGTTAATCACAAAGATACCCGCTCGATTGCATTCTGTTGCAACTCAATGTAAGAACTACTATGGCCTGAAAGACTAGCCAGGGATGAGGTTTAGGTATACACAGGGAACATAGTAAATGTTACTATACCTTCCATCGGTGTATTACTGTCTGTATTTATTTTCATAATTCATTTAGAGTTTTACAAACTCTAGCCCATTGCATAAGGTATCTTGCAAGAAGGTTGTTCATAAGAGAACTTTTTATGTTCGATGTTATGAATAACATAAGGGCCATACTTTCATTGAGAATGAGATGTATGTTATGAATAATGATATTAATATATTACCTCTGGATTTACTTTCATAATTTATTTTAGAGTTTTACACTCTAGCCCCTTGCACAATGTTGTTGCAAAAGGGTTGTTCATAAAAGAACAATTGTTGTTCAGTGTTATGAATAACATGAAGAGCCATGCTTCCATCCAGATGGGATGTATGTTATGAATATTGATGGTAATATGATACATCCATAACACTGACGCTAAATGTCGCAAGACTAAAAGAATACCACACAAGTGTGGCACTGCATTTGGTCACATTGGAGAAACCCGCATGGAAAATTCCATTATGATGGATTTTGAAGTCGTTTGATTTTGAATCATCTGACACTTGCAACTTTTCTCCGAAAAGTGAAGTGACTGAAATACCATTCACAGGCCATAAGGAACGAGCAAAGAACTTATTGGTGATCATACACTTTGATGTATGTAGTCCGATAAATGTTGTTGCAAACAGTGGATTTGTCTACCTTCAAAAATGACTCAAGTAGATATATGGATATTTACTTGATGAGACGTAAGTCTGGATCTTTTTAAATCATTTAAAAGGTTTTCAAAAATGAAATAGAAGTTATTGTAACAAGAAAATTATGTTTCTACAATTCGATTGCAGAAAGTAATATTTGAGTTACAAGTTTAGCGAATGTCTAATGAGTTGTGAAAGTAGTTTCATAACTTGCACCTCCCGGAATACCACTGCAAGTGGAAAGTCCGTGAAGATGTAATCGAACCATTTATGACATGGTAAGATCAAAGATGACATAAATAAATTTGCCTTTATCCCTTTTAAAAGTGATGCTTTAGAGACTGCGGCTTTTACATTGAAAAGAGCTCCATCAGGTCTGTTGAAATGACGCCATGGTTTGGTACGCCCAACCATGTTATATCTTTTCTTAAACATTTGGAATATGGGGCTTATGTAAAAGGTTACAAACCTATTCCAAATCAGACAAGTGCTACTTTGTAGGTTATCCCAAAATGTTGGGTATTCCTCCCTCACTATGCCGAGGCAAATAGGTTTGCCACATAGAACGGTATGCTTTTTGAAGAAAATGGTTCTTTCAAAAAGGTGAGTGGGAGAATAGTGCAACTCGATGAGATAAACAGTATCTTCATCATTAGATCAAAGGAAAGAGACCTTGGGAGTAATTCCAGTGTTTCCTACTGCGACTGATACGGAAGTCTCTACAATAAAATGTATGGACTTCGGTCGAACTTGCAACTGAACCACGTAGGCTAGGCTCGTGCAAACCTCTCAGGTGCGCAAACGAGATATTGTTGTTAGACAACAGTATACCTACGATACACAAGGAAGCGTTGATGGGCCCTGACTCCAGAATTGGCTAAATACCAATACAATCCGAGATAGTTTCCATATAAGTGATTCAAGATTAAAATCTTGATACACCTTTTGGAAGACTTAGAGTCTAACGAGTTTTTATGGAACTAGAAACTGATACGGATGAAAATGTTTTATCCATAAAGCTCGACTTGTTGAAATAACAAGTTCAAGGAGTTGACTACGATGAGGTTGTTTCACCATAGCGATGCTTAAAGTCGGTTCGGGTTGAACTAGCAATTAATACATATTTCAGTCATGAGATATGAAACATGGATGACAATAGGATTTCCATATGATGGAAATGAAACCAAGAACTTGCATGTGTTACAGTCCAAGATATTTTGTCATTCCAGAGGATGCTAGTGAGTGTGCAAACTTCAGAGTTCCAGCGATGGACAGAAGAGAGCAAAATGGAGTTGGAATCTTCATGTTTTGATGAAATGGTCAAAAAGGGTTTTGAATTCATCAATGGGTAACAAAGATGCTTGTGATTCAAGAAAGTAAGTGGGAGCATAATAATATTTCTAAAAACGTTGTGTGCTTGACACATTGTTAATTGGAAATAAATTTCTTGACACGAATTAGGACTTCATTTGAAAATAGTTTTTTGATGAAGTGCTTGGGCTAAATAGCGTTGATATTAGGCATGATGATCTATGGAGATAGATTTACCTGATGGGGCTGAGAAAAGATACATATTGACAAAATGCTAAAACCTTTTAGCATTAAAAATGTCAAGGAGTAATTCTTGCCGAAGTCACATGGAAAGAGTTATTGCAAGACTCGGTGTCCCCAAAACACTGATGAGCAAAATACATGATGAAGATTCCACACACCTTCATGTTTGGATTAATCATGTATTCCATGGTATGTAAAAACAACCAGATATGTCCAATACTCCAAAGTTGTTGCGAGTATAGATACCAAAGTGATCAAAAGTTCTGATCATGGGACAACAGTGAAAAAGGGTCATTGAGTACTATAGTAGCACTGATGACATGTTTTCTCGCAAGAGGAGATCATGAAGAGTTTGTTGTAAAAGGTTACATCGATACAGTCTTCATCCATGCTCCAAGCGATTTTCGATTTAAATTGAGGGTTTTTGTGTAACACACAATATGGTGGCACGGTAGTTGGAAATTGTTCCAAACAAGTTACTGTGGCGAGTTCTATAACAGAGGCGAAGTATGTTGCCGCTTTTAAAAGCGACAAAGAAGATGTTGAATCATATAGTTCATTCATGAACTTAGTATGGTTCCAAGATGGCTTTTGTCAATGGGACACTACTGCAGGTAGTTGCTCCATAACTCAGTCTGAGGAATCCAGGTTCGACCTGTGATTCACATACATACAAAACCAAGTCCACACAAAATATGAATTTTGTGAAAGCGTGAAAACGCGAGGATATGCAAAGATACACACGGAGCTGAAGTCGTCAGATCCGTTGGACATCAGGCTATACCACAAGCGAAGCATATTTACACCGGTGTGCCACAGGTGTAAAGTGCATTAGCATTAACTAGATTATTGACTCTAGTGCAAGTGGGAGTCTGTAGGAGATATGCCCTAGAGGCAATAATAAATGTTATTATTTATCTCCATGCTCATTATTTTGTTTATGTTCCATGCTATAACTGTTGTGGTTCCCGAGCCCGTATATCCATAAAGGCTCTGGGGAAAACCCATGTGCACGTGTGGAATAATAAATGGTAAAATGTATTCCTAGTCATGCCTCTAAGACTAGCTCAAGTGTTGCATGATGATTATGTTTTCCCAATCATGGGCATGTCTATGCTAGCAGCTTTGAGCGCACAATGTTAGAAGAACATTTGTGTTGAATCGACCCGATTGATGTTATGCTATGAGTTACATTTGTCACAAGTTAATGGTTAATAACACAGAGATGGTTAACGTTTGCATGATTCCTTAGACCATGAGAGTATCGAGTTTCTTCATGCTTGCTTCATGAACTTTGGGGTTTGTTAAATGTCATCCGTAAATGGGTGGCTATTACGGCGGCTTACGGGTTCATGGAAAAGTATGTCAAGTAACTTGATAGCTCGAGATTGGGATTTGCTCCTCTGACGATGGAGAGATATCTCTGGGCCCTCTCGGTGTTACGGTATCCATCATCGTCTGGCCAGACACTTTGTGATTTGATCACGGGGATGCCGGAACACGGTAACGAGAAAAGAGAACAATACCGATAACAAGGTAACTGGCATAGTGGACAAGTTGTTGATCCACGGGGATGCTGACATGTCTAACCTCGGGTATTTGTAACATATCGTGAAGCAACAGGAATAGCACACGGCAACTGGATGTTCACTCGAATATTCATTCGTGTGGGTATAGGGGTCAATATGGGTGTCCACGGCTCTGATGTTGATCATTGATCGGAAGGGGTTCCGTGTCATGTCTATACTTCACCGAACCTATAGGGTCACACGCTTAAGGGTCATCTATCTGCTGAATACTAGACAGGGAGTCTGAGAGAAAATCACCGAAAAAGTTTCGGACACCGAAAAGGTTTCGGACAGCGGAAAAGTTCCGCAGAGAGAACACCGGATGAGTTTCGGTGAAAATGAAAAGTTGTTTCAGAGGATACCATAAAGTCAAATTGGTTTCGGCACATGCCTGATAATTCTTGGAGGGTGCCAGAATCATTCTGGAAACTTCTGGGAATTTTCCGGGATGAAAACCGGAAATGTTTCGGAGCTGCCGGAACCGCTTCAGATGCTTTTCGCAGATGAAAATCACTAATCTGGAATTGTTCCGGAACACGTTGAAAATTATTTTAGTGGGTACTGGAATTGTTCTAAGCCCACATAAATATTTTCAGTTTGAACGGACGCTGAAAAATGTCATCGTGAATAGTGAAAGTGCTTTTTGGGTTACTTTTTGGAAAGCCACCTTTTGGGGCTTTGCTTAAAAGATCTAGGAGAAGACTTGGGAAGGAGGGAACCCCTTTTGGGGGGCCCCACATGGTGTGGCCGGCCAGGTTTTGGGGCTGCTCCTAGCAGCCCCACTTATCCTCTTCCCTCCCTTTTATGCCCTTGAGAAGGTCATTTTTGTGAGGACATTTTGGTATTTCAAAGTGTGCTCTACCCCTTGGGTTTTTCCTATAAATAGAGGTGGAGGGGCAGCCCTCCACACTCACTCATTCTCACATACACATGCCATGCAATGATCTGGCTTCTCTCTCCCTTCCCGCGAAATAGTTTCGCCGAGCCGAAAGGCTGTCTGGGTTCCGGTGGGAACTAGTTCTGGACGGCGAAGCCCTGCTGGATAGATGACACCGTATGTGTGCAACTCTGTAGAGAGGTCGTAGTTTCGATCTTAGTGCCCAAGGGGCTATTCGTGAGTGCCTCCCGAAGGGCTGTCCAAGTGACGGTCCGAGTTCTGTGAGTCCTCCCGAAGGACTGTCCGAGTGACCGTCCGAGTTTCGAAGGTCCTCCCGAAGGGCTATCCGTGACACCGTCCGGGGGATTGTTCGACCGCCTCCCGGAGGGCTGTCCATGGGGCAGATGAGGGAGTACATCCTCGCGGTTGGGAGGTTGTAAATCCTAGCTGCGGGGATCTGCACCGCCGATCGTCATCGACTCTACTTCCGCTACGCTATGAGTCGGTAACGAAAATGATCAAACCTTGTATGCAGTCTCCATAGTGGTCCTAGGCTGGTCCGTAGGTCGGAAAATTTTTGTTTTCTGCTGCGTTACCCTACAAAAGGGACAACACCCTAGACACAGTCTGGCAGCCCCTGGCATACCACGTGTGACAGTGCACACGGTGACCGCACGTGTACGTGATACGTCCATTTTGCATCATGTTTTCCTACTATCATTTATAGTGTTTTCATTCAATATAACACTTTGTGGAGTAATTCTAATGCCTTTTCTCTCATAATATGCAAAGTTTACACAAAGAGGGAGAATACCGGCAACTGAAATTCTGGACCTGAAAAAGCTACTTCAAAGATACCTATTCTGCACACCTCCAAATGAGCTGAAATTTTACGGAGATTTATTTTGAAATATATGAAAAATATTGGAGAAAAGAAATACCAGAGGGGCCTGATACGTCTCCAATGTATCTATAATTTTTTATTGTTCCATGCTGCTATATTATCATTCTTTGATGTTTTACAATCATTTTATTGCAACTTTATATCATTTTTTGGGACTAACCTATTGACATAGTGCCTAGTGCCAGTTGCCGTTTTTTGACTGTTTTTTACTTCGCAGAATATCCCTATCAAATGGGGTCCAAACGCGGTGAAACTTTTTGGAGATTTTTTTTGGACCAGAAGACAACTTGGGAGCCAAGGAAGAACCTGGGGGAGGCCATGGGGCCCACAAGACACCAGGGCGTGCCAGAGGCACCTAGCACGCCCTGATGGGTTGTGGGGCCCACGGGGGTCTCCTCCACCGCCTTTCAGCTCTATAAATACCCAAATATTCCAGAAACCCTAGGGGAGTCGACGAAACACAATTCCAGCCGCCGCAAGTTCCAGAACCACGAGATCCAATCTAGAGCCCTATTCTGGCACTCTACCGGAGGGGAACATGATCATGGAGGGGTTCATCATCCTCATTGGTGCCCCACCGATGATGCGTGAGTAGTTCACCATAGACCTACGGGTCCGTAGGCAGTAGCTAGATGGCTTCTTCTCTCTTTTTGATTCTCAATACAATGTCTCTTGGAGATCTATTTGATGTAATGACTTTTTTTGCGGTGTGTTTGTTGGGATCCGATGAATTTCGAGTTTATGATCATATCTATATCCATGAAAGTTATTTGGATCTTATTTGATCTCTTTTATGCATGATTATTTATAGCCACGTATTTCTTCTCCGAATCTTTGGTTTAGTTAGGCCAACTAGATTGATTATTCTTGCAATGGGAAGAGGTGCTTTGTGATGGCTTCGATCTTAAGGTGTCCTCACCCAGTGATAGAAGGGGTAGCGAGGCACGTATGTATCGTTGCTATTAAGGATAACAAGATGGGGTCTATTCCTACATGAATAGATCTTGGCTACATCATGTCATCATTCCTATTGCGTTACTCCGTTTCTCCATGAACTTAATACACTAGATGCTTGCTGGATAGCGGTCGATGTGTGGAGTAATAGTAGTAGATGTAGAATCGTTTCGGTCTACTAATCTTGGATTCATGCCTATATTCATGATCATTGCCTGGATATCGTCATAATTATTTGTTCTTCTATCAATTGCCCAACAGTAATTTGTTTATCCACCGTACGCTATTTTCTCGAGAGAAGCCACTAGTGAAATCTACGGCCCTCGGGTCTATCTTTTATCATATTGCTTTCAGATCTATCTTTTATCATATTTGTTTTCAGATCTATTATTCCAAAACCCCAAAAATACCTTGTTCACTTTTTCTTTACTTATTTTATTTCGCGTTCTATTCAGATCTATTTATCCAATATCATACAAACCAATCTATCTTTTTACCGTGGAGGGATTGACAGCCCCTCTTACGCGTCAGGTTGCAAGTATTTGTTCTTTGTGTGAACGTACCGTTTACATAGTGTTCCTTGGTTCTCCTAATGGATTGGTATGGTTTCATAACTGAGGGAAATACTTACCGTAGCTGTGTTGCATCATCCCTTCCTCTTTGGGGAAATACCGACGTAGTCTAAGCCACGTCAAAGGAATTTTGGCGCCGTTGCCGGGGGGACATCATGAACATCTATTAGGTTCCTAATCACAAATCTCATCTTCATGCAATTTACATTATTTTCCATTTGCCTCTTGTTTTCATCTCCTCCACTTCACAAAAAATTGCCTTTTTATTCACCTTCTGTTTTGTTCGCCTTTTTCTCGTCAGTTCTATTTTTTGCTTGCAATTTTGTTTGCGTAATCGCGATGTCTCAAGAAAATACCAAATTGTGTGATTTTTCCAGTACCAATAATAATGATTTTATTAGCACTCCGATTGCTCCTCCCGCCACTAGTGCGGAATCTTGTGATATTAACGCCACTTTATTGAATCTTGGTATGAAAGATCAATTTTTCGGTACTCCTAATGAGGATGCCACGTCCCATCTAAACACATTCGTAGAATTGTGCGATATGCAAAAGAAAAAATATGTGGACAATTATATTGTGAAGTTGAAATTATTTCCTTTCTCCTTGCGGGATCGTGCAAAATTTTGGTTTTCTTCTTTGTCTCGCAATAGTATCGATTCTTGGGATAAGTGCAAAGATGCTTTTATTACTAAGTATTTTCCGCCCGCGGAAATTATTTCCCTTAGAACTCAAATCATGAATTTTAAGCAACTTGAGCATGAACATGTTGCACAATCTTGGGAAAGAATGAAATTGATGCTAAGAAATTGTCCTACTCATGGTTTAAATCTTTGGATGATTATACAAAAAATTTATGTGGGATTGAATTTTGTTTCTAGAAATCTTTTAGATTCCGCCACGGGTGGTACTTTTATGGAGATTACTTTGGGTGAAGCTACTAAATTGCTTGATAATATTATGGCAAATTATTCACAATGGCATACCGAAAGAGCACCTACTATTAAAAAAGTTAATTTGGTTGAAGAAATTAGTATTTTGAGTGAAAAGGTTGATGCTCTTATGAATTTGGTTCCTAGTAAAAATGCTCCTATTGATCTCAATGATGTGCCTTTGTCTACTTTGATTGAGCAAAATAGTGATTCCGTAGATGTGAATTTTGTCTTGCGAAACAATTTTAATAACAATGCTTATAGAAGTAATTTTAATCCTAGGCCTATTCCTGGAAATTCCTCTAATAATTATGGTAATTCCTATGGTAATTCTTATTACAATAATAATAGGAACCCCTCTGATCTTGAGAGTAATATTAAATAATTTATCAATGCTCAAAAAGTTTTCAATACTACGATAGAAGAAAAGTTGAATAAGATTGATGATATGTCTAGAAGCATTGATAGAATTTCCCATGATGTAGAAAATCTCAAGATTAAAAATTTTCCACCTAAGGTTGATGTTAATGAATCAATTAAAGCTTTATATGTTTCCAAGGATGAAAGTAAGAAAAGAACCGCTATGCTTAGAGCTAAAAGAGAATTTTTAGAAAGAGCGTTTTCTAGCGATTGCTTTCATAAAAATGATATAGATCTTAAAGTGATTGGTGTTTCTTCTATTGATTACTTGTTTTGTAAGATTAAAATTGATGATAAAGGGACTGAAGAACAGTCAACTTTAGCTAGAGGGCGTCCCTATAATCGGAGGGTGAAAATCTTGATGAAAAAATTGATAAAAGTGGGTTTGAAGAGGTCAAAACTTTAACTAGTGATGTGCCCACTCTTTTGGATTACAAAGACTTTAATTACGATAATTGATCTTTGATTGAGGGTATTTCATTGTTGCAATCCATGATAAATTCACCCCATGCTTATGAACAAAATAAAGCTTTTACTAAACATATTGTAGATGCCATGATGAAAGCTTTAGAAGAAAAGTTGGAATTAGAGATTTCAATTCCTAGAAAATTACATGATGAATGGGAACCTACCATTAAAGTCAAGATTAAAAATTATGAGTGCTTTGCTTTATGTGATTTGGGTGCGAGTGTTTCCACAATTCCGAAATCTCTATGTGATGTGCTTGGTCTTACCAATATTGAAGAGTGTTCTATTAATTTGCACTTGGCGGATTCTACTATTAAAAAGCCTTTGGTAAAAAATAATGATGTTCTTATTCTTGCAAATAGGAACTATGTGCCCATAGATTTTATTGTTTTTTATATTGATTGCAATCTGTCTTGTCCCATTATACTTGGTAGACCTTTTTACGAACTATAGGTGTCGTGATTGATATGAAAGAAGGCAATATTAAATTTCAATTTCCACTAAGAAAGGGTATGGAACACTTACCTAGAACAAGAATTAAGCCACCATATGAATCCATCATGATGGCATCCTATGGATCAAAAATTAAAGATGACAATACTTGAATCTATGCATTATGCCTAGCTAGGGGCATAAAACGATAGCGCTTGTTGGGAGGCAACCCAATGAATAAAATTTATTTTTTGCCTTTTTCTTTCTGTTCTTGAGTGTTTGCACAATTATTCTACAGTTATGATTGTGTTTTTGTGTTTTAATTAGTGTTTGTGCCAAGTAAAGCCTTTAGGATAGCTTTGGGTGATAGTTGATTTGATCCTGTTGAAAAACAGAAACTTTTGTGTCCAGTAAGAGAATTGTTAAACCTCACATAAGAGACGAAAAATTCTGAGTTTTTTACACAATATTTATATACAAGTTTCCCCTGTTGACCTAAGTTTTCAGAAGTTTTAGAGTTGCATAAGTATGAGTAAAATTCGAGTCTTTACAAACTGTTCTGTTTTTAACAGATTCTGTTTTCGTTGCATTGTGTGCTTATTTTGATGAATCTATGGATTGTATCGGGAGGTATAAGCCATGGTCAGGTTAGAATACTGTATGTATAATGAAATAACAAAATATGAATGGGTTTTCAACAGTACCTAAAGCAAAGATTGGTTTTCTCATACTAACGGATCTCACGAAGGTTTTGTTAAGTTTTGTGTGATTGAAGTTTTCAAGTTTTGTGTGATTGAAGTTTTCAAGTTTTGGGCGAGATCTCGATGGATGAAGGAATAAGGAGTGAAAAGAGCCTAAGATTGGGGATGCCCATGGCACCCCAAGGTAATATTCAAGGAGAACCAAGCAACTAAGCTTGGGGATGCCCCGGAAGGCATCCCCTCTTTCTTCTAACAACCATCGGTAATTTTACTTGGAGCTATATTTTTATTCATCACATATCATGAGTTTTGCTTGGAGCGTCTTGTATTATATGAGTCTTTGCTTGTTTTGATTTTTAGTTTGTCATGTTTATCCTTGCTAGACACACCTATTTGAGAGAGCCAAAATTATGCTATGATTTGTTAGAATTGCTCTTTGTGCTTCACTTATATAAAAATTAGCTATCGAATTGCTCTAGTGCTTCACTTATATCTTTTTGAGCAAGGTGTGCTTTAATTTTTGAAGAAATACGCTCTCATGCTTCACTTAGATCTATTTGAGAGTTAGTAAAATTTTTGAAGAAATTCTCTCTTGCTTCACTTATATTATTTTGAGAGAAGAAAAGTTTTATGCTCATGTTCTTCACTTAAATTTGTTTGAGCTTATCAAAAGCAATTGCAATATATGAAATTAGTCCCAAAGTGATAGATATTCAAGAGGGATATAATAAAAACTTTCATGAAGATCATTGGACAAAATAAACTTGATTCTTTGTAATAGTTTTGAGACATGATGATAGTAATATGTGAGTCATGTTGGTGAGTAATTATGCTTTAGTAAGAATATTGGTGTTAAGGTTTGTGATTCCCTATGCAAGCATGAAAGTCAATAGTTATGCAATGAAATTACATCCTACTTGTGGTGCATTATTCGGTTTTAGTTATGCTTAATGCTCGTTTATGAGAATTTTCGTTTCTTGGTTGGTTGCTTCTCAATCTTTTTGCTAGCCTCCACTTGTACTAAGTAGAAATACTACTTGTGCATCCAAAATCCTTAAACCAAGTTTTTCCATATGAGTCCACCATACCTACCTATATGCCGTATTTCCGTGCCATTCTAAGTAAATTTGTATGTGCCAACTCTAATTTTCAAAATGAATTTCCTTTTTGTGTGCCCGTACCGCTCATGAAGCGGCAGGGGGTGGCCAATATTTTTCATGCTAGATGTGTTATTCTCAAGATGAGTGTTTATTCACTTGTCATTGAATGAGAGTATGGCAGTAATAGGGATGCCCAGTCCCGAAATGAAAATGAAATTTACTTTATGTTGTCAAATAATAAATTCCTTGGAAAGTGTTGGTATGGACGGTACCCGTGGATACGGCTAGTCGTGGAGTGTGAAAGTATGGTGGAAAAAGGAATAATTTTTTTTTATGTTTGGGAACTACCTATGATATATCTAGCATGGAAAGTGTTGGGAATTACTCGGTCATTTTCGTTGACGGGAAAAGTATGCCTCCCAAAAAAATTTATCTCTCAATTTAAGCTTTGAGCTCTGGCACCTCTACAAATCTCCGCTTCCCTCTGTGAAGGGCCTATCTATTTACTTTTATGCAATTTTATTTTTTATTTTGAGTCTCCATCTTCTCTTATAAAGCACCAACTAGGGAGCACTATGATCGTACTTGAGCATTGGATGTAGCTAATATTCGAGTGTGTTTCGTGAATGGATCAATGGTTGAGCTGATGGGCTAGGGATAACTTTCTTTAGTTTTGATATTTTGAAAGACATGGTTGCTTGTTGATATGCTTGAGTACTGAAGTCTTCATGTCAAATATAGACTATTGCTTTCAGCCATCTAAAAAGACCAAATGTCCATGCTACAAAAGAAAAGAATATGTGATGAACATGTTAGGCATCATTCCACATCAAAAATTCTGTTTTTATCATTTACCTACTGGAGGACGAGCAGGAATTAAGCTTGGGGATGCTGATACCTCTTCGACGTATCTATAATTTTTGATTGTTCCATGCTATTATATTATCATTCTTGGATGTTTTACAATCATTTTATAGCAACTTTATATCATTTTCTGGGACTAACCTATTGACATAGTGCCCAGTGCTGTTTCTTGCCTGTTTTTTACTTCGCAGAATATCCCTATCAAACGGAGTCCAAACGCAGCGAAACTTTATGGAGATTTTTTTTGGACCAGAAGACAACTTGGGAGCCAAGGAAGCACCTGGGGAAGGCTCATGGGGCCCACAAGACACTGATATGTCTCCGTCGTATCTACTTTTCCTAACGATTTTCCTCTTGTTTTGGACTCTAATTTGCATGATTTGAATGAAACTAACCCAGACTGGCGCTGTTTTCAGCAGAACTACCATGGTGTTGTTTTTGTGCAGAAATAAAAGTTCTCAGAATGGAACGAAACTTTGCAAGGAATTTTTATACAATAAAAGAAAAATACTGGAGCCAAGAACCACCGGAGGGGGGCATCTGGGTGGGCACAACCCACCAGGGCGCGCCACCCCCTCCAGGCGCGCCTAGGTGGGTTGTCCCCACCTGGTGGCCCCGCAGACCCTGAAACCGACGCTATAAAATCACATTTTTCCAGAAAAAAATCAGGGAGAAAGAATTATCGCGTTCCGCGAGACAGAGCCGCCGCCACCTCCTGTTCTTCATCGGGAGGCCAGATCGGGAGTCCGTTTGGGGCTCCAGAGAGGGGGATCTTCTGTATTCGTCATCACCAACCCTTATCCATCGCCAATTCCATGATGCTCCCCACCGGGAGTGAGTAATTCCTTCGTAGGCTCGCTGGTCGGTGAGGAGTTGGATGAGATTCATCATGTAATCGAGTTAGTTTTGTTAGGGCTTGATCCCTAGTATCCATTATGTTCTGAGATTGATGTTGCTATGACTTTGCCATGCTTAATGCTTGTCACTTTGGGCCCGGGTGCCATGATTTCAGATCTGAACCGTTTGTGTTATCATCATTATATCCATGTTCTAGATCCGATCTTGCAAGTTATAGTCACCTACTACGTGTTATGATCCGGCAACCCCGGAGTGACAATAGTCGGGACCACTCCCGGTGATGACCGTAGTTTGAGGAGTTCATGTATTCACCGTGTGTTAATGCTTTGTTCCGGTTCTCTATTAAAAGGAGGCCTTAATATCCCCTAGTTTCCAATATGGACCCCGCTGCCACGGGAGGGTAGGACAAAAGATGTCATGCAAGTTCTTTCCATAAGCACGTATGACTATTTACGGAATACATGCCTACATTATATTTATGAACTGGAGCTAGTGCCGTATCGCCCTAGGTTATAACTGTCTCATGATGAATATCATCCAACAAATTACCTATCCAATGCCTACGATTTTCCTACATATTGATCTTGCTAAGTTACTACTGCTGCTGTTACTATTGCACTTGCTACGAAACTACTGCTATCACTGTTACAGTTACTACTGCTGCTACTACTATCAAAACTATCATATTACTATGCTACTGATCACTTTGCTGCAGATAATTAATCTCTAGGTGTGATTGAATTGACAACTCAGTTGCTAATACTCTCAAATATTCTTTGGCTCCCCTTGTGTAGAATCAATAAATTTGGGTTGAATACTCTACCCTCGAAAACTGTTGCGATCCCCTATACTTGTGGGTTATCAGACACCAGGGCGCGCTAGAGGCCCCTGGCATGCCTTGATGGGTTGTGGGGCCCATGGGGGTCTCATCCACCACCTCTTAGCTCTATAAATACCCAAATATTCCAGAAACCCTAGGGGAGTCGACGAAACACAATTCCAGCCGCCGCAAGTTTCAGAACCACGAGATCCAATCTAGAGCCCTATTCCGGCACTCTGCCGGAGGGGAACACGATCACGGAGGGGTTCATCATCCTCATTGGTGCTCCTCCGATGATGCGTGAGTACTTCACCATAGACCTACGGGTTCGTAGGCAGTGCTAGATGGCTTCTTCTATCTTTTTGATTCTCAATACAATGGTCTCTTGGAGATCTATTTGATGTATTGACTTTTTTTGCGTTGTGTTTGTTGGGATCCGATGAAGTTCGAGTTTATGATCAGATCTATATCCATGAAATTTATTTTATTCTTCTTTCATCTATTTTATGCATGATTACTTCTAGTCTCATATTTCTTCTTCGAATCTTTGGTTTAGTTAGGCCAACTAGATTGATTTTTCTTGCAATGGGAAGAGGTGCTTTGTGATGGGTTCGATCTTACGGTATCCTCACCCAGTGACAGAAGGGGCAGCAAGACATGCATGTATCATTGCTATTAAGGATAACAACCTGGGGTCTATTCCTACATGAATAGATCTTGTCTACATCATGTCATCGTTCTTATTGCATTACTCCGTTTCTCCATGAACTTAATACACTAGATGCATGCTGGATAGCGGTCGATGTGTGGAGTAATAGTAGTAGATGCAGAATCGTTTCGGTCTACTAATCTTGGACATGACGCCTATATTCATGATCATTGCCTGGATATCGTCATAATTATTTGTTCTTCTATCAATTGCCCAACAGTAATTTGTTTACCCACCATATGCTATTTTCTCGAGAGAAGGCACTAGTGAAATCTACGGCCCCGGGTCTATCTTTTATCATATTGATTTCAGATTTATCTTTTATCATATTTGTTTTCAGATATATTATTCCAAAAACCCAAAAATACCTTGATGCACTTTTTCTTTACTTATTTTATTCCGTGTTTTATTCAGATCTATTTATCCAATATCATACAAACCAATCTATCTTTTTACCGTTTAGGGATTGACAACCCCTCTTACGCGTCGGGTTGCAAGTATTTGTTCTTTGTGTGTAGGTACCGTTTACATAGTGTTGCTTGGTTCTCCTAATAGATTGATACCTTGGATTTATAATTGAGGGAAATACTTACCGTAGCTGTGCTGCATCATCCCTTCCTCTTTGGGGAAATACCGACGCACTCTAAGCCACGCCAGGGCCACTCAGGTGCCCACTAGGCACCAGGGCGCACCTAACCCCCCTGGCACGCCCTGCTGGGTAGTGGGCCCCCTGGCTAGCCTTCGGTGCCCATCTTCTGGTACATAAGGCCATTTGCCCTAGAAAAAATAAAGGGAAAGACTTTCGGGATGGAGCGCGGCCATCTCGAGGTGGAACTTGGGCAGGAGCACTTTTGCTCTCCATCGGAGCGATTCCGTCGGGGATACTTCCCTGCGGGAGCAGGAAATCGAAGCCATCGTCATCACCAATAACCCTCTCATCATGGGAGGACCAATCTACATCAACATCTTCAACAACAGCATCTCATCTCAAAACCCTAGCTCATCTCTTGTCTTCAATCTTTGTATCAAAACCTCAGATTGGTACGTGTAGGTGACTAGTAGTGTTGATTACATCCCGTAGTTGATGCTAGATGGTTTATTTGGTGGAAGATTATATGTTCATATCTATTATGCAATTCAATACCCCTCTGATCTTGAGCGTGAATATGTTTTGTGAGTAGTGACTTTTGTTCTTGAGGACATCAGAGAAGTCTTGTCATAAGTAATCATGTGAATTTGGTATTCGTTCGATATTTTGATGATATGTATGTCATGATTCCCTTAGTGGTGTTATGTGGACGTCGACTACATGACACTTCACCAGCTTTGGGCCTAAGGGAATGCATTGTGGAGTAGTCATTATATGATGGGTTTCTAGAGTGACAGAAACATAAACCCTAGTTTATGTGATATTCCGTAAGGGGCTGATTTGGGTCCATAAGTTTATTGCTATGGTTAGATTTTATCTTAATTCTTCTTTCATAGTTGCGGACGCTTGCAAGAGGGGTTAATCATAAGTGGGAGGCTTGTTCAACTACGAACATCACCCAAGCACCGTTCCACCCACATATCATATTATCAAACTAGTGAACGTGAATCAAACAAACATGATGAAAGTAACTAGATGAAATTCCCGTGCGTCCTCAAGAACGCTTTGCTTATTATAAAAGACCGTTTCGGCCTGCCCTTTGCTACAAAAAGGATTGGGCTACCTTGCTGTACTTTTTTTACCATTACTATTACTTGCTCGTTATAAATTATCTTGCTAACAAACTATCTGTTACCGACAATTACTGTGCTTGCAGAAAAAACCTTGCTGAAAACCGCTTGTCATTTCTTTATGCTCCTTGTTAGGTTCGACACTCTTACTTATCGAAAGGACTATGATTGATCCCCTATACTTGTGAGTCATCAAGACTCTTTTCTGGCGTCGTTGCCGTGAAGTGAAGCGCCTTTGGTGAGTGGAATTTGGTAAGGAAAAAATTATATTACGTGCTGAAATTTATTGTTACTTGTTACTATGGAAAACAATCCTTTGAGGGGTTTGTTCGGGGTATCTTCACCTCGACCGGAAGCACAAAGAGTTGCTCCTCAACCTACTACACCTACTTAAAATATTGGTTATGAGATTCCTTCGGGTATGATAGAGAAACTGCTAGCTGGTCCGTATGCAGGAGATGGAACATTACATCCAGATATGCACCTAATCTATGTGGATGAAGTTTGTTGATTATTTACGCTTGCAGGTTTACCCGAAGATGAAGTTAAGAAGAAGGTTTTCCCTTTATCTTTGGGGGGAAAGCATTGACATGGTATAGGCTTGTGATGATATTGGAATTTCATCAAAAGTCTTATCCTATGCATCTAGTTCATCGTGATCGGAATTACATATATAATTTTTGTCCTCGTGAAGGAGAAAGTATCGCTCAAGCTTGGTGGAGGCTTAAATACATGATGTATACATGCCCCAATCATGAGCTCTCAAGGGAAATTATTTTACAAAAAAATTATGCTCAGCTTTCTCATGATAATCAAACCATGCTCGATTCTTCTTCGACTGGCTCTTTTATGAAGAAAACTATTGAATTGAGATTGAACCTTCTGGAAAGAATTAAATGCAACTCCGAAGATAGGGAACTCGACAAAGGTAATGAGTCAGGTATAACACTTACGTTCGATTGTGTTAAATCTTTTATGGATACCGATGCTTTTCACAAGTTTAGCACTAAATATGGACTTGACTCTGAGATAGTAGCCTCTTTTTGTGAATCATTTGCTACTCATGTTGAACTCCCTAAGGAGAAATGGTTTAAATTTCATCCACCTGTTAAAGAAAGGACTGAGGAGCCAGTTATAGTTAAAGATGAAACTATGATTTACAATGTTGATCCAGTTGTGCCTACTGCTTATGTTGAAAAACCACCTTTCCCTATTAGGATAAAAGAACATGCTAAGGTTACCGTGGTTAAAAAAAGTAATATTAGAGCACCTAGACCCTCTGAACAAATTAGAGTAGAACCTAGTGTTGCTATGATTAAAGATCTCTTGGTTGATAATGTTGATGGGCATGTTATTTATTTCTGTGATGAAGCTGCTAGAATTGCCAAACCCAATATTAAAGATAAGAATGGACCCGTTATTGACATGCCCTTTGTCTCAGTTAAAATAGGAGATCATTGTTATCATGGCTTATGTGATATGGGTGCTAGTGTCAGTGCTATTCCTTTTACCTTATACCAAGAAATTATGAATGATATTGCTCCTGCTGAAATAGAAGATATTGATGTTACTATTAAACTTGATAATAGAGACGCTACCACACCACTTGGGATTGTTAGAGATGTTGAATTCTTCTGTGGGAAGATAAAATACCCTGCTGATTTTCTAGTTCTTGGTTCTCCACAAGATAATTTTTGTCCCATAATATTTGGTAGACCTTTCTTGAACACTGTTAATGCTAAGATAGATTGCACGAAAGAAACCATCAGTGTTAATTTTGGTGTTGTGTCTCATGAGTTTAATTTCTCTAAGTTTCGTAAGCAACCTCATGATAAAGAATTGCCTAGTAAGGATGAAATAATTGGTCTTGCTTCTATTGCCGTACCACCTACTGATCCGTTAGAACAATATTTGCTAGACCATGAAAATGATATACACTTACATGAAAGAAATGAAATAGACAAAATATTCTTTGATCAACAACCTATTCTTAAACAAAATTTGCTTGTTGAAACTCTAGGAGGCCCTCCTCCACCTAAGGGTGATCTTGTGTTTGAATTGAAACAATTACCTGATACTTTGAAATACGCTTATCTTGATGAAAAGAAGATATATCATGTTATTATTAGTGCTAACCTTACAGAGCATGAAGAGAAAAGATTACTTAAAACTCTAAGGAAGCACCATGTTGCTATTGGATATACTCTTGATGATCTTAAGGGCATCAGTCCCACTCTCTAACAGCACAAGATTAATATGGAACCCGATGCTAAACCAGTTATTGATCATCAGTGACGATTAAATCCTAAGATGAAGGAAATGGTAAGAACTGAAATATTAAAGCTTCTGGAAGCAGGGACAATTTATCCTATAGCTGATAGTAGATGGGTAAGTCTAGTTCACTGTGTCCCTAAGAAGGGAGGTATTACTGTTGTTCCAAATGATAAAAATGAACTTATCCCACAAAGAATTGTAACTGGTTATAGAATGGTAATTGATTTCATAAAATTAAATAAAGCCACTAGAAAAGACCATTACCCTTTACCTTTTATCAATCAATTTCTAGAAAGGTTATCTAAGCACACACACACTTTTGCTTTTATGATGGATATTCTGGTTTCTCTCAAATACCTGTATCGCAACCTGATCAAGAGAAAACCACCTTTACTTGTCCTTTTGGAACTTATGCTTATAGAAGTATGCCTTTTGGTTTATGCAATGCACCTGCCACCTTTCAAAGATGTATGACTGCTATATTCTCTAACTTTTTTGAAAAGATTGTTGAGGTTTTCATGGATGATTTTTCCGTTTATGGAACTTCTTTTGATGATTGCTTAAGCAACCTTGATCGAGTTTTGCATAGATGTGAACTAACTAATCTTGTCTTGAATTGGGAGAAGTGCCACTTCATGGTGAATGAAGGTATTGTCTTGGGGCATAAAATTTCTGAACGAGGTATTGAGGTAGATAAAGCTAAAGTTGATGCAATTGAGAAAATGCCATGTCCCAAAGATGTTAAAGGTATAAGAAGTATCCTCGGTCATGCTGGTTTCTATAGGAGGTTTATTAAAAACTTCTCTAAAATTTCTAGGCCTCTTACAATCTCTTGCAAAAATATGTTCCATTTGTATTTGATGATGATTGTGTAGAAGCCTTTGAAACACTTAAGAAAGCCTTAACTTCTACACCTATTGTTCAACCACCTGATTGGAACTTGCCTTTTGAAATTATGTGTGATGCTAGTGATTATGTTGTTGGTGCTATTCTAGGACAAAGAGTTGATAAGAAATTAAAAGTTATCCATTATGCTACTAAAAATCTAGACAGTTCTCAAAGAAATTATGCTACTACTGAGAAAGAATTTCTAGCAGTTGTGTTTGCTTGGGATAAATTCAGATCTTACATAGTCGATTCTAAAGTAATTGTTCACACCAATCATGCTGCCATTAAATACCTTATGGAAAAGAAAGATGCTAAACCTAGACTCATTAGGTGGGTTCTTTTGCTACAGGAATTTGACTTGCATATCACTGATAGGAAGGGAGCTGAGAATCCCATAGCTAATAACTTGTCTAGGATATAAAATATTCTTGATGACCCACTACCTATTGATGATAGCTTCCTCGATGAACAACTAGCTATCATAAATGCTTCTCATAATACTCCTTGGTACGCGGACTATGCTAATTATACTGTTGCTAAATTTATACCACCTAGTTTCACATACCAACAAAAGAAAAAATTCTTCTTTGATTTAAGACATTAATTTTAGGATGACCCACATCTTTATAAAGGAGTAGATGGTATTATTAGACGTTGTATACCTGAGCATGAATAGGAACAAATCCTATGGAAATGTCACTCCGAAGCTTATGGAGGACACCATGCGGGAGATAGAACTGCACATAAGGTATTACAATCTGGTTTTTATTGGCCTACTCTTTTCAAGGATGCTCGTAAGTTTGTTTTATCTTGTGATGAATGTCAAAGAATTGGTAATATTGGTAGACGTCAGGAAATGCCTATGAATTATTCACTTGTTATTGAACCATTTGATGTTTGGGGTTTTGATTATATGGGACCTTTTCCTTCCTCTAATGGGTATACACATATTTTGGTTGTTGTTGATTATGTCACTAAGTGGGTAGAAGTTATTCCAACTAGTAGTGTTGATCATAACACCTCCATAAAAATGCTTAAAGAAGTTATTTTCCCGAGGTTTGGGGTCCCTAGATATTTAATGGCTGATGGTGGTTCACATTTTATTCATGGTGCTTTTCATAAATTTCTTGTTAAATATGATGTCAACCATAGAATTGCATCCCGTTATCACCCTTAATCTAGTGGACACGTTGAACTTAGCAATAGAGAAATAAAATTAATATTGCAAAAGACTGTCAACAGATCTAGGAAGAATTGGTCAAAGAAATTAGATGATGCACTATGGGCCTATAGAACAGCTTATAAAAATTCTACGGGTATGTCTCCATATAAAATGGTATACATAAAAGCTTGTAATTTGCCTCTTGAGTTAGAACATAAAGCATATTGGGCAATTAAAGAACTCAACTATGACTTCAAACTTGCCGGTGAAAAGAGGTTATTTGATATTAGCTCATTAGATGAATGGAGACCCCAAGCCTATGAAAATGCCAAATTGTTCAAAGAAAAAGTTAAAAGATGGCATGACAAAAGAACCCAAAAGCGGGAATTCAAAGTGGGTGAGTATGTCCTATTGTACAATTCTTGTTTTAGATTTTTTGCAGGAAAACTTCTCTCCAAGTGGGAAGGACCATATATCATTGAAGAAGTTTATCGCTCTGGGGCTATTAAGATCAATTATGCCGAAGACACTAATTCGAAGGTGGTCAATGGACAAAGGATTAAGCACTATATCTCAGGTACAGCTATTAATGTTGAAACTAACATTGTTCAAACCATGACACCGGAGGAATACATAAAAGAGACCTTCCAGAACACTCCAGAACCCTGAAAAGGAAGAGGTACATGATACGGTAAGTAAACCGACTCCATAAATTCCTCAAAAAAATTCCGTCAGTTTTGGATTATTAGAAAAAATAAAAAATAAGAAACACCCGAGAAGGCAACCCAGGTGCCCACTAGGCACGAGGGCGCGCATGCCCCACCTGGCGCGCCCTGGTGGGTAGTGGGCCCCTCGGGGACCTTCCCGACTCTGTTTTCCTCTGGGTTACTTTTTTTGCAAGATAAAAATTCTTTATATATACTCTCAGACGATTTGACCACCGCATCGCAGAAATATCCTCTGTTCACATTTCATACTATTTTTCTGACACATCTGAAAGTATGTCGTCCCAAGATTCTGATGGAGAGAGTTATGTTTCTCACTATGTTGCAAATCCAAAAATCTATGAAGACATAGAACCCTATTATTGGTCTATAGAGGAGGAGCAAGATGTTGATCCAATGGAAAAGGGGGACATGAGTTCGGATGAGGATGAGGCCCATCTACCTCAGCCAGGGGACATGCACGTGGAGTTCAAGAAATCAAGTCTCCCAAATACGGCAAAAGCCTCTAAGCCTCAATTTATCCCTTTTCATCTCCTACAGGAAATCAAGAGAGGACTATGCGAGAAGGTGTTGGAGCTTGAACAAGAAGTTGATAGGCTTAAGGAGGAAAATTTCATCCTCAAAAGTAGGCTGGAAAAGAAGACTACCTCATCACCACCATCATCACCAAAGAAGGAGACTTGAGTAAACGGGTATGGGCACTCCTCTTGGCTTGTGCCAAGCTTGGGGGAGGTGCCCCGGTATCGTATCACCGTCACTTTTATTATCTTTATCTATCTTAGTTCGATCCTTAGTTATTTCGTGATTTAGTTGAATAAAAGTTTGGTATGATCTATTTTCAAGTGCTAGTTTTGTGATCTATCCATCTATGTAATCGAGTTGAGAGTGATATAAAAAAGTTTACTTTGAGTGTTTGCTTCTTTACTTTTATGTTTCAATCAAAATAAAGAAACTAATGAAAAAGATCATATGCTAATCTTATGGAAAGTAATGACATTACATAAGGAAAAGTATAAGTAGTAAAATTTATTGAAAGTTGACAAACATAGCATTGTTCAGTGATGCAATTCATGAAAGAACTAATAAGGGAAGAGAAGATTCACATGCAAATATACTATCTTGGACATCTTTTATGATTGTGAGCCCCCATTAAGTATTTTATGTCAAATTGTTGACGTTGGACAAGGAAGACAACATAATGAATTATGTTTGTTCATATTCGCATAGAAGTTATATTGTCATAGATCATCCAACATGTGGTGCTTGCCCAATATCTTTGCTAGCCAAAAATCCGCACCAAGTAGAGATACTACTTGTGCATCCAAAAACCTTAAACCCAATTTCAAGTTTTGGGAGTCCACTATACCTACCTATGGATTGAATAAGATCCATCAAGTAAGTTGTCATCGGCGCATAAGGCAATAAAAATTGCTTCTAAATATGTATGATCTTTTAGTGTAAGGGAAAATAAGCGTTGTACGAACTTGTGATGGCAAAGTAATAAAAGCAACGGACTGCATAATAAAGGTTGCTATCACAAGGGGCAATATAACATAATGTTCTTTTGCACTAAGAGCTTGTGCATCCAAAAACAAAAAGCGCATGACAACCTCTGCTTCCCTCTGCGAAGGGCCTATCCTTTACTTTTATGTATTTACTTTTTATGCAAGAGTCAATAGTATTCCCTCCTATTCCTTTTTATTTTTCTCCTTTGCAAGCATCATGTGGTGGGGAAAGATCTAGGCACATATATCCAGTTGGATATGAGTGATCATGAGTTATTATTGTTAACATCACTCTTGAGGTGAATATGTTTGGAGGCGAAATTATAAGCCCCTATCTTTCTATGTGTCTGGCTGAAACCTTTTGCTCCATGTGTATGGTGTGAGTATTAGCAATCATAGAAGACTAAATGATAGTTGAGTATGTGGACTTGCCAAAAAGGCTCCGATACGGAACCCTTCCTGAAAATGTGATGAATTACAATTGCATTGTTGACTGAGAACATAGTTTGTTAGTTTTCAAGAAAGTTTATTCCTTACACTTTGATTGTTTGATGAATTGTTACTTGCTCATGAGAAGTTTTATGATAAAGTTTAGTGTTGTTATAATAATGATCATGATGCTACTATGTCCGTATTTTGTTTTTATCGACACCTCTCTCTCTCTCTCTAAACATGTGGACATGATTCTCGATATTGGTTTTCGCTTGATGACAAGCGAGGTCTAAGCTTGGGGGAGTTGATTACGTCCATTTTGCATCATGTTTTCCTACTGTCATTTATAGTGTTTTCATTCAATATAACACTTTGTGGTGTAATTCTAATGTCTTTTCTCTCATAATATGCAAGGTTTACACAAAGAGGGAGAATACCGGCAGCTGGAATTCTGGACCTGAAAAAGCTACGTCAGAGATACCTATTCTGCACACCTCCAAATGAGCTGAAATTTTACGGAGATTTATTTTGGAATATATGAAAAATATTGGAGAAAAGAAATACCAGAGGGGGCCACCCAGGTCCCCACTAGGCACCAGGGCGCGCCTACCCCCCTGGTGCACCCTGGTGGGTAGTGGGCCCCCTGGCCAGCCTCCGGTGCCCATGTTCTGGTACATAAGGCCATTTGCCCTAGAAAAAATAAAGGGAAAGCCTTTCGGGATGGAGCGCCGCCGTCTCGAGGCGAAACTTGGGCAGGGGCACTTTTGCTCACCGGTGGAGCGATTCCATCGGGGATACTTCCCTCCGAGAGGGGGAAATCGTAGCCATCGTCATCACCAACAACCCTCTCATCGTGGGAGGACCAATCTTCACCAACATCTTCAACAACACCATCTCATCTCAAAACCCTAGCTCATCTCTTGTGTTCAATCTTTGTATCAAAACCTCAGATTGGTACCTGTGGATGACTAGTAGTGTTGATTACATCTCGTAGTTGATGCTAGATGGTTTATTTGGTGGAAGATTATATGCTCAGATCTATTATGCAATTCAATACCCCTCTGATCTTGAGCATGAATATGTTTTGTGAGTAGTTACTTTTGTTCTTGAGGACATGGGAGAAGTCTTGTCATAAGTAATCATGTGAATTTGGTATTCGTTCGATATTTTGATGATATGTATGTTGTGATTCCCTTAGTGGTGTTATGTGAACATCGACTACATGACACTTCACCATCTTTGGGCCTAAGGGAATGCATTGTGGAGTAGTTATTAGATGATGGGTTACTAGAGTGACAGAAGCTTAAACCCTAGTTTATGCGCTATTCTGGCTGATTTGGATCCATAAGTTTAATTCTATGGTTAGTTTTTATCTTAATTCTTCTTTCGTAGTTGCGGACGCTTGCAAGAGGGGTTAATCATAAGTGGGAGGCTTGTTCAAGTAAGAACATCACCCAAGCACCGGTCCACCCACATATCATATTATCAAACTAGAGAACGTGAATCAAACAAACATGATGGAAGTGACTAGATGAAATTCCCGTGTGCCTTCAAGAACGCTTTGCTTATTATAAGAGTCCGTTCCGGCTTGTCCTTTGCTACAAAAAGGATTGGGCTACCTTGCTACACTTTTGTTACTGTTACTATTACTTGCTCGTTACAAATTATCTTGCTATCAAACTATCTGTTTCCAACAATTTTAGTGCTTGCTGAAAATACCTTGCTGAAAACCGCTTGTCATTTCCTTCTGCTCCTCATTGGGTTCGACACTCTACTTATCGAAAAGACTACGATTGATCCCATATACTTGTGGGTCATCAGTACACGGTATTCGATGGGTATCCGGCGCGCTCTGGCCGTCGGTACCCTCCTGCCGCCGCCCGTTCGCCCTCCTCGCGCCACCGCAGCATCTCCTTGCCACTCAGCGCACTCCTCCACTTCCACCTAGCACCTCTCTGCAGCTCCCCAACGTCGGCAGCCTGCATGGAGGACACGGACACAGTGAGCCCGGTCGGTACAGTGCACCCGCGGGAGCGTCCTGTCCCACCTCGAGCCCTGTAGCCTTGGCCGTGTCCATCCACTGTTTTTCGCATTGTCCTTCAACTCCTATGCGTCGAGCCTGAGCTCCTCCCTCTCTCTTTCTCTTCTACAGAGCCTCTTCGATGATGCCCAAGCTCGACCACCTCGCTATCTATAAATAGAGCGCTTCCCGAGCCATTCCGATCATCCCAAACTACTCATCTGGCCTCAAATTGATCCCCTAGCAAGTGCGGCAAGGCCGGGAGGGCCTCCTGCCACCGGGCATCACCAGAGTTGGCCGCGGATCCCCCTCGGTCGTCCTCCTGCTCTGGTGCTTTCTATCTTCGCTCTCTCCCTCCAGTGTGCTCGTGTTGGTCTCCTGAGCACGACGGTGGTGTTGGTTCGCCGGATTCGCGCCGGAATCGCCAACTCCGACGAGCTCCGCCACCCGCCGTCTCTGGAGAAGAGCGTTCTGATGCCGTCTGTCCACCCCTACCCTCGTTTCGGGTACGTCTGAGCTCGTCTCGATGTGCTGGACCCACTCCCCTCCTCTCCGGTGGTCGCCGTGGCCTCCTCGCCGGAGAACCACCGGCGACAGCGTCGCCCCTCTCTGTTCCCTCTCTCTCTCTTAAACCTGACAAGGGGCCCCACCTGTCGGCCTCTCTTTCTCTCGCCCGAAGGGGTATGAGTGGAGGCGTATTCTGAAAATACGCCTTCGCCATGGCCTCTTCTGGAATTTCTAAATTTCAGTTAAATTTATATATTTTGACCACAACTTTGACCAGCAATATCTCCTAATCTAAGTCCAAATGAGTTGATTCTTTTTGCATTAGTTTTGTTATGAGGGAAAGTTTCTGTATGCTAAAGTTGAGAATTTTTCTTGTTGTAGATATTTTCCGGTGCATTAAAAGGCATTATGTGACATTTTATTTTTGCATTTTTATTATTTTCAGAAGGTTTTGATTGCCTTGGAGAAGACCAGGAGTATTGTGACACTCCTCTGACCTAAGGCAAGCCACAACGACCATTTGCAAGGATGGCATTGCAATAGCAATGATTTTACTTGAATTAAAATTCATTTTTAATTGCATTTAGTTGAATTAAATTGCTATATGAAGCTTGTGCATACTATTTCATCCATGTTATATCTTTGCAGTAGAGTACATATCATCTTGGTATTTTCTGCAGTAGAGATCATGCTATAGTTTCATACTCATGGTGATGCATTTATACTGTCATTCATGACCCGTGCATTCCATCGCATGCTATGACTCGAATCATTTTAAATTCAAGTTAAACTTCATGTTAATTCAACTTGAACAAGATGTTGATCGAGTCATGGTGCCACCGAATCGAGCTCACCGGTGCAACAACACTTGCATGGATGGGGATGCCCTAATTCGGTTTATTGTCATGCCTCTCACCGGTGCCTCCAACTAGGGAAGGTTATGTGCTCGCGCTGCCTTGGCCCGGTAGGCGGCAATAACCTTGTGTGCCCAAAGTTGTATGGTACCATTGTTCCCGTCTGGGACCATTTTTGTTTTGCCACAACGATGGCCGGCCACGAAGGTGGCAGATGTCCAGAGTGGGCATCCGGGGCCACCCAGGACATAGACCAAAGGGGAGTTTGTCGGAGTAGTCAGGAGAGTATCATGTAATAGATTGGTTTTGTCAGAATGTCGTTGGTCCACCCTGAATAGGAGCACGAGGCCATGAATTCTATGGTGTGGGTACAGTGTACTAAGCTCTGTAGAGTGTATAAACTATCGATAGCCGCGTCCTCGGTTATGGACATAGTTCGTACTAGGTCATTATTGCTTGTATCTGCGTTGGTATTTCCCCGAAGAGGAGAGGATGATGCAGCATAGCAACGGTAAGTATTTCCCTCAGTTATGAAACCAAGGCTCTCAATCCAGTAGGAGGATCCACCCAAACTATGTAAACATTACCTGCACACAAATAACAAATACTTGCAACCCAACGTTTAAGAGGGGTTGCCAATCCCTCCTCGGTATTGAGATAGATTTAATTGTATGAGATTGGTTGAATAGATCTAACAAAAGCACAAAATAAAATAAATAAAGAAAAAATGCAGCAAGGTATTTTTGGATTAATAGATCTGAAAATAATATGATAGGAAATAGACCCGGGGGCCGTAGATTTCACTAGAGGCTTCTCACAAGAAAATAGCATACGGTGGGTAAACAAATTACTGTTGGGCAATTGATAGAAAAGCAAATAATTACGATGATATCCAAGGCAATGATCATGTATATAGGCATCACGTCCAAGATTAATAGACCAAAACGATTCTGCATCTACTACTATTACTCCACACATCAACCGCTATGCAGCATGCATCTAGTGTATTAAGTTCATGGAAAAATGAAGTAATGTAATAAGAACGATGACATGATGTAGACAAGATCTATTCATGTAGGAATAGACCCCATCTTTTTATCCCTAATGGCAATGATACATGTGTGTCATGTCTCTTTCTGTCACAGAGATTGAGCACCGCAAGATCGAACCCATCATAAAGAACCTCTTCCCATGGCAAGAAAAACAATATAGCTGGCCAAACCAAATGAAAGTTTCGGAGAAGAAATACGAGGCTATAACAATCATGCATAAAAGAGTTCAAAGAAGACTCAAATAATATTCATAGATAGAACTGATCATAAACTCGCAATTCATCGGATCCCAACAAACACACCGCAAAAAGTCATTACATCAAATAGATCTCCAAGAACATCGAAGAGAACATTGTATTGAAGATCAAAAAGAGAGAAGAAGACATCTAGCTACTGCTTACGGACCCGTAGGTCTGTGGTAAACTACCCACGCATCATCGGAGGGGCAAGGGTGTTGATGAAGAACCCCTCCGTGATCGTAGACCCCTCCGGCAGAGTGCCCGAGAAGGCCTCTAGATTGGATCTCGTTGTTGGGGATACACATAACAGGTAGGCCCACGAAGGGTCAACATATCATAAAGCATGGGGTCCACACAGCATGTGGGTCCATATAAATCTCATACAGACGTACTATCCACTCGGACATATCAACGTACCGTCCACTCGAAAGACAGTCAACCAATCGGTCGTATGGCTCACTCGGATATGCGAAGACCAAACAGTCGACAAGGCAGTTGGAGCAACATTTTCATAGTGGAGGTTTCGTAGTGGGCTGACATTATGGCATTTATGCCCCTCTTTGTAACATAGGAGGTGAGGGGGTGGCGCACTCTATATAAGCCACCCCCCACCACTAGACTAGGCAGGTTCTCATTATTCTCCCTCGACTCTCTCGCCATTAGTCTCCGGACTTAGCTCTGGCATGGGGATCCGTTCTCCTCTCTCTCTCATTGTAATCTCCGGATACATACTCAGATAAAACAAAGCCTCTCCGGAGCACGAGACGTAGGGTTGTTATCTCCACCGCGAGAGGCCCGAACTCGCTAAAACCACCGTGTCACCCATATGCATCTCGATAGATCATGCTCCTTTACCCTATTCCTTATTATTGTCGGAATCGTTCCCACGACAGTTGGCGCCCACCGTGGGGCCTGGCGTCTATCGAGTCGTGATGCAGATGGTTTTTTATTTATTCATCTATGTTAATTTCCTATTCCTACAGTTCATACTGTTCATCTCTGCAGTGAGTAACCCAAACATCAAAAAAGGAGGAGAAAAGATACATCTTCACCAGACGTCATGCCGATCGATTGCCCAAACGCCGCATCGAGTCTGCTTCCTGAGTTCTGCTTCATCCTCGACGGCCTGGCTCCCCTGGCGACGGATCGCTGCGCCTGGCAGCGCGCAACTTCTCCTTCCGATTGGCGGCTTGGCCGCAGCTTCTGCTCGGGCTGGGTAAGTCTCAGCCGGCCGGCCGACTCTCCGAGTGATAAGGCACAGGAGCCAACAAGCAGGGCTTCATCTTCGTCAGTTGCGGCCGCGCCTCCATGATGGCTCGACGGTGACAACGGGGCCGACGGCTCGGCCGTGACCTCCGCGGGGAGCCTCGGGCCCGACGTAGCCCCCGACTGCAGCTGTGTCCCTCGTCAACCACGCGGCGACGACCTCCGCGGTGGATGCACGGACCGGACGCGGCACCAACGCTGGGGCTGTCCACGTCTCCGATCACGACATGACGGGAGCCACCGGATCAACTCGGCGCCACCTCAAGCTCCGCCCGCACGCAGCCTCGCAGGAGAACGCCGTCCCGCACTCGGATTTGTCGCGGGCCACCTCACCTCGTGCTGGGTCCGTGCAAAAGCCGCCGCCGTCATGGCCGACCAGGGAGCTATGTGCCCCGCCTTTTAACTCTCCTTCTAACCTTAATTCCTTCCCGTTTATTTCCTGCATGCAGGGGATAAATGGCCGTGGGAAAGGGAAACTTCCCTTGCATGCATGAACGGCCTTAACTCCTGCATAATTATCGCTAATTAACGCTTCTTGCATTCACGTACAGGTTTGGACGTGGGCAACCTCATCAATGCATCGTAACGGCAGGCGTTGGCGAATCCCTGTGGACTGATGGCCTCCGGCACGACGCCCCGGCGGTTCCTCGGTCCGACGTACGGCAAGCGCTCGCTGATAACCTGTACGATGGAGTCAACAGCACACTGCAGCCTCCGATGACGGCAACACCACACCGTCTCAACCGTAAGCTGGCTCCGCCCTCGCACACGACAGCGTCTCCCGCGCTGGAGGTACAAACCCGACGCGGCATGGGGACCAAGAGTTGGCCATGCCGCCATGCTCAGCAGCTTCTCCCTCTGACCGTCCGACATCGATGGTTCAGCGGCAGCCTCTGCGGGCGCTCGGCGGCTCGTCCCTTAAGTATCGTCTGCCTCCCTCCGGCATCATCCACTCGGCAGCAACTCCCTCCAGTCGTCATGGTCACTCGGATGGGACTTGCTCACTCGGACCAAACTGGATCACTAGCGCTCGGCCGCCCGTGCGTCGCCACTCGGCCGCCCGTGCGTCATCGCTCGGCTGGACATGTCCTCATCGCTCGGCTGCCCTGCACGCGGTCACGAAGCTGCTCGTGTCAATATCAACTTGCCCGACTCGGACGCCCCGCGCGTCGCCGCTCCGCGGGACGCGTCTACTTCACTCGGACGCCCCGTGCGTCGCAACTCCGCTGGATGCGTCTACTTCATTCGGACACCCCGCGCGTCGCCACTCCGCGGGACGCGTCTACTTCACTCGGACGCCCCGCGCATCGTCACTCCGCGGGACGCGTCTACTTCACTCGGACGCCCCGTGCATCGCCACTCCGGTGGACATGTCCACACCATTCGGCCGCCCCCCGCGTCGTTAATTGGTTGGACACGTCATCACCATTCGGCCGCCCCGTGCGTCGACACTCGGTTGGGCTAGGCCTCACGCGAAATTTCCGCGGTGAATCGATCCGATCGATAGCCCACAGTTCCTTTCCAAAAGGACGTCTGTCAGTCCGACTGACCACCCTCCGTGGGGACCCGTGCACTCGGACACCTAAAACACCCGACTGAAGTCTTCTTCAGACCACCCTCCGCGGGGACCCGTGCACTTGGACACATAAAACACCCAACTTAAGTCATCTTCAGACCACCCTCCATGGGGACCCGTGCACTCGAACACGTAAAACACCCGACTGAAATCATCTTCAGACCACCCTCCGTGGGGACCCGTGCACTTGGACACGTAAAACACCCGACTGAAGTCATCTTCACCACCCTCCGTGGGGACCCGTGCACTCGGACATGTAAAACACCCGACTAAAGTCATCTTTAGACCACACTCCGTGGGGACCCGTGCACTCGGACACGTAAAACACCCGACTGAAGTCAGCTTCAGACCACCCTCCGTGGTGACCCGTGCACTCGGACATGTAAAACACCCGACTGAAGTCATCTTCAGACCATCCTCCATGGGGACCCGTGCACTCGGACACGTAAAACACCCGACTGAAGTCACCTTCAGGATCGCTATGAAATGAGCTTGACGCCCCTCCGTGAGTTAACTTGGCCCTTCCACTAGAGTCCAAGGCGCATGCCTCATAAACTTGGACTCGAAGATGGCCTGCGCTGGCGTTCCCCCGGGATAAGGAGTGGCATCTCTCCGGAGAGTCAGACCACGCGCCGGCGTCGTCACTCGGGTTTTATGGCATATCCACACTCGGACCTCAAGTCTATCTCTTCCGAGAGACATATGAATGCCACCAAGTTTTGCTCAGCGATCAACAACATCCGATCATTCTGATAACCTTTTAGTCCTCTCCACTCGGCCGCCCCGAGCGTCACCACTCGGTGAGACACATCTACATCAATCGGCTGCCCTACGCATCGCCACTCGGGTGTGCATGTCTTCACCACTCAGCCGCCCCGCGTGTCGCCACTCGGTTGTGCACGTCTTCACCACTCAGCCACCCGTGCGCCTTCAGACAGATAAGTCATTCTACATGCACTACATTTTGTTATTTCCGCATTCCCGAGTATCTCGTAACTCACACATCACGTTCACTCGGAGGCCACGCCACCGAGTGTACCTCTACGCTCGGTTGCTTATTTTCCCATACTTACTTAGTACTGGTTATTTGACTTCCGAGCCCAACTTCCATTTTTACGCATACGTCATTCACGAACACCATGTGTTCTTCATTTCGAGTTTGCATCGATCCTCGGGGGCTGCAACTTAGTCGGAACACTACACTTCCATTTTATTTGAGCCAACACTCCAACATGTCCGGTTGGATCCTTCACTTCAACAAGTGCATTCGATCCGCCACTTTGACAAGTTACATAATCACTCTTTTAGACTCTTGCTGGTTCTGAATCAGCAAGCCCCTTGCACACCCAGCGGGTGTCTATGGGTGTTATTTACACAAATCATTTCAGCACACATCAAATTTCCTCTTGCTATTTTTCATACACAAGTTACACGATCACTCGACGGCCCTATGCGCCAACTTCATCGCTACTCGGACTCGGGCACCGTACCGGTCCTAGCGCACCACAACACCGACCTTGTCGCTCTGTGACTTCAAACACATCCGGCCGACCCCTCTGTGGAATCCTCTTCATCGTATCAATGTTATAGACCTCGTGAGGCGTGACACAGATAAGTCACTTTTGTAATCAAACTGCACACTTCACTCCTTTGCGAGTTTGCCTCTTTCGAGCATCACTCGGAAGCTCCTCCTCACCTTTACCCAAGTCTGACTCGATGAATTACAATTTATCCATTCAAAACTATATTTCCCGGATTCCGACAAGTTCACCGTCAAAGCCTGTAGTGCGCTCAGGGGCTACACCGCACTCGGGGGCTGCGACTCATTCGAAATCACACTCTCCTGAGTGGTCAAGTAATTCATCACCAGTCAGATCCTTCACTTCAACGAGTGCATTCAGATCCTCCACTTTGACAAGTTACATAATCACTCAGACGCTCTGCGCGCCATCTTTGTTCCTACTCAGACTCAGTTGCCACGCCGGTCTTGTTGCGTCGCAACCACACTACACTGACCTCGTCGCTACATCAGCTTCGGAAGCATCTGGCTAATATCTTCGCAGGCCATTTTTGCCACTTGGCTGGACACGTAGTCCTTCACTCGGCCGCCCCGTGTGTCGCCACTCGGTTGTGCACGTCTTCACCACTCGGCCGCCCCGCGCGTCGCCACTCGGGTGTGCACGTCTTCACCACTCGGCCGCCCGCGGGTCGCCACTCGGTTGTGCACGTCTTCACCACTCGGCCGCCCCACGCGTCGCCACTCGGTTGTGCACGTCTTCACCACTCGGCCGCCACGCGCGTCGCCACTCGGTTGTGCACGTCTTCACCGCTCGGCCGCCACGCGCGTCGCCACTCGGTTGTGCACGTCTTCACCGCTCGGCCGCCATGCGCGTCGCCACTCGGTTGTACACGTCCTCGCCCCTCGGCCGCCCCGCGCGTCACCATCAGTTCGACATGTCTTCACCACTACACCCCCAACACGGGAGCGACTAAGTTACTCATATGATCAAACCTCATATCTCACTCTGTAGCAAGCATACCTTGGAGCCCATTTGATCAATCTGTTGATCACATCAGGAATATTTTTCTGACCATACATGCTCGGTCCGCCGAAGATCTATGAGGGTAGCACCGTCCACTCGGACAATCGCCCAAATCATTACCTGGAGTCATCTTCAGGACTGCAAAAGGGTGAAAAAGACGCTCCTCTACGGATACACTTGGGCCTTCTTCTAGGCTCCAAGGCGTCGGTTTCACAAACTTGGACTCGGAGATGTAATGTGCTGGTGTTCCCCCGGGATAATGAGTGGCCTCTCTCCGGAGAGTCAGTCCACGCACTAGCCTCGCCACTCGGGTTTCATGGCACGTCCACATGGGACCACTAGTCTATCTCCTCCGGGAGACATACGAGTGCCACCAAGTTTTTCCTTGCAGTCAACATACCCCGATTAGTCGGGAAACATGTCCACTTGGACAAATACCCCTTTCAAGCAAAAGGGTAAAATCGGCACTCCTCTATGGATACACTTGGTCCTTCTTCTAGGTTCCAAGGCATCAGTTTCGCAAACTTGGACTCGAAGATGGCTTGTGCTAGTGTTCCCCCGGGATAATGAGTGGCCTCTCTCCGGAGAGTCGGTCCACGAGCTAGCCTCGCCGCTCGGGTATCATGGCGCGTCCACATCGGACCACTAGTCTATCTCCTTCGGGATACATACGAGTGCCACCAAGTTTTTCCTCGCACTCAACATACCACGATCAGTCAGGAAGCACGTCCACTCAGACAAATACCCCTTTCATGCAAAAGGGTGAAACCGGCGCTCCATCTGATTGACTCAATTTCAGACTAAAAGATATTTGCCATGTCGACTGCATGGAGGTTTACCAGGAGACTTAAACCCTCTGCCAGACTCATCTAGTCCGACAGAGGCTCGGGGACTACACCCAGTGGGTGTACTTAGCGTGCCCCCACTGGAAGAGAACTCAGAAAGAAACGTTTTGCTCGGTCAAGTCCAACACCAACATTCAAGTGCAACAAACCCTATAGACTACAACCGACTACCGAGTCGAGGCGGAACAAGCTTGGCCAATATCAGATCCTTAATTACTACTCGACCTCCGAGTCATAGAGGAACAAGTTCGATCAGTACCAGCTAAGAAGATTTTTAGTTCTCTCAGACCCCCGCCAACTGCCCGCAGTCGACGACGGTCTCGGGGACTACACCCAGTGGGTGCACTCAGCGTGCCCCCACTATAGTAATCTCCACTCGGTACGGCCTGACCGGTCCGAGTGACGAACAACAAACAAACAAGTTCTAAGACTCCCGTCGACTACCAAAAAAAATTCATATAAGGTGAGTTTAACGCTCCTCCGTGGACCTGTTTTGAGCCTTCTTCTAGGACTCAAAGCGTGAAACTCACAAGTTTGGATCTAGAACCAACTCGTATTGACGTTCCTCCGGGATAAGAATGGCATCTCTCCGAGAGAGCAGTCCATGCGTCAATCTTGTTGCCCAGATTTAATGACACGCCCATACTCAGATCACGAGTTAACCTCTTCCAAGAGATGAATGAATGTCACCAAGTTGCTCCTCACGGGCACTTACCCCAGATCAGTCAGGAAGCACCGTGCCAGAATCCATTGAGATTTCGTTCAAACCTTGGTTGTCTGAAAGCACGATGACAGGTACCGAGTATTTCCGTAATCACTCGGGCCAAATTGTGTCTTTCACAAACTCGTTTTGCAAAATCTCAACCGATTCGGGGGCTAATGTTGGGGATACACATAACAGGTAGGCCCACGAATGGTCAACATATCATAAAGCATGGGGTCCACATAGCATGTGGGTCCAGATAAATCTCATACAGACGTACTATCCACTCGGACATATCAACGTATCGTACACTCGGAAGACAGTCAACCACTCGGTCGTATGGCTCACTCGGATATGCGAACACCAAACAGTCGACAAGGCAGTCGGAGCAACATTCTCATAGTGGAGGTTTCGTAGTGGGCTGACATTATGGCATTTGTGCCCCTCTTTGTAACATAGGAGGTGAGGGGGTGGCGCACTCTATATAAGCCACCCCCCACCACTAGACTAGGCAGGTTCTCATTCTTCTCCCTCGACTCTCTCGCCATTAGTCTCAGGACTTAGCTCTTGCATGGGGATCCGTTCTCCTCTCTCTCTCATTGTAATATCTGGATACATACTCAGATAAAACAAAGCCTCTCCGGAGCACGAGACGTAGGGTTGTTATCTCCACCGCGAGAGGCCCGAACTCGCTAAAACCACCATGTCATCCATATGCATCTTGATAGATCATGCTCCTTTACCCTATCCCTTATTATTGTCGGAATCATTCCCACGACACTCGTGGTTCTGGAACTTGCGGCGGAAGAAACTATTTTCTCTCTATTCCTTTAGGGTTTCTGAAATATTTGGGTATTTATAGAGCATAGAGGCGGTGGAGAAGCCTTCCGTGGGCCCCACTACCCACCAGGGCATGCGAGGGGCCTTTGGCGCGCCCTGGTGCCTAGTGGGACCCACGGGCCTCCTCTGGTGCACTTCTTGGGCTCCCCTGGTGTCTTCTAAGCAGAAAAAATTCTCCAAAAAGTTTTGTGGCATTTGGACTCAGTTTGGTATTGATTTTCTGTGAAGTAAAGAAACAAGCAAAAAATAGCAACTGGCACTGGGCACTATGTCAATAGGTTAGTCCCAAAAAATGATATAAAGTTGCAATAAAATGGAATATAAAACATCCAAGATTGATAATATAACAGCATGGAACAATCAAAAATTATTGCTCATCCTCAAGCTTAATTCCTGCTCATCCTTGAGTAGGTAAATGATAAAAACATTTTTTTTATGTGAAATGTTGCCTAACATGTTCATCTCATAATCTTTTCTTTTGTAGCATGGACATTTGGACTTTTAGATGATTCAAAGCAATAGTCTATATTTGACATTAGGACATCTATACTCAAGCATATCAAAAAGCAACCATGACTTTCAAAATATCAACACTAAAGAAAGCTATCCCTAGCTCATTATGCTCAATCATTGATCCATTCACGAAGCACACTCAAATATTAACTATGCCCAATGCACAAGTATGATAATCGTGTTCCCTAGTTGGTGCTTTATAAGAGAGGATAGAGACTCAATAAAAATAAAATTTTGCATAAAAGTAAATAGATAGGCCCTTCGCAGAGGGAAGCAGAGATTTATAGAGGTGCTAGAGCTCAAAGCTTAAATTGAGAGATAATTTTTTTTAGAGGCATGCTTTTCATGTCAACGGAAATGACCGAGAATTCCCAATACTTTCCATGCTAGATAAATCATAGGCGGTTCCCAAACAGAAAATAAAGTTTATTCCTTTTTCCACCATTCTTTCACAATCCATGGCTAGCCGTATCCACGGGTGCCTTCCATACCAACACTTTCCAAGGAATTTATTATTGAACAACATAAATAAATAAATAAATTTTTCATTTCGTGACTGGGCGTCCCTGTTACCTTGCCACACTCTCGTGCAATGACAAGTGAATAAACACTCATCTTGGGAATAAAGTGTCTAGCATGGAAAATATTGGCCACCCCCTGCTGCTTCATGAGCGGTACGGGCACACAAAAAGGAAATTCATTTTGAAAATTAGAGTTGGCACATACAAATTTACTTGGAACAGCATGGAAATACCACATATAGGTAGGTATGGTGGACTCATTTCGCACAACTTGGTTGGATGAACAAGTAGTATTTCTACTTAGTACAAATGGAGGCTAGCAAATAGATTGAGAAGCGACCAACCAAGAAACAAAAACGATCATAAAAGAGCATTAAACATAAATAACACCGAATAATGCACCACAAGTAGGATATAACTTCATTGCATAACTATTGACTTTTGTGCTTGCATAGGGAATCACAAACCTTAACACCAATATTCTTACTAAACCATAATTACTCACCAACATGACTCACATATTATTATCTTCATATCTCAAAACTATTAAAAAGAATCAAGTTTATAATATCCAATGATCTTCATGAAAGTTTTTATTATATCCCTCTTGAATATCTATCACTTTGGTACTAGTTTCATATATTACCATTGCTACTAACAAAGCTCTCAAATAAATTTAAGTGAAGTATGAGAGAACATATTTCTTCAAAACAATTTTCATCTCTCAAAATAATATAAGTGAAGCAATGAGAGGGCATTTCTTTAAAAAATTACTAACTCTCAAAATAAGCTAAGTGAAGCATGAGAGCATATTTCTTCAAAATTAAAGCACCATCATGCTCAAAAAGATATAAGTGAAGCACTAAAGCAATTCCATAGCTCAAAAAAATTAAGTGAAGCACATAGAGCAATTCTAATAAATCATAGCATAATTTTGGCTCTCTCAAATAGGTGTGTCCATCAAGGATAATTGTGACAACTAAAAAGCAAAACAAGCAAATACTCATATAATACAAGACGCTCCAAGCAAAACTCATGATATGTGATGAATAAAAATATAGCTCCAAGTAAAATTACCAATGGTCGTTAGAAGAAAGAGGGGATGCCTTCCGGGGCATCCCCAAGCTTAGTTACTTGGTACTCCTTGAATAGTACCTTGGGGTGCCATGGGCATACCCAAGCTTAGGCTCTTTTCACTCCTTATTCCTTCATCCATCGTGATCTCACCCAAAACTTGAAAACTTCAATCACACAAAACTTAACAAAAACCTTCGTGAGATCCGTTAGTATAAGAAAATCAATATTTACTTTAAGTACTGTTGCAAACCCATTCATATATTTTTATTGCATTATACCTACTGTATTATAACTTTACCATGGCTAAAACCCTCCAGTATAGTCCATCGATTCATGAAAATAAGCACATAATGCAATGAAAACAGAATCTGTCAAAAATAGAACAGTCTGTAAAGACACGAATTTTACTCATACTTCTGTAACTCCAAAATTTCTGAAAAATTAGGAAAACGTAGGCAATTCATATATCAATCTTGTGTAAACAAATCAGAATTTTTTGTCACTTCAGTGATTTTTAACAATTCTGCTACTAGGCGTAAAAGTTTCTGTTTTTCAACAAGATCAAATCAACTATCACCCAAGCCATCCTAAAGGCATTGCTTGGCACAAAAATTAATTAAAACATAAAAAACACAATTATAACAGAGGCATAATTGTCTCAACACACAAAAACAAAAACAAAAAGGAAAAAAATATTTTATTCATTGGGTTGCCTCCCAACAAACGCTATCGTTTTATGCCCCTAGCTAGGCATAATGCATAGATTCAAGTATTGTCATCTTTAGTGTTTGCTACTTTATAAGTGTTTTCTCAAATCCGGGAGGCTCTTTGCGTTTCCTACTATTTTCTGGAAGTGATACCATTTTAAGACCTAAAATATCCAACCGCTTATTAAACAAGGTAATCAAAGTATTCATGCGGTTGAGATTTCCACTAATATTTTTGAGAGGTTCATTAGATTTTTGTAATGCAACTGAATTTTTCTGTATATCACCCAATTTGTCTAATATTTGAATCCCCCCTTGAGTGAAAGTAAATCCCTTGGGTGGTGGTGGAACTCCCAATATTCCCTCTATTATTTCATAAGCAGCATTAGCATCAATCTCAACAAAATTCTCTTTAGCAGCAAAATCCAAAAGTTGTCTATGATGCATGGTTAAACCTATATAAAAATTACGAAGCAAATTTTTTGCATCTCCTTTTATATTGCAAATACGGTAAGATTCCAATAACCTATAGCAAGCATCTTTCAAATTTTCTCCTTGTTTCTGTTTGAACTATAAAACTTCAAAATCTGGTGTCAAAGGAGGGGTAGTAGTACTAGACATAGTGACGGAGCAAACAAACAAAAGACCTAACAAGAAAAAGGCAAACGAAAAGAAGGCAAATATTTTTATGCATTTCGCAAAAGCATTTTTGAAGTGGAGGAGATGAAAACAAGAGGAAAATGGCAAATAAAGTAAATTGCAAAGAGATGAGATTTGAGATTGGGTACTTGGTAGATCTGGACGTGATCCTCCCCGGCAACGTCGCAAGAAATTCTTCTTGATTGCTTGTATCTGCGTTGGTATTTCCCCAAAGAGGAGAGGATGATGCAGCACAGCAACGGTAAGTATTTCCCTCAGTTATGAAATCAAGGTTATCAATCCAGTAGGAGGATCCACCCAAATTATGTAAACAGTACCTGCACACAAATAACAAATACTTGCAACCCAACGTGTAAGAGGGGTTGTCAATCCCTCCTAGGTATTGAAATAGATTAAATTGTATGAGATTGGTTGAATAGATCAAACAAAGACACAAAATAAAATAAATAAAGAAAAATTGCAGCAAGATATTTTTGGATTTTTGGAGTAATAGATCTGAAAATAATATGATAGGAAATAAACCCGAGGGTCGTAGATTTCACTAGAGGCTTCTCCCAAGAAAATAGCATACGATGGGTAAACAAATTACTGTTGGGCAATTGATAGAAAAGCAAATAATTATGACAATATCCAAGGCAATGATCATGTATATAGGCATCACGTCCAAGATTAGTAGACCGAAATGATTCTGCATCTACTACTATCACTCCACACATCGACCGCTATCCAGCATGCATCTAGTGTATTAAGTTCATGGAAAAATGGAGTAATGCAGTAAGAACGATGACATGATGTAGAGAGGATCTATTCATGTAGGAATAGACCCAATCTTTTTATCCTTAATGGCAAAGATACATGCGTGTCATGTCTCTTTCTGTCACTGAGATTGAGCACTGCAAGATTGAAGCCATCACAAAGCACCTCTTCCCATGGCAAGAAAAATCAATCTAGTTGGCCAAACCAAACCAAAGTTTCGGAGAAGAAATACGAGGCTATAACAATCATGCATAAAAGAGTTCAGATAATACTCAAATAATATTCATAGATAGAACTGATCATAAACTCGCAATTCATCGGATCCCGACAAACACACCGCAAAAAGTCATTACATCAAATAGATCTCCAAGAACATCGAGGAGAACATTGTATTGAAGATCAAAAAGAGAGAAGAAGCCATCTAGCTACTGCCTACGGACAAGTAGGTCTGTGGTAAACTACTCACGCATCATCGGAGGGGCAAGGGTGTTGATGAAGAACCCCTCCGTGATCATAGACCCCTCCGGCAGAGTGCCAGAGAAGGCCTCTAGATTGGATCTCGTGGTTCTAGAACTTGCGGAGGCGGAAACTATTTTCTCTCTGTTCCTTTAGGGTTTCTGGAATATTTGGGTATTTATAGAGCTGAGAGGCGTAGGAGAAGCCTCCCGTAGGCCCCACTACCCACTAGGGCGCGCCAGGGGTCTCTGGCGCTCCCTGGTGCCTAGTGGGCCCCACGGGCCTCCTTTGGTGCACTTCTTGGGCTCCCCTGGTGTCTTCTAGGCAGAAAAAAATCTCCAAAAAGTTTCGTGGCATTTGGACTCCGTCTGGTATTGATTTTCTGCGAAGTAAAAAACAAACAAAAAACAGCAACTGGCATTGGGCACTATGTCAATAGGTTAATCCCAAAAAATGATATAAAGTTGCTATAAAATAAATATAAAACATCCAAGATTGATAATATAACAGCATGAAACAATAAAAATTTATAGATACGTTGGAGACGTATCAGGTCACACCGTGGGTCAGCAGAAATAATTAATCTGCACACTAAAAACTCTAAGATGGCACATGCTGAAGTTGGTGGTCTCGTGATGACCACTACGTTGGTTTCAGATGTGATCTAGTGAGGATCACTATGGTAAGTTTGCAGTAAGGGTTACGTGGTAACCCGGGATGGTAAGTTGGGTCCGAGGGACCGAGGTCTTTGCACCACAAGCACTTCATGGATACTTCATCATGTTCATGCATTCAAACTTGATTAATGCCTTGTTATTGTTTGTCATATTTGCTTTGCTTGCTGTGAGCTTGTGAGTACATTCAAAGTACTCACCTGGCATGTCATGCCAGTTTCAGGAGAAGCCGTACCAGGAGTTGGAGTCGTTCCGTTCGTCGCGATCTAGGCCGTGTCCCAATAGTGTCCCTGTGAGATGGAGTTCCGCTGCGTCGTCTTTCCGCTGCCGCGTAGATGTTTTATTATCATCGAGGGCCATGTTCTGTCTACTAAATAATGTACATAAGTGCAGCCGCACCGTGTGTGCCGCTTGGTCTCGTTTCATCATGTATCCAACTTATGTATCCGCAAGAGATCAATAAAGTGGTTGTTTTCTGTACCAAGTTGTTGTGTATTGCCAGAAGATTTGATCTCTGGGCTGGCAATGCAAGGTAAACCGGTTGCTCTGAGCCAGGTGCCACAGTATCGGAGGTGTCCATTTGGAGATTAGCTGGTGCCAGCCACTTGAGTTCTTTAATGTTGAGAGATGGGGATTTTGTAATAATGTCGATGCTTGCACTAACTCTATGACTTTCTCCTATCTAATTTGATGAAAAGAAGCAAGTCTTTTGCTCTGTTAAAAAATAACAAGGATGGAAAGATGAGATATTGGACCATAAACCTTCAAATTATGAGCCATCCATGCATCCCTGGGGCTGAAACTTAAATAGCGTCTTGGCATGGACAGTGGCAACCATGTCAAGACGAAGATGGAGCCTCCATGCGACATTGCATCCGTCTATAGCACCACCCCTTCTAGGTACATATAAACTTAGCATCAAAAAACCAGACTATACAATGAGCATCGATCACAGGTTGTCCATGCCATGGTGCTAGATTTACTGCTGAAGGCGAGGGAAACCGGTGATATGACAGAAGGTGATGAGATGGGAAGGGTGCGGGTGCCTTCTTTCTGGGTTTAAAATTTCGGCAACATAATACTTTTGGATCTCCCCGAAATATCTGAAATGGAATTTTCAGTAATTATTTTGGAGTTATTCAAGTCAAAATTCACTCAATTCTTATAAGTTTTGATGAAATTTATATTTTATTTGAATCTAACCTAAATGTTGGTGGTAAAGTTTTATCATGAACCTCCTCCCTATTCACATTAAACATGTGTTAGTCAACTGACAACACCTGTATGACCGGCCGCATTGTTTGTAAATTGCCACATGCTTGTTGAGATAGGTGTAGATCACTACACTTAGCTTGGGCATAGTGGCGGTCTGGCAAAACTATAGGTTGGGTTGCCAGGGTTAAGACCGACTAACGATATTGTAATGGTAGCTCTCCCCTCCATTTCCAATTTATAATAGATCATGGAACCCATATAATTTATCCTGAATGACCATCATTACAACTTAATTACACGGATGGCCCTCGAAACATTTTGGAATCTCTAGGCCCCGATGGAGTGGCGCCACTTCAATTGGGGTCATTCAGAGAGTGTAAGCACCTCTAAGAGGATGTGGCGCCAATTATATTGTGTTTTATGGAGTTGCGCCATCCTCGTTGATGATGCTTGCACGAGCCATTATTTCTCTTGACAACGGGGCTAGATAACTGGTTTTTAGATACATGATATAAGATAAACTACACACCATGTATCACGTGGTTTCACGGCTCCAGAAGGTAAGCTACTATATTAAATACCTAAGTACTAGTAGATTATTGGTTCGAACCCCGCTAGTGTTGACCCCATTTTTTTGGCTCTTTTAGCTGTTTTGTGTGTGTGTTCTCGTTTCTATGGCAATAATATCTATAACGCTATTTGAGGATGCTCTATCTGCAAAACCATTTTAGGGTACCCTGTCTACAACGCCATTTGAGGAGCAACGACCATGCATTCCTTGTGTTCTCCTTGTTTTTTAATAGGATGTCATTTGTGTTCTCCTATTTTCTTAATTTAGGATGCCCTATGTGCGACGCCATCATTCCCAAAAGTTAGTTTATCCCTTGACTCTCAATGAGCGGATGCATTTTGACAACTTCAAAGCAGAAGCAGAATGATTGACAAGAGAAGATCTCCATGAGGGATTGCAATAGCCTTCAAATTTGGACTGTTTGTGCAGCAGGATCAAATGGGGACAAACTGAGATACCAAATCAAAAATAGCAAACAACCGGATTCTAAAGGAAACAACTTTGGTCTGGATTTCCCTGGCTACTACACCATACTTTTGGAGTGACGGAATCGATTCCGGCACATCTCAGGTAGGGGGTCCCAAGCTGGTAGCCTAGATGCGATGGTAACAAGGAAACGAGGTTTTACTCAGGTTCGTGCTCTCCGAAGAGATAAAACCCATGTATTGCTTGTGTTGTATTGATTTGGATAGGATAGAAAGTGCATGTTAATCTACCACGAGATCAATGATCTAAGTTGTAATATGTTTATTGGCGTCTTCTATCGACTATCCTAGCATCGGCTTATATAAGATGTCGGAGGTCTAGGATTACAGAAGTCCTAGCCGACCATGTCAGTGGAGAGGAGTCCTCCACGGATAAGGAGTCCTTGTTTTTAACGGCAAGGCTTGTTGATTTTCCTTATAGATCTCTATGGACTACCCAAAAGTGGCCCACGATGGAACCGACAAGGAGGTCCTCGGTCCAGCCCACCTGACAGGGAGTCGACATGGTAAGAGGCCCCTTAGCCGGGACACCGTCGGCGAGCACCTCCATGATGCCAAGAAACCCAAGGGGGGTGCATGCGAACCACGAAGCCCATCACAGATCCTAAATCTCAAAACCTTTCACTCACCTTTATCCCATCCTATACCTCAATCCGGAAATAATTGTGGAGAAATAGATAAAAATGGATGTATCTAGAACTAAAACACATCTAGATACATCCATTTCTCCGACAAGTATTTCCGGACGGAGGGAGTATTTTGTTAGTTAGATTTCTGGTCAAATTTAGGCTCAAATTTAAACTGACTAATAAATCCGAATGGAGGAAGTATATCCTAAACCTTAGGGCTAGAAATAACGGTTTGTGCAAGCTCCGCCAACGAGGATGGTACAACTCTACAAATCGTCAATATAGTTGGCGATGCCCGTAGTGGATAGTATCATAAGTTAGTATCATGCATATGACACTAGTTTATGGTACTAACTTTGTAATGCCTACTATCATAGATTAGTATTTTAGATTACCTTATTTATTGACATGCATGACACATAGTAATATAGCATTTGTTATGATACAATATCATGATATACTAATACTCAACTCTCTTTTTCTTTATTTAATTCTATGTCATCTTATCGAAATTGCTTAGTTGACATGCATGATATACTAGATATGATACTCACGTTAAGGACAGCCTAACACCCTCTCAAAGACGTCGATACAATTGGCCACTCCTTCAGAGGACATAAATGCAAATAAGTGTTTCCAGAGACTAGCAGTGCAACTACGTTGTAATGAGCAGTGGCGGAGCCACCGTTGTATGGTTGGGTGCAGTTGAACCCAATTGACCCCATCAATCGTGAACTGCATCAGTGGATAGGGTAAAAAGGCCCAAAATCCCATAAGTAAATTGCCTTGGTGCCCAGAACTATACCTAGGTCTCCCAGTCATGGACTGTACTCGTCATGATTCCTAGCCAGTAGCCGCCACGCCTTTTACTCGTTCAATTCCCCAACTAACCTCTGGCCTCTCTCCTATCGTCTCTTCTCTTCGTCCATCCCTCAATCGTCGGACCCCAGCGGCAAGCCATCATCAATTCTATTCCAAATTGAAGGTACTGACTAGTGAGATCACATCGTCACATTTTTCCCTCTTGCGTATGTTCTGTATAGCATAATAGTCTGGTATGAAAACATTTTAGCCCTAGTTTGCTAAAGTAAATCACCGACTTTGATTGATCTAGACAATGGAACAATATTTTTCAAACAGAAATCGATCACCAAATCAAGACATTGATGCAGACATATTAAGGTGACCCTTTAGGCAAAATTCATCAAATGACATTGCAAGTAGTCTTCTCACGCCTTGGAGAAATTGATTTAGATCAGTTGCCATATGATCCAAAGGATCGGCCAAGAATTTCGTAACACTACAAGAATCAGCTAATTTGCCGTCTGCCATAGCAGACGGCAAAGAACCGGCAAACACTTCCAGCACTGAAAGTCACGGTAATGACCTTGTTTGCCGTCTGCATAAAGAAAGCGGAAGGCAAAGAAGTTTGCCGTCCGCTTTCCTGGCCAAGCTGACGGCAAAGATCATGGACGGCAAAGAATAGCTGTTAGCCCCGTTAGGTGGCTAACGGCAGACTTTGTCGTCTGCCGGCGGACGGCAAACTTTGCCGTCAACCATATGACGACAGCAGACCCGTGGCTAACTGTCACTTATGTTAGTCTTTGCCGTCTGCCAGGCTGGTCTTTGTCGTCTGCCAGCAGACAGCAGAATGACCAAATGGTCAGACCTGATGCTCCCAGGTTGCACAGGTTGCTGGCACGTGGCACCTTTGTCGTCCGCCTACCGGCGGCAAAGGGCTTTGCCGTCCGCTGGCAGACGGCAAAGTGCCTGTATTGCCACTGTTTTGTTTGTTTTCTGTTATTTCCCTGCATTTTCAAAACACAAATATGATATATATATATATATATATGTATATATATAGCAGCCCATCAATGCATAGGCCATGTATCCAACATCTAGCAGTCCATCAATGCAAGAGAACACATAGGGTATTAAAAGATCCAATACATACATAGTTTCACGGAGTTCATCCATATATACGTACATAGTTTCACATTGTTCATCAATACAAATCAAAACAAAAACTAAACACTAGCAGTCCATCAATGCCAGCTTCCATGAAGTGAATTAAACCTGCAAAAATGGGAGTAAGAAAGTTAGAAGAAGAAGAAGAAGAAAACTGGAAGAAGAAGAATAAGAATAAGGAGTAGAAGATGGAGATAAAGAAAGAAGAGAAAAATGAAGAATAAGAATATATTTTCTTCTTCTCTCTTTTTCTCATCTTTCTTCTTCTCTTCTATCTTTTTATCCTTTTTCTTCTCATTCTTCTTCTTTTATTCTTTATTTTTCTTCTCTTTCTTCTTCTATTCTTTCTTTTTCTTCTCTTCCTTGTTTTTCTTCTTCTTATTCCTTATTTGTGTCATTTTAGAGCTAACTTAGGTATTTATGCCATTTTAGAGCTAACTAAGCTTATTATGTCATTTTGAAGGAAAATAAGGTAAGTATAGGTCATTATTGAGCTAACTTAGGTAATTATGCCATTTTTTACCTAACTAATCTTATTATGTCAATTTGGAGGAAAATAAGGTAAGTATAGGTCATTTTTTTTGCTAACCTAGGTAATTATGCCATTTTTGAGCTAACTAAGCTTATTATTTCAATTTGGAGGAAAATAAGGTAAGTATAGATCATTTTTGTGCTAACTTAGGTAATTATGCTATTTTTGAGCTAACTTAGGTACTTATAGGTCATTATTGAGCTTACCAAGCTTATTATGTCATTTTGGAGAAAAATAAGCTAAGTATATGACATTTATGAGCTAACCAAGGTTATTATGCCATTTTTGACCTAACTATACTAATTATGTCATAAATGAACTAAATAAGCTAATTATGTCATTTTGGAGGATAATTAGCTAAGTATGTCTTTTTGGGGGAAAATAAGCTAAGTATGTGGCATATTAGGACTAACTAGCATGTACGAAGCTAAGTATGCATTTGTTAAGCAAAACACTAGAGAAAACTTACCGCCGTCGTCATCACGGAGGTCAAGCACCGGGGTTGGTCTGGCCGTCAGCTGGAGAAGGTTGCCCTGGGGAAGGGGTGTGCGATGCGGCTCGGGAGTTATGCTGCACCAAAGATCATCTGCAATGTCTCGTTAGCATGATGACACTCAAATGTTAAGACTAGTAATTAATGACCATTCAAATGAAACTCGTCGTTCCCGCTGCAGTAATGACTGGCATCGGCGGAGAGGTCTGACCAGTCTTCTCGCACACAGACTGCACATTTGGTTTTGACGAGTCACTCATATTAGTTAGTAATGAAACGAATATTACGTGCATGATTTAGCTAATATGCAGAAGAAACTTACCACGAGGAGCTCGTACATGGCCCGGTGAGCCACCTCATTCCGTGCCCTCTCCTCCTCCAACAACCTAGCCGTCTTCTCCTCCGCTTGCAGTTCCTTCTCCGCCGCCACCCGGTCCCTCTCCTCCAGAAGCGCCTGGGTTGTTGCTCTCTCTTTTTGAAGAGCAGCCTGCAACACCACTCCTCGTTAGCATTGTAATCATCGATGGCCGCACACACAATAATGAAGGAAAGATATTTGAGTCCGTATAACTAACCTCGATGGCGAGATCGACTGGCCGTGGACGAGTCCTTATCTCAGGACAGGAGCTCGTTTGGCGCGCCTTGATCTCCGGGAGAGTGAAAGGACAACGTATCAGTCCATCTCCCATGGCTATTGAGCCATGGGGCCTCCCGCCACCAGATATCATCAGCGGCTCTGGATCAGTAGGATGCTGGCTCGGGTTATAGTCCTCCCCTTTCCTCGCCTTCACCTCCTCGTTGTACCTCATGAGCTTGTGGTGGGAGGAGATGTTGGTGAACTTTTCTGGATGAGCGAGGTCAGACTCAGAGAATGCCTTGGCCTTCTTGTACGAGGCAGTATGGGCAAGTTGAGATTACATACAGATATTTAACTGCGGGCCTTACAAGCCACCAGCTAAGTTGGATTATCCATGGAGAGAAATTTGAAGACCGTCAACGGTGATTTAATGATGTTAAAGAAAAGCTGCGCAATAAAAAATGGTTGATCGGTTTATAAATGATTGTCTAATTTGCCATGGGAAGAAATATATGTTTTCTACCATTCTTAATGATCCATTGTTTGGTCTTTTTAAGATAATGAGAAAAATAAAAAGGGGACACTCTAAAATGTGAGCGGCTTCACAATTTGTTTTTGGCTTGATGGTACTTATACTAAACTTTTCAAACTAACTTGTCTTTTTTTTACTGTTTTCAGAAAGATGAGGAGCTACACCCGAGTTATGAAGTTATTTGGGTACTACTTTATTTATACTCTCTTCATCCGAAAATACTTGTCTTTAAAATGGTTAAAATGGATGTATCTATAACTAAAATAAGTCTAGATACATTCATTTCTAGGACAAGTATTTTCGGACGGAGGGAATATCTAATAAACAAGTGGTTTTATAATTTCACCCAACCGGTATGTCTTACACTCTTCAAGTTTGAGCATAAGAAATATGTGGTAAATACTATCATATTTCTATTGGTTAGGTTAATTTTGGTGGCTCTAATTTGTATCAAATCATCACGAGTCAACAAGTGAACCCAAGGACTAAATTTTCTGGCTCCGTCCCTGGTAATGAAGGTCATTTAGGACAAGCCTCTTCAACCATCCACGGTGTTTCAGCTTATCCAGCATGTTCGCAGCACAAGGTTAACTTCATGAATGACACACGAAATATAAACTACAGGATTCAGACCCCGTCCCGAATCTCCTACTCTGCCTTATCAGTTGCTCTCATCCTGTCTCATAAAGGAGAAACTTGCGCCCAAGTTCTGCCGACTCTAACAACGTAATCACATACCCACGGTACAGTGTAATCCTAATCTCCTATTCGTTTTCACACTAGTCTAGTCGTTGGCTCCGCTCAGCTCTGCATGACTGCATCAAAGTTAAACACGCAGGATTTTGGTTACTAGCCGTGACTCAGCTCTGCGTCAATCAAAGTTATAAATGCAAGCTACTCGGTTCACCAAAGCGTGCAGACACTTACTAGTCGAGGTTGCAGAGTGCGAACCTGCGTACTCAGCTAGCTAGAAATATACCAGAGTCTGATCGATGGAGATCACGAGCAGCACGATGCTAAAGCCGGTGTACTCGGTGCCGCACCCGCTCGTCGGCGAGAAGGTCCCACTGACCGTCTTCGACCGCGCCGCTGTGGACGCCTTCGTCCCCACAGTGCTCGTGTACCCCGAGCCGGCGCCGTCCAACGAGGCGGTCACGGATGGACTCATCAGGGCCGTCGCAGCATACCCCCACCTAGCGGGGCGCCTCGCCGTCGACAACCACGGCCGGCGCTTCCTCCACGTCAACAACGAGGGCGTGCTTTTGATCAAGGCCACCGTCCCGGTCGACCTGGCGGACGTGCTCGTCGACGGCCGCATGGCCGCAGACGTTGAGGACCTCTACCCTACGATACCAGAGGTATTTACATGATTTTGCTTCTGCCACAACTCACGTCACATGCATGCATGCACTAAGAACGTGCATGGCCGCTGCAACCGCTCATCCGATTTTATTTTATTTTATTTTTTGCCTATATGCAGGAGAGAATTGGGGTGGCGCTGCTGCAGATCCAGCTCAACAGGTACAAGTGCGGTGGTCTCGTGGTCGGCATATGCTGCCACCATCACACCGCCGACGGCCACTCCATGAGCATGTTCTTCACCGCGTGGGCGACGGCGGTGCGCGAGGGTAATTATAAGGACTTCACCACGCCGGCCCCATTCCTCGACCGTGCGACAACGTCCGTGCCTCGAAGCACGCCGACGCCGGTGTTCGACCACCGCCACCGGTCACGGGAGTTCACGACTGGAGACCGAGACTCCTACGCCATCGTCCCCATGGACAGGATCAAAAACCTCACGGTGCACTTCACGGCGGAGTTCGTCGCCGACCTCAAAGCCCACGTCGGCGCCCGCTGCAGTACGTTCCAGTGTCTCCTCGTGCACGTCTGGAAGAAAATCACGGCCGCGCGGGAACTGAAACCGGAGGAGTTCACCAAGGTGAGGGTGGCCGTGAACTGCAGGGGCAGGGCCAACCCGCCCGTGCCGATGGACTTCTTCGGGAACATGGTGCTCTGGGCTTTCCCAAGGCTTCAGGTCCGGGACATCCTGAACTCGAGCTACGGCAGCGTGGTCGGCGCCATCCGCGACGCCGTGGCACGCATCGACGAGGAGTACGTGCAGTCCTTCGTGGACTTCGGCGGAGTGGCAGATGCAAACGGGGAGGAGCTCGTCGCGACGGCGGCTACTGACGGCACGATGTTTTGCCCGGACGCAGAGGTGGACAGCTGGCTGGGGTTCAGGTTCCATCAACTCGACTTTGGCACCGGGGCACCGTCCGCTTTCATACCGCCGGACTTGCCTATTGAGGGGCTCATGATCTTCGTGCCGTCACGCAAGGCGAACGGCGGCATCGACCTCTTCATTGCCGTCGCGGAGGAGCACGTGGCAGCGTTCGAGGAGATCATCTACTCCTTGGATTGATTTACCCAGCTGGGCATGTTTGCTTCGCTTGCATCATTGCATGCATGTCATAAAGAACGTGGTAAAGAAATGTTCGTTATGTAGTAAAAAATGTTTATAGTGTATTTTGGAAATATCTGCTGTATATTCAGAAATGTTCATTGTGTATTCAGAAAGTGTTGGTGTATTTCTTTAAAATGTTCATGTAATTAAAGAAATATTGAATTAATTTTTAAAATGTTCGCGCAGTTTTACAAATTGTTCGTGCCTTTTAAAAAAAATGCACATGTAGTTTCAAAATGTATTCACGGATTAAAAAATAATCAAGTACTCAAAATGTAAACAAAAAAAGGAAATAAAACACAAAAAAGGAGGGAAAGAAAACAAATGGGAAAATAAAACCAACAGAATAAAATGGGAAAAAAGGAAAACAAACAGAATGAAAAAAGTAAAACTGAAAAGCAGACAAAAACCATGTCCTCAAAAGAGTCAACCAAAAGTTGTTCCCATAAAACCTCCCCGCTACTAGGTCACAACCCACATGGGGTTAGCGCTACTAGGTCACAACCCATATGGGGCTAGCTCGCTAGCGCTTGCTACGGGCGATATATAACATTAATGGTTGGGCGAGTGCTTCAGTTCGCTTGAAAAGCTTCTAATGGGGTGGCCGATGGCATGGCCCTTAATTTAACAATTTGTAAATAAAAAAGCATTTTTGTTCATTTTGTCGAGAAGTCATATAACATTGAACACACCTAAGGAGTTAAAGCAAATGTAATTTCAGACCATTTGAGCTTCATTCTCGGTTGTTCCTTCATCAAAACAGACGGGCGCATCAACACGCACCATTATGTTGTAGTCACTCTTATTGCAGAATTATATTTCCGCACATCAGGCATTATTTATTGGGACAAGTAAATATGTAAGGCAATTTGATTAGGCTAAAAAATTAAGGAACAGGTAAAGGAGGAGGGGATGTCATCACCAATAGCATGTCTTCTGAAGACGAGGACATTTTGCAGTCGTCGTTGCACTCATCCATAGTCGTGTAGCAGAAAACATTTACCAAACAACAGAAGCAATCTCCACTAGAGGTGCATCGATCATGAGTTACATGAATGCATAGCCCACTTGGTAAATTGATTTTCCCGCTATCCATGCGACCCATGATTCGGCCTATGGAATAAGAAACGAACAATTGTTATGCGACTATTTTAGAGTAGAAAAAATAAATGCGCAACAGATTAGACAAAAACGAAAGAAAAAAAAAGGCCTTCACTTGCTATACTACATACTTCGAGGAGACGTGAAAAAAGTTAAATCCAATTGGTGTGCTTACACTGAGCAACGGTAGCAGAGTAGTGCTAGTGTGTACTTGTCCATACCCCGATCCGGATACAGCACTAGCTAGGCACATGGTTTAGAAAACCGGACCGGAGCGGCGGTTAGACCAGAAAAACCAGAACTGGCGCCTCTACTGGTTTTTAAGCTAAAAAGACCGTCCTGCAATTAGACGGAAAAACCATGTAAACCAACCGGTTTTTACATGAACCGACGGTATAAAACCGGCAGTTGAACCAGTGCCACACACAAAAATAGAAAAATAACCCGTGTTGAAGAAAATTAAAACCCAGGATGCTAGATATAGGTGCGTACGTTGCACCTTTGGCCCAATAACCATCTTGGCTGGCCAACTTTCTAGTCAAATCCATGTAAATGATTGGATTTTACATCTATCTAGTACGACACTAGTACACAAAATATATTGTTTATGGTATAAAAAACCAGACATCAAACCGGTGAACCGGCGGTCCGACCGATAAAAACCTGAAGCGGCGGCCTCACCGCCTCGATCACCGGTTCGGTTTTCTAAACTATATGGCTAGGCAGGCACTCGATCACTTTGGTTGTCGATTGACGAGAAATATTTGTTCTTACAATACTAGTACTCGCGGGCTTCAACAGATGACTCGAGCGTATATAGAGAGAGATTGAGAGAAGGGAGATCCGGCAGGTGCTATAACTCATCCTGATCCCGTGCAGGCAACAAAATTGGAATTATTTAGAGTATCTTTCCATAGTATGTACGAATTGGTGGCACAAATCAAGTACTAAGATTATTTACCTCCTTTTCTACACAAGTTTCCAAAATTTGGTGGCAAAATACAGATGCCGGTTAGGAAGTTATCGCTGATTTCTCGAATTCGGAGTATTTCTACATTTTCCGAATTATCACTCTCTTGTATGGAATATTGTAGTACATCAGCAGGAGATGACCGAGCACGTATAGGGTAACTAAGGGATCGATCTCACGCACCTGGCGAGTGCTTCCCGGCGGTGGCCGAGACGCCGCGGGCGGCTGCAGGCGTGTTGGAGATGGTCTTGAACCAAGCAGGTTTCCTCGGGCACTGGGCCGTCGTATCTCTACTCTACCAGCTAGCTATGTCCAGACGGCATCGGGACAAGACACTATACTTTCCAACCACAGAGTGAAGTCTGTTTAAAATCTTGAGATTGTAGAGCTCGTTGAAAATATACCCTACCAAAATCAGCAAATAAAAATGAATGAGAAAAAGGAAAACAAACAAAAAAATAAAATGTAAAACCAAAACCCTGACAAAACCTTGTCCCCGAAAAAGCCAACCAAAAGTGGTTCAGGTAAAACCTCCCCGCTACTCGCAGCCTACATAGAGTAGAAACGTAAAACATAAGAAAAATAGAAAAAACATAAGAAAGAAAAGAAAACAAAAAAGAAACACAAACCATGAGGAGCGCCTAAGCGTCATCCCATGTACAACGCTTCAGGTGATTTTTCTTAAGAAAAGGGATTTCCCAACCCCATTTATTAAAAACGAGGCAGCAAAGCACCTACTGTTTACAGCGTTCAGGGTAGCCTAGAGTAGTTACATTAGATAAGACACAAGCTCGCACTGGTTTTGCAAGCAAAAGTATAGAAACCACAACCAATCCAGACGAGCAGAAACAAACCACATCTTGCCTATTACAATTTCAGTTGCATATCCGTCGGTATGAGCTCTCAAGTACGCAGGTCGCTGCTCGACCGGCTCGTACTCCCTCCGTAAACTAATATAAGAGCGTTTAGATCACTACTTTAGTGATCTAAACGCTCTTGTATTAGTTTACAGAGGGAGTACATTGGTAAGATCAGACCCATGCAATTCTCAAGAGCTCGCCTCTTTGCCGATTCAGGAGGAGCAAACATCTCCGCAATAGAGCAGAGTGCTAATCGTCGCATAATGTTCTTCATTGATCTAACATGCTTGCTCTTCCTAGTAAGACCCGAACGTCTTGTCATACCAATCTAAAATTCATTATGGATGGTCTACAAACTCCACAAGGAAGCAACACGGAACATATTCAACATCAAGTTGTCTACTACAACATCATAAGGCGGATAACATCCTTGTCCCAGATTGGTTAGAAAACGAATGAAGCTTTAGATCTAGCAAACTAACCATGACAGCTTGTCTTCACCAAGGAACTCCATCAGTAGAAGATGAGGATCTCAAGTCTCCGAACTGTTTCAAATCGCCGCCCCAAGTAGGGCTAGGCAAAAAAATTGAGTGCGATAGCAAGGCGGCAACAAACATGGGCGGCTTGGATGGAGACGAATGATGGGATTTTCCTGATATTTACGACTATGCGGGGATGCGAACTATCCATGTCCAATTAAGGTTGGAAGTTTCGATAAAAAATTTAAGGTTGGAACACTTTGGAACACACTGCAAACCCGTCAAGGCCTGAACTAAGACATCGCTTGGTCCATGAAGGACATGACGCGTTTTGTTCTATCCTCCCGCCAGAGCTATATATCACCCGTTGCAAAGCAGAGCTCTGTCTTGTCTCCGGCGGGCACTCGACTAGGCCGACCCTTTATTGTAGCTTATTTTTTTGTTTCCACAGTTTTGCACGGCTTTCTTAGATTTTTCTTTGTTTTTTCGTTTTTCTTCGGTTTCCTTTGTTTTTCTACGTATACATTCTTTTTTTTAGTTTTATTTATTTTTAGAGAAAAGGCCAGAGCCCGACTTTATAAATAAAGCCACTAGGCAGAGTACATCAAACAGCCATAGCAACACGCACAGAAAAGTATCAACGCCCAAGAAGTTTAGAAAAAGCAAACGTACATGGCTCCCAGGCCAGTACACGGCACGCAGGCCGGAGACTAAGGAAGAGACGACAAAAGGGCCACCAAGTCCTAGCCACCAGAATGAAGCTGCAGAAGAGAATTCGCAGTAGCTCGGATCTTGGAAGACATGACATCAAAAGCATCCCGGTCCGCCTCCTTAGTCAATAATCTCCACTGCTGCAAGAATATGCATGATTTAAATAAGCAATCAGAGGGTTTAGCAGGAAAGATATGCTCGATGGTAAATTTGTTTCTAGTGGTCCAGAGGGTCCAACAAATGGCCGCAAATCCAACCCAGAACAATCTCCTCTCGGCCCCAACCAAGTTAGAGGCCAACAGACGAAGATCTGAGAAGGAGGCAGGCCGCCACGTAACATTAAGCCAGGACCTGATACAGCACCAAAAAAGTTTAGCCAAGACACAGGTAAAGAAGATGTGGTATGTATCCTCTCTAAGGCCACACAAAGCACAGCAATCGGAGCCCGGACCGTTGTGCTTACGGATCTGGTCAGCCGCTAGAAGCCGCCCCCTAAAAGCTTGCCACATAAAGATCTTAATCTTAGTGGGGATGCGAGCCTGCCAGATCACCTTGAATTTGGAAGTAGTAGAGCCAGAAATAAGCTTGGCATAAAGCGATTTAACAGAGAAGCAACCAGACGAATTATGGGGCCAAATCACCAAGTCCTCCTCCTCCGAGAGCACGGGGAAGAGGGCAACAAGGCACTGCCAATCTTCCAACTCTGCAGGAGAAAGGGACCGACGAAGCGCTAGATCCCAGTTGTTTGCGGAGATCTCGGAGATAGAGATCTCAGGGTTAGGGCAAAAGGAAAAGAGAACCGGAAAGGAGACCGCCAGCGGTGCCGTACCGTACCACCAATCGAGCAAAAAACGCGTGGACCTACCATTGTGAACAATAAATTTGACGAGGGATTTGAACACCGGCCGAAGTTTAACAAGGTCTTTCCAAAATTGAGACCCGCCCACATCCGGGGCAAACATAGGGCTGGAAGTAGGGAAATACTTAGCTTTGAGAACGTTAAACCAGAGAGGATTCTCAGAATTAGTCATGATCTTCCACCACCATTTAATGATAAGGCACTTGTTCATAACCAAGGTATTGATAATGCCCAACCCCCCAAGGTTTTTGGGTCTGCAAATGTGCTCCCATTTCACCATCCTATATTTGCGTTTATTATCAGCTGCATTCCAGTAGAAAGCACCCCTGTGCTTGTCAAACCCGGCATGGGTTCCGATAGAGAGAAGATAGAAACCCATCAGGTACATAGGAAGGGATGACAGACAAGCATTAGTTAGGCCAACTTTGCCAGCCTGAGAGTTGTATCTGCCCCTCCATGGCATGACATGGTTACCCACCTTGGTAACCGCAGGAGCAAAATCTTTTGCCAATAATTTAACAGAAGAGATGGGCAGCCCAAGATATTTTAGAGGGAAGGAGCCTAAGGAGCAGTTTAGCAGTTGAGAAACGCGCAGGGCCTCCGCGTCCGACACCCCAGTGACGATCACTTCACTCTTAGCAAAATTGATCTTGAGCCCCGATAAGGCCTCAAAACAGAGAAGGAGGAACTTAAGGTGAGAGAGGCAAGCGTCATTCAATTCGACCATAATAATCGTGTCATCAGCGTACTGAAGGTGAGTGATACCCTCCGAAATGAGGTGAGAGCTGACAGGGGAGATGTGCCCGGCTGCAGCAGCCCTGGATAGAATGTTGGAGAGAGTATCTGCAGCGAAGTTAAACAGGATAGGGGAAGCCGAGTCGCCATGCCTAAGGCCCCTGGAGTTACGGAAGAAGTTGCTTAACCTGCCATTCAAAGACACCGCCGTGTGAACTCCAGGCACTAATTGCATGACCCTGTGGACAAAGGCTTCTTCAAAGCCTTTTGCCAGAAGGACCTGCCGAAGAAACTTCCAACTAACCGAATCATAAGCTTTCTCAAAATCCAACTTAAGAATAACTGCCTTGCTACCTCTCTTACGGATGTCATGGATGATTTCGTGAAGACATAAAACCCCATCCAGGATGAATCGCCCTTTAACAAAGGCAGATTGGTAAGGAGAGAGAGTACGGTGAGCAACAGGTGAGAGACGAGTGGCAAAGCCTTTGGCAGGAAATTTTGCGAAGTTATTAATAAGGGAAATAGGTCTGAATTGGGAGATCAGGTCCGCGCCCTTGACTTTAGGAATGAGGGTAATAATAGTGTAGTTAAGCCTGGAAATATCAACCATTCCCAAACAGAACCCTTGAATCACAGCACACACCAAAGTGCGCAGCTGGGGCAGAATTTCCTGAAGAAGGGAATGGAGAAGCCGTCCGGGCCCGAAGCCGAATTAGCATTGGCCTTGTTAATAGAGTCCAAGATCTCCTCCTCAGACAGGGGAAGCATCAAGGCTTCATTTTCCTTAGCGGAAACCTTAGCATCGTCGTTCCAAAAAGATGGGGCAATCATAAACCCAGAATCCGGTTTGGCCGAGAGGAGGGAGGAGAAGAAATCTACCACATGGGCCATAATGAGGTTCTGGTTCGTGGTACTAACCCCATTAATGAGAAGGGAATCAATCGTGCAGCGTTTATGCCTCCCATTGGCTATAGCAAAGAAATAAGCAGTGGGAGAGTCACCCTTTAACAGCCAATTAGTTGTGCCCCTCTGGCGCCAATAGATCTCAGCCTGTCGGTACAACTGAACCAAGGTCTCCTCAAGGGAGAAGCACAGCGCCCACTCCTGGTCCGAAAGGCCCGGCCCATCGGCCTCCAAGTCCAGAGAGCTGATCTGCCCCGTTAAGAGAGCCTTGCTCTTACGCTCCTCAGCAGTGTGGTTGCAAGCCCAACCATGAAGAAATTTGCGGAGAGAGTAAGAGCAATGATGCCAGTCATCCATCGGCCCAAAGGAACGCCTGTCCGCAGAGAGCAAGGCTGAAATCTTAGAAGAAAGCTGGTCACAGAAGCCCTCTACCAGGAGCCAAGAGGCATCAAATTGGAAGCAGGGGTGATAGGAGATTGGAGCCCATCGTCAAGGATGAGAGGAGCATGATCAGAACCCACAATGGGTTTAGCTTTGAGCAGGGCACGGGGAAACAAAGTATCCCAACTTGGACAGACGAAAACGTGATCAAGAACCGATCGGATGGGGGAAATTTGGTGATTCGTCCAGGTGAACCGAGAGCCCACCCTAGGGATCTCTCGGAGAGCACATTGGCTGATAAAATCATTAAAGGCATCTGCAAGGGGCCAAGAGAAATTAGTAGTGTTCTTATCTGCCAGTGAGCGAAGCAAATTAAAGTCCCCATCAACCAGGAGGGGAATAGAGCACGATTATATTTTGATGGATAGTTCGTCAAGGAATAAGGAAGAGAGGGAGTGATCCGCCGGACCATAGACTACCATGACCTCCAAAAGGGTGTTCAGCTGACGATGGTGCACAACAATACTGGCCCAGAAGATACCATGATCAAACGCCACAAAGTCAAAAACATCCCGTTTAGAACCGATGAGAATACCACCAGAATGGCCAGATGAGGGAAGAAAGTTCCAATCAAATCTGTCAGCTCCCGAAACTGCGGCAAGCTCATTAGGAGAGAAGGAGCTTTTGAAAGTTTCAACTAAACCGACCAAATCAATGTTGTCTCCTCTGACCACGTCTCTTAGTTGATCTCTACGCCCCCTAGCGCAGAAACCCCTAATATTCCAAAATAGAGCCCTCATCTTATCGATAAATTTTTTATGCAGAGGCTTGACCTGCAAGGGGTCATGCAGGATTTGGCACGCTTAGAAGCACCCTTTTTGACAGGAATAGGAGGAACCTGGCCCGTACCAGCCTCCTCAGAGGCTCCTTCGGCCACAACCGAAGGAGGGGTCGGGGCGGCCGCAAGCTCCTTAGCTTTGGCAATGGCGGCTTGGGCCACCTCATTGGCCCTAACCAGAGCGAGCATGGCAGAAGGGGACCCAGCTCCACACTCAAAAGAAATGCCCACATCTGACAGCACCTTAAACAAATGATCATCCGATTACGAGGGAAGCACCAACCGAACAGGGGAACTAGGAGAAGCAACAGGGACAAGTGGGGTGGGAGATGTACCTGAGGGGGGAAGATCTCTGGTCGCCGCCCGACGCGCCGACTTGTCAGCCACCCGCTCCCCGCTGTCCCGGACCCGGCCACTCTTGCGAGCGGTGGAGGACGGGGACCGGATAGGCGTGGCACGGCCCACCAGAGGGGGAGACGACGGGCCGGAAGCAGCGCCCATGTCAGCCTCCAAGCGGCGGCACAGGCCCGCCGTGGACTGCTTGGTGCCAGCCGAACCCTGCTCCGAGCCGAGAACTTCCGGACCGATGATTTTCTCTTGGACACGCGGTCAACAGCGCCCGGAGGCGGGGAGGTCCTCGATGCCAGAGAGCAAGGGCGAGCTAGGGCGGAACGGAAGGTTGGAGCAGACACCCAAGGCCGGCGTGCCCGTCGGGATGGGGCCACCCGTAGCCACGGCCGCCTGCCCCTTCGAGCCAGCCGTGTCCTTCTGCGCACCATCCAGCGGAGCGTTGTCCTTGAAAAGCTCGCGGGATTCGGACCCCATGCCATCCCATTCTGAACGCATGAAGTGAGGGTTCGCTCGGGCTGGGCGCCCCCGAGGCATCCCCCCCATGTTTGTCAGATGGGGAAGGCCTAGGCAGAGGAGGAGGAGGTGGAGCTTGGAGGTTCGTCGTGTCCTCGACACGGACGCGTAGACGGAAACCATCAGCAGAGGGGAAGATATCAACAGCGCCACGGACACACAAGGGGTCAACACACCAAACTTTGAGACGAGCAGGGCCAAGGATCTGAAGAGAATCGAGGTCAACCATAATGGGTTTGCCAATCAGCACGCCAAAAGCCATCAAGAACGCAGAAGAATGCAGGGCAGGAGGGACATCATCGACAAGGGCCCAAACATCAGAGAGCGAGGGGATCGCTTTGGAGCCATTGGACGCGGCCTTGACGGAGACGACAAGTTGGTTAAGAGGTAGCATGAAGCTAGTGCACGAGGAGATCATTTTAAGACTTTCTTTGGAGGGAAAAACAGCCGCAAACTCAAAATCAGAGAGCTGTCGGATCTTCCAGTCCCAACCACCATCATCCCAGAGTTTAAGCTCATCGAGAAGAACCTGGGGAGAGATCTTTTGGTCTCTGACAAAGATAATGGTGGCGTTGGACAGGGCAGGGTTAACAGCCACCTGAGGGATCTCACTGTCGAGCGCGAAGAAGGAACACCCTGGCAGACCAAGACCGTAATGCATAAAAGAAGCAGGTTTGCGGCGATTTTGGCACTCCACAGTGAGGTGCCCCTCGTCCCTGCAGATGAGGCAGAAGGGGGGATTGAAGCATTGGGACTGGAAATGGCCTGGCTGATGGCAGGCGAAGCAGGTGAGGTTAGGGTTGGGGTTAGGGGGTTGGGCTGAAGGAAGCGGGCGAGCTGAAGAGGGTGGAGGAGGAGGAAGGATGTCGTCGCCCTGACCAGCCGAAGACGAGCCAGGACCTGAGGGGGGAGGGCGACGACCGAAGGGGGCGGAGCCCGAACCACCACGCGGCAGGGGACGAGCACCAAAGCCCGAGGCCGCCCCCGACGCACGGGCAGCGCCACGGGCAGGGGCCAGCGGCCCGCGAGGGGGAGGAGGTGGGCGACAGAGCCCGAGGCGCCGCCCGCCGCCGCCGCGGCCTCCCACGGACCCCCGCCAGAACCGCCAGATCTGGGCACCTCCGAGCCCGCCGCCCGAGCACTCTCGTCGCGCTGCAGCCACTCAGGATCGGCCGCCCAGGCCTCGCGGTCGTGGGCCACCTGCAAGCGCACCACCTGATCCGCCTCGAGCTTGGATCTAAGCTCTGCCTCGAGCTCCAGATCCGCAGCAGCCTCAACAGAACCCTCGCGCCGCCGCTTCTGGCCAGAGATGGCCTCACTGGACGAGCCGCGCGAGTGGTCCATGGCGAGCATGGCCGCAAACGAGAGGAAGAGGGGAGGGGGGAGGAGATCTGCGGAAGAGGCGAATGGGGAAGTGGAGGTGTCTAATGTCAGAGGAGGAGGCAGGAAACCCTAGGAAGGGGGAGCAGCCCTTTCGGACCCATAAATAGCCAGAGCAAGCCAGGCCGAGGCCACCCGAGCAGGCCGGGTTGGGTTGGGGGGCTGGGGTTGGGCCAAACGTGGTCCATGGCCCAGGGCAGGCAGGAGGGAAAGAAAACAGACGAAGAGAGTGGGGGCGGCCCAACAGGCCTAGGAGGGGTTGGGGAGGCCCGCACCAGGGGCCCACAAGCCGTCTGGTCAGGCGCCCGATCTAGGGTTAGCAAGGGGACCCTCGCCACCGACAGCGAGCGCTGCCCCACCGCAGATCCCGACGGCGACGGCGAGGAGGGGGGACGAGTTGAACAGGACGCACCACCAGGGACACCGCCACGACCAAGTCACGCCCCCAGCACCCCACGGGCAGGTGAGGTCACTGGCACCAGCCCCGAGGAACACCGACGACGACCGACGCGGATCCAACCGGAGTCACCCGACGGAGAGGAGAAGGCCGGCCTGCCGCCCCCCCCCCCCCCCCCCCCGGGGCCGAACTTTCGGATCCGCAACGGCGCCACCCCCAGCGCCACCGTTGCAGCCCCACGAGGCCTAATCAGGGAGCAGGACAAAGGCTCGGGCTCGGAATCAGAGCCGTCATCGCCATCGGCCAGCGCCCAAAACTTGTTGCGGAGACGTGGGTCGGGAGGAGAGGACCGAGGGGTAGGGGGAGGGGGCAGGAGGCGAAACCGGGTGAGAAGGGCACGGGGAGAAAGGGGAACCAGAAGAAGGGGGAGCGCCGCCGGAGAGGGAGAGGGGAACGAGGGCCGCGTAGACACCGCGGGCGGGGGAGGAAAGCCAGGAGGAGGGGGGAGAAGAGAAGCCATCGGTCTCAAAGCTAGTCCCTCTGTATGGTCAGTTTTATTTGTTTCTTTCAGTTTTCTTTAATTTTCTTTGTTTCTATCTCGGTTTTCTAAATTTTTCTTTGTTTCTTCCTCAGTTATCGTCAATTTTCTTTTTTTTTTAGTTTTTGGTTTTGCTTCTTTTTCGTTTTTCTTTCATTACATGTTTACTTTTTCTTATATTTTTTGTATACAACAGAAACATTTTTATATACATTCTACATTTTTTTAGTCCATAGCACTTTTTTTTCTAAAATATATGTATTGATGTCTATTTTTTCAAACAGGTTGTATATTTTTCATATACAATATGAACATTTTATACAAATCTAATATTCTTCAAATACAAGATTAACATATTTCTCAAATACATGTTTTGATGTCCATTTTTTAATAACAATGTACATTTTTTGTATATACACCTAAAACCATTTCTTATATATGTTTACCATTTTTAAATGCTTGATTAACATTTTTTTTCAAATACTTGTTATGAATATATTTTTAATACATGATGAAGCACATTTTTGTATTGTGCCAATATTGGTCTTAAACTTTTTTAACATTTTTATTACATTCTATTAAGATTTTTAGAAACAAGTGAACATTTTTTTAAATGCCACGTGTATTTTTTTTGAATGGCATGAAACATTTTTTCAATTACATGCACAAAATTTTGCGTTGTATAACATTTTTGAAAATATCGCGTACACTTTGTGAAACATGCGACATTTTGTGGTGTCACATACCTTTTTATAGTATAAAATATATTTTTTAAAGTTGAGCGAACATTTTTTTACATTGCATTTACAGTTTTTAAATGTGCGATGAACACTTCTTAAAAATTAACTAATTATTTCCATCATATATGTATTTACTAATTATTTAAAAAATATACAAAAGTAAAAAAAGCGTGTCATCAGCATGACGAGACCATTTGGTTACTGGGCCAACCTAGTACCAGCTCCCTGCAGGCGACGGTCGCAAAGTAGTCGCTGCGAGGGATAGACGCGCCCGTGTCTTCCTTCCATACCCGAGACGGTCCGGGCAGTGGTATAAGCAGGGTAGCACTGTCTGTAATGCCAGCGTGGAGATTCATTTGCTGATCTAGAGTTTGTACCATTGATTGATGGATGCTTTTTTCCTTGTATACGTGATCTGGTTGTGTCCATATGGTATTGTTTAGGCCTGCTTGTTCAGATGGTCCCTTTGCTTGGCTGTCTGGACATGATACTGCTGTTACACATCACTGTTTTATCTTTTATAATCTCATCCGTTCTAATTATAATCATATAAATATGTATTTACAACTGTTTAGTATATGATTATTATCTTGTACTTCCTCCGTCCGAAAAAGCTTGTCCCTTAAATGGATGTATCTAGCATTTCGGACGGAGGGAGTACAGGATAGACTAGGATTTGGTTATGGCTTGTCTTGTACTTCAAGTTGATCATTGTACTCTTATATATATGTCCACGAGGCTCAAGTAATAAAACAACAATTCCACTAATCCCTCTCTCTCTCCCCCTTTTAACATGGTATACTATTAATCAACTTTCTTAAGTCAGTGTGGGAATCTTTTGCTTGGAGATCTTTGTAAAGCTTAAGATGTGTTTTAGTGCTGAATCAGAGCCACTTAGAGATATAGTTTTAAAGATACTCATCGCCTCTTCTCTCCATACGTCAATAGCTCGGATCATATTTGCTGCACGAGTATCAAGGAAAAGCACTTCTGATTTAGGCCTCACATTACCTAGGTTGCATTACTAGAACTTAGCTGGCAATAATTGGTAAAGGTTTAAATACAGTTTGCCAAACCAAATAGCAACAATTGCGACGACATTACTCTTATTCGGACATTATTTCTTGGGACAAGTAATATGTAAGCCAATTTGACTAGGCTGGAAAATTAAGGAGCAGGTAAAGGAGAAGAGGGTGTCATCGCCAGTAGGAGTAGTTCTGAAGATGAAGACTTTTTACACTTTCTTTTGCACTCATCCATAGTCGGGTAGCAGAAATTAATTGGCAAACAACAGAAGCATTCTCCAAGATAGTTGCATCGATCATGAACATGAGCACATAGCCCATTTGGTAAATTGATCTTCTCGCTATCCGTGTCAGCCATGATTTGGCCTATCGAATAAGAAACGGACAACCGTTATGCAACTATGTTAGAGTAGAATAAATAAACGCGCAACAGATTGGACAAGACGCAAAATTAAAAAAGGCCTTCACTAGCTGGCTATACTACATACTAATTCCAGGAGAAGTGAAAAATTAAACCCAACTGGTGTGCTTACAATGAGCAACAGAAGCAGAGCATATGAGATGTAGAGACAGTAGGGCTATGTCACCGTGGCAGTGTGTGACACCACCGGGTGACTGCCAGTGGGACCAGGCCCAAGTGTAGCGTGTGAGTTGGGGCCACTTGTAAGGTTGTAGTTGGCCAGGGCCGCATGCGTGAGCTGTGTACTTAAGCCCTCGAGGGCGCGTGTGTTGGACAGGCTGTTGAAAAGTATCTGAATTCCTCATCTCTCTATGTGTTAGCTCATCCCCTTCCTCAAGTTATCCTCACCTACTCCTCCCGATTTCCCCCTTGCCTACTCTGGTCGCCCTTGATCCAGATCGGGGCGTGACAATTGGTAATCAGAGCCATCGAATCCTTCCCCAAAAAAATCTCTCCGCTGCTCTGCAATTCTCTTGGCCTCGATCTGTAACATCCACCGTCGCGGGTGCAAATTGCTCCGGCAAGCCGCCCAGGGTTTGATCGGTTCGGAGAGGAGCAACGGCGTCGTCCAAGCCCTCCGTTCAGACGCGCCAGCTACTGTCCGCCATGGACGACAACACCAGCAGCCTCAAGTCTCTCATGGAGACCTCCCACCTCGACGAGCAGAAGCTCGACAACGACAAGCGGCTCGAAGCCCAGGTCGCCTTCAACGCGCAGGTCTCGCAAGATCTGCGTGCCCTCTCCAAACAGGTGGATCTCACCCAAGCCGATGTCGACGAGACGCGCAAGGCGCTCGAGCGGCCACCATCGCCGCGCGGATCGGGATCTGCCACCGTCATCAACCCCTCACCACCACCACCACCACCACCTCCGCCGCCACCTCTCCGCCCAGTCCCCGTGCACCAGCAACAGCCACAAGGGCCACCACCTTCACCTCGTCTCGCAGATCAGCGACCCCCTCTGCTACACGCGCCACACCACCAGCCGATCGAGCCTCATCACCACCAGCAGCACGACAGCTACATCAAGCCGCCCAAACATGGATCCAGATCGCGGCGTGACAGGCTAGTGTGTGCTTGTCCATACCCCGATCCGGATGCAGCTCTAGGCTCTAGCTAGGCAGGCACTCGATCACTTTGGTTGGCACCGAGATCCAGTGCCTTGCTGTGGCCAAGGCACAGCGTACCTTGCCCTCTCCCATCCACCGTTGGAACTTGAAAGATCGAGGATGTCGCCTAGAGGGGGGGTGAATAGGCGCTTTAAAATAACTACGGTTAAGGCTTGAACAAATGCGGAATAAACCTAGCGGTTAATTTGACAAGCACAAAACCTACAACAACTAGGCTCACCTATGTGCACCAACAACTTATGCTAAGCAAGATAGACAACTAAGTGATAGCAAGATATATGACAAGAAACAATATGGCTATCACAAAGTAAAGTGCATAAGTAAAGGGCTCGGGTAAGAGATAACCGAGGCACGCGGAGACGACGATGTATCCCGAAGTTCACACCCTTGCGGATGCTAATCTCCGTTTGGAGCGGTGTGGAGGCACAATGCTCCCCAAGAAGCCACTAGGGCCACCGTAATCTCCTCACGCCCTCGCACAATGCAAGATGCCGTGATTCCACTAAGGGACCCTTGAGGGCGGTCACCGAACCCGTACAAATGGCAACCCTTGGGGGCGGTCACCGAACCCGTACACTTTGGCAACCCTTGGGGGCGGTCACCGGTACCCGTCAAATTGGTCGGGGCGATCTCCACAACCTAATTGGAGACCCCGACACTTGCCCGGAGCTTTACACCATAATGATTGAGCTCCGAACAACACCAACCGTCTAGGGCGCCAAGGCACCCAAGAGGAACAAGCTCTAGGGTGCCCAAACACCCAAATAAGCTTCTCAAACTTCACTTCCACGTATCACCGTGGAGAACTCAAACCGATGGACCAAATGCAATGGCAAGGGCACACGGAGTGCCCAAGTCCTTCTCTCCCAAATCCCACAAAAGCAACTAATGCTAGGGAGGAAAATGAGAGGAAGAACGAAAGAAGAACACGAAGAACTCCAAGATATAGATCCAAGGGGTTCCCCTCACTTAGAGGAGAAAGTGATTGGTGGAAACGTGGATCTAGATCTCCTCTCTCTTTTCCCTCAAGAACTAGCAAGAATCATTGGAGTGATTGAGAGTTAGCAAGCTCGAAGAAGGTCAACAATGGGGGAAGAACACGAGCTAAAGAGATAAGGTCCATTGGGGAAGAAGACCCCCTTTTATAGGTGGGGAAAAATCCAACCGTTATCCTCACAGCCCGCACAGAGCGGTACTACCGCTAGGGCGGTAGTAGCCCTTTGAAAAACAACAGCGAGGAGGCAAAAGGCCAGTAGAACCGCCGGAGCGGTACTACCGCTAGTCCTCACGGTACTACCGCTAGGGATAGCGGTACTACCGCAAAGGGTAGCGGTACTACTGCTAGCGAGAGGTACTAAAAAAATACATCCGTGCCTACCACCGCTGGACCTAATACGAGATTTTGGTCCGGAGCGGTACTACCGCTGTAGTAGCCACGGTAGTACCGCTCTGGAGCGGTAGTAAAAAATTACATCCGCTCCAATCCGCGGTAGTACCGCTGCAGCCTTTTCAGAACACCAAAACTGCCACAACTTCTGCAAACGGACTCCGAATTCAACGAAACCAAGTTTGTTGGAAAGCTAACGACAAGGGCTAACACAATCTTGGTAGAAATATCAATAAGAAGCAAATTAGAAAAGTACCATGAGAAAATGGTGAGAACCCTTCCTCGAAAAAGACCGGTAAAACCTTCAACACTGAAAACGCGATAGAAGAAGCATATGAAATCCGTTTTTGATGTACTAGAGCTTGTCACGAAGATAACCACAAGATCTAAAACCTCAAAATAAAATACAAATAAGAATCAAGAAAGATGATGCAAGGATGCAATGGTTTGAGCTCTCGACGAACGATACGATCAAGCTACTCACTTGAGAGCCCCCCTTGATAGTACGGCTATCGATCCTATAACCCGGTCTCCAAACTATCACCATGAGACCGGTAAAATATAAAACCTATCAAGGGCAAACCTTTGCCTTGCACGAAGTCCACTTGAGCTAGATGATGACGATCTTGACTCCCTCCAGTTGGACCACCTTTCTTGATTGCGTTCGCTCGATGAAGACTAGTTGATTGCTCCCCCATACTCCACTATGGGTGAGCCACTCTTTGGCACATTTTCACAAGTCCATTGTCACCACAATGGACGGCAAGCTTCAAGCATGTGATCTCTTCATGATGATCCACTTGAACTTGCACACCGCAACCTAACCCCACAAAGAACTCTCACGAAGACCATGGGTTAGTACACAAAGCGTAATTGACAATGCTTACCATACCATGGGATCGCTTGGTCCCCCTCGGTACATCTTCTACGCTTTATGTGTTGATCAACTTGATTCACTCTTTGACTTAGTCTTGATCAACCTCTCACATGACCAATCTTTAGGTAATTCCTTGAATAGCATCTTGGTCATCACAAACTCTCCTTGAAACCAACAAATGGACTCCAAGAAAAGCCTATGGACAAATCCTTCAAATATAACTCAAGGCAACCATTAGTCCATAGAGATTGTCATCAATTACCAAAACCAAACATGGGGGCACCGCATGTTCTTTCAGAACTGATCCAGCGGCCAGCAGCAGTTCACAGTCAATCGACAAAACATAGGGGAAAATTCTCGGGCGGGGCAGGGAAAAAGGCGCGCGAGCTGGGAGAAAAATGCGCGGGCAGGCCGCCGCCGCATCTCGCCCGCCCCGCCGCTGGAAAGGGAGTGGATCGAGCTCCGGCAGCGGCCACTGAAGAAAACAGCGGCGGCAGGTTCCTCCGCCGCCACTACGGGCTACTCCACCCCACCCCCTCTGATGGCTCCCTCCGCCCCCCTGCGACCCCTCCTCGAGCAGTGTCCATTAAGCAAGCTCCAGGCCGACACCAGCAGGTAGACATCTTTGCTATTTAGCATTTTTATGTGCTCTGTGAAATTGAGTGATGTATGTACTGTCCTATTTGACAGAATTGTTGCTGATTGGGCTTGCGGTGTTGTGCAATTTGGCAAGATTTGAGTGTTGTCAGTATTGTGCATTTGCAAGTGTTGTGCAATGGGAGAAATTGGCAAGGGAATACCTCAAGTTGGTATGAGGTTCAGAAATGCAGATGAAGCTTGGGTGTTTTGGGTTGCATATGGGGGTCGTGCAGGGTTTGATGTGAGGAAGAGAAACAAAAATGTAAGCAAGTGTGATGGTGAACTGACTTCATGCAGATTTGTTTGTTCAAATGAGGGTATTCGAAAGAAAGGGATAACATTGGATCATGTGCCAAAGCGTATTAGAGCTGAAACAAGAACGGATTGCAAAGCTCGGATGACTATAACATTGGATCGAGTGGCAAAAAATTATGAAGTCACAGATATTGTGCTAGAACACAATCATTACCTTCAATTGCCACAAACTTGTCACTTGATGGCATCACAAAGGAAGATTTCCGAAGTACAAGCTTTTGAAATAGAAGTCGATGATGATTCTGGAATCATGCCAAAAGCTACACATGAGCTTGCTTGCCATCAAGTTGGTGGACCACTTAACCTCGGCTACACTTGTGTTGACCAAAAGAATCATTTGCGAAGCAAGCGGCAGAGAGAGTTGGCTTTTGGACAGGCCGGTAGTATGTTGAAGTACTTCCATGAAAAAATCATTGAGAACCCATCTTTCCAATATGCTTTGCAGTTGGACTGTGAGGAGTATATAACCAACATATTCTGGGCTGATGCTAAAATGGTTCTTGACTATTCACACTTTGGCGATGTTGTCACATTCGATACTACTTTTGGCACAAACAAAGAATATAGGCCATTTGGTGTTTTTCTTGGACTCTCAATCAGTTTAGAGAAACCACCATTTTTTGTGCTGCATTGCTATTTGATGAAACATGTGACTCATTTACATGGCTTTTGAGACCTTTCTAGCTGCACATAATGGGAGGCAACCTAGAACTATTTTTACGGATCAAGATGCAGCAATGGGAAAAGCTATAGGGAAAGTCTTCACAGAATCATACCATGGATTGTGCAGATGATGGGGCAGAAAAAGATGATGGGAAAGATGAAGATGAGGAGTCTCATATTCTCACTGATTTTAGTGAATGTATGTATGGCTATGAGGACAAAACAGAATTTCAAGAAGCATTTGACAATTTGAGGCATAAAGTGCATAAGCAAACTTGGTTAGATAGTATCTACAAGTTGAAAGAAAAATGGGCTGAATGTTATATGAGAGATGTGTTTAGTTTGGGAGTGAGAAGTACACAACTTAGTGAGAGCTTCAACAATTCATTGAAAAACCATTTGAAATAAGAATTTCATATTGTTCGGTTCTTGATGCATTTTGAGAGGCCAGTGGAAGTAAAACGAATAAAGGAATTGCAATCTGAATTTGATGCAAGGAAGAAGTTGCCAAGAATCAAGATGCACACACCTATGTTGGTGCTAGCAAGCAAATAGTACACTCAAATTATTTTTGAAGCTTTCCAAAGCGAATATGAAAGATCGATGGCTGCATGCACTAGAGCATTGGAAGGACATAACAAGTTCGCAGTTGCTATTGGGAGTTTGCATGGTGATTTAAAATTCGAGGAGGAGCGCATAGTGATTGGTGATCCTCTAACCCAAACAGTTTCATGTAGTTGTGGAATGTTCAATAGGACTGGAATATTGTGTGGACATGGTCTCAAAGTGCTTGATTTGATGAATATAAAAGTATTGCCAACACATTATATCTTAAAGAGATCGACTAGAGAAGCACGCAATGGAAGCATACAAGATAGACAAGGAAGGAACGTGATAGAAAATTCAAAGTTGGAAGCCCAACTTCGGTACAAGGATTTGTCTTACAAATTTCACACTTTGGCATACAAAATAGCCTACTCTCTAGAATGTTGTTTGATGTTAGAAAATGCACTTGATTACATTGGTCCACAACTAGAGGATAAACTCAATGCAACTACCAGTGCGCCGAATAAGCCATGCAATGACAAAGAAAATGTTGACCCAAATATGCAACAAACAAATGAGGTTCTTAGTGCTGCAAAGCTCAAGAAAAAAGAGGTTCAATCAAAAAAATTGAGGAGAATACAAACTTGGCTTGATAAGTTACTCAAAAGGAAGCGCAAGCCAACTAAAGTTGCTCCATCCAAAAACCAAAGAGCAAAGGTATGTAGCAATATGTACATGATGTGTTGTTACCGTTCATTCCTAAACTTACTAGAAGTTTTATTGCAGCAACACAAGAAACATGATGGTGCAGGCCTCAAGTAGGAGTGGAGAAGGATGGGCGCGATAAAGGAGCAAATATGGAGTTTCAAGAGTGCAACAAGATAATGAGTTACATGCAGCTCTTGACAGCCACCCGTTATGATGAAAATCTGTTCTAGCATATACAAGCTTGTTAGATAGTATTTTGGGCGGTGTCGACTGTATTTTGGACAGGGTTGACTATAGTATTTTGAAGTTGTGGGCTAACTATAGTCTTTTGTGGCCTATGTGTACTAGTAAAAGGATTTTTTTCCTCAAAATATTATTGTTTTTATAATAAATTCCGATTATATATGACCTAATTCGTAATTTTCAAAAATATGACGCCGTCGGTCTCGTGTAGGCCGAACAGGGACATTTCGATCTCGCTTAGACCGAAGAGACCTTTTCGATTTTATTTGGGCCGAAGAGCAAGTGGAATGAGCTGAAGAGCCACTCTTCGGCCTTTACGCGCCCGAGGAGGACTCTTCGTCCTGCACGCGTCCGAAGAGGTCGGTGACAAGGGCACGATCTCTGCGTATGTTAAAAGTCCTCTCTCTCTCCAACCTAATTAGCACTATATCTAATAAAATATCAGATTTGCTATTTCACATCTAGATGTGAAATAATTATCTCATATCTAACTTTTTAACCACATGATTTGGACATCAAGATCCGTATTCTTTGTTTTCTTTGTGTTCCTATACACATCGCTTGTGTGAGAGGCCACGTCGTGGCGTTTAGGCCCTTTTTTTAACAGCCTCACGTATTGCCTTAGCGTGGGCTCCGGCCACAAGCGATTTTTTTTATTTTCTTTCTTTTGTTTCTTTTTCCTTTTTTCTTTTTCTTCTTTTGTTCTTTTACTTGTTTCAAATTCATAAAAAAATTAAGTTCATGCTTTTTTATTTTTCTTTTCTTTTCTCCATTTTTTCATTTCTTTTAAATTCATGTTTTTTTTCATATGTGTTAGTTCAATATCTATCACCAAACAAGGGTTGTCTTTTTCTTGTCCCAATTGCAAGTCCACCCACAACTTTTAACTGGTCTCGAGTTTTTTTGTCCCTATTGCAATCTCACCCTCGATTTGCAACTGGGCTTCGACATTTTTTTGTTCCAGTTGCAAGTCCACCCTCGACTCGCAACTGGGGCCCGAACTTTGTTTGTCCCAGTTGCAGTTTCACCCTCGACTCACAACTGGGCCTCAACTTTTTTTTGTCTCAGTTGCAATCCCACCCTCGACTCGCAACTGGGCTTCGACAATTTTTTTGTCTCGGTTACAAGTCCACCCTCGAATCGTAACTAGAGCCTAAATTTTTTTGTCCCAGTTGCAAGTCCACCCTCGAGTCGCAACTGAGGCCGGGCCTTCTTTTGTCCCAGTTGCAATCCCACCCTCGACAAGCAACTGGGTATTGACAGTTTTTTTGTCTGAGTTGCAAGTCCACCCTCGACTCGCAACTAGGGCCCAAACTTTTTTTTGTCCCAGTTGCAAGTCCACCCTCGACTCGCAATTGAGGCCCAACATTTTTTGTCCCAGTTGCAAGTTGACCCTCGACTCGCAACTGGAACTCGATCTTTTTTAGTCCTAATTGCAAGTCTACCTTCGACTTATAATTAGGGCCCGACTTTTGTTGTCCGAGTTGCAAGTCCACCTATTAACTAATAACCGGGCCCTCCTTTCTTTGACCCAATTGCAAGTCCAACATGAACTCGCAACTCGGTTCGAATCTTTTTTTATTCCAGTTGCAAATTCACATCGACTCGCAACTGGGCTAACTCTTTTTTGTCTCAGTTGCAAGTCCACCATTGACATGCAACTGGGCACTTGATCTTTTTTGCCGCAGTTGCACGTCAAACAACGGCTCGCAACTGGGGTCTCACCCTTTTTGTTCGTCCCAGTTGCAAGTCCATCATTGACATGCAACTAGCTTGTTGACCCTTTTTTTGCCCCAATGTACTTTCTTAAAATTCATGAACATTTTTCAAATTGGTATTTTTAATTCGTAGACATTTTGGAGAAGCTAAAAATTTTACCAAATCATGAATATCTTTTCTATTCTTGATTTTTTTGAATACATGACCACTTTAAGTTGTCAAAAAATTTCAAATTCATGAACATTTCTTGTATCATGGATATTCTTCAAATTCACAATTTTTTCGAATTGATATTCCTTTAAAAAACATTCAAATTCTCAAATATTTTTCACGTTCGCACATGGGGTAGCTTATCTAAAGGGCGTTCACCTAGAGGCAAGCTATAGGATACTCGAGAAAAGAGCTGGAGGATGCATGCCAGGCTGGAGCGTGCAGGATGCATGGATGCACCAGGTTGCTTGCAAACTTGTGTTAATTAAGTTTAGCCCAGAATGTGAACTCCGCTTAGCTTGGGTGTCTAGCGATGGCACTGGCCAGCCAGCCACCGTGAGTTCTTGATATCCAGCGGGGCAACGAGAGGAATAAATGGATTATTTCTACCCTCACGTTAAACCATTTTTTTAGTACTAGTATAGGACTTCCCTCGCGGGAAAAGCCCAGCCCAAGCAAGAAACAACAACAAACAAAGAGGACAAACAAAGAAATGGAAAAAACGACCACAAAGCCAGGAAGTGAAATGACATTTAGAAACACATGACATCACGTTAGATATAAGATAATATCTCACATCTAGATGTGATATAGATAGACCCATAAAATATTCCGGCAACATTGATCACGTAGGAGAGAGGCTCTAAAGACATCTGTAAATGCAACTACACAAACTACATATACGTTCTACGTTACCGAAAAAGGCTTTCGCACCGCTTTATATATAAAGCAATGACCAACAACAACCTAGTACAAACGCACGCCACCACAACACACGCACACACCCAAGGCAAAGATACATAGGCGCTGAGCGCAACAACACCACCCCAAGCACTACAAGAGCAGCCGGGTCCTCGATCGTGAACACGCCACCGCGAAAAGATGAAGCCGTATACGACGAACCGTGGGCTCCAAGGCGACGCCTTCAGGAAGGATACGACACCGGAGCGCCGCCACCGCCCGACCCGAGGGTCAGAGTTTCCCCTGGAGCAACACGACGGGCAATGATGACCACGACGACGCCTTCAAAAAGGGAACAAGCTTCGCCGCCGCCGGTCCGTCCGTAGATAGAACAAGTTTTCACCCCGGCCAATACTCACCGCCCCTGAACGCCACACCCCGGCGACCATGCCGCCCACACGACCATGGTCACCGGGAAGTACCAAGCCACGGGTTTTGCCCCAAGAGCACCGCGACACCACCACCAGGGGCGCCGCCCGGCATCCAAGACCTCGACGCCACCTAACCCGCCACCCACCACTACCCCAACCAAAGAGAAGAGTGGAAAGGCCCCGCCTTTAGCACCCCTGAGCTGCCCCCAGCGCCGAGACCCAATAGGCCGGCCAAAACTGGCCTCCATCGGCCCGTCCTGCTGCCGGGCGTGAGACAAACTCGGTCCAGCTGTCGGGCGCGAGATGAGTTCGGTCCTGCTGCCGGGCGCGAGACGAGCTCAGTCCTGCTGCCGGGCGCGAGACGAGTCCGGTCCTGCTGCCGGGCGCGAGACGAGCTCGGTCCTGCTGCCGGGCGCAAGATGAGCGATGGACCGCGACTGGGAGAGGGCCAACCCTTTGATGAAGGTAACGTCCAAACGACGATAAGAGGAATCGAAGGTCGACAAGGGTGCTCCGAGCACGCTCTGCCCCATGTCGTCCGACGCGCACCCGCCACGCCGCCGTCACTGCCTTTGCTACGGCGTGTGTCGCCGGCGCCGCACTCCGGCCCAGCAGCCGGAGTAACTAAATTAGTTTCCTTATAATTAAAGAGTTTTATAGTACATAAAGGAGTACTATCATTAGCTAGTCTGTTTAGGTACGTGAGTTTGAGTATTGTTTTTGATTGGGCGAGATCTCTCCTACATGATCAATGTTGCCGGATTATTTTATTACTAGGTATAGTTCTAATTAGATTGGAGAGAGAGCGCCACTGAAATAACTCTTGCGTATGTGCTTGTCCCCGACCTCTTCTGCCGCGTGAAGGACGAGGAGTCCTCTTCGGTCGCGTGAAGGCCGAAGAGTGGCTCTTCGGCCCAGCCCACCTAGTCTTTGGCCCGAAGAAAACTAAAAAAGCCTCTTCAGCCTACAAGAAAACCGAAGACCGTATCTTCGGCCTAAGCGAGACCGAAGAGTCCCTCTTCGGCCTACACGAGGCAGACGGGTCATATTTTTGAAATTTATGAATTAGGTCATATATTATTGGAATTTATTATAAAAATAATAATATTTTTCAAAAGAATTCTAGTAAAAGGGCCGACTCTATGTACTTGAATGATTATGTAAGAACGAATTTCAATGTCAAGTGCTTTAAAATTTAGTTTGTTCAGACGTCCAAAAGAATCTGTATTGTGTTCAACTTTTTGCTGTTGTTGTGTTTCGTGAACCTGTTAACTCATGGGCTAACAGTGCACGGGTGGTTGAATTGAAGTGTTGAGACGTACTCCATGTTTGTTGAAGTTTTCTAAACTGAATTGTACTGTATTGTGTTAACTGAACCAATGCTCTGCTCTCTTCTCTGTCTGAAGAAAGTGCACTCTGTTTTCTGTTGTTTTGTCCACTCATTCAGTTTCTTTTGGCTGTGAACTGCTGCTGGCCGCTGGATCAATTCCAACGATGGATGGGAGAGGGCAAGGTACGCTGTGCCTTGGCCACAGCAAGGCACTGGATCTCGGTCCTTTGGTTGTGTATCGACGAGGATTATTTGTTTGGTATCTTTCCATAGGAGCAGTACTCACGAATTGGTGGCACAAATCAAGCGAGTAAGATTATTTACCTCCTTTTCTAGACAAGTTTACAACATTTGGTGGCAAAATACAGATGCAGTTTAGGAAGTTGTTGCTGATTTGTCGGATTTGTCTCCTATACATGTTTACCTTTGTATATTCCCATTCCGATGGTTTCTTTAATAGAAATCGGAGGGGAAGTCCTCTTTTGCTCAAAAAAAAAACCTTTGTATATTCCCGAATTGTAATTCTCCCGTACTCTATGTATGGAGTACAGTATAGTACAGTAAGTACTCTACATCAGCAGGAGACGACCGAGCACGTAGGGTAGTAGTTATAAGGGATCGACCTCACGCACCTGGCGAGTGCTTCCCGGCGATGGCCGAGACGCCGCCTGCGGCTGCGGGCGTGTTGGAGATAGTCTTGAGCCAAGCAGGTTTCCTCTGGGACTGGGCCGTCGTCAGTGGGGCCGCGAAGTAGAGGAGGAGCAAGGCGAGCGCGAGGACGCGGGTCGCCATGGCGGCTCTCCGTCGTCTGTGGATGTGAGATGTGGTGGCCGCGACGCAGAGGAGCGAGTGCCGGAGGTGCGGAACGGCCGGCAGCGCATTCAGTTGTACACTTCACTTCACTAGGAGTAGATGTTTTATGATGCATGCAGTCTCTGCTCTACCAGCTATGTCCCGACGGCACCGGCAATCTCGGTGTGTTGGTAACTCACATTGATGATACACTAAAGAAATCCAGGGGAAAAGCACCGCGGAAATAGTTTCTTTAGCTGACAAATAATCGATTTCAATCCCTTGCACTCCTGATATACTAGTATAAACGACAGCCACAGATGTAAGAAAGCAGCAAAATAAACTGAAGCAGGAAACACCGCATCAGGATAAGAGGCATGACAATACGAGGCATATGCAGGAAACCAAGCAATTGTGCTTTTTTTCAGAGTTTTTGAGCCCTAAACATGCAAGCTAGTAGTAGTCACTTCTGAAAAAGTGAAACTAGAAATAACAGGGTGATTAAGACTAAATGTCCAAATTTCATGACTTCCCAACAGAAACATGTCACGGAGCAAGCTTGGGGAGCAACTCCTCGAGAACAGAGGGGCAGCTACTCCTCAGATGTCGAAAGCCCTCGCTCGCCATGACCGCTTTCAGGTTCCCCGGAGAAGTTAGGAACTTGAAGCACGCCTTCTTGAGCGCACCACAACCATGCTGCTCGGCCAATGCCAACGTAGTCGCCGCCGTGCTTGTGCAGAGGCGACTGCAGAGCTTCTCCTCGCAGATCAGCTTGAGCCTCTCCATGTCATACATGTCCGCCGCCACAAGCAAACGCTGAGCCATCGCGGTCGCGTCACCGTCGTCCATCTCAGGCAATGAGTCGGTGTAGATGAAGTGGAGCAGGGCTCCGAACACTTTGGGCTCCACGTCATCGATCCGTAAGCGAGCTCCGGTCTTTTCCTTCATCGGGCCAAGGAGCTCCGCCCTCAAGACAGAGGACCGGGCGGCGAGCATGTACCTGTGCGCGGGAAACGTCTCGCCGCCGACCTCGAAGGTGACATCCGAGCCCTCGCCCGCCAAGAGGAGCCGGGCGAGATGGCGGTGCATGTCTGACGGTGGCACCTGGATCGCCGGAGCGGTGAGCTCGGTGACGATCTCCTTTGACGCCGTGACATCGCACCTGATTCTCAAGACATCATCCCTCAAGTACACAGATCCCTCCAAGTCCTTACGTTTGATTACGCTGAAGTCCCACGGTCCTTGTGTTACTCTGAAGGCGCATATCTGGCTTCTCTTGCTGTATGATGCCACTGAATCCCCATGTTGATTGACCAAACTAATCCTGAACTTTGCCTTGACCTCGTCGGCATCGGTGTGATCGAGACATAGATTAACGGATATCCAGTCGGCGTCATCAGAGGTTCTACCGTCGGGGTAGTAGTGAATACACCAGCGATGGCCGCCGACGTCGAACGTTCCGGACTTGATGAACTTGCCGGTGCCGAGCCCCCTGGTGCGGGAGTACCCGTCGATCGTTAGGACGTGCGACCCGGACACGGCCTGCGCGACGATGGCCGACGCGGCCGGCGACGTTAGAAGACGGGGAAGAGGTGGACATGGCGACGGCCGCGATGTAAGTTGCGGTGCGCTGGAGGGGGAGGACCGAGTGAGCCCGGCTGTGACGTTCTCCCTCTTGTATACGCTGACGTTCGTGAGCGCGACACCCGAGCAGTCGGCCGCGTGCTGTCGTCGAGGATGCCGAGGAGACGCATTGATGCGCACACACCCGTGGCGTGGCCGGCCGGTGCATGCCAAATTGCGCAAGAGTCGAGGAGGCGAGACGGGAAACGAGATGCCGCCGACCTTGTGCTCCGTCAAGGTGTTGGTTCGGCTTCATGCATGAAAAACCCAAGTTCAACCTCTGGTCGATCGATCCTTCATCAGCAGCACATGCGGTGATCTTTTTTTGAAGGATTTGTCTGAGAGGGATGTACTTTTCATTGTTCTATCATGTCGCTCGACCGGTGGATTATGATCAATGATCAAAAATCTCTTAGTAGGAATGTGGAGACACTGCCGTAGGCAGGTCTAATTTGGATGGCCTTGGATTTTTACTATTTATTTACTTTGCAAACCGGTTTGACATTGTTAATTAACAGAGCGCATAAAATCCAATCCATCGATACAAAGGCCAATTTATCCATCCTTTTTGAAAAATGATGCTCCCTCCGTTTTTATTTACTCCGCATATTAGAGTTGACTGAAGTCAAACTTAGTAAAATTTGACCAAGTTTATAGAAAAGAATATAAATATTTACCATAAAATATCTATATGATGCGAAAGTACATTCAATAATAAATCTAATGGTATTGATTTGTTATTATACATGTTAGTATTTTTATCTATAAACTTTGTCAAAGTTTACAAAGCTTGACTTTGACCAAAGCTAATATGCGAAGTAAATAAAAACGGAGGGAGTACTAGGTTCTGTGACGTTCTGGTAAAAGAGCGTCCGTCCATCCTGGAGAAAACACACTTGGCCACTTGCACCCAACCGGAGAACGTCATTTTGCTTCCGACCTACTCCCTCCGTTCCTAAATATTTGTCTTTCTAGAGATTTCAACAAGTGACTACATACGGAGCAAAATGAGTGAATCTACACTCTAAAATATGTCTATATACATCCATATGTGGTAGTCCATTTGAAATCTCTAAAAAGACAAATATTTAGGAACGGAGGGAGTACTACACTCTGGATTCCAAAACAAGGAGCCAAACCCTCAAGATACACACAAGTCCTGGATTTTCTTAGGGAACATAACTCTAGGAGGCTTAAATGACAATTTGAAGATGATACAATCATGTGCATATTTTCTTTCGAATAAAAATACTGCAATGCTGGAAAGCTCCAGTCATTAGGTGCGTATCATTGGTAAGGCTAAAACATACGAGTCCTGTAATCCATCACATAGCTACTATAATATCGTCAACAAACCAATGGTCCAGCTAAAGCAAAAAAAAAAAAACACCTTCGATGCTGCACTAGGACCAAAAGCAAACCTGCCAGTATGCAATGCTCAAGAAATTTAACTTGAAAAGGTATAAAAGATCATAACTCTAAAGTTCTTCAAAACACTTTATATCTATGAAGAAATAAGCATCATACTTGAAGGGAGATCACAGGCAGGATATGGATAGGGGACCCCAAATGTATTTCAGAATTCTAATCTCAAATTATCAAGCCGAAGTAGATGCCAGTGAGTGCAGTATCCACCAGATCACCACACGCAACTGAAGTCTTCAAAACACTTATTATCTATCAAGAAATAAGCATCATATACTGGAGATCACAGGCAACAACTGATGGCAAAGATGCATGGAATTCAACTGGTCAGCATTTCTAACAGGGCCAGCCCAACCTCATTTACAGCTAGCAAATCAGGACATGATAGCATAGCTAGCAATATGATTCAGCCTGACAACAAATGTGAAATAAATTTGCAGAAATCAATGGAATGAACGATTGCATTTCTCCGGATATATAAACAACAGCCACATATGTCTAGAGTTTGTAAACAAATAAATTGAGGCATTAATGGTCGCATCAGGATAAGAGACACAACAAGTGGTATCCATTCCAGATATATAAGCTCATAGGCTCATAGCACTGTGAAGGCTAAAACAATTGAGCCATGTAATACATTCCATAGCAAAAATTGTCAACAAAGCAATGGTTCGGCTGAAGAAAAAATTATACGACTTTGGCTGCTGCACTAGGAAGGGCGGCAAGCCTCCCTGTGTGCAACAACAACAACAACATCAACAAAGCCTTTCAGTCCCAAACAAGTTGGGGTAGGATAGAGTTGAAACCCATAAGATATCGAAACCAAGTCATGGTTCTGTCACGTGCATAGCCAACTTCCACGCATCCCTGTCATGACTAAAACTGGTGATATTCCAGTCCTTCTGATGACCCCGACCTCTCTTCACATTATCAGCACGCTTGAACCGTCCGCTACGCACCTCATCATGTGCAATGCCTAATAAATTCAACTTGAGAAGGGTCTAAAGATTCACAACCCTAAGCATCACACTCGAGTAGAGATAAAAGCCAGCAACTACTGGCAACATATATGGAGCTCAGCTAGTCAGCATTTCATCCAACAGGGCCATCATCAGACCTAAATAAGTGAGCATCATGCTCAAGCAAAGATCTAAGTCAGCAACTTCAGGGAAACGCATATGGAATTCAACAGCAACTTCAGGGAAACGCATATGGATTTCAACAGTGTAAGTATTTCATCCAAAAGGGCGAACCAGGCCTCATTTACGCCTACCAAATCAGGACATGGTAGGTTAGCTAGCAACCATGATTCATCTCGACAAAAGATATGTGCAGAGGTCAATTTTTCAAAGAATCGATGGAATGAACCGAGCATAACAACCAGGATAAGCCCATTTCATTCAGATTCTCCAATCTTCCGCTGCGGATATATAAACGACAGCCACAGATGTCTGAAGTCTCTAAGCAGGAAAGTAAACTGAAGCAGGACACACCGCATCAGGATAAGGGGGGCACGGCAATTCGTTACCGCCGCTGCTACATGATGGTGGAGGAGAGCTTGAGGCACTCGCTCTGGCAGCGCTTGAGGCAGACGTCGTTCCAGTTGGGCACCTGGTGCTGGTTGACGCAGACGGTGCGCGCGCAGGCGTCGGCGCAGGCGTCGAGCTCGGAGACGCCACAGACGGTGACGCAGGTGTCCGGGATGGGGTCCTTGGAGAAGGCGCCCACCTTCTTGAGCATCCGCTTGGAGGTGCAGACGCGCTCGCAGACGAAGACCTCGTCGGAGCTCTTCTCGCGCCCCCGCGCCGCCTTGAGGCGCTGCTCCTCGTCGCGCCGCCGCTTGACGCGGATGGCCTGGCCGGCCACGATCGCCGGGACGGCCGCGGCCAGCAGCGGCCACCACGCGTCCACCATCCTGGCCGCGGACCTGGGGATGGATGGGTGGAATTACCTTGCTGCGTCGTTGCTCCGATCTGCAGCCGCCGCCACCACCCACGGGAGAGAAAGGAGATGGAATGGTGGGTTCCCAAACGGGAGAGAGATGATGGTCGGGGTTGGACTTGGGCTGCATCAGGGCCGAAAACTGGAAATATCTTCTTCTAACCGGTGTATCCGGCCCGAAAACTGGAAATATCTTAAGCTGAAACCCGTGTAAAGGCATCTCCAACTCGGTGCATCAAATCGGTCACAGCAGTGGCGAAGCCAGGCTCACGAATCTGCGGGGTCATTGTCAATTTTTTAAAAACTTCCATTCATAATGAAGAGTAAGTGTATAGTGTTTTAGGTTGTTTTCCTTCAAAATTGTGGGTCAGCTGCGCTCATAGCCAACACATAGAAACGCCATTGAAATCGAACACATCAAACGTCCGCGGACAGCGGATAGAGGGCTATCCGATGCAATAAATGTCCATCCCAGTCTAATTGAAAGAGGAAAGAGAAGGGATAGGGGGGGAGGGGGGTTGTGGTGGGATCCAAGGTTTGTCTGTAGTGTGTCCGAACTCCCCCAAACCTCCCCACATTTTGCCTCCGTTTTGTGGGATTTTGAACAACAGGACTACTCCACATACATTTGATATACCACATTGGATGAAAAAAGTGTTCGAACCACGCAGTCCAGACATTTAGTGGTGCTTTGAGGTACCACATTGGAGATGTTGGTTAACGCCTACATGATATTTGCAAGGGATCGTCTATAACTCGCTTTTTTTAATCTTCATTCTAAAATACTCGTTTTTTCATATTTTGAGATCATATAACTCGGCTTGTTTCTATGTATGAACATGTTGGTTCTCTTATCGCACGCTGTTGATGGGGATGTCTCGGTGGGGCCCCCGACTGACTAGGGTTGCAGAAGCTCACCGAGCCAGGTTGCGCCTCGCTGTCGATATTGTTGTCCTCTTCAGGACTCTGGGCTGCTGGGTTCTCACTCGATGTATCAATAAAAAAATAACTTAGTGAGCGCCTCGCAGCTTTACCACCTGCATTCTTTCGGGGTGTAGAGGCCCCCTTTGCTACCTTCCCCGAGTGTGATTCTTCTGCTGGCTCCTCATCTATCGTCGCATCCACACCTAGGATGTCCTGCTCCAGAAGCACACCATCGAAGCGGGTGCCTGCACATGCCCGATCTGCCCTACTAAGAGCGAGACGGCTGATCACCTTATGTTTGGCTACCTCTTAGCCCATCGCTTCTAGCGCTTTGTTGGATGCGATCACCCCTTGAATTGTGTGTCATATTGTTCGTCTGGAACCTCTGGAAGCATCGCAACAATGTTGTCTTCAATGGCGTGGCTTCTTCCATGTCATGTCTTCAAAGGGACTGCTGGGATGAGGCGCACTCGGCTTCCCTGGTGGCTCAGCGGTGATATCGTGTTTCTCATATCACTCCTTTAACGTCTTGTAAAAACTCCTCATGATTCTGCACCACTACCTCTGCCCCCCACCCCACCCCGGTGTAACCTTTGTTCCTCTAGCTTTGTCATTTGGGTGGGGAATCTCTTAACACCCCCCCCCCCCCCCCCCCAAACACACACACAGACACACCCCGGGCACTAAATATTCAGGAAAAAACTCAGCTTATTGTGATCCATCAAAAAATGACTCGCTTATTGCAAGTTCTAATCGTGCTTGCATACAGTCGTATTGCACATGAAACAGCTCAGCTACTTAGTGTGATGCTCGCGGTAGCACTATGGATCGAACGGTTTGCCGTTGGTTGAGAAAAAGTTCTCTGTTTCTTTCTTTCTTTTCTTCGCTTTTTATTTTGTATTCTTATATTCTTCTACGTAACAAATAAGAATACATTATGGAGATAAATAAAAATATATTTGGGAGATATATGGACACTTTTTAAGGGATCATATAATTTAAAAATATTTCCACATTTTTTGAAAATATAATCATCTATTTTCAATTTTGCGTATGCATTTTTCAAAAATATTCACTAAAAATAGCATTCCCACATTTTAGAAAAAAGTTTCATCTAACTAAAAGAGGTATTCATGTATATCAAAGAATGTTCATGTCATTTTAAAAAGTGAACACACGTTTTAAAAGAATCTTCACAAATTTTGGAAATGTTAATGTACTTATAAGAACTGTTCACGCATGTTTCAAAAAAATGTTCATCTAATTTAAAGTTATCACTCATTTAAAATACGTTAGGGCATTTAAAAAATCAAACATTTTAGTCTATGTTCATGCATTTTTTTTAAATAGTATTCACACATTTTTTAAATCATGTATTTTAAAAAAATACATAGAAAATGGTCATTGGGTATTTTTAAAAACGAGCATCATATATTAAATATGTTCATCGGGTATTTTTTCTAAATCAGCGTGTACAAAAAGTTTGCTATGTATCTTTTATATCTAAATAGTTAGCCCCCACTAACTATTTCTCTCAACATGCAAGCATGCCACATCATGGCACAACATGCATGAGAAAAGGTCCACCTCCACTACCATATGTCTCTCAACATGCAAGCATGCCACTTCATCATGAAACATGCATGAAAAAAAGACTCATCTCAACATGCAAACATACATGAGAATTTTCATTCTATTATGTTATTTATATTTAATACACATTTTACAACTATATAGTACTCGAACATAATAAATTATATGTATTTTCAGTTCTGACCTTTCATATTATTACTTCAAATATTCATGTTTCATACAACGAATCACATTTAAATATGTTGCAAAATATTTCCGCAACAACGTGCGGGGTATCATCTAGTTTCAAGAAAATTTTATTGTGTATAAGACATGTTTCTCATGTATTAGAAAACTATTACTTGTGTATTTTAAAAGGTTTATGATGTACGAAAATTGATCATTATCTATTTGAAAAGTGCTCATGTAATTAAAATAAGTGCTCATACATTTGTAAATAATATTCATGCAATCAAAAAAGTTTTCACCCATTATGAAAAAAATGCATACAACATGTTCATATATTCTAAAAAGGTTAATTTTCACACCTTTTAAAAAATATGTTTTAAAAGTGTTCACGCATTTTCAAAATAACACATGTATTTATAAAAAATACTTATACTTATTTTGAAAAAGAAACTGAAAGATGAAGTTAAAATAAGAAAAAGGAAATAGAAAAATAAGAGAATAAAAATAAATAGAAAATAGATTTAAATAAGTTAAATTTATTTTATTTTAAAAATAAAAAGGGAAGAAATAAAAGAAAAATAAAACCAAAATAGAAATAGAAACAGGAAAAAATGAAAATGAAAAACAAAAAGGAAAAATGAGAAGAAGAGAAAACAGAAACAAAAAAGATAATGTATTCTCTATCCACGTTGGAAACAAATGAGCCGAGCAAGAAAGAAAGGAAATCGTTTGAAATGAGTCTGACCAGGGGTTTGGGGGTGATTCACATGTTTTGGGATTGATCGGGGGTTAAATGCCTGGTTTTAGATCTCTAAAAACATAGAAAAAGGGAGTCTATGCGCCGAGATCTGCCACAAAAGGTCCAAGCCATAAAAAGTGAGAAGCTATAAGGCTTAACTCTAACATAGATGGCTCTTTGTGGTATTTGAATATTCTTCAAGAATTCTAGTGCATTTGCTGTTATTGTTTCTGTAAACATAATAGCTAAATAATCCCACTGTTACATAAGGTAAGTATTGTATAATAGCTCGGTTTTCCGTGAATTTTTTTCATTCGTCTTTATAAATAAATAGCCTAATATGGGTTCACAATCAATAACATCCTCACCATCAAGAGTAACGGTCATTCAAAGAACACCATGCATTGATGGGCCGTCCGATTTGTGAAACTCGGCGCTATGTCGACGTATTCTTAGGATTTTCATTAGTTTTCAAGGGTTTAAATCCTTGGAAAGTTTTTCTTTGCTGATTGTTTGAGTCTTGTAGGGATTTTTCATAATGATTCTTTTGTACTATACTTCACAAAAACATTTGCATCCATCAAACTTCTCGGTAAGAATCATTTGATTTTCCTGTGAAGCAATCAAACAAACCAAATCGTGTAGAACTCACATGTGTTATCCTGTGAATCAAGATCCCCTAAGAAAATGAAACATTATAATCGTTCTGTTTGACAAAAGTACTGTTTGGGCGTCAGACAATATATATACAACAGATCAGCTACTTCATCAGCTAACCAAAAGAGAGCAACTATTTACAGCTCGTCCGCAACATGTACAACGTATTTCTGTGTCTAATTGGGCGCAGGCTTCATAAAATACAGCACCCCGCCCAGATCTCCTACAAAAGGGACAAGAATCCCTTGGGAAAACATAAGCCTCTATACCGCCGATGGAAATTATGTGCACTATCCGCATGCAAGCGATGTATTCCTCCGTTCCTAAATATAAGTCTTTGTAGAGATTGCAGTCTGGACCACATACGGATGTATATAGATGCATTTTAGAGTGTCGATTCACTCATTTTGCTCCGTATGTAGTCCATAGTGAAATCTCTACAAAGACTTATATTTAGGAACAGAGGGAGTACTGTACTGTACTGCAGCTCGACCAGCATCAAGGAAAAACAAGGGCTAGGATTCTGCTCTTTTGCCACGCGATTTCAAGCTTTTCTCCAAAAATGCCAGAGTCTCGGCGTATGAAGGGTCATTCTTGTTCACCGGTTTACATGAGTTTATATGGTCAGTGTTCTGTAGAACCTGCAAAGATACATAAGATTAATCATCACTTGCAAGTTGCATTAAGTGGCACAACTTTTTCTTTCAGTTGAGAAGACACTCTTCTTCTAGTTTGGAGGAAATTACAGGAACATACAAGATAAACATAAGATAACAGGCGGGTCAGATGTTATAAACGTTGCTCTGACAATGAACTCTAAAGTCACCAGTTACAAAGGGATAACTGCATAATTGCACATAAATTACTGTTGTTATATCAATATTGTTTAGCACTGCAATTAGGATATTTGAAACTAGCATCTACTTGGACACATTTATATACCATTGCCATCCTCCAATTATTCATGTTACAACTACACAGCCTGATATGTTTCAGTCAAGTCCCTCATAATGCAAGCAAGCATAACATATCCGTAAACGATGTTTTGAATTGAGATAATCCAACTGGTAGAATACTTACGACAAGCTCCCCGTATCCTGGGTATGCAGATTCGATCGGGACTATCTCCGCTCGGAATGCCCAACCACCATAACCTTCGACAATTGGTGTGACTTCGCTCTGTTAAGAAGCCAGTTAGCATACATAACATTTGTACAGAAGAGTTAACAAAAGACAACTTGGTGTTGTGGCAGTGAAAGCACGCTGTACTAGTCTATGAGAACATTTCATTACCTCACTAAAACTAAGAACATCAAGAAGTCCTTTGCTGTAGCGCTGCCGCACAAAATCATTTAACTCGACAAGTCTTGGAGACCCACTTCTTAATTCGCCAATCTACAGGAACAACATGTGTCACAAAATATACATGCATGAAATACATCAATTATGAGTGTCATATAAAGATCGTACTGAAGGAGTTGGACGAAACACATAACCCATACGCCATGGCATGTCTGCAAGTTTACTGCCAAAGTGCGGACAGCTATAAAAGACCTGTCATACGAATAGAGTTAGAACTCATACAATCATAAGAGTGGACAACCAAAAACATACTAGTTCCCTCAAACAAAAAAATCAGACACATACTAGTCCAATTGTATTAGTCAGGAACTTGTCGTAATTGTTCAGTTTCGCTTGATGCAATATCTGCTTAACCACCAGTCCACCCATGCTGCAAGTATGAAAATGGGAGAGAAAATATTAGTTCTTTGATTCTTTCAGCTGTTAGATTTTTCAGCCCATGTATAAGCAGCATTATAAACCAAGCAGCCATCATTACCTGTGAGTCACAAACACAACAGGTCGGCTACCGATCCCCGCAGCCACCAGCTTCCTCAGCAGCATAGAGCTCACCTCCTATACAACAAAAGTGATCTCAACAAATGCAAATTAAGCAAGAAAAAAAGAGCAAACCATCACCCAAAAACATCGAAATATATCAAACCATGTATTAACCTAAAATAATATAAACTTTTGTACTGTATAGCAATGGTGAAAAGGTCTCAGAAAAACATAAAATGTCATAAAATGCTCTATCTGTACAGAAAATAAAAATTGTATGAAACACAAAGGTGTCCTTTCCTATGTGCACTACTAAGTCAGAAAATTTTGCATTCTGACTAACAGGTTTGTCCAGGCCTAATCAGAGATTAAGGGAGGTAGGAGTATGTGCATCAACATGCACAACTCTCCAGAACACTAACCTGAAGGGACAAGCTGGCTCCAGTCCATTGTGTCAAATTTGTCTGCATAAACCATTTGAAACCAATAAGGATCTTGGAACATTTAAATCTTTTGAATGGCATCAGCAGATAAGCTTTTAAAGGAGCGATACAAGTCTCCCAACTTAAGAGACAATCAGAGAATTAGAGAACAAACCTTGTATTTGACCGTGAAGAAACGAGCTTTAGGAAAATCTGATGAAAGCCATTGTCTTGGCCAACAAGTACCTTCTTTTCCAGCATCTTCATCTATACTTTCCACCAGACCAGCTTTAGTAGTTGATGACTTGTCATCAGCTATCCGCCATGAGTTGAATGGGCCACCACGAAGGCCATGGACAAACACGACATCAACTTCAGGGGAGACACGTCTTGATGCAGCATCTGGACCTTCTATGCTTCCAGTTTCAGAGCCACTACGTTCAATGCATCCATCATCCTTACAAGTATCTTTTGAAATCCCACAGCCACTGTTGCCCAAATGAACCTCAAGAGGTAATTCTGGATTCAGCAAGAACAGCGCATCTCCAAATTGAGGACACTTTCTTTTATACTCACATTCTGAATCAGGGTATTCACCAGAAACACTTCTTGTATTTTGACTCTCAGAGCAGAATACATTTAACAGAGTTAGTCTGCAGTAACTTTTTAGCTTTATATCATTGCACGGAATTCGTCCAGTTGCACATTCCTCAAGCCACTTGCACCATACATCATCAGAAACAATTTCCTTCTTTGAGTTGGGTAGAAGGGAGAGAATGGTAAGCAGCCGCCCGGCGTGCCTTCGAATATGTGCTGCTGGAGGAACACGTACACTACGGGGATCAGTGGTAGCAGCAGTAGAAGAATCATCGGAAGCAGACACATTCTTGTCTTGCACTTCTCGTATTCTTGATGCATCATATGCTTCAATTGCAGCAAGTTTCTCATAATCGTCACCGACGAGGATGTGTTTCAATAACGAAACAACTCCTAAATCAGCTATTCTCTTTTGGCACGTGACATCCTCAGAACAAAGCTCCGCTAGTGCTTTTATTCCCTTAAGCGTAGCTAAGGCTGAGTCAACGGCATCAAACTTGGGTGGGCTCTTTTTGTTCGAGTTCTTTACAGCTGTAGCAAATGGTTCAGAAGAGAGAAAATCGTAAAGTGGTACTTTGTCACCAGACTCAGAACCATGGTCCGACTGAATGCTTGCTAATTTGACAACAGCTGTAGCTAACTGATTCAAGACTTGTGTGGCAGTGTAAGCATTATGATAATCAACTTGATTCTGCAAAAAAAAATGTATTAGGACAGTAGGAGGGAGAATAAGATTTGAAAGAAAATGCTGCATCAGGACGATAGCAACTTATCCACTTGCACATCCCTCAAATCATTAAAATCAAAATTAAGTTATACAGAGGTAAAATACAAGTGCAAGACTGAACATGCTGGATGAACAGAACAAAATAAGAAATGTTGCTGCAATCAAATGTCTATATTTCAAACAAGGGATTTCAAAGGCTGCCAATCAAAACATATACGATGTAACTTCTCAATGAACAAACAAGGATAACCCACGTCGCTACCCTAAACACCTTCTCTTTTGTGAAGCATTCTATAGTGTCTTTCAAAGTACTCCTATATTGGCAAAATTCACATACAGAAATTGTTTAGAACATTTGTTGCTCTATGCCCAATACTTACGAGTTATGACAAATCTAACTTAAATCTGAACAAATGGCATACCGTATTATGCAAGGTTGACATTCACATTCCAGTAACAATTTGAACATTTTGTGTAATTCGTTTATATGCAGCTCATTTATCCAGCCCTATTACCTACCAATTTTATGCTGTGATGTTAATAAATCTGCAAAGGGAACACACACTAAAGTACATTTTGCGGTAAAAAATGCACAGATTATAACCTTCACTCGTTCTGGTTCAGGTGGGGTGGCTCCTTTCAAACTTTGTGTCTTGTTGTCTCCAAGAATTTCAGAAAGCACGAGAGCTAACCATCCCTGAGAAATCGGTACGGAAGATGGTCCGTAATCCTCAAGTATAGATGAAAGGATTTTTACAGATGTATGATGTGTTGTGCCTGATACAGATTTGTCAAAGAGCCAACGAAGAAGAATGCCAGACCATCTTTGAGCTTCTTCAAGTGACAAAGGAACTTCACCAGAATAGAGCGAACTCAGGGCAACCGCTAATGACTCCTTCATACCATTCTGACTATTTTCCTTTTCTATTTTTTTTGCAATACTACGAAGAAGATGAAGACCCTTCTGCCTTATCACAAACTTCGACTCATTGCATCGTATCATGGATAACAGGAAAGTTGACAGTGACATTTGGGCCAACGACATGTCGCCATTCTCAGTAGCCTGAGAAGCTGTTAAAAGAAGACTTGAGGACCAATCAGGGACAGAAGGAGCCAAAGTCAAGTTCTGGTCTTCCAAAAGAGCCCGGGCCACCAAGGCTCCATGCCACTTCACAGTTCTTTCAGGAGCTTTCAGTGCAGTTGTCACAGCATGCCCGTCGCTATCAAGTTCTTGAATACGAGTGCGGTTCAGATCCGATGCTATAGCCCAATTAGCAAGAGCCCAGGTAGCAAAGGGTACAGCTACATGCTCCCTCTGTAAATCATCCCAAAGGCCTGGAGTAGCATGGGAACTTAGTCTCTCGATGTCTACATAATCAACAGTAGGCTCTTGGTTTACCAGTCCACTACTATTCTGGGCAACTTCCATTCTACTATTTTGTGCAACTTCCAGAACATCATCACCTGAGTTGCCAATCTTTAGTGAGTTATTTTCTCTAGAGAATCCCAATATAGTAGTCCCCCCAAGTACCTTAATCCCTATCCCTTTTAATCCCCTGTCACCATCATCACTGCTATCATCCTCATGGTCATCAAAATGCATCCCCCCTTCCTCAATGACTTCAATAGCTGCTGCAATATCTCTTATATCAGCATCTGCAGGCAACAAAGGGCGAAACGACGAATAATCTGCATTATCACAGTTGGATGTGATTATATCCATGAGTGCAGCGACAAGCATGCTCCTTCCTTTAGAGTGATCTGATACATCGAACGAAGAGTGTCTGGCATTCTGTCTCGACAAGAGAACGGTAGATTAGGAAAAAACAACTTAATAAAAAACTATAGACTGCTTCATTCCATACATAAAAATATTTGTCAAGACATGATAAGCTATTGGAAAAGAAGATGAAATAAGCTGAACAAAAATCAAACAAAAAAAAAATCCATACAGAGAGTGGAGAAAGGAAAAGAGGATCACAATGGCATGAAGAAAAATATAAATACTATAACATGATTGTCCATGAAAATGGCAAGGTCGTACAGCTAATTTGCAGTTTCAGAACTCATACCAAATGTAGATTTATTACCCTAACACTGCAGTAACATATATTACAAAGATCAGGCAACCAGAGATTCACATGGAATCAACATCCTAAACTTGCAACATCTGAATCCTGCAATGTAGCACATGATGACCCGATTCCTAGCTATATAGACCATGCTACATTGAGTCAAAAAAACTTCTAACAGAAAATGACTGCTACAATATCAATTGATGGTCAAGAGGTACAATGGGAAGTTTTTATATATCCAAAAATTGTATAAGTTTTGTACCCTAACATTCCACAATATGATCAACCAAGCTACACTGAATTAAGAATTCTCTAAAAAAAACTATGACTTCTGCAATATCAATTTATGGTCAAGGTCTATAGGAGAAATTACATAAGTTTTGTATGCTATACTTGCACAGTGCGATTGATACAAATAGGAGAACCACAATTACACCGAATGCAAGCTTCTATCAAACTACATTTGAGCAATCAGGCAAAGGAAACAATCCAACACTAACACCTGTTATCACCTTTTTGCCGCGCTTGGACTGGTAGGAGAAGATAAACTGATGGTCCATGAACAGAGGGAGTATATACTAAACATGATGGTCCTTGGTCCATGAAAATGGCAAGGTCGTTCAGCTAATTTGCAGTTTCAGAACTCATACCAAATGTAGATTTATTACCCTAACACTGCGGTAACATATATTACAAAGATCAGGCAAGCAGAGACTCATATGGAATCAACATCCTAAACTTTAACATCTGAATCCTGCAATGTTGCACATGATGACCTGATTCCTAGCTATATAGACCATGCTACATTGGGTCAAAAAACTTCGAACAGAAAATAACTGCTGCAATATCAATTCATGGTCAAGATGTACAATGGGAAGTTTTTATATCCAAAAATTGTATAAGTTTTGTATCCTACCCTTCCACAATATGGTCAACCAAGCTACAATGAATTCTCTAACAAAAACTATGACTTTTGCAATATCAATTGATGGTCAGGGTCTGTAAGAGAAACTGCATAAATTTTGTATCCTACACTTGCACAATGTGATGTGATTAACAACAAACAAGAGAACGCTACATCGCACAATTACACTGAATGCATGCTTCTATCAAACTACATTTGAGCAATCAGGCAAAGCAAACAATCCAAAACTAACACATGTTATCACCTTTTTGCCGCGCTTGGGCTGGTAGGAGAAGATAAACTGAAGGAGAGAGGGCACCGCTCGTGGCCGGCCGAGCACAGCAGGTGCGACCCACGGGTCGGCCAGCAGGTTCGCGAGCGCCCGCGCTGCCTCCGCCTGCGTGGCGCCCCGCACGATGCTGTCGAGCAACCAGTCGACCACGGCGCCGCCGCCCGCCGACACGATGGCCGCACGCCGAGCGGCACTGGCGGCCGTGATGTCGGCGAGCAGCGCGGCGACCCGCATCTCGAACCCGGACCGCACCTCGTGGTTGGCGGACGACAGGACGGACATGAGCGACTTGCAGAGCACCCCGCCCGCCGTCCACGTGTGCCGCATCTGCTCCGCCACGCGCGCGGCGGACGCCCTGGACCTCGCTAGGGTCTCCTCGATGTTGTCGGTGGTGGCATAGAGCGTCCCGGCGGCGGTGGCGACGGAGAGCGCGGAGATGGCGAGCAGGGGGGAGATGCGGCGGGGGCCGCGGAGGGGCGCGAGATGGTGCCGCGGCGGGGGAGGCGCCGCGACGGGGAGGGTCGACGAGGAGGTGGAAGGCGGAGAAGGGGAGGCGGGCGGGGTGGGGCCGGATGAGAGGAGGCGGCGGGGCCGGAGGCGGGGGTGGCGGCGAACATGGCGGAGGGAGGCGGCGAGGAGGCGCCGCAGCGGCAGCATCGCCGGGCCGGATAAGCTACGCGGGTGGCGTCTCCTCGGGAGGGGCCAGATTTGGGGGCGGCTCCGTTTGCTTGGGGAAGACGGCGAGGGAGATTGGGGGAAGCACGCGGGAATATCCGCCGGAGTGGAGAGCGGACGAGTCGGTGGCGCCGGGATGAGATCGACGGGCGTCGCCGCGTCACGGGAGGAAAGGGAGTTGTGGTGGGCTACCGGCTCCGTGATGGGCTGGCTATGTTTGGCTCGGTTCCGTAGAGCCACGACCCGTCTCCTATGGTCGCACGTTTTTCTTCTCCCCGTCCGTGCACGATGAGCACATGTCATAACGTAACTTCTTATAGCAATTTTTTTCTACGAGAAAAACTTCAATCTACTGTATATTCATCAAACATGTAGTACTGTTGAAGTAGCACGAGCTATATCCACATCTATAGCCTCCTAGCGATGACTATAAGCACTGAAACGAGCGAAAAGCGCGTTGTCGTCATCGCCCCTCCGTCACCGAAGCCGAGCAAATTTTGCTGTAGCAGACAGTTGAAAAGCCGTCGTGCTAAGACCATAAAGACTCGGCGCATCAGAAACAACAACTGTCGTCGACAAAGAGAAGCGTAGATTGAAGGGATGCTATCAATAGACACATGAACGCGGACGAACGAATACCAGATCCACACAGATCAGTGGGGGTGAAAGTATGATTACCAGGTGCAATCCACCGGGCCAACGGTTCGGCGCGGACCACGTGAATCTTGAGATTATACCCTCTATGCAAACATCCGTGAATACGAAAAGACTGTTTTAAAGATAACATATAATCATAGCATTAAACTTTGGGGTTTCGACAGCCCCCCATGCAATGGTTCATAAAGCAATCACACACTACTCTCGTTTAGTCCCCTAAATGTGATATGATATAGTCGCACATCGCCACTAGAGTGTTACACCACAACATAATATCAAAACATTTAACTTTATTCAACGTCACATGATTACTAGCAACAAGGTTTATCCCATGTTCCCAGAAACGTAACAGACTACTCACAAGACATCATATGGATCATGATCAGTGGGGATGAAAGTATGATTACCAATTTGAACATATAAATCTTTCACCAATAAAACTTCTAAATATCAACTACAAACACTAATAAACACCAGAAAGTAATCTTAGCAAAGGATCTGAGATAATAATTCATAGATTGAAAACTACGGATGGCAGTGATGATGGTGTGATGATGAACCCCACGATGACCGGAGCGTCGGTGATGTCGATGGCTTTGAATTCCCCCTTCTAGATGGAAAGGGCCGCGAAGAAACAACCATCTGGGGGGCAGAAAAGTGCCCAACCTCTTTTCCGTCTCGCAGATGGCGGCGAAAAAATCCTGTAAAATCACAAACCAAGTTTTAGGGGAAAATAGGTATAGTGGGCAGCAAAGGCATTTGGGAGGCCATCTGTGGGCCCCACATGCCCACACCATGTGGTCAGGCCACATAGGCCCCACATGGGTCTCCCCAAGTGGGCACAGGTGCCCTTGGCTCTCTTCCCACATGAAAATGACTATTCATTTATTTAGTCTTAAAAATATATTTTTCTTCATTAGTCCTTTTCTACAGCTTTCCGGCAATTCCCCTGCTCGAGTGAATCATGCAAATTGAGTGAAAAACGCTATAAGAATTGAGCTATAATTTGCAAAACATAGATAATAAATAGTAATTTATAGTGAGAAATCATGATGCAAAATGGACATATCAGCCACCTCCTTGACGGCCTCGGTCATGTCGCTGAAGACGGTTAGATCCTCCTTCATGAAGGCGCCCCTCTTTCTCTTCCTATTGGGAGCAGACACATGATCACCAGCCTTATCATGGCCATTGAGGATGACGTTCTCCGACTCCTAGGTGTCTGGAAAGTCAGGTGAAGGTGCACCCAGAGGCTCACTGGAGCCAAGGCATGCTTTCATGTAACCAGACGACAAGAGAAGTTGGTCTGCATCTCAGAGTAGTTCTGGATGGGCTTGTTGAGGTACTCGTCGTCCTTGGGGTTATCCTAATAATAAAAGACAACTCAGTTAGTTGTGTTCAACATGCTAGATCAAGTGAATCATTTGGTAGCTTAGCTAACCATGATGTGGCCTTTTTAGTGCTCGGCCTCCAACAAAAAGGTGGGGGTCTCCTCATCCCATAGTGCACCGCTAAGATCTCTAAGCTTAGACACCTAGATCCACCTTGCTCTCTAGATCCTAAGATGGTTATCCTAAACATGTTGTGAGGACACATATGTACCACAAAACTCGCAGAACTATTCAGGCGCACCTCCTTGAAGCTCTTATCAATCCCCACCGCTCGCCATGTTCTCACACATCTTGTTGAGGATGGAGGTGGACAGGAAAGGAACCCACTTCATTGTTGTCCCCTTCATTGAAGCCATCATCCATGCCTTCCCAACATCAAGACCAATCTTTGGCGTTAGCGCGTGCATCACTACCACTAAAGATACATGCGAGGTGCATCAAACACCTCTGCATCCTGGGTCAATGGCGGCTAGGAGTCATCAACATAGGAGGGACATGTCCGGGTGTCCAAGAAAATGAGGGTTTGGCTAAAGTCTTCCTTGTTCATTGCCTGCCATGGTTAGCATCAGGACTAGCTGAACAATAACAATGCATCTAGTATACTACACATGTACTGATCATGAAGCTCAACACACTATCACATCTAGCATACTACACATGACCAACATAGCATTTGATCTACTACAATCATAAAACCGACATGGAAAACATGTAATACTAGCACATAAGCATCGATCTACCATAACATCATCATTGCTAACAAGCAAAAACTACCATACTACCAAAACAAACATCCAATCAAGCACATCCTCACAAAATACTTTCATAACCAACCATACTACCTTCAGATCTACTCTAATTTAACACATGCTCACATATCTATGGTATGACAAGTAGGGTTTAATGTTACTTACATTCATCGGAGGAGTGGGGAGAAGGCAGGAAACATCTGGTTGAAGAGGAGGAAGAATGATTGTCGATGCCGACCAGAGAAGATGGCGTCGCTTACCTGCTCATCGGGGAAGAAGCTTCCCAGGACGAAGCGCTCAGGGGGGGCAGGTTTTAGAGGTGAGTCGAGGGGGCTAGATAGGGCGAGGCAGTCGATGGGATGTGACTGAAATTACTCCCGACATATTTCATGGATGAGCGCTAGCTCGCGCCATCTCCCCGCTCGCATGAATTCGACGCCGTGTTCGCCCTCCCTGCATGAACCTGGCTCTATGGAAACTGCAGATTCGGGCGTTCCCCCGGGGCCAAGCTATGGGGGTGCTTTGAGGTTTGTGTGGGCAGCCCAAGTAACCAAACGAGGAAAATTTGTGTTCCCAGAGCTTGCATGGGTGTAAGGGCATCTCCAACGGCAACCCACAAATTTCCCTTGTCCGCGGACACGGGTGCGGGAGGCAACCATCCAACATTGTCTGCATACATTTGGCCAACAATTCAAACTAACTGGATGAAATTCGTTCAAAGCGGACGAATTTCATTCAATTCCGGATATAATTTACATAAACGGACGATATTTTGACCGTTTTACTAAAAAAACTATAAAAGAAAACACTAAACCATATATCGGACGACCACCTCGTAAGCGTGGCCGCCCTGTCCTAACACACTGCCATCAGCGTCCGTCCGTCGTCATCATCATCGTCCCTCCAGCGGAACAAGGATGCTGGAGGGCCGCGGCAGCCTTGCCCGGCGGCGGCCTGACGCTGGCGGAGGAGCTGCTCCGCCTCCTGTTGCATAGTGCGAAGGGCCATCTTGGCCACTGTCGAAGGTGCCCTAGCGGCGGCCTTGTCCCCGCAGGCGTTGGCGGAGCAGTCGCTAAGTGACCACTCCTTGCCGATCTTGGCGAGCTCATCGTTAAGGCGGCGGTGCTTGGTGGGCGTCTGCGCTGGTGACGGAGCAGTCGAGCGCCCACGTTGCCTGCAGCGTCACGGGGCAGTTGGCACAGTGCCGGGCCACGCTGACGTTCGTCTTGGCGGACGCGGAGCGGCGACTGGCATTGCACCGGTTGTACCTCGCCTGCTGTCGTGTCGCGCGCTCTACCTCGGATACCACGGCCTGAGAGTGCTACTTGTGAGTTGCATTGGTATTTCCCCCGGAGAGGAAGGGTGAAGCAATATAGTAGCTGCTAGTATTTCCCTCAGTGAGAACCAAGGTTATCGAACCAATAGGAGAACCACGCAAATTCCTAGTAAGCATTACCTACACAGACAAGTGCAAATACTTGCACCCAACACGGGCAAGATTGTTGTCAATCCCCTTGAACTCGTTACTTGCAAGGATTAAATCTGATAATGGTAGATAGATATATTGCAAAGTAAAATAAAATAAAGAAAATTGCAGCAAGATAATTTTGGTTTTTGTAATATGATTTAAGTAGACCCCAGGGTCATAGTTTTCACTAGAGGCTTCTCTCTCATAATAATAGCATGCGGTGGATAGACAAATTACTGTTGGCAATCGATAGAAAAGCGCATAGTTATGATGTTATTCATGGCAATGATCATGTATATAGGCATCACGTCCATGACAAGTAGACCGACTCCTACCCGCATCTACTACTATTACTCCACCCATCGACCGTTATCCAGCATGCATCTAGGGTATTAAGTTCATAACAAATAGAGTAACGCCTTAAGAAAAATAACATAATGTAGACAGAATAAAACCAAGCAATATGATTAAACCTCATTGTTTTACCCTTAGTAGCAACAATACAATACATGCCTCGGTACCCCTGCTGTCACTGGGCGAGGACACTTCAAGAATTGAACCCACTACAAAGCACCTCTCCCACTGAAGATAAATCAATCTAGTTAGCCAAACCAAACGGATAGATCGGAGAGAAATACAAAGCTATAATAATCATGCATAATAAAGTTCAGAAAAGACTCAATTACTTTCAATGAATAACCTGATCATAAACCCACAATACATCAGATCCCAACAAACACACCTCAAAAGAAGATTACATCGAATAGAACTCCGAGGAGAACATTCTATTGAAGATCAGAGAGAGAGAGAAGAAGCCATCTAGCTAATCACCATGGACCCATAGGTCGGTGGTGAACTACTCACACGTCATCGGAGGAGCAGCAAGGTGATGTAGAAGCTCTCCGTGATCGATTCCCCCTCCGGCAGAGTACTGAAAAAGGCCTCTGGATGGGATCGCGGAAGAACAGAAGCTTGCGGCGGTGAAAAAATTGTTTCGGGTGGCTCCCTGGGGGTTTCCCAATATTTGAGAATTTATAGAAGTGGAATTAGGTCAGACGGAGCCACGTGGGGCCCACAAGGCATCAGGGCGCCCCTGTTGCCTTGCCGTCTCCTCGCTTCTCATCTGGTCTCCTCCCGAAGCTTCTAGGGTCCATAGCTTCGGGAGGAGACCAGAAGGCAAACGAGGAGACGGTAAGGCAATAGGGCGCTCCCTGTTACCTTATGGGCCCCTCGTGGATCCGTCTAACCCAATTCCACCTCTATAAATTCTCAAATATTGGGAAACCAACAGAGAGCCACCCAAAATACTTTTTCCGCCGCAGCAAGTATCTGTTCTTCTGCGATCCCATCTGGAGGCCTTTTCCGGTACTCTGCCGGAGAGGGACTCGATCACGGAGGGCTTCTACATCATCCTTGCTGCCCTTCCGATGATGCGTGAGTAGTTCACCACAGACCTACGGGTCCATAGCTAGTAGCTAGAGGCTTCTTCTCTCTCTTTGATCTTTAATACAATGTTATCCTCGATGTTCTTGGAGTTGTATCCGATGTAATCTTCTTTTGCGGTGTGTTTGTTGGGATCTGATGAATTGTAGGTTTATGATCTGAATATTTATGAATGTTAATGGAGTCTTTTCTGAACTTTATTATGCATGATTGTTATAGCTTTGTATTTCTCTCTGATCTATCCGTTTGGTGTGGCCAACTAGATTGATTTATCTTCAGTGCGAGAGGTGCTTTGTAGTGGGTTCAATCTTGTGGTGCCCTATATCCCAGTGACAGAAGGGGACAAGACACGTATTTGTATTGTTGCCATTAAGGTAAAATGACGGGGTTTATTCATATTGATTGGGTTACTTTGTCTACATAATGTCATCTTGCTTAAGGCGTTACTCTGTTTTATACTTAATACCATAGATGCATGCTGGATAGCGGTCGATTGGTGGAGTAATAGTAGTAGATGCAGGCAGGATCGGTCTACTTGTCTCGGACGTGATGCCTCTATACATGATCATTGCCTTGAATATCGTCATAACTATGCGCTTTTCTATCAATTGCCCAATAGTAATTTGTTCACCCACCGTATGCAATGTGCTCGAGATAGAAGCCTCTAGTGAAAACTATGGCCCCGGGTCTACCTTTATCATATATAAAAACACAAAAATACCTTGCTACACTTTTCTATTTTATTTTATTTTATCTTTGAAATTTATCTATCTACCACTACAAGATTTAATCCTTGCAAGTAACCGCCAAGGGGATTGACAACCCTCTTGATCGCGGTGGATGCAAGTATTTGCTTTTGTGTGTGCGTGTGCTGTTCACGAGGCTTTGTGAGATTCTCCTACTAGATTGATAACCTTGGTTCTTAACCGAGGGAAATACTTATCTCTACTGTACTGCATCTCCTCTCCTCTTTGAGGAAACCCCAACGCAGTTGATACATCTCCAACGTATCTATAATTTTTTATTGTTCCATGCTATTATATTGTCATTTTTGGATGTTTTACAATCATTTTATAGCAACTTTATATCATTTTTTGGGACTAACCTATTGACATAGTGCCCAGTGCCAGTTGCTATTTTTGCTTGTTTTTTACTTCACAGAATATCAGTACCAAACGGAGTCCAAACACAGCGAAACTTTTTGGAGAATTTTTATGGACCAGAAGACACAACTTGGGCCAAAGAAGTACCAGAGAGGTGCCCCAAGGGGGGCACAACCCACCTGGGCGCGCGTAGGGGCCCAGGCGTGCCCACCTCGGTGGCCTCCCGCACCGCCTCTTTGCTCTATAAATACCCCAAAATCCAAAAACCCTAGGGGAGTTGACGAAACACAATTCCAGCCACCGCAAGTTCCAGAACCACCAGATCCAATCTAGACACCATCACGAAGGGGCTCATCATCCTCATTGGTGCCTCTCCGATGATGCGTGAGTAGTTCATTGTAGACCTACGGGTCCGTAGGCAGTAGCTAGATGGCTTCTTCTCTCTTTTTGATTCTCAATACAATGGTCTCTTGGAGATCCATTTGATGTAACTCTTTTTTGCGGTGTGTTTGTTGGGATCCGATGAACTTTGAGTTTATGATCAGATCTATATATCCATGAAAGTTATTTGAGTTTCTTTCATCTGTTATATGCATGATTACTTATAGCCTCGTATTTCTTCTTCGAATCTTTGGTTTAGTTAGGCCGACTAGATCGATTTTTCTTGCCATGTGAAGAGGTGCTTTGTGATGGGTTCGATCGTATGGTGTTCTTTCCCAATGAGAGAAGGGGCAGCAAGACACGTATGTATCATTGCTATTAAGGATAACAAGATGGGGTCTATTCCTACATGAATAGATCTTGTCTACATCATGTCATCGTTCTTATTGCATTACTCCGTTTCTACATGAACTTAATACACTAGATGCATGCTGGATAGCAGTCGATGTGTGGAGTAATAGTAGTAGATGCAGGCAGGAGTCGGTCTACTAATCTTGGATGTGATGCCTATATAATGGTCATTGCCTGGATATCGTCATAATTATTCGATGTTCTATCAATTGTCCAATAGTAATTTGTTTACCCATCGTATGCAATTTTCTCGAGAGAAGCCACTAGTGAAATCTACGGCCCCCGGTCTATTTTCTCATCATATGTTTTCAGATCTATATTGCTATTTGCCTTTTATTTATTTGCATCTTTTATTTTCATATCTATATTACCAAAAACCCAAAAATACCTCGCTGAATTTTATTTGCCATTATTTTATTTGCATCTACCAATCTATCTCTTTAACAATCTTTTACCCGAGAGGGATTGACAACCCCTCTTACGCGTCGGGTTGCAAGTATTTGTTCTTTGTGTGCAGGTACCGTTTACATAGTGTTGCTTGGTTCTCCTACTGGTTCGATAACCTTGGTTTCATAACTGAGGGAAATACCTACCGTAGCTGTGCTGCATCATCCCTTCCTCTTCAGGGAAATACTGACGCGGACACGAGCCATCAAGAAAGGATTTCTGGCGCCATTGCTGGGGAGACATCATCAACATCTATCAGGTTCCTAATCACAAATCTCATCTCCTTGCAATTTACATTATTTGCCATTTGCCTCTCGTTTTCACCTCCCCCACTTCACAAAAATTTGCCGTTTTATCCGCCCTCCTTTTCGTTCGCCGTTTTCTCGTCAGATCTATTTTTGTGTGCAATCTTGTTTGCATAGTCATGATGACTCAAGAAAATACCAAGTTGTGTGATTTTTCCAATACCAATAACAATGATTTTAGTAGTACTCCGATTGCTCCTCCCGCCACTAGTGCGGAATCTTGTGATATTAATGCCGCTTTGTTGAATCTTGTTATGAAAGATCAATTTTCCGGTACTCCTAATGAGGATGTCGCGTCCCATCTAAACACATTCGTAGAATTGTGTGATATGCAAAAGAAAAAAGATGTGGACAATGATATCGTGAAGTTGAAATTATTTCCTTTCTCTTTGAGGGATCATGCTAAAATTTGGTTTTCTTCTTTGCCTCGCAATAGTATTGATTCTTGGGATAAGTGCAAGGATGCTTTTATTACTAAGTATTTTTTGCCCACGAAAATTATTTCTCTTAGAACCCAAACTATGAATTTTAAGCAACTTGAGCATGAACATGTTGCACAATCTTGGGAAAGAATGAAATTGATGCTAAGAAATTGTCCTACTCATGGTTTAAATCTTTGGATGATCATACAAAAAATTTATGCGGGATTGAACTTTGTTCTAGAAATCTTTTAGATTCCGCTGCGGGTGGTACTTTTATGGAGATTACTTTGGGTGAAGCTACTAAATTGCTAGATAATATCATGGCAAATTATTCACAATGGCATACCGAAAGGGAACCTACTAGTAAAAAAGTTAATTCGGTTGAAGAAATTAATCCTTTGAGTGAAAAATTCGATGCTCTCATGAAATTGGTTGCTAATAAAAATGCTTCTATTGATCTTAATGATGTGCCTTTGTCTACTTTGATTGAGCAAAATAGTGATGCCGTAGATGTGATTTTTTTGTCGCGAAACAATTTCAATAACAATGCTTATAGAGGTAATTTTAATCCTAGGCCTTTTCCTGGAAATTCCTCTAATAATTATGGTAATTCCTATGGTAATTCTTCCTACAATAATAATAGGAACCCCTTTGATCTTGAGAATAATATTAAAGAATTTATCAATACTCAAAAGGTTTTCAATGCTACGATAGAAGAAAAGTTGAATAAGATTAATGATATGTCTAGAAGCATTGATAGAATTTCTCATGATGTAGAAAATATCAAGTTGGAAATTTTTGTACCCAAGGTTGATGAATCAATTAAATTTTTATATATTTCTATGGATGAAAGTAATAAAAGAACCTCTATGCTTAGAGCTAAAAGAGAATTTTTGGAAAGAGCGTTTTCTAGTGATTGCTTTCATAAAAATGATGAAGATCTTAAAGTGATTGGTGTTTCTTCTATTGATTCCTTGTTTAGTAAAATGAAAATTGATGATAAAGGGACTGTAGAAGAGTCAACTTTAGCTAGAAGGCTTCCCGATGATTCGGAGGGTGAAAATCTTGATGAAAAAATTGATAAAAGTGGGTTTGGAGAGGTCAAAACTTTAACTAGTGATGCACCCACTCTCTTGGATTACAAAGACTTTAATTATGATAGCTGCTCTTTGCTTGATTGTATTTCTTTGTTGCAATCCATGATAAATTCATTTCACGCCTATGAACAATATAAAGCTTTTACTAAACATATTGTCGATGCCATGATGAAAGCTTTTGAAGAAAAGTTGGAGTTAGAAGTTTCAATTCCTAGAAAATTACATGATGAATGGGAACCTACCATTAATATCAAGATAAAAAATTATGAGCGTTTTGCTTTATGTGATTTGGGTGCTAGTGTTTGCACAATTTTGAAATCTGTATGTGATGTGCTTGGTCTCGCCGATATTGAAGAGTGTTCTTTAAATTTACACTTGGCGGATTCTTCTATTAAAAAGCCTTTGGGAAGAATTAATGATGTTCTTATTCTTGCAAATAGGAACTATGTGCCCATAGATTTTATTGTTCTTGATATTGATTGCAATCCGTCTTGCCCTATTATTCTTGGTAGACCATTTTTACGCACTATAGGTGCCGTGATTGATATGAAAGAAGGCAATATTAAGTTTCAATTTCCACTAAGAAAGGGTATGGAACACTTCCCTAGAACAAGAATTAGGCCACCATATGAATCAATATTGAGGGCAACTTATGGATCAAAGACTAAAGATGACAATATTTGAATCTATGAATTATGCCTAGCTAGGGGCATAAAACGATAGTGCTTGTTGGGAGGCAACCCAATGAATAAAATTTATTTTTACCTTTTTCTTTATGTTCTTGAGTGTTTGCACAATTATGCTACTGTTATGATTGTGTTTTTATGTTTTAATTAGTTTTTGTGCCAAGCTAAGCCTTTGGGATCATGTTGGGTGATAGTTGACTTGATCTTGTTAGAAAACAGAAACTTTTGCGTCCAGTGACAGAATTGTTTAAATTCACAGAAGCGACAAAAACTTCTGAATTTTTTTCACAAGATTGATATACAAATTGTCCACTCTGTCCTAATTTTAGAATTTTTGGAGTTACAGAAGTATGAGCAAAATTCGCGTCTTTACAGACTGTTCTGTTTTTGACAGATTCTTTTTTCTTTGAATTGTGTGCTTATTTTGATGACTCTATGGTTTGTATCGGGGGCTATAAGCCATGGTAAAGTTGGAATACAGTAGATATAATGCAATAATAAAAATGGAATGAGTTTGCAATAGTACCTAAAGTAAAGATTGGTTTTCTTATACTAACGGATCTCATGAAGGTTTTGTTAAGTTTTGTGTGATAGAAGTTTTCAAGTTTTGGGTGAGATCACGATGGATGAAGGAATAAGGAGTAAGAAGAACCTAAGCTTGGGGATGCCCCATGGCACCCCAAGATAATATCCAAGGAGGAACAAGCAACTAAGCTTGGGGATGCCCTGAGTGGCATCCCCTCTTTCTTCTAACGACCATCGGTATTTTACTTGGAGCTATATTTTTATTCGTCACATATCATGAGTTTTGCTTGGAGAGTCTTGTATTATATGAGTCTTTGCTTGTTTTACTTTTTAGTTTGTCACAAGTATCCTTGCTGAACATACCTATTCGAGAGAGCCAAAATTATGCTATGATTTGTTAGAATTGCTCTTTATGCTTCACTTAAATTTTTTGAGCTATGGAATTGCTCTAGTTCTTCACTTATATCTTTTTGAGCACGGTGTGCTTTAATATTTTTGAAGAAATGCTCTCATGCTTCACTTAGATTTATTTGAGAGTTAGTAATTTTGAAGAAATTCTCTCATGCTTCACTTATATTATTTTGAGAGATGATGATCTTTATACTCATGTTCTTCACTTAAATTTGTTTGAGCTTATCAAAAGCAACATATGAAACTAGTCCCAAAGTGATAGATATTCAAGAGGGATATAATAAAAACTTTCATGAAGATCGTTGGACAAAATAAACTTGATTCTTTGTAATAGTTTTGAGATATGATGATAGTGATATGTGAGTCATGTTGATGAGTAATTATGCTTTATTAAGAATATTGATGTTAAGGTTTATGATTCCCTATGCAAGCACGAAAGTCAATAGTTATGCAATGAAATTACATCCTACTTGTGGTGCATTATTCGGTGTTAGTTATGCTCAACGCTTGCTTATGTGATTTTTCGTTTCTTTGTTGGTTCCTTCTCAATCTTTTGCTAGCCTCCATTTGTACTAAGTAGAAATACTACTTGTGCATCCAAAATCCTTAAACCCAGTTTTGCCACATGAGTCCACCATACCTACCTATATGCGGTATTCCCGTGCCTTTCTAAGCAAATTTGTATGTGCCACCTCTCATGAAGCGGCAGGGGGTGGCCAATATTTTCCATGCTAGATGTGTTATTCTCAAGATGAGTGTTTATTCACTTGTCATTGCACGAGAGTACGGCGGTAATAGGGATGTCTAGTCCCGAAATGAAAAAGAAATTTACTTTATGTTGTCAAATAATAAATTCCTTGGAAAGTGTTGGTATGGAAGGCACCCATGGATACGGCTAGCCATGGATTGTGAAAGAATGGTGGAAAAAGGAATAAACTTTATTTTCTGTTTGGCAACCGCCTATGATATATCTAGCATGGAAAGTGTTGGGAATTACTTGGTCATTTTCGTTGACGGGAAAAGTATGCCTCTCAAAAAAAATTATCTCTCAATTTAAGCTTTGAGCTCTAGCACCTTTACAAATCCCTACTTCCCTCTACGAAGGGCCTTTCTATTTACTTTATGCAATTTTTATGTTTATTTGAGTCTCCATCTTCTCTTATAAAGCACCAACTAAGGGGCACTATGATCGTACTTGAGCATTGGATGTAGCTAATATGCGAGTGTGTTTCATGAATGGATCAATGATTGAGCATGATGGGCTAGGGATAACTTTCTTTAGTGTTGATATTTTGAAAGACATGGTTGCTTGTTGATATGCTTGCGTATTTAAATCTTCATGTCAAAACTAGACTATTGCTTTGAACCATATAAAAGTCCATATGTCCATGCTACAAAATAAAAGAATGTGATGAACATGATAGGCAACATTCCACATCAAAAATTCTATTTTTATCATTTACCTACTCGAGGACGAGCAGGAATTAAGCTTGGGGATGCGGTTACGTCTCCAACGTATCTATAATTTTTGATTGTTCCATGCTGTTATATTATCATTCTTGGATGTTTTACAATCATTTTATAGCAACTTTATATCATTTTTTGGGACTAACCTATTGACATAGTGCCCAGTGCCAGTTGCTGTTTTTTGCTTGTTTTTCTACTTCGCAGAATATCAGTACCAAACTGAGTCCAAACGCAACGAAACTTTTTGGAGAATTTTTATGGACCAGAAGACACAACTTGGGCCAAAGAAGTACCAGAGGGGTGCCCTGAGGAGGGCACAACCCACCTGGGCGCGCCTGGGGGGCCAGGTGCGCCCTGGTGGGTTGTGCCCACCTTGGTGGCCTCCCGCACCGCCTCTTTGCTCTATAAATACCCCAAAATCCAAAAAACCTAGGGGAGTCGACGAAACACAATTCCAGCCGCCGCAAGTTCCAGAACCACCAGATCCAATCTAGACACCATCACGGAGGGGTTCATCATCCTCATTGGCGCCTCTCCGATGATGCGTGAGTAGTTCATTGTAGACCTCGGGTCCGTAGGCAGTAGCTAGATGGCTTCTTCTCTCTTTTTGATTCTCAATACAATGGTCTCTTGGAGATCCATTTGATGTAACTCTTTTTTGTGGTGTGTTTGCTGGGATCCGATGAACTTTGAGTTTATCATCAAATCTATATATCCATGAAAGTTATTTGAGTTTCTTTGATCTCTTATATGCATGATTACTTATAGCCTCGTATTTCTTCTTCGAATCTTTGGTTTAGTTAGGCCGACTAGATCGATTTTTCTTGCCATGGGAAGAGGTGCTTTGTGATGGGTTCGATCGTACAGTGTTCTTTCCCAGTGACAGAAGGGGCAGCAAGACACGTATGTATCATTGCTATTAAGGATAACAAGATGGGGTCTATTCCTACATGAATAGATCTTGTTTACATCATGTCATCGTTCTTATTGCATTACTCCGTTTCTCCATGAACTTAATACACTAGATGCATGCTGGATAGCGGTCGATGTGTGGAGTAATAGTAGTAGATGCAGGCAGGAGTTGGTCTACTAATCTTGGACGTGATGCCTATATAATGATCATTGCCTGGATATCATCATAATTATTCGATGTTCTATCAATTGCCCAACAGTAATTTGTTTACCCACCGTATGCTATTTTCTTGAGAGAAGCCACTAGTGAAATCTACGGCCCCCGGGTCTATTTTCTCATCACATATTTTCAGATCTATATTGCTATTTGCCTTTTTATTTATTTGCATCTTTTATTTTCAGATCTATATTACCAAAAACCCAAAAATACCTCGCTGAATTCTATTTGCCGTTATTTTATTTGCATCTACCAATCTATCTCTTTACCAATCTTTTACCCGAGAGGGATTGACAACCCCTCTTACGCGTCGGGTTGCAAGTATTTGTTCTTTGTGTACAGGTACCGTTCACATAGTGTTGCTTGGTTCTCCTACTGGTTCGATAACCTTGTTTTCATAACTGAGGGAAATACCTACTATAGCTGTGCTGCATCATCCCTTCCTCTTCGGGGAAATACTGACGTGGACACGAGCCATCAGCAGCTCACAAGTAGCACTATTAAATGCTAACGATACAATGGATCGAAAAGGTAGAGTGGGGGGGGGGGCTGCGGTTAACCATAAAAACGTCAGAGCAGGGCGACGTTCCAAGGGTTCAGCTCAAGTCTGTTATTCATAGGATCTCGGATACGATATGCACCTCCGGTGATCACTTGATCAATTATGAACGGTCCGTCCCATTTTGGGTGCAGTTTATGTTTGTACATTTCCGGATGAAACATCATGACCAAGTCACCTTTGTTGAATGCCTTTGTCCGGACTTCCCTGCTCTGGTAGCACCATGTGTGTTGTTGGTAAAATGTGGAACGTGCCCGAGCTACCTCTCGCTCCTCGTCAAGGGCATCCTGCCGATCTAGCTCGGCCTCCCTCTCTTCATACATATGCACTCTAGGTGCATCGTGAATGAGGTCTCATGGCAGGAAGGACTTGGCTCCATACACCATAAAGAAAGGTGTGTAACCTGTGGACCAGTTAGGCGTAGTGCATAAGCCCCATAGTACGGAGTCGAGCTCCTCTACCCAATGACAGTCGGACCCCTTTAAGGAGTGGACTAAGCGTGGCTTGATACTGCTTAAAACAAGTCCGTTAACGCGTTCGACCAGTCCATTAGTCTAGGGGTGGTAAACGGAGGCGTAATCGAGCTGAATGCCCATCTTTGCGCAGCACGCCTTGACTTCTTTGGTAGTGAAGTTTGTGTCATTGTCCATAACTAGTAAACATGCCCGTGCGTTGCAACGGGAGGAAACAACCCCCACACGTCCTTACCCACTGAGCATGGCTAAAGACCTCACCCTCATTCCCCTAACATAATAAACATGACTAATACCTCGTCCTCAGGTCCACATTCTCCATTTCAATATGACATTAGACACATGTTTCCACTTGTCCTCTTTGTTGTCCTTGTCGTCGGCGGTCGCAGTACCAGTTGTCACTAACCAAGGTTGGCTAGGTCCTTGAGCCTCCTTTGTGTCCGGCGAGATGACGAGCTTGAACAAAGATTTTTTTTATCATCCGAGTAATATATTAGGAAAAAGTAGTGCACATAATATATGTCCGTGCTATCATATAAATTGAGTAGTTTGTGAGAGATAGACCATGAAGTCGTAATTGGACTCCTCATGCATTGTGACGGGTGTCACTGGGCCGAGCTAGGCTGGTCGTACGTGAGGAGGCAACAAAAAAAAGATTCCTTCCATACCCTTGGTTTAATAAATTAAACTTAAACAATGCATCTGTGTGTGTATTTCAAAAATTCACCCTGTTTTATTAGTAGGTATAGATTTAAAAAAAAAGTTAGCTATAGTACCTCCCATTTTTCAATAATATTTAAGTTTTGAACAAATCTTTGCCATTTCAAATTCAAAGTTCAATTTTTTGTGTTTTTAAAAAATGTTTGCAAATTCAAAAAAAATCATTATAGTACCTCCTAGTTTTCAAAAATTGTTCATGTTTTACAAAATATTCAGGTTAAAAAATAACAAAAAATGTTATTTTTTTAAGTGCTCGAATTTAAATTTTTTGCTCACAATTTTGGAAAATATTTGCGTTCTAAAATATATTCAATTTTTGCAAAAAACAGTTTTTCTTTTGCTCTCGGTATCTGGCGCGGCTGCTAGTTTAATTTAATACGTCGCGCTGTCGTGTATACATAAGTGCTTGTCTAGTCCAGTGGCTAGCTTTCTGAGCCTCTAGCTTGAGCGCCCGGGTTTGAGTCCTCGAGGCGCAGTATTCTTTTTCCTTGGACTTTTTTCGCTGGTGCGGGAGCTGTACTAATGGGCTGGCCCATCGCGGCTATGTGCGTCTTAATTTTTTTTCGCAGAAAATAAATCGGGACGAACGAGAAAACGCTTGACGTACGAAAATTTATCTGGGTCCGACCGTATGACCAAAAAAAGTGGAGAAACAATCCTCCCTTTAATATTAGGTAAAGATTATACTGTGGGGGACACCATAACGGTGGACCATGCCAGATATAAATTCTAGGACCTATGCTGCCTCGGCTATTGTGACTGGCTTTGCTTCGATCCATTTTGTGAATTTATCTACCATGACGAGTAAGTATTTCTTTTTGTGCAAGCCCCCTTAAGAGGGCCTACCATGTCAAGCCCCCCAGACTGCAAAAGGCCAGGTAATCGGGATAGTCCGAAGAGCCGTGGGGGGCATGTGACTTTGGTTGGCGAAAACCTGACGCCGGGGTATCACTGAACTAGAGGTTTCACGTCTTTTTTGCGGTAGGTGCCCACAAGTATAGGGGATCAATCATAGTCCTTTCGATAAGTAAGAGTGTCGAACCCAACGAGGAGCGGAAGAAAATGACAAGTGGTTTTCAGCAAGGTATTCTCTGCAAGCACTGAAATTATCGGTAACAGATAGTTTGATAGCAGGGTAATTTGTAGCAAGCAACAAGTAGTAACGGTAACAAAGGTGCAGCAAGGTAGCCCAATCCTTTTTATAGCAAAGGATAGGCCGGAATGGTCTCTTATAATAAGCAAAGCATTCTCGAGGACACATAAGAATTTCATCTAGTCACTTTCATCATGTTTATTTGATTCGCGTTCGCTACTTTGATAATTTGATATGTGGGTGGACCGGTGTTTGGGTGTTGTTCTTACTTGAAGCCTCCCACTTATGATCATCCCCTCTCGCAAGCATCCGCAACTACAAAGAAGAATTAAGATAAATCTAACCATAGCATGAGACATATGGATCCAAATCAGCCCCTTATGGAATAACACATAAACTAGGGTTCAAGCTTATGTCACTCTAGCAACCCATCATCTACTTATTACTCCACAATGCCTTCCCTTAGGCCCAAGTATGGTGAAGTGTCATGTAGTCGATGTTCACATGACACCACTAAAGGAAGCAACAACATACATATCATCAAAATATCGAACGAGTACCAAATTCACATGATTACTTATAACAAGACTTCTCCCATGTCCTCAAGAACAAAAGTAACCACTCACAAATCATATTCATGTTCAAGATCAGAGGGGTATTGAATAGCATCAAGGATCTGAACATATAATCTTCCACCAAATAAACCAACTAGCATCAACTACAAGATGTAATCAACGCTACTAGTAACCCACATGTACCAATCTGAGTGATGGTGTCCTGGGCTAGGGGTATCAACCCAGCCCACCCATGCGCTTTGGGATAGGTCGAAGGGCCCTCATTCTTCGCAAGATGGACTCCGGGGGTCACACGCGGGGGATCAAGATCACGTCTACCGAAGACTTGCCGTACACACCAAGACCTCTTCCACGCCTGCACACCAGGATACCGACTTTGTAACCCTAGATGCCCTACTTGGCGTGTATATAAGCCGAGGGGTTTAGCATGTAGAGGGGATATCAACGCAATCTCATTCACCTAGCCCTAGAGTTAGACCACATCTATAGATCTCGAGGTAGATCAACTCTGTACTTGTAAACACCTTCATCAATATAAACGAGAGCAGGACGTAGGGTTTTACCTCCATTAAGAGGGCCCAAACCTGGGTAAACATCGTCTCCCCTGTTCTAGTTACCATCTGTCTAAGATCCACAGCTCGGGACCCCCTACCCCGAGGTCTGCCGGTTTTAACACCGACACTGGTGCTTTCATTGAGAGTTCTGCTGTGTGATCGATGGAAGGACCGATGGGATCGTCATTCAACGACCTTGAATTCACGGGCGTGACCCCTGTGCCCATCACAAAAATGTCTCTCCTCCGCCACGAGCTCGAGGTGACCCATGACCCCTCTCTGGCCCCCGTCGAGCCCTCACCCAAAAACGAGGGGCTGAGATACTTCCTAGAAAGCGACTCAGACGACGACTGGTAGAAGGAAGCCGGTGAAGCCAATCTGCGGATCAGCTCGGCCAATCCTACGGCCACGGATCTGACACAGGGTAAGGATACAGAGGCTTCGGGCCCATGGTCCCTAGAGGTCGAAACTCACCCACCCACCTCCCACATCAAGTACCGACCCGACAATTCCGGTCCCTCCGGATGTCTGGGATCTGGCCTATGTGCAGCAACTCCCCGATGAATCAATGAGACAGTTTTGGGCCAGATTCTTGTCTGTCAAGAACAAGATACCAACCTACCAGGACTCAGATATTGTAGCAACTTTTCAGTGTGGATGCAAGGATAGAGGCATTTCGAATGTCCTCACTCGCCTTTGCATCCAGACATATGCAGAATTATCCGATCTGGTATCCAAATTCTGCGCCATCGAAGTTGCTTGGCAGGTAGATACAGATTCGATCTGTGCGCACAACCCAAAATGCGAAAGACCCACACCTCGGCGCGAGTCTAGCAATTGGAACACATCGGCCTAGCGACCTCGGAAGAAGAAAAAATCGGCAAGCTGTAACACCCTTATGTAATAAGCACTATGACACTCTGCTAAGTATGCCAAGTCATCTTCATTTGCAGTGCCTAGCCACTTTGGTTAAATATTCAATTCAAATTCTATTTTGAAAATCAACTCAAATTCAAAAGTGAAATATGAAGTTGCTCAAAACTTGTGGGAAAAATGTTCACTTTTTAGCAAATAATCTAAAACTATTTGCTATTAAGGAACACAACATCATCATCAATCCTAAAATGGGCTAAAGTATTTTAGCAGAGCCAAAACAACACTAAAAATGCTATTTCCATTTTTAGAAAATCCCAAAAGAATTCCAAAAATGGCCAAACTTTTTGTGGCAGTGCCAGCCATTGCCTAGTAATTGATTTGGCAAGTCCCATATTTTACAAAATACAATTGCTAGCTAAAAGAAAAAGCAACAGAAAAGAATAAACGAAAACAGAAAATAAAAAGAAAAGAGGCACTGTGCACTGGGCCTAAGTGCACAGTGCCCCAGTCCAGCCCACCAGGCCCAACTCCCCTTCTCTCTCCCCTGCGTGTCGCCGCCGCTGTGGTTGAGCGCGCGCGCGCCGGTGCAGCGTCGACAGCGCGACGTCCACCGACGCCGCAGCTCGACGAGGGGATAAGGCCGAGGCCCGTCCATTCCCCCTGGCCTCCTCCGCCATTTCCCCCCTCCTCTTCGCTCCTCCTCGCTCGGATCTGGCGAACCCAAGCACCACCGTCGCCGCTCCTCCGTCGTCTCCGCGGCCACCGGCGTCCCCGCGAGCCACCAACGTGCCTGGAAGGAGCGCCGTGTTCGACCACATCGCCTGGCGCCGTCCGTTGAAGCCAGGGACCTCTACACTGAGCCCCACAGCCTCGTCTTCAACCTCGGGCCGCCGGTGATCCCCTTCGACTCCGGCGACATCTGCTGCTCCTAAACCACCAAGGGCCTATGTGTGAGCCGCTCAGTGAGCCTCTCCTCCTTTCCACTCTCCTCCCCGAGCTTATCCATCGCCGTGGCCGTCGCTCCACTGGTGCCCGAACGGAGCTCCACCGCCGTGGGAGCTGCCAACGCTATGGCCGCTGACGAGCTCGTCTGAGCTCGCAGTCGTGCTCAGCAGCGCCGTAGGAGCCGAACGCACTCACGCACGCGCCCGCTTGTGCCCTCTTTCGCCTAGCTCGACGAGCTCCCAAATGCGCCACCGCAAAACCCATCGGCGGCGTGGCTCCGATGACCAAATGGTCTCGGGCCTGCGCCCGTTGTGTTCGCGCACGCGTATAGGGCGTTCCTAGCTAGATAGATCACCCGCGCGCGCCCCGTTTCACCGGTGCCAACGTTCGCCCGAAGCACCTCGCCGCCGGCGAGCTCGTGGCGCTCGCCTCCGTCTGTTTCAGCCACTCCGGCCACCACCGTTCGACGCGCGACGCCGATCCGCGTCTAACGCAACCAACCACGCGCGAAACGGTGCCCCCTAGCGCGAATCCGACGCGCTCCGGCGAGCTCGCTGCCGCGGGAGGCCACCGGAGCAACTCCGGCCCGGCCACCTACGTGGCTGGCCGGGCCCCACCTCTGGGTGGCTGACAGTGGGCCCCGCGGGCCCCAGTTGACTAGGTTGACCCAGTCAATTGCTGACTGGGCTACCCAGTGAGGCTGACATGTGGGCCCCTCTGGTTAATTAGCCTAATTAATGATTTATTAAATAAAAATAATTAGATTAGCCTAATGTCTCACTGACATGTGGGGCCCACACCCCTAGTTAACTCTGTTAGTTAGTTTCAACCACTGTTAAGCTAACAGAGGCTGACATGTGGGTCCCACTGGACCCACAGGTCAGGATTGACCTAGTTAGCCGACCAGTTGATTGCTGATGTCATCATTGCTTCATGCTGACGTCATATTTCCTTTTCTGTTAATAAAATAATTTCAAAAAATAGTTTAAACTTTGAAAATTCATAATAAATAAACCGTAGCTCAGATCGAAAAACTTAATACATGAAAGTTGCTCAGAACGACGAGACTAAACTGATCGTGTCCTCTGTTTCCATGTCGAAACCCCCCTACGTAGGTGAACCCATAACTTTTAGCCCAATTCCGGTATATGAATAGTGCATATTCACCGATTAATAAATCCAACTTAAATCCAAAAATAACTAAAATAACTTAGACATACTTTAGGCAACCCTGTACTGCATCCTAAGCATAGCATGCTCTGTGTTGCGTTATTTACTGTGTATTTATTTGTTTCCTCCCCCTCTTCTCTCTTGGTAGACCCCGACGTCGACGTAGCTCCTGAGATCGACACAGCTCCGGAGGTCGACTACGCCCCTGACGACCAGACCCTTGCCGCAGAGCTTCCAGGCAAGCACCCCCCTTTTGAGCATATCGATATCGCCTATTCTCTTCTCTCTTTTGCTTGCATTAGAAGTTACTGCTGCTGCTGTTATCCTATTTCTGCTGCATAGCCTGTTTATTGTAACCTGCTATTGTCACCTACCTGCTTATCCTAAACTGTTTAGTATAGGTTGGGTAGAGACCCATCAAAGACCCCACTAATCCCGACTGCCCCGCTGGATTAACAGAAGACCCGATCAACGGGATCAAAGACCAGGCCCGGCACCGCACACCACTTTCCCCTTAGATGCTCGACACTACTGGGTTTCTATCGAGTGTCGAGGGTGATACCTCGTCAGCACTTCTGATGATAACCTTGTAGGTTACTTATTCGGTCGTGGTCAGCAAGGGTGATTCCTCCTACACCACCCCCGATAACGACACCGTCGCGCAACTCCTCAAGAGTGGACCTCGAGGGTGATTCCTCCTTCGTTCACCTTGATGTTTATGTCAGGTGGGAATCCAACGAGGGTGATGCCTCGGATTCCTTCTTGATGTGGTAGCCACACGGATGCCTTTACATTACTGTTGATACTATTTATTTTGGATAAACACGGGTCGGCCCTGAGGGGTACCCGCACGAGATTATGATGAGAGTAATATGGAGTCGGGTTGACCTGGAAGGTGCCCGTGAGATAACTACGAGGTGTGGCCGGGCATTCTTAGCCCTTGCCGCAAGTCCTCGAGACGGGGCGATAGGGTCACATCTTTCGTGAGTCTCTGCTCGTTTCCGCACTACCAACACACTAACGGTTTGGATATTTGATCCGAGGGGCCTCTGGCCTGATAGCACTAACCATCACGTGGGCATAGTATGGGCGTTCTGCATCGTATACTTCAGCCGGAGCTTAATAGACATCAGCGACTGAGTGGCGCGCGCTGGGTTGGACTGGTAACGCCCTGCACTTGTATAAGGGGGGCTAGGTCTACTCTCCGGCCGCGTTCGCAACGTGCAGGAGTTCCCGGGGCGATGGCCCAAGACCCCTGGGGGCATAGGGTTAGTCCGGCGTGCTGACCTCTCTGTTAAGTTTTCGGTCGGGTTGCGGCGTATCGTTTGGCCGAGGCCGGGCATGACCCAGAAAAGTGTGTCCGACCGGAGTTAAACGAGTGTGGTGGGTAAGTTGGTGCACCCCTGCAGGGAAGAACTAATCTATCGATAGCCTGTCCTACGGTAACGGACACTCGGAGTTGTATCCCGATTGGTACAACTAGAATTGGTGACTTGAGATGATAACTGGATAGTATGGCTCTGGGATTGCTTTCTCGCAGGGAGTCGAGAAAGGATCTCTGGGCGAGGTTGATGATACTACTGTTACTTTACATTATGTTATTCTGCACTCTTCTAATGCTGCAAGACCGCTGAAGATGATGAAGATGCTAGTCTTTCGATAGGACTAGGCTTTCCCCTCTATTCTCGCATTTCTGCAGCCCAGTCCACATATACAGCCTTCCTTTGAAAATGTTGCATATGTAGTGTAGATCCTTGCTTGCTGAGTACTTCGGATGAGTACTCATGTTTGATTTGCTTTCTTTTTCTCCCCTTATCCATTTATCGCAACCAGATGACGGAGCCCCCGAGCCAGCTGCCCCCGCCGACGGCTACTACTACTACTACCCTCCCGGCGAGTACTACTACGAGGAGCTGACCGACGACCAGGAGTAGGTTCGGAGGGTCCTAGGCAGGAGGCCTACGCCTTTCGATCATAGTGTTTTATTTTGCCCCGCCTTTTTAAAGGCCTATCTGTAACTCTGTTATATCTGTACCCAGATATCTGATGCTTCCGCTGACACTTGTATGCCATCGAGCTATGTATTCGAGCCCTCGAGGCCCTGGCTTGTAATATAAAGCTTGTATGACTTTATTTATGTTTTAGAGTTGTGTTGTCATATCTTCAAGTGAGTCCTTAGGCTTGATCGTGTGCAATTGCGTGTATGGTTAGTGCACGATTAAGCCGGCGTCGTCACACAGGCCACCTTGGAATTACCCTGGATGGCCTCCTGGATAAACTGTGTTCCATACATGCTCTTCTGCTTAACTCTTGCCCAACCCATAGCCTTCACGATTGTTGGGTGACAAGACAAGTGGCGAAAAGAGGACCCGCCCTTCTCACGGGCACCCCCCATCACGCGGAAGAGACCGCAGACGAAGACGAGTGTCGGTGCAACAAACCTTTGCGTGTGTTGCCCGGACCGTACACAGGCACGACAGCAATGAAATAAGCTTCACCAAGGCCAAGCAGAAGAGATAGCTCTTTGAGGAATCAAAGGGCAGATCAAGAAGACCAAGACAAGCCAAGACAGCAAGATATCACCAAGGGAAAAGCCTCCCTTGCTGGGCAGGCGAGCCTGGTCAGGTCGAGGCCACCTCAAGAGCAAGTCCCAAGACCTCCCCGGCAAGGGTTGCCGGGGCACCGGCGGACTGCTATCCCGCCAGGGCTCCACCGCTCCACCTCACAGCGACGCAAGTCACTTATCGGTGCGGTGTCGAGCCCCCAAGTGGATAAGTGGCAGTCATTCAGCATGTGGCAACCATTTCTGAGGAAGATCACCCCTAAATGACACCCGTCCAGGGGCGTGTCACGCAGACAGGCGAGAAGGTGGTTGAATGGCACGACAAGGCTTGCCGGGCTGCATCCATGATGTGACACTAAGCAGTGCATTTAATGCACCTTGTCATGTCTGCAGAGTTAGGTATGATAGCATTGTGGCTATCTAATCATCGGATAATGACTGTTTTGCCACTGTGGTAACCCCTTTACCTATAAAAGGAGGGCCGAGGCAACCTTAGAAAGGATTCGGACCCTTGTACACTCATACACGCATAGCTGCTCTCCTCGAGGCAACCTTGTCGAGCTTGAGCACTGCGCATTCATCACGGTCTTCCACTCAATCCACCAAAGCAGGAGTAGGGTTTTACGCCTCGCGGTGGCCCGAACCTGGGTAAAACCCACCCGCGTCACCATTGCCATGCTATTCTATGACCTCCGCTCTCTATGTAATGTGCCCTTCCCCCTTGCCGAACCACAAAGGGGCCGATGGCCCCATAGGTGATCGTGTTGAACCATGACATCTTTGGTGCGCCAGGTAGGGGGGAGCGCTTGTGCGGACCCGAGGACGTAAACAATGCATCGATCTTCATCACCATCTTCTTCAACGATGGCGTCATCATCCATGGCGCCCAAGAAAAAGTCCGGCGCAGCAACCCGACCTTCCACCTCGAAGGCCCCCTCGCATGCAGCCACTGATCCCATGGGGGCTGCGGTGGCGTCGGGGGATGCAAACGCCACTGGGGACGCGACCGGCGCAGGCGGCGCCATCGTCATTCCCCCCGCGGCTGAGGTGGGAGCAGGAGGCGCCGGAGGAGGACATCATCAACAACACCCTAGTGGCCACTCTCCACAAGATGCGGAAGGGGAGAACATCCAATCCCTCGCTTCTCCACCTCACTAGAGAACGCAACCGTAGCGATGGCGCCCGCTCCGGCGCGAATCGCGACCTCCTAGCTGCCCCTGCTATGGGTGCATCTACGAGGCACATGCCCTCCCTAGGGCAAGGCCATCAAGACAAAGCACCAAACGGGGCCGTCAACCCCAAAGCGCATCCTTCTCATCATCACGCCGCCCTCGTGACTGGCTCGCAGCGACGAGAGCGCGATGCCGCCACTACCGGTACCATCAGGAGTCGAGTGACGTCGCGATCTGTGTCGTCGTCCATGCCAAGCACTGCTTCGGAGGCCATGGCTTGATCCCAACTCCTGTTGAGATTCCCGCCAGCGGCCAACCAAATGGATGAATGGAGAGCCACCATTCAAAGTTTGATTGGTTTCGCTGAGGCAGGGGGATCACAACGAGCGGGCTCGCCATGGCATCCGCAGGCAGTGACAACGGCCCGAGCTGCTGGCCGTGCTGAAGGGGCCAACCTTATGGTGCAGTCCCCGCACGACAGCCAGCTCAGGGGCCGCAGCCAGAGCCGCACAACCAAGAACATGACGAAGTGTCGATGGCTTCATCTGATCCTTGAGCCCGTCGAGATTAGCGGCAGGTCCTGGAGGACAGGCGGAGGGAAGACGCGCGTGTCACCATAGAATGGCGCCGCGAAACCCACCGCCGGTCTGACAGGAGCAATGGCCCCAACGTCGACGAGCCTACGCCCGGTGGAGACGGATACCTGCCCTTCGAGGTTGGGTGTCCTGCCTTCACTCGCGAGCTGCGGCAAGTCCGTTGGCCATCTGCCCGTACGTTCAAGCCAGAGATACCAGAAAAATACGATGGAAGACTGAACCCGACAGAGTTCTTGAGCATCTACACCATTGTTGTTCAAGCCGCTGGAGGAAGAAATGAAAAGATATTCGCCAACTACTTCCCTTTGGCACTCAAGCCAAATGTGAGGTCGTGGTTGATGCACTTGCCGGAGAACTCCATCTCGACTTGGGCTGATCTGTGCCACGAGTTTGTTGGTGCCTTCACAGGCGGCCATCAAGAACCTGGGTGGCCCAGCGATTTGCAGCTCCTTCCACAAAAGGAAGGAGAGAGTTTGCAGAAGTACACGCAGAGGTTCAGCCGGGTGCACAGGAACATTCCAGATATCCACCCGGCAGCTGTGATTGCCGCGTTCCAGTCCAATGTGCGCAACCGCAAGATACGTTCCAAAATGAATGTCCGATTGCCCAAGACTGTGAATGAGCTTTACACCTTGGAGGATAAGTGTGCCCGTATGGAGGAGGGGATGCGTCTCCCCGGAGAAGAGGATGGCGTTGACGTCGACTCAGAAGATGACGACAATGCCGCCAACCAGAAGAAGAAGAACAAGAAACGCAACAAGAAGTGCAAGGAGAAAGCAGTGCTGGCTGTCAAGGGGTCAGGTACTCCTAGTACCGACAAGAAGGCCAAGGCTGATGCCCCTGGAAAGGAGGTTGCCGCGTGCGCCGACTGCCGGGAGGCCGCGGAGGCCGAGAAAGTTGGGAAGGCTGACGGGCCGTACTGCAAGATCCATCAAACCAAAGGCCATGATCTCCAAGAATGTCACCAAGTTGAGCAACTCGTCAAGAAGCAGAAGGCTGAGTACGAGAAGTGTGATAAGGAGAGAGACCAAGATGGCATTTGCGGGAAGGGCCAAGGCGGCCGAGGAGGCCGTCCCGGCAAGGTCCCCCAATGTCAGGGAAAACCTGTTAAAGGCCATGAGAAGAAGGAATGTGGTGACGAAAGTGATGAAGGGGATGAAGAGGAAACTAGTGAGCAAGAGTTTCAGAAAGCCACTGACACCCTATGCATTAACGGAGGCGCATCCTTGCACTCCTCTCACCGCCAACTGAAACAATGGGCGCGTGAAGTCAATGATGTGGAGCCAGCGACGGACTCCTGGAAACCACTCAAATGGTCCCGCACGCCCATCATCTTTGACGAAGAGGATCACCCTGACCGCACCACTGCGGTAGGGTGCTTGCCATTGTTGGTTTCACCAACAATCCGCAACCTTAAGGTCACAAAGATGTTGGTTGACGGTGGAGCCGGGTTGAATCTGATTTCCCCCAAGGTGCTCAGCAAACTACAGATAATAGATGAAGAGCTCAAGGTTACTGGCATGTTTCAAGGAATCAACCCCGACAGGAGTCGTCCAAAGGGGAAGATCACGCTGCCATTGATGTTTGGAGGGGAGTTGAACTACCGGACTGAGAAGATCGTGTTTGATGTGGTCGAGCTTCCGTTGCCATATAATGGGATACTCGGGCGACCTGCCCTGGCAAAGTTCATGGCGGCATCCCACTATGCCTACAACACCCTGAAGATGCCAGGACCGATGGGCGTCATTTCTATCCCATCAGACAAGAAGGATGCGATCATATGCTTGGACAAGATGTACCGGGAGGCAGTCGCTGCCGAGGCCGCGGAAGCTGCAATCCCCGCCAAGGAAAATAAACAAGGGAGAAAAGCTAGCAAAGATGCCGGCAAGGAATCCGGTAAGCGCGCCTCTCCGGAGTACGCTGCACCCGTCGATGATTTGCCGGAGCGTTCTACTAGCAAGAGATCCAAGGTTGCTCCACCCACTGTGAAGAAGGTCCCGGCAGGGCTGGTTGGCGCTGATGGTACATTCACTATCAGCTCCACCCTTGACGACAAATAGGAAAGCGCGCTCGTTGCCTTCCTGCGGGCGAATGTTGATGTGTTTGCCTGGCAACCATCTGACATCCCCGGTGTTCCCAGGGAGGTAATCGAGCACCACCTTGCTGTCTGCCCTCATGCCCAGCCCGTCAAGCAGAAGGTCCGGAAGCAAGCCTTGGAGCGGCAACAGTTCATTGCCGAGGAAATCAAGAAACTTGAGGTAGCTGGTTTGGTCAGAGGGGTATTGCACCCAACATGGTTGGCAAATCCAGTGGTGGTGCGCAACATAACCCCCTGTGGCACGTACTACTTCGTACGGCTGCCCTTCGGGTTAAAGAGCGTTGGATCCACTTTTGCAAGAGCAGTGCAGGTAGGGTTTGAGTCTCAGCTATGCAGGAATATCGAAGCTTACATGGATGACATAGTGGTCAAGACCAAGGACATATCGACACTCATTCAGGACTTGGAAGAAACCTTTGCAAACCTGTGCAAGATCAACTTGAAGCTGAACCCAGAGAAGTGCGTGTTTGGCGTTCCCTCCGGCAAGCTACTTGGCTTCTTTGTATCTCACCGGGGGATAGAGGCCAACCCCGACAAGATCAGGGCAATCGAACAGATCCAAGCACCCAAGACAGTCAAGGACATAAGGCGTTTAACTGGATGTGTTGTCGTGCTGAGTAGGTTCATTTCCAAGTCCGTTGAGCACGCCCTACCGTTCTTCAAAATTTTGAAGAAGGCAGGGCCTGTAAAGTGGACCCCGGAGGCAGAAGCAGCGCTGCAGGACTTAAAAACCTACCTTTCCTTTGTTCCCACCCTGGTCGCTCCTAAACCAAAAGAGTCGTTGCTGCTGTATCTGGCGGCAACCAATCAAGTGGTTAGTGCATCACTGGTGGCACCATGGGAAGTGGAAGAAGGAGCAGTTGCAACTACTGTCCTCCCGGGAGAAGGAAGTGAACCAGTCACGGCAAGGCTGGGCGCAGAACAAGAGAAAGAAGAGCAGAGAAGCGAAGGCAATCCCAAGACTGCGGCAAGGAAGAAGGTGGTGCAGTGGCCAGTTTACTTTGTCAGCTCCCTATTGCAGGGGGCTAGGTCAAGGTACTCTGGCATGCAAAAGTTGATTTTTGCCCTCGTCATCAAGGAAACTGCGCCACTACTTCCAAGCCCACGAGATCACAGTCGTCACCCGATTCCCTCTGCAACGCATACTGAGGAATCCAGAGGCCACTGGCAGAATAGTGGAATGGGCTTTGGAGTTATCAAGCTTTGGTTTGAAGTTTGAGAGCACATCAACCATTCAGAGCAGAGCACTGGCAGAGTTCATTGCGGAGTGGACTGATACGTCTCCAACGTATCTATAATTTTTGACTGTTCCATGCTGTTATATTATCATTCTTGGATGTTTTACAATCATTTTATAGCAACTTTATATCATTTTTGGGACTAACATATTGACATAGTGCCCAGTCCAGTTGCTATTTTTTGCTTGTTTTATACTTCACAGAAAATCAATACCAAACGGAGTCCAAACGCAGTGAAACTTTTTGGAGATTTTTTCTAGACCAGAAGACACAAGTTGGGCCAAGGAAATACCAGAGGGGGGCTACGAGGGGAGCACAACCCACCTGGGCGCGCCTGGGGGCCCAGGCACGCCCTGGTGGGTTGTGCCCACCTCGGCCACCTCCCGCACCGCCTCTTTGCTCTATAAATACCCCGAAAATCCAAAAACCCTAGGGGAGTCGACGAAACACAATTCCAGCCGCCGCAAGTTCCAGAAACCATAGATCCAATCTAGACACCATCACGGAGGGGTTCATCATCCTCATTGGTGCCTCTCCGATGATGCGTGAGTAGTTCGTTGTAGACCTACGGGTCCGTAGTTAGTATCTAGATGGCTTCCTCTCTCTCTTTTCATTCTCAATACAATGGTCTCTTGGAGATCTATTTGATGTAACTCTTTTTGCGGTGTGTTTGTTGGGATCTGATGAACTTTGAGTTTATGATCAGATCTATTTTATCCATGAAAGTTATTTGAGTTTTGATCTCTTATATGCATGATTACTTATAGCCTCGTATTTCTTCTTTGAATCTTTGGTTTAGTTAGGCCGACTAGATCGATTTTTCTTGCCATGGGAAGAGGTGCTTTGTGATGGTTTCGATCTTACGGTGCTCTATCCCAGTGACAGAAGGGGAAATGACACGTATGTATTGTTGCTATTAAGGATAACAAGATGGGTCTATTCCTACATGAATAGATCTTGTCTACATCATGCCATCATTCTTATTGCATTACTCCGTTTCTCCATGAACTTAATACACTAGATGCATGCCGGATAGCGGTCGATGTGTGGAGTAATAGTAGTAGATGCAGGCAGGAGTCGGTCTACTAATCTTGGACGTGATGCCTATATAATGATCATTGCCTGGATATCGTCATAATTATTTGAAGTTCTATCAATTGCCCAACAGTAATTTGTTTACCCACCGTATGCTATTTTTCTCGAGAGAAGCCACTAGTGAAATCTACGGCCCCCGGGTCTATTCTTTATCATATTTGCCTTTGAGATCTATTTTTATTTGCTTTTATTTTCAGATCTATTAATCCAAAAACCCAAAAATACCTTGCTGCACTTTTTTTTTTTTTTGCGTTTTCGCGAGATCTATTTATCCAATCTACTACAATTTTATCTATCTTTTTACCCGGGAGGGATAGACAACCCCTCTTACACGTCGGGTTGCAAGTATTTGTTCTTTGTGTGCAGGTACCATTTACATAGTGTTGCATGGTTCTCCTGCTGGTTCAATAACCTTGGTCTCATCACTGAGGGAAATACCTATCGTAGCTGTGCTGCATCATCCCTTCCTCTTTGGGGAAATACCGACGTAGTTCAAGCCGCATCATGGACGCCTACCCTAGATGAAGAGGCACTGGAAACGGTTATCCCCGGCAAGGAAGCATCCCAAGAATGGATCATGTACTTTGATGGTGCCTTCTCACTACAAGGTGCAGGAGCTAGTGTGCTCCTCGTCGCACCCACTGGAGAGCACCTCAAGTATGTGATCCAGATGCATTTCCCCCGGGAGAAGGCAACTAACAACACTGTAGAGTATGAAGGACTCCTTGCCGGGCTCAAAATCGCGACAGAGTTGGGAATTAAGAAGTTGGTCATACGAGGAGACTCACAGCTCGTGGTGAGGCAAGTGAACAAGGATTATCAGAGTCTATTGATGGAGGCATACATGGAGGAAGTGAGAAAGCTGGAGGAGCGCTTTGACAGATTACAAACAGAGCACGTACCCCGTGCAGAAAACAACATTGCTGATCATCTGTCAAAGTGCGCTGCACAAAAGCTTCCTGTGGAACCAGGGACTTTTGTTCTCCACCTGACTCAGCCCTCCGTATCCCCGGCAACAATGTCCAGAAAAAGGAGGAAACTGGACTCCGGCAAGCCTCTCCCGGCAGAGCTTCATGAAGCCCCCGACAGAGAGGTTGGCGGGAACAACTCCACTTCGCTTGGCAAGCAGCACCCTCCCACCGAACTACCAATCCTCGTGGTTGAGGCGTGTAGTCCCACGAATGAGGAGGTGCCGCTGATCCTTGTTGTCGAGCCTCAGGCTCCAACTTGGGCACGACACATAGTCCGTTACCTCCAAACAAGAGAACTTCCCGAAGAGCAAGAAGAAGCTGAAAGAGTAGCCCGGAGGGCAGTATGTATCAGTTCATCAATGACGCACTATACAAAAGGAGGCCCAACAGTGTGAAATTGAAGTGCATTTGCCGGGAAGAGGGGAAGGAACTGTTGGCAGAGATACACGGAGGCATGTGCGACTCTCATATTGGATCAAGGGCCTTGGTTGGAAAAGCTTTCCGGCAAGGTTTCTACTGGCCCACGGCCCTCCAAGATGCAATCGAGCTAGTCACCAGATGTGAAGCCTGCCAGTTCCACTCCAAGAATATCCATCAACCTGCTCAAGCTCTCTAGACAATCCCTTTGTCATGGCCCTTTTTGGTCTGGGGGCTCGATATCTTGGGCCCCTTCCCCCGTGCTACCGGGGGCTTTGAGTTCTTGTACGTCGCTATCGACAAGTTCTCGAAGTGGCCGGAGGTGGAGCCCGTGAGGAACGTGACCGCACAGTCAGCTATCAAGTTCCTGAAAGGACTGGTGTGCCGCTTCGGAGTACTCGCCTGGGTCATCACTGACAACGGCACCTAGTTCACGAGCCGTGCCTTCATGCAATACGTTGAAGCCCTCGGAAGCAAGGTTTCATTCGCCTCTGTTGCTCATCCCAGAAGCAATGGACAAGCTGAGAGGGCGAACGCTGAAGTGCTACGAGGAGTCAAGACAAGAACATTTGATAGGCTGCAGAAGTGTGGCAGGCACTGGATCGACGAGCTGCCGGTGGTTCTTTGGTCCCTTCGTACGACACCAAATCGAGCTACCGGCCAGACTCCCTTCTCCCTAGTCTATGGGGCAGAAGCAGTGATCCCCACGGAACTCATATACGGGTCACCTCGAGTATTTGCCTACGATGAAGTAGAGCAAGAGAAGCACCGGCATGACGATGTCGTGCTCCTCGAGGAGAACCGTCTCCGGGCTGTTACACGTGCTGCACGCTATCAGCAAGCCCTGCGCCGCTATCACAGCCGCAGGGTTCACCCCCGGAGCCTTGAGGAAGGCAACCTTGCCCTTAGGCGCGTTCAGTCCGCCAAGGGTGCAAACAAGTTGACCCCAAAGTGGGAAGGCCCTTACCGGGTGGTACGAGTCACCAGACCTGGCATAGTCCATCTGGAGACCGGAGATGGCATTCAATTGCAAAACTCATGGAATATTGAGCATCTCCGTAAGTTCTACCCGTAAGGCGCGGCTATCGGGCCCTACCCGGCAGCCACCCTTTTGTACAAGCCTTGCCGATGCTGCATGTAACCCTTTGTACAAAGCCAGGCGCAGACCCTGAGCAGCAGATAAATAAATGAAGCGTTGGGGGCCCCGAAAACTTGCATGCATGCATAGCATAACATGAGCATGGCATGATCATGTAGATAAGTCTTTGTTTTCCTCTGCACTAAACTGCAGGGATCTTGCCGTGGACTCGGACCCAAAAGGAAGAAACGGAAACAAGCCTACATATCGGTCCCCGACAAGCCAAACAGATAAGTTCCTTCTTATCCATACATGTTCTGTAAGCAGCAAAAGTTGTGCATATAGAAACCCCATCACCTTCGAAGCAAGGGTGCTCCCATCCTTTGACTCGAACGTTGCTTCGGTCAAGGTGGTTGTAGTGGCCTTTGGTGGAGAGGGTTCGACAAGGGGGCTGGTCCCTTTTCATAGTTTCGAGCCCGGCAGGCTAAGCCCCACGTCAACAAACAAAAGGCACCGACAGGATAGCTTGCCGGAGAAAACTTGTTTACTTGTACGTATAGAGGCGTTCCACCTCTGCATGGATGTAATACATACACAAGTACCCGGCGAAGCTTGTCTTTTTCATTAATGTGCAAATAAGCAAGTACAGGTCTTACATAACACAAACATGGATAAAGGGGATTACATGTTTGAGACTAAAATTTGGCAAATGCCTACATGTCTTAGACTGAAAAAAGATAAGTGCCCCGTAATCCCTTTGTTGTCCCTCTCCTCCTAGGAACTAAAGCGGGAGGTGAAGAGGGCAAAAGGAGTGCCTGAGCAGAAGCCCAGCCCGGCCCCGTCAGGGTCTGCCGGGGACAGCCTGACAGGATCGGGAGTGGCAAGGCTGCGAAGGAGAGAGACGGAGAGAGCAGCTTGATGGTGCCCTGGTCACCACCTCCAGGACCGACGGGAAGGCCTGCCGGGGACCAGCCGAAAGACTACTGGAGGAGGCGAAGGCACCAAGAGAACATTCCCCTCTGGTAACCACCCGGAAGAGGCTGGCGATGATGGTGCCGGGGAGGGTGGCGAAGAGCTGGAAGACAGGGCGGCTGGCAGGAGGAATGAGACGAACGCGTCGGTGCCATTGTACTCCGACCTGACGGCCTGCCCCCCGCCTTCATCGTCTCTGCCCATTTTTTCCTCGTCACCATCGTTCAAGGGAGGTGGCGGGCCCTTGGGCAGTCACCTCCCCCGAAGGAGTGACCGATGACGGCGACGGCGCCCAAGGCGCACGGTGAGCACCGTTCCCCACCTTGGCGGGCAGGATGGCACCGCCATCTTCAGCGTCACCCCCGGCCTCGCCGAAGAGAGCAATGCTGGGTTTACTAAAGATCCCGAGCGTGACCCTGTAGGCGAGCACCAGGAGCCCTGAGGGCTCCACCGACGGGTCGACAAGCTCTGGCAGCTTGCGGCAGAGGCGACGCCTCTCCCCCGGTCTGCGAGCTCGCGTGGAAGTGGCGAGCGCTCCGTCACTATGAAGAGGCGCTGCACCCTCCACGCTGGGATCGGCATGGCGTTCGCAGGCACGCCACCACGAGCTTCGACCACCCCTACTACGGTCGCTGCGCCTCCCGCGACCCCGGACCAGACTCACTCCCCGAGCGACGGCTCTAACCTTCGGCGTCATCGCCCTCGAGCTGAGACCCGGGGCCTGACCCCAGTCTCTTCCCTTCAGCATAATGAAGGAGGAGGCAAGGAAGAAGTGCGAGAGTGGATGCCTCCGCTCCCCTTAGTGCTCCCTGATAACCCACAAGTATAGGGGATCGCAACAGTTTTCGAGGGTAGAGTATTCAACCAAAATTTATTGATTTGACACAAGGGGAGCCAAAGAACATTCTCAAGTATTAGCAGCTGAGTTGTCAATTCAACCACACCTGGAAGACTTAATATCTGCAGCAAAGTATTTAGTAGCAAAGTAGTATGGAAGTAACGGTAACGGTGGCAAAAGTAAAGTAGCAGTTTTGTAGCAATCGTAACAGTGGCAACGGAAAAGTAACGAAGCAAAGATCAATATGTGAAAAGCTCGTAGGCAATGGATCAATGATGGATAATTATGTCGGATGGCATTCATCATGCAACAGTTATAACCTAGGGTGACACAGAACTAGCTCCAATTCATCAATATAATGTAGGCATGTATTCCATATATAGTCATACGTGCTTATGGAAAAGAACTTGCATGACATCTTTTGTCCTACCCTCCCGTGGCAGCGGGGTCCTAATGGAAACAAAGGGATATCAAGGCCTCCTTTTAATAGAGAACTGGACCATAGAATTAGCACTTAGTGAATACATGAACTCCTCAAACTACGGTCATCACCGGGAAGTGTCCCGACTATTGTCACTTCGGGGTTGCCGGATCATAACACGTAGTAGGTGACTAAAACTTGCAAGATAGGATCAAGAACAGATATATATTCATGAAAACATAATAGGTTCAGATCTGAAATCATGGCTCTCGGGCCCTAGTGACAAGCATTAGGCATAGCAAAGTCATAGCAACATCAATCTTAGAACATAATGGATACTAGGGATCAAACCCTAACAAAACTAACTCGATTACATGATAAATCTCATCCAACCCATCACCGTCCAGCAAGCCTACGATGGAATTACTCATGCACAGCGGTGAGCATCATGAAATTGGTGATGGAGGATGGTTGATGATGATGATGGCGATGATTTCCCCTCTCCGGAGCCCTGAACGGACTCCAGATCTGGCCTCCCGAGGAAGAACAGGAGGTGGCGGCGGCTCCGTATCGTAAAACGCGATGAATCCTTCTCTCTGATTTTTTTTCTCCCCGAATGTGAATATATGGAGTTGGAGTTGACGTCGGTGGAGCTTCATGGGACCCACAAGCCAGGGGGCGCGCCCCCACCCTTGTGGACAGGTGGTGGGTCCCCCTCGGTTGATTCTTTCGCCAATATTTTTTATTTTTTCCAAAAGTATTCTTCGTGAAGTTTCAGGTCATTCTGAGAACTTTTATTTCTGCACAATAATAACACCATGGCTGTTCTGCTGAAAACAGCATCAGTCCGGGTTAGTTCCATTCAAATCATGCAAATTAGAGTCCAAAACAAGGGCAAAAGAGTTTGGAAAAGTAGATACGATGGAGACGTATCAACTCCCCCAAGCTTAACCCATTGCTTGTCCTCAAGCAATTCAGTTGACAAACTGAAAGTGATAAAGAAAAACTTTTACAAACTCTGCTTGATCTTGTTGTTGCAAACATGTATAGCAAGCATTCAGGTTTTCAGCAAAGAATATGAACTAACCACATTCACAATAACATTTAGGTCTCACGTGTACTCATATCAATGGCACAATCAACTAGCGAGTAATAATAATAAATCTCGGATGACGACGCTTTTCCAAAACAATCGTGATATGATATAACAAGATGGTATCTCGCTAGCCCTTTCTGAGACCGCAAAACATAAATGCAGAGCACCCCTGAAGATCAAGGACTGACTAGACATTATAATTCATGATAAAAGAGATCCAGTCACAGTCATACTCAATATCAATTAATAGCAAAGCATACAAATGACAGTGGTGCTCTCTAACTGGTGCTTTTTATAAGAGAATGATGACTCAACAATAAAAGTAAATAGATAGGCCCTTCGCAGAGGGAAGCAGGGATTTGCAGAGGTGCCAGAGCTTGAGCTTTTTGAAACAGAGATGAATATAATTTTGAGTGGTATGCTTTCATTGTCAACATAACGACCAAGAGATCTCGATATCTTCCATGGTACATACATTATAGGCGGTTCCCAAACAGAATGGTAAAGTTTTTTTACTCCCCCTCAACCAACAAGCACACTCCACGGCTAGTCCGAAACAACGGGTATAGTCCATACAAGCAACAATCCTGGGGGAGTTTTGTTTTAAATTATTTTGATTTGATTTGAGCATGGGACTGGGCATCCCGATTACCAGCCATTTTCTCGTGGATGATGAGCGGAGTCCACTCATCATGAGAATAACCCACCTAGCATGGAAGATACTGACAGCCCCCAGTTGCTACATGAGCGATTCGGGCATAAAAACAGATTATCATTTGAAGGTTTAGAGTTTGGCACATGCAAATTTACTTGGAACGGCAGGTAAATACCGCATATAGGAAGGTATGGTGGACTCATATGGAATAACTTTGGGTTTATGGAAGTGGATGCACAAGCAGTATTCCCATTTAGTACAAGTGAAGGCTAGCAAAAGACTGGGAAGCGACCAACTAGAGGGCGACAACAGTCATAAACATGCATTGAGAGTAACCAACATTGAGTGCAAGCATGGGTAGGATATAAATCACCATGAACATAAATATCATGGAGGCTATGTTGATTTTGTTTCAACTACATGTGTGAACATGTGCCAAGTCAAGCCACTCAAATCATTCAAAGGAGGATACCATCCTATCATACTACATCACAACCATTTTAAAAGCATATTGGCACACAAGGTAAACCATTATAAACTCCTAGCTAATTAAGCATGGCATGAGTAACTATAATCTCTAATTATCATTGCAAACATGTTTCATTCATAATAGGCTGAATCAGGAACGATGAACTAATCATATTTACAAAAACAAGATAGGTCGAGTTCATACCAGCTTTTCCTCATCCCAATCATTTCATCATATATCGTCATTATTGCCTTTCACTTGCACGACCGAACGATGTGAATAATAATAATAGTGCACGTGCATTGGACTAAGCTGGAATCTGCAAACATTTATTTAAAGGAGAAGACAAGGTAATATGGGCTCTTCGTTAGATGAACAATAATGCATATGAGAGCCACTCAACATTTTCATCCTGGTCTTCTCCTCTCGACCCCCAAAGAAAAGAAAAGAATTTCAAAGAAATACACTGAAATGTTTTTGGAGTTTTTGTTTTTGTGAAGAAAGAAAAACAGGAACGAGAAAAACTATTTACACGGGAAAGCTCCCAACAAGCAAAAGAAGAACGAGAAATCTTTTTGGGTTTTCTTTAATACTACAACTAAGCATGGTAGGGAAATAAGCTATAACTAAATTTTTTTGTTTTGTTTTTCTCAAAGTTTTTCAAACACACAAGAAGAAAGCGGGAAAAAGAAAGTAAACTAATCATGGATAATACAATGAAAAGTATGAACACCGACAACTGGAATGAGTGTGTGAACATGAATGTAATGTCGGTGAGAAATACGTACTCCCCCAAGCTTAGGCTTTTGGCCTAAGTTGGTTTAGGGCCACGACTGGCCTGGATTGTATCCGAAATCATAGTTGGGGTTGTACTGTGCTGCGGCAGCTATCGCTTGGCGAGCTGCTTCTTGAAGGCGAGCGGCCTCCGCTGTTCTCTCATACTCGTTCGCCTCCTCTCTAGTTATAAAATATCTCCCATTTTCCTGAAAGTTAAAGAAGGCAGGAGCAGGAAGGGTAATATGGACAGCACGCCGTCTGTCAAAGATTAGTCGGTAATGGAGGGACTGTTCCTTCCTCTCAAGAAACTGGTAGCGTACCATAGCATCATAATCTAGAAAAGCAGGTGGCAACTCAATGTCATTCCCTCTTATGGGTACACCAAGATAATTAGCTAAACGAGTTGCATAAATCCCACCATATAAATCTCCAACTTTAGCATTAAGATGTAACCTCCTCGCAATAATAGCCCCCAAGTTATAACGCCTATCACCTAACACCGCACACTTGAGGACACTAAGATCTGGAACGCAAAGGTGGCTATGATCATGTTTACCATTAATGCATCTACCTATAAAGAGAGCAAAATAATGTATGGCAGGAAAGTGAATGCTCCCTATGGTAGCTTGTGTGATATTTCTAGTTTCTCCCACAATGATGCTAGCAAGGAAATCATTGTATTCAGCTTTGTGAGGCTCACTAAGAAGGCCCCATTGTGGGATTTTGCAAGCAGTATTAAAATCTTCAAGGTCCATGGTATATGATTCATCATAAAGATCAAATAGGACAGTATGAGTATTGCGCTGAGATGTAAATTTAAACCTTCTCACAAATGAATCAGTGAGTTGATAGTATTGGGAACACTTATCTGACAAGAAGTCCCCCAGTTCAGCATTTTGCACGTACGCATCAAACTCATCCTTGAAACCTGCACGAACCATGAATTCATCTGACGGCCATTCACAAGGCCGCACTTGAGCTTCCCTTGGTGGTTCAAGGTCCGGTTCACGTATCGCGAGCCTTGGTGCTTGCTTCCTCGAAGAACCACCTTGGTACACTTTCCTAGACATTTTTCTTCCTCTGAAAAATTTCTGAAACTTTTAGCGACTCAAAATAAATGTGAACCAAACTCAACAAAACTAATAGCAACTACTCCTACAAGTGTCTAGAGGCTATATCATGCATCAAAACTACTTTGGACCATATAAATTTGACATGCAAGCTCAAGAACAAGGTCACCACAGCAGCAAAAATTTGCAATAAATAAAGCACTAGAACAAAAACTAATTGGACCATTGGAGGAGTCACATACCGAAGAACAATCCCCCAAAACAGTTTTGCAAATGGAGCTTTACACAAGTAGATCAAAAATGGCGGCAAGATGAGCAAGAACACGGGTTTGAGCTACGGGATGATTTTTTCTGGAGGAAGACGAAGTGGATGGGTGCTGGGATAAGTGAGGGGGACCTACATGGGACCCAGAAGGCAGGGGGCGCGCCCTCCACCCTTGTGGTCCACTGGTGCAGCCCCCTGGTGCATTCTCAGTGCCAGAAATTCTCAAATATTCTATAAAAAATCATACTAAATTTTCAGGGCATTTGGAGAACTTTTATTTTTGGGACATTTTTTTATTGCACGGATAATTCAGAAAACAGACAAAAAATACTATTTTTGCTTTATTTAATCTAAATAACAGAAAGTAAGAGGTGTGTACAGAAGATTGTGCCTTCTAAATTCATCCATCTCATGCTCATCAAAAGGAATCCATTAACAAGGTTGATCAAGTCTCATTAACAAACTTCTTTCGAATAACATGAAACCGGATAATTTTCGAATAACACTAAGTTACCTCAACGGGGATATGCATATCCCCAACAATAAGAATATCATATTTCTTTTTGACAGTAGGGAGAGGAAATTCAAAACCTCCGATAGTAATAGTTGAAATTTTTCCAATAGAATTGATACTATGAACTTGAGGTTGTTTCTTTGGAAAGTGTATCGTATGCTCATTACCATTAACATGAAAAGTGACATTGCCTTTGTTGCAATCAATAACAGCCCCTGCAGTATTCAAAAAGGGTCTACCAAGGATGATCGACATACTGTCGTCCTCGGGAATATCAAGAATAACAAAGTCTGTTAAGATAGTAATGTTTGCAACCACAACAGGCACATCCTCACAAATACCAATGGGTATAGCAGTTGATTTATCAGCCATTTGCAAAGAGATTTCAGTAGGTGTCAACTTATTCAATTCAAGTCTACGATATAAAGAGAAAGGCATAACACTAACACCGGCTCCAAGATCACATAAAGCAGTTTTAACATAGTTTCCTTTAATGGAGCATGGTATAGTTGGTACTCCTGGATCTCCAAGTTTCTTTGGTATTCCAGCCTTAAAAGTGTAATTAGCAAGCATGGTGGAAATTTCAGCCTCCGGTATCTTTCTTTTATTTGTAACAATATCTTTCATATACTTAGCATAAGGAGGCATTTTAAGCATATCAGTTAAACGCATACGCAAGAAGATAGGTCTAATCATTTCAGCAAAGCGCTCAAAATCCTCATCATCCTTTTTCTTGGATGGCTTAGGAGGAAAGGGCATGGGTTTCTGAACCCATGGTTCTCTTTCTTTACCATGTTTCCTAGCAACGAAGTCTCTCTTATCATAACATTGATTCTTTGATTGTGGGTTATCAAAATCAACAACAGGTTCAATCTCTACATCATTATCATTACTATGTTGAGCATCGACATGAACATCATCATTAACATTATCACTAGGTTCATGTTCATCACCAGATTGTGTCTCAGCATCAGAAATAGAAATATCATTTGGATTCTCAGGTGTGTCTATAACAGGTTCACTAGAAGTATGCAAAGTCCTATCAATTTTCTTTTTCTTTTTATTACTAGGACTAGATGCATCAGTATTAATTCTCTGAGAGTCTTGCTCAACTCTCTTAGGATGACCCTCAGGATACAAAGGTTCCTAGGTCATTTTACCACCTCTAGTCATAACCCTAACAGCATTATCATTGTTCTTACTATTCAACTCATTAAGCAAATCATCATGTGCCTTAAGTACTTGTTCTACTTGAGTTCTAACCATGGAAGCATGTTTACTAATAAGCTTAAGATCATTAACAGTTCTACTCATATAATCACCCAAGTGGTCAAGCATGTGAGCATTACGTTTCAATTGTCTACTAACATAAGCATTGAAATTTTCTTGTTTAACAATAAAATTATCAAACTCATCCAAGCATTGACTAGCAGACTTATTATGAGGAATATCACCTTCATCAAATCTAAAAAGAGAGTTTACCTCTACTACCTATGTCGGGTTATCAAGACCATGTATTTCTTCAATAGGCGGTAAATTCTTAACATCTTCAGCTTTAATACCTTTTTCTTTCATAGATTTCTTTGCCTCTTGCATATCTTCAGGACTAAGGAATAAAATACCTCTTTTCTTCGGAGTTGTCTTAGGAGTTGGTTCAGGAAGTGCCCAATCATTATCATTACTCAATATATTGTTCAATAGCAATTCAGCTTGCTTAATAGTTCGTTCCCTGAAAACACAACCAGCACTACTATCTAGGTGGTCCCTAGAAGCATCGGTTAGTCCATTATAAAAGATATCAAGTATTTCATTTTTCTTGAGAGGATGATCAGGTAAAGCATTAAGTAATTGGAGAAGCCTCCCCCAAGCTTGTGGGAGACTCTCTTCTTCAATTTGCACAAAGTTAAATATTTCCTTTAAAGCAGCTTGTTTCTTATGAGCAGGGAAATATTTTTCAGAGAAGTAATATATCATATCCTGGGGACTACGCACACAACCAGGAGCAAGAGAATTAAACCATAACTTAGCATCACCCTTTAACGAGAAAGGAAACAATTTTGGAATATAGTAATAGCGGATTTTTTCCTCATGAGCGAATAGGGTGGCTATATCATTCAATTTAGTAAGATGTGCCACAACAGTTTCAGATTCATAACCATAGAGAGGATCAGATTCAACCAAAGTAATTAACTCAGGATCGACAGAGAATTCATAATCCTTATCAGTAACAAAGATAGGTGAAGTAGCAAACTTAGGATCATATTGCATTCTAGCATTCAAAGATTTTTCCTTCAGCTTAGCTAATAGTTTCTTAAGATCCTCTCTATCATTGCAAGCAAGAAAGTCTCTAGCAGTTTCTTCATCCATAATATAACCCTCAGGTACAACAGGCAATTCATATCTCGGGGGAGAATCATAATCTTCAGTTTCAGTAATTTCATTTTCTCTAACCCTAGCAAGTTGTTCATCAAGAAATTCACCTAGTGGCACAGTATTATCAAGCAAAGTAGTAGTATCATCATAAGCATCATGCATAGTAGAAGTGGCATCATCAATTACTTGTGACATATCAGAATTACTAGCAGGTGTAGGTGTCGCAAGCTTACTCAAAACAGAAGGTGAATCAAGTGCAGAGCTAGATGGCAGTTCCTCACCTCCCCTCGTAGTAGAGGGAAAAATCTTGGTTCTAGTATCTTTCAAATTCCTCATAGTGATCAACATATATAAATCCCAAGTGACTCAGAGAATAGAGCTATGCTCCCCGGCAACGGCGCCAGAAAAAGGTCTTGATAACCCACAAGTATAGGGGATCGCAACAGTTTTCGAGGGTAGAGTATTCAACCCAAATTTATTGATTCGACACAAGGGGAGCCAAAGAATATTCTCAAGTATTAGCAGCTGAGTTGTCAATTCAACCACACCTGGAAGACTTAATATCTGCAGCAAAGTATTTAGTAGCAAAGTAGTATGGAAGTAAATGTAACGGTGGCAAAAGTAACAGTAGCAGTTTTGTAGCAATCGTAACAGTGGCAACGGAAAAGTAACGAAGCAAAGATCAATATGTGAAAAGCTCATAGGCAATGGATCAATGATGGATAATTATGTCGGATGGCATTCATCATGCAACAGTTATAACCTAGGGTGACACAGAACTAGCTCCAATTCATCAATATAATGTAGGCATGTATTCCATATATAGTCATACGTGCTTATGGAAAAGAACTTGCATGACATCTTTTGTCCTACCCTCCCATGGCAGCGGGGTCCTAATGGAAACTAAAGGATATTAAGGCCTCCTTTTAATAGAGAACTGGACCAAAGCATTAGCACTTAGTGAATGCATGAACTCCTCAAACTACGGTCATCACCGGGAAGTGTCCCGACTATTGTCACTCCGGGGTTGCCGGATCATAACACGTAGTAGGTGACTATAACTTGCAAGATAGGATCCAGAACACATATATATTCATGAAAACATAATAGGTTCAGATCTGAAATCATGGCACTCGGGCCCTAGTGACAAGCATTCGGCATAGCAAAGTCATAGCAACATCAATCTTAGAACATAATGGATACTAGGGATCAAACCCTAACAAAACTAACTCGATTACATGATAAATCTCATCCAACCCATCACCGTCCAGCAAGCCTACGATGGAATTACTCATGCACGGCGGTGAGCATCATGAAATTGGTGATGGAGGATGGTTGATGATGATGATGGCGATGATTTCCCCTCTCCGGAGCCCTGAACGGACTCCAGATCTGGCCTCCCGAGGAAGAACAGGAGGTGGCGGCGGCTCTGTATCATAAAACGCGATGAATCCTTCTCTCTGATTTTTTTCTCCACGAACGTGAATATATGGAGTTGGAGTTGAGGTCGGTGGAGCTTCATGGGACCCACAAGCAAGGGGGGCGCGCCCAGGGGGGTAGGGCGCGCCCCCACTCTTGTGGACAGGTGGTGGGTCCCCCTCGGTTGATTCTTTCGCCAATATTTTTTATTTATTCCAAAAGTATTCTCCGTGAAGTTTCAGGTCATTCCGAGAACTTTTATTTTTGCACAAAAATAACACCATGGCAGTTCTGCTGAAAACAGCATCAGTCCGGGTTAGTTCCATTCAAATCATGCAAACTAGAGTAAAAAACAAGGGCAAAAGAGTTTGGAAAAGTAGATACGATGGAGACGTATCACTCCCTTTTATAGGCGAGGTGGGGCAAGGGCTGGTCCTTCACCCACTCCCAAGGGCTCCTCCGAATCCGACCCGTCCAAGCTACGGATTATGGCCGAGCCCATCGACCACCCCTCTGCACCAATCCGAAAGATCTGGGTCCCTGCAGTAGCGCTCTCCCCTACACCATGCCCATCCATCACCTACCCCGCGCGGTGCATGCGGCATACGTGGCGGACGGGACGAGCGTAGTGGGAAGAGTAAAATGGCAGTTACCGCCCTATGAGATAAAGTCATTCACGGGCCATAGATGGATGGCCCCCACCGCATTTGGCATCGCACGACGCGTAGGAAAAACCGGAAAGTGACTCAAGCACAGATTAATGAAGAAGCAAGGAAAATATCAAGTAAGAAAAGAATATCAGCACAAGACCCCTACCTGTGTACCTGAAAGGGCCTACTCCAATGATGCTCAGTAGTATGTTGGACCAGGCCCGGGGGCTCCTGTCGGTGCAACAAACCTTTGCGTGTGTTGCCCGGACTGTACACAGGCACGACGACAATGAAATAAGCTTCACCAAGGTCAAGCAGAAGAGATAGCTCTTTGAGGAATCAAAGGGCAGATCAAGAAGACCAAGACAAGCCAAGACAGCAAGATATCACCAAGGGAAAAGCCTCCCTTGCTGGGCAGGCGAGCCTGGTCAGGTCGAGGCCACTGTCGGAGGGATTGACCACGGGTAGCCTCACCAGCACCCCATAGCATTTCAAGACAACAGGGCAAGCCAAGCCCCTTGCGCCTCCCAGATGTGTGGCCGGCTCCCTTGGGCCAGCTGGCCCAAGAGGCCGACTCCCAGATGGCGGTGTACCCTTAGAAGGCGGCTTCGGGGGAGGCTGGGTCCTAGCAAATGGTCCCTCCTCCCCTCGGAGTCTGCGCCCATTCAATACTTTAAGATGGGGCGTGGCTACAGGGCCACCCGTACCCCCAAATCCCGGCGGGGCGTGGCTACAGGGCGGGCTGACCAAGCGGACACCCCTCTGCCAGGCGCGGCACTGTAGCCACGCGGCCCGTGACGCAGCCCTTGACAGCAGGACCATGCTCCCATGACGGGCGGTCGGTACGGCCCACAGGCGGCGGGCCCTACCCATCCTTGAGTAACCGGAAGACGGCGCACCTCAAGAAGGCGGCCTCAACGACAGACCGGCTTCTAGCAGCCGGCCTCTCCCTTGACTCGGAGTCAACGCGCCATTAATCCAATGAGACGGGGTGTGGTTACAGTGAGCGCCCGCCAGGTGGCGGACTGTAGCCATGCCTCCCCTGATGAAGCCCTCGTCATCAAGGGCGAGGCTACAGCAAAAGGCAATCAGTGTGGCCCGCAGGCGGCGGGCCCCACCTGTCGGCTGAATCCTCGGCAGCCGGCGGGACCCACCAAGCGGCGGGCCCCAGCAGCCGGCAAAGAACCCGGCACCCATAGACGCTGACATCCGGGTCCGACACCCGACCCAATTACCATTGTACCCCTAGGGGGTAGGCCTATATAAACCCCCCGGGTTCGCCCATGCAAAGGGTTCAGAGGATCCCCCACACCATTACACACACACATAGCTAGAGAAGCACCAGGGCTAGCCTTGCCTTTCTCCTTCCTCTAGCGAACAACTCAAGGAGCAAGCTTGTAGCTACGAGATTGATCATAGCCATCATGTGGAGACCCCGCAGAGCAGGACTAGGGGTGTTATCTCCTCGGAGAGCCCCGAACCTGGGTAAGACTCGTGTTCGTTCGAGATCTCACTCACTCCCGCTTCCAGGGCCCGACGACGTACTCCTGTCCCATCCATGATAAGCCACCCCCTGGCATATGTCGTGAGATTACCCCGACATTTGGCGCCCACCTTGGGGCTAAGCGCACCGTCGGCCGGAAACATGTTCTGGACGGGAACCATCTTCCGCTCCGATGAGCACGTCGTGCCTGGCCTGATCAGCCAGTCCGGCGCGCCCGTTGGCGCATGCATCAGCGCAGGAGCGGCCTGCCCCACAAGCTGCCTTGCCAACCTCCTCGACCAGGCCAGCCTCTCCGAGAAGCCCGCTCCCAGCGCAGGAGCGGTGTCCCCTGCGAGCTGCCTCGTCGACCTCTTCGGCAAGCTCGGCATCACCAATGAGACGGCCCCCGACGCGGAGTCCGTCGGCTCCACCGACCCCTCCATCAAGCCCGTCACGATGCTCATCGGCTCCGACGCAGCCACCACCAACGAATTCCCCACCGATGTGGTGGTCATCGACAATCCGCTCCCCCTTATCGCCAGCGACACCAATGCCAGCACCATCGCAGAGGTGCTGGTCACTGGCCACGGCGACGATTCCGCAGGGGCGGCCCAGGACCCGCTGCGAGTGGCCATGCATGGCCTGGCCACCCCAGTGGCTGCTAACGCTGATGGGGCGACACTAGAGGCATTCCGTGTCTCGCTCCTTGAAAGCGCCAACAAGATGGCGGCCATCAGGCGCCGCGCTGAGACCTGCCAGCGCGAGATCGACCGCATAGCAATCGGCACGCCGGCTGCTGCCGAACCCAGCCGAGCCGGCGCCGTTCGGCAATGCGGCGCGGCCATAGCCAGCATGCTTGGAGTCGGACGCCCGGTCTATGCCACTCCCATGGAGAACCTGCGCGCCGCCCAGGCGGCAGCAGATGAGCTGGATGACCTGGAGGGTGACGAGCGTCGCAGCCAAATGGCACGCCTCCAGGAGCTCCTTGATGCTGCGACCACGAAGCAAGACGCGTGGCATCGCGCGATGAGAGCCGGCAAGCAAGCCGAGGACCATCCCCCCCGCCGTGAGCATGGAGCGACCTCCCGGTCCCCAGCAGGCAGGGACCGCGGTCAGCAAGACCCGTAGCCGGCTACTAGCCGCAGCCGGCGCACTCGCCTTACGGCCGTGCGCAGCCATGACGGCCGCCCACTAGTGGAGCACCGGCGGGATGGGCATCCGCCTCCTCCCCGCAAGGAGAGGCTGGCCTCTCCGCCGCCTGTGGACCACCCGACTCTTGGAGGCCGGCTTGGCCCCCGTGAAGGAGTCGGAGAGAACGACGCACGCCACCGGATCGAGCGGCTTGCTCGGTCCCTGGCCGTAGAAGAATAAGAGGCAATCGGCCCGGCCTACTTCGGCCCCCGCATTCGCAACGAGCCCTTCCCCAAAGGGTTCTCGCTTCCCCGAGATACTCCCAAGTACAACGGCTCCGTGAAGCCAGAGGACTGGCTGGTCAACTACTCCACGACCGTCAGCATAGCAAACGGCAACAAGCGCGTTGCCGTGAAGTACGTTCCGCTCATGCTCCAGGGCATGGCCCGAACATGGCTGAATAGCCTCAAGCCGTACAACGTCAACAGCTGGCTTGACTTCGCCGATGTCTTCATTCGCAACTTCACCAGCACCTACAAGCGTCCCCCCAAGCCACGCCAACTCTCCATGTGCGTTTAGGGCCCAACCGAGTCCACCCGCGACTACCTGACGCGCTGGGCTGAGTTGCGCAACTCCTGTGAAGGGGTGCACGAGGTGCAGGCCATCGAGTACTTCACCACCGGGTGCAGAGAGGGCACCTTGCTCAAGCACAAGCTCTTGTGCGATGAGCCGGCTACACTGGACGAGCTCCTGGTCGTGGCCGACAAGTACGCCACCGCCGACTCCTCCATGAAGTCGGAGATTCAAGTGGACGCGTCCGGGAAGATGCTCCCGCTGGCTCCTCACACGCCGGCTGGTGACACCAACCGGCGCCAACATCCAAACGACAACAAACGCAAGGCCCAGCAGCCGGCAGGTGGCAACAGTCGAAGACCAGCAGCCGGAAGGGCAATCCGGCCCCAAGCGTCAGAAGGGCGGCAAGGCCGCTTGGTTGCCCGCTTTCTCCTTCGAGCAAGCACTTGACACCCCGTGCAAGTTCCACAGCGGCGCGAGGCTGTCCAACCACACCACTCGGAAATGCCACTGGCTCACCCGAATTGCCAAGGGCGAAGGCCTGCCGCCTCCGCCTGCCGGCCCACCGGTTCCGCCTCCTCAGCAGCCGGCGGCCCGTCCAGTCGGCATGCTCCAAGACGAGTTCCCCGAGCCCAATGCCACATACATCGTCTTCACCAGCCAAGCCGACGACAAGCACAGTCGGCGGCAGCAGCACCGCGAGGTCAACGCTGTCGCCTCAGAGGTCCCCCCATTCATGCACTGGTCCGAGAAGCCCATCAGTTGGAGCCATGAAGACCACCCGGCCGAGATGCTCTCGCCGGGTGCTTATGCGATGGTGCTGGACTCCACCTTCTCAACAAAGAGGCGAGCTTGCCACTTCTCCCGGATCCTGATAGACGGCGGCAGCAGCATCAACATCCTGTACCGCGACACCATGGAGAAGCTGGGCATCAAGGAAAAGCAACTCCTGCCCAGCCGAACCGTGTTCCATGGCATAGTCCCTGGGCTTTCCTGCTCTCCAATCGGCAAGATCAAGATTGATGTCCTGTTCGGCGACAAGTCCCACTTCCGCTGTGAGCCAATCTAGTTCGAGGTAGTCAACTTGGACAGCCCCTACCACGTGCTCTTGGGCCAGCCCACCCTAGCCAAGTTCATGGCGGTGCCGCATTACGCCTTCCTGAAGATGAAGATGCCGGGCCCCAAGGGCATCATCACCATTGCCGGCGACTACCAGAAGTCGCTCTCATGTGCCACCGCCAGCAGCCAGCTGGCCGAGTCCCTCATCATCGCTGAAGAGAAGTGCCTCCTTGCCTGGGTGGTAGCCATGGCCAGCAAGCAGCCGGACATGCCATCCGACCCCAAGGACGCGGACACACAGGGCTCCTTCCAGCCGGCCAAGGAAACCAAGAAGATTGCCTTGGATCCGGTGCACCCGGAGAGATTTGCTGTCGTGGGGTCAAACCTCGATAGCAAATAGGAAAGCGAGCTCGTCAATTTCCTTCGTGAGAATCGGGACATCTTCGCATGGTCTCCCAAAGACATGCCGGGTGTTCCGACGTATTTCGCCGAGCACAAGCTACATGTGAGACTGGATGCTAAACCGGTCAAGCAACCCCTCCGCCGCCTGTCAGAAGAGAAGAGAGGGATTGTTGGTGAAGAGATCGCCCGGCTTCTGGCAGCCGGCTTCATCATGGAAGTATTCTACCCGGACTGGCTTGCCAACCCAGTCCTCGTTTTGAAAAAGAACAACAAGTGGCGCATGTGTATCGACTACACTAGCCTCAATAAAGCCTGCCCCAAGGACCCTTTTGCCTTGCCCCGGATAGATCAAGTGATCGACTCCACAGCTGGATGTGAGCTGCTGTCTTTCCTGGATGCCTACTCCGGCTACCACCAGATCAAGCTGAACCCGGCCGATCGGCTGAAGACCGCCTTCATCACACCATTCAGAGCCTTCTATTACCATGACGTTCGGCTTGAGAAATGCCGGCGCCACTTTTCAGCGTTGCATGCAGAAGTGCCTCCTCAAGCAACTCGGCAGAAATGCCCACGTCTATGTAGACGATATTGTGGTGAAGACGAAGAAGCGTGGCACCCTTCTGGAAGACCTCAAGGAGACATTTGACAACCTGCACCGCTTTCAGATCAAGCTCAACCCAAAGAAATGCGTCTTCAGTGTACCAGCCGGCCAACTCCTTGGCTTCCTTGTCTCTGAGCGCGGGATCGAGTGCAACCCCGCGAAGATCAAGGCCATCGAGTGGATGCAAAGGCCAACCCAGCTGCGGGATGTTCAGAAGTTCACCGGGTGCTTGGCATCACTCAGCCGGTTCATCAGTCGGCTGGGCGAAAAGGCCCTCCCACTGTACCAGCTGATGAAGAATACCACCTACTTTGAACGGAACGACCAGGCGGATGAGGCTTTCCTCCAGCTCAAGCGGATGTTGTCCACACCGCCTGTTTTGGCCGCTCCGACTGCTAAAGAACCCATGTTCCTCTACATCGCCGCCACAAGCCGGGTGGTCAGCACCATGATCATGGTCGAGCGCCCAGAAGACGGCAAGGCCCAGCCGGTCCAGAGGCCAGTATACTATCTGAGTGAGGTGTTGTCCACCTCCAAGCAGAACTACCCCCACTAACAGAAGATGTGCTATGGCGTGTACTTTGCTGCCAAGAAGCTAAAGCAGTATTTCCAGGAGCACACCATCACAGTCGTCTGCACCGCCCCCCTTGCCGAGATCATAGGCAACAGAGATGCATCAGTCCGGGTGGCGAAGTGGGCCATTGAGCTGGCTCCACACACCATCCTCTACCAGCCCCGCACCGCCATCAAGTCCCAAGCGCTGGCCGACTTCCTAGTCGACTGGGCCGAGACCCAGTACTTGCCGCCAGCGCCGGATTCCACTCATTGGCTGATGCACTTTGACGGCTCGAAGATGCGCGCCGGTTTGGGAGCCGGCATCGTCCTTACCTCTCCCAAAGGCGACAAGCTCAAGTACACGCTGCAGATTCACTTTGCCGCCTCCAATAACGTGGCCGAGTACGAGGTGCTCATACACGGACTCCGGCTAGCCAAGGAGATTGGCATCCGCCGGATTCTGTGTTACGGCGACTCGGACTTGGTGGTCCAGCAGTCATCTGGCGACTGGGACGCCAAGGATGCAAACATGGCAAGCTACCGCTTCTTCGTCCAGCAGATCAGTGGGCACTACGATGGGTGCGAGTTCCTTCATGTGCCAAGGGCCGACAACGAGCCAGCCGACGCCCTGGCCCGAATCGGCTCCACCCGGTAAGCCATACCAGCCGGCATCTCACTCCAGTGCGTGCGCAAGCCGTCTATCAAGCCTTCGCCGTAATCAGAGTCCATCTTCGTGCCGGCTGACCCCGAAGCAGTCGGATCCGGCTCGGGGACTTCAGCAATCGGCCCGGGGACTTCAGAACCCGACCCGGGGACTGCAGCAGTCTGCCCGGGGACTTCAACGATGCAGCAAGCAGCGGCCGGCTCCGACCCACCGCCTCCCAACCCGACCGCCCTGGTACCAGTTGCTGTCATGACAGTGGTAGAAGCACCATCTTGGGCGCAGCCCATCCTCGACTTCCTGGTGAGCCGAGAGCTACCAGCCGATGAGGTCTTGGCCTGGCAGGTGCAACGCCGGGCGCCAGCCTACACAATAGTCAATGGAGAGCTTGTCAGGCGTAGTGTGACTGGTGTCTTCCAGCGCTGCGTGGAGCCGGAGAAGGGCATGGCAATCCTCAGAGATATTCATCAAGGCGAGTGCGGCCACCACGCCGCCTCCAGATCCCTTGTTGCCAAAGCTTTCCGCCATGGATTCTTCTAGCCGACTGCTTTGGACGACGCCAAGGAGTTAGTCCGCAAGTGCAAGGGATGTCAGCGCTTCAGCTCCAAGCAACACCCGCCGGCCTCTGCACTCAAGACCATCCCCATCACTTGGCCGTTTGCCGTCTAGGGATTGGACATGGTGGGCCCGTTCAAAACAGCACGCGGCGGCATGACCCATCTGCTGGTCGCTGTGGATAAGTTCACGAAGTGGAACGAAGCAAAGCCAATCAAGAAACTGAATGGTCCGACTGCTGTCACATTCATTGCGGACATCACCGTCCGATACGGCATTCCGCATAGCATCATCACCAACAACGACACAAACTTCGCCAAAGGCGCCTTGGCCCGTTTCTGTGCGACGCAGGGCATCCAACTGGACTTAGCGTCCGTTGCCCATCCGCAGTCAAACGGCCAGGTGGAGCGAGCAAACGGCCTCATCCTGTCCGGCATCAAGCCCTGACTAGTCGAGCCGCTGGAGCGCTCGACCGGCTGCTGGATCGAGGAGCTGTCGGCCATCCTTTGGAGTCTTCGGACTACGCCCAACAAAGCAACCGGCTTCACTCCCTTCTTCCTCGTGTACGGGGCCGAGGCTATCATCCCCACTGACATCGAGTTCGACTCACCTCGCGTCACCATGTACACGGAGGCAGAAGCAAAGGAGGCGCGAGAAGACGACATCGATCTGCTGGAAGAGGCCCGGCTGTTGGCACTCAGCCGGTCCGCCATCTACCAGCAGAGCCTACGCCGCTACCACAGCCGGAAGGCCAAGCCGCGTGCTTTCCGCGAAGGGGACCTTGTGCTCCGGCTGATCCAGCGAACAGTCGGCCAGCACAAGCTCTCGGCCCCTTGGGAGGGGCCTTTCATCATCAGCAAGGCCCTAGGCAACGACTCCTACTACCTCATCGACGCACAAAAGCCAAGGGCACGCAAGAGGGGCGATTCCGGCAAGGAGACGGAGCACCCATGGAACGCAAATCTTCTCCGCCCATTTTACAGTTGATGCAGTCTATGTACCATGCTACCTTTTGTATTAAGCAAAGACAACAGGTCCCCCGAAGCACACTAGGGGGCTACCTTTTTATCTATATGATAAGCTTGCCTATGAATGTATTATTTCATTCTTTCGCCCTGCACCGGGTCCGGTCAGCCGGCCCGGGGGCTCGCCGCCTTGCCATAAGCTGGCACCACCCGCAGTCGGCCAAGTAGTGTGCCAACATCTAAGCCCTCTCTTGCCTAAAGCCACAGCTCGCAGAGCGACTGTCCGGCTGGCAAGAGCTAAAGGCAGGAAATGATGTCCACACGAAAAATGACTAAGGAAGAACGCCATTATAGGCCAAGCCGGCTACTCGCCTCATCCGTCCGGCTGCCCAGCAGCCGGCCGACCGGCTTCTAGCTTGACTAGCTACGCTCTAGACGGCCGAAGTAACTTGCCTATCCTAAACGGCCAAGTCCCTGCCCCGGCCACAGACCGCAGAGCGGCTGTTCCGCTGGCAGGGCGGCAGCCAAAGGAAGGCGGCAAAGGAAAAAGCCAAACAGAGCAAAAACCAAAACCAAGCTGGAACCCGGCAAGAGCACAAGCATGTGTGAATTAAATTATTTACATAGCAAAAGGCCCGTGGCCAAGCTTTCAACGGAGTTTGAATTACACCCCCAGCGGGTGGAACTGCGCGCAATTAACTTGTTTGTTCAAAGCATAAGACAGAAAAAACTTGAAAGATAAGCGGCCGCCTAGGCCAAGGGAGCTGCAGGCGGCGTGGACAGGTCGGCGGAGGCAGAGGCGCCGGCTGGTGGAGCGTCCGACTGGCGGGTCTCCGCTTGGTCGGCGTCGGCGGCAGTCGACGCAGTCTCCCGCGGCTCGCTAGTCGAAGCCCGATCGGGCTGAGACTGGCCAGTCGCTCCGCCATCCGGTGCGACGCCCTCGCCTTCCTCGTCTTCATCATCCTCGCCTTCATCGCTTGAAGCGATCTCCTCCGCCGAGTCCTCCCCCTCCGCCGGGTCCAGCCCGAACCAGGAAGGCGGCACCTTAGCGCCGTCCTCGTCCCGCTCCGGGATAAAGACGGCGGTGTCAACGTACTAGGGGTGTTATCTCCTCAGAGAGCCCCAAACCTGGGTAAGACTCGTGTTCATTCGAGATCTCGCTCACTCCCGCTTCCAGGGCCCGACGACGTACTCCTGTCCCCATCCATGGTAAGCCACCCCCTGGCATATGTCACGAGATTACCCCGATAGCCACCTCAAGAGCAAGTCCCAAGACCTCCCCTGCAAGGGTTGCCGGGGCACCGGCGGCCTGCTATCCCACCAGGGCTCCACCGCTCCACCTCACAGTGACACAAGTCGCTTATCGGTGCGGTGTTGAGCCCCCAAGTGGATAAGTGGCAGTCATTCAACACGTGGCAGCCATTTCTGAGGAAGATCACCCCTAAATGACACCCGTCCAGGGGCGTGTCACGCAGACAGGCGAGAAGGTGCTTGAATGGCATGGCAAGGCTTGCCGGGCTGCATCCACGATGTGACACTAAGCGGTGCATTTAATGCACCTTGTCATGTCTGCAGAGTTAGGTATGATAGCACTGTGGCTATCTAATCACCGGATAATGACTGTTTTGCCACTGTGGTAACCCCTTTACCTATAAAAGGAGGGCCGAGGCAACCTTAGAAAGGATTTGAACCCTTGTACACTCATACGCGCGTAGCTGCTCTCCCCGAGGCAACCTTGTCGGGCTTGAGCACTGCGTGTTCATCACGGTCTTCCACTCAATCCACCAAAGCAGGAGTAGGGTTTTACGCCTCGTGGCGGCCCGAACCTGGGTAAAACCCACCCGTGTCACCATTGCCGTGTTGTTCTACGACCTCCGCTCTTTGTGCAATGTGCCCTTCCCCCTTGCCGGACCACAAAGGGGCCGATGGCCCCATAGGTGATCGTGTCGAACCATGACATCTTTGGCGCGCCAGGTAGGGGGGAGCGCTTGTGCGGACCCGAGAATGTAAACAGTGCGTCGATCTTCATCACCATCTTCTTCGATGACGACATCATCATCCATGGTGCCCAAGAAAAAGTCCGGCACAGCAGCCCGTCCTTCCACCTCAAAGGCCCCCTCGCATGCAGCCACTGATCCCATGGGGGCTGCGGTGGCGTCGGGGGACGCAAATGCCGCGGGGGACGCGGCCGGCGCAGGCGGCGCCGTCGTCATTCCCCTCGTGGCTGAGGTGGGAGCAGGAGGCGCCGGAAGAGGACAGCATCAACAACACCCTAGCGGCCACGCTCCACAAGATGCGGGAGGGGAGAACATCCAATCCCTCGCTTCTCCACCTCACTGGAGAACGCAGCCGCAGCGATGGCGCCCGCTCCGGCACGAATCGCGACCTCCTAGCTGCCCCTACTACGGGTGCAGCTACAAGGCACATGCCCTCCCCAGGGCAAGGCCATCAAGACGAAGCACCGAACGGGGCCGTCAACCCCAAAGCGCATCCTTCTCGTCGTCACGCCGCCCTCGTGACTGGCTCGCGATGACGAGAGCGCGACGCCGCCACTACCGGTACCATCAGGAGTCGGGCGACATCGTGATCTGTGTTGTCGTCCATGCCAAGCACTGCTTCAGAGGCCATGGCTTGAGTCCAGCTCCTGTTGAGATTCCCGCCAGCGGCCGACCAAATGGATGAATGGAGAGCCACCATTCAAAGTTCTATTGGTTTCGCTGAGGCAGGGGGATCACAACGAGCGGGCTCGCCATGGCATCCGCAGGCAGCAACAACGGCCCGAGCCGCTGGCCGTGCTGAAGGGGCCAACCTTATAGTGCAGTCCTCCCCACGACAGCCAGCTCAGGGGCCACAGCCAGAGCCGCACAACCAAGAACACGATGAAGTGTTCATGGCTTCATCTGATCCTCGAGCCCATCGAGATCAGCGGCAGGTCCTAGAGGACAGGCGGAGGGAAGACGCGCGCGTCACCATAGAACGGCGCCGCGAAACCCACTGCCAGTCTGACAGGCGCAATGGCCCCAACGTTCATGAGCATGCGCCCGGTGGAGACGGATACCTACCCTTCAAGGTTGGGTGTCCTGCCTTCACTCGTGAGCTGCGGCAAGTCCGTTGGCCATCTGCCCGTACGTTCAAGCCAGAGATACCAGAAAAATACGATGGAAGACTGAACCCGACAGAGTTCTTGAGCATCTACACCATTGTTGTTCAAGCCGCCGGAGGAAGAGATGAAAAGATATTCGCCAACTACTTCCCTTTGGCGCTCAAGCCAAATGTGAGGTTGTGGCTGATGCACTTGCCGGAGAACGACATCTTGACTTGGGCTGATCTGTGCCACGAGTTTGTTGGTGCCTTCACAGGTGACCATCAAGAACCAGGGCGGCCCAGCGATTTGCAGCTCCTTCCACAAAAGGAAGGAGAGAGTTTGCGGAAGTACATGCAGAGGTTCAGCCGGGTGCACAGGAACATTCCAGATATCCACCCTGTGACGCCCGGATATTTAAGCTACAGTAATTCCCTGTTAATGATGCCACGTCATCACGGTTGCTGTTGTTAATCTCGCGTTAGTTCAAAGCGATTCAAATTAAAGTTTGAGTTAAAGGCAAATCACAAAAGTTTTGAAATATTAAAACTAAAATGTTTGGTTTGTGCCAAATAATACTTAGGTCATTATGGTGGAGAAACCACACTTTTATAAAAGGTTTAAATGCTCCAAAATAAATAAAACAACAGCAAAATCAATTAATTAAAGGCCTTTGGTATTTTGTAGAAATACTAAACTATTTTATTTAGTTGTCCAAAATTATTGGGGCAGTAGGTTAAATGCTAATACTAAATTAGGAGTTATTTTTATTTTGTAAAACTATAACAAATAAATAAAAGAAATACTAACAGTAAAGGAAATTAAATAATAAAAGGAAAACTAAACAAAATAAATAAATAAAAAGAAAACCCCCAGGCCCAACTGGGCCTTGGCCCAGCCGGCCGGCCCGTCTACCCCCTGTGGCTTACTTACCCCCCCACCCCAATCGTAACCCTAGACCGAAACCCCCCACTCTCCCTCTCGCTCCCCATCCCCCCCGATCCAGAACTGGATCGGGCCGAGCCCCGACGCCGTGCGCCCGTCCCAGCCGGCGCCCGTCGCTCCGACTCGCCGGACCACCTCGCCGCTCGCCGAACACCTCCCTGCTGCGCCCCGACGACCACGCCCCGCCACCCGGCGCTGCTTGACCTCGTCTTCCCCGCGCCCGTCGCCGGATCGCCAAGCGCCGCGCCTCCTCGTCCCCTCCTCGACTTGCTACCCCAAGCCTTGACGCCCCCCCTGCTCACCAATGCTAGTGAGGACCCCGGTCGTCCTTCCCTTCCCCTTGTCCGTCGTCGCGTCCACCCGCCCCGCTCCGGCCAGCCACCTCCCCGCGCGTCGCGTTCGTCCCGCTGCTGCCGGCCGCGTCCGCGCATCGGCCTCCCCGTTCGCTCCCTCTGCCCCGCTCGCGAACCCCGCTTCGACCGACCGCTGCGCGCGCCCACAACCGCGCCGGCCGCGCCGTCGCTTCCCCTCGGCTCGCATCGCCACCACAGCCGCAGCCCCGCGCACTACTCTCGCGCTTCGCCGCCCACCGCTGCCTTTCCCCCTACCGCGTTGCCGCTCGCCTCACAGCGCCAAGCCACGCCTCCACGCCCCCGCTCTGCTGCGCTGCTCCTCGGCTCGAACGCCTGTAGCCCGCGCCGCGCCAACCGTGTCCGCGCACCACGGCGCCCTGGTTGCGACCTGCGCCCCTCTCCGCACACACTCCGGCGCCCGCTCGCGGCCGCCACCGCCCTGCGCTGTCCCGTTGCTCCCTTGACCGCACCGGCACCCGACCCGCGCTCGCCTACGTCGGCCGCCGCCTCCACCGCGGCCCCTCGCTGGCCGCCGCCCGGACTCGCCCCAGTCGGGCGCCCACTAACCCGGTGCCCAGCGCTCGTTTACTTGCCCGGTTGGCCCCATGCCAATGACAGCCGGGCCCCACGCCCCTTTAAAAAAAGAATTTAAAAATATAATAGTTAATTAATTAATTAAATGATTAATTAACTTAATTAATTCTGATTAATTAAACTAATTAAGATTAATTAACTTAATGAACTCATTAACTTATTTAATCTGTTAATTAACCTAAACAGTCACTGACAGGTGGGACCCACATGTCAGTTTGACCCAGTCAACAGTACAGTTGACTGCTAATGTCATGCTGACGTCACGATGACATCATAATTGTATTTTCAAATTAATTTGATTAATAATAATTTTAGAATTGATTAAATCTTTAAAAATTTAATATAAGATAAACCGTAACTCGGATTAAAAATACTTTGTACATGAAAGTTGCTCAGAACGGCGAGACGAATCCGAATACGCTGTCCGTTCGTCCGTCACATGTCCCTAACATAGCGAACATGCAACCATCCCCTCCGTTCCCTCTGTCCGAAAATGCCAAACACCGGGAACACTTTCCCGGATGTTATCCCCCCTTCGCTAGTATCACCCGGCACTGCGCTAGATCACCTCTGGCAGTGTATATTATCATGTCATGCATCATGCTGCATTTGTTCGCATTATATTTATCGTTTCTCCCCCTCTTCTCTTACGGTAGACCCCGACACCGACGCTGCTCCGAAGACCGACGACACCACTGACGACCTTGCCCTTGCTGCCGAGCAACCAGGCAAGCCCCCCCCCTTGAGCATCCCGATGTCGCCCATTCTATTCTCTCATGCTTGCATTAGAAATGCTGTTGCTACTGATTTACCGATTCTGATGCATAGCCTGTTTATTGTAACCTGCTATTGATACCTTACCTGCTTATCCTAAACTGCTTAGTATAGGCTGGATAGAGACCCCAGTGACCCCACTTGTCCCGGTTGCCCCGCTGGATCATCGAAAGACTCGACGACCAGGCCCCAGCACCGCACATCACCCCCTTAGTTGTACGACACTGCAGCAATACCATCGAGTGCCGAGGGTGATACCTCGTATAGCACTTCTGATGTTAACTCTGTAGAGTAGCTATTTGGTCGTGGTCATCGAGGGTGATTCCTCCTTCTCCACTTCCGATACGACCCTGTCGCGCAACACTTCAAGTGTGAACCCTGAGGGTGATTCCTCTGAGTTCACCTTGACGGATACATCGAGTAGGAATCCAACGAGGGTGATACCTCGGATTCCCTTGATGTTATGGACACGCAGACACTTGGACTGTACTACTGATACTTGCAAAGGCGGGTCGACCCTGAGGGGTACCCGCGAGTGATGTGGAGACGGGTTGCCCTGGAGGGTGCCCGAGATATGAATACGAGGCGTGGTCGGGCATTCTTAGCCCTTGCCGCAAGTCCTCGAGACGGGGCGACGGGGTCACATCGATTGTGAGTCTCTGCTCGTTACCGCACCCCCAATGTACTAATGATTTGGATATTTGATCCAAGTGGGCCTCTGGCCCGATAGCACTAACCATCACGTGGGATCAGTTATGGGCACTCTGCATCGTAGCATCAGTCGAAAGCTCTTTCAGACATCCAGTTCAGCAGTGCGGCATGGAGTGATTGGCGCCATTCACGGCAGAGGTGGTGCTTGGATCTGAGCCATGTGCGCAACGACCCGGAGGGCGAGGGGCGATGGCCCAAGACCCCCGAGCGCTTAGGATGTAGACCCACGGGGACCTCTCTGCTGAGCTCTAGGTAGGGTTGCGGTGTGTCGTTTGGCCGAGGCCGGGCATGACCCAGAAAGTGTGTCCGGCCGGAGTTAAGCGAGCGTGGTGGGTAAGTTGGTGCACCCCTGCAGGGAAGAACTAATCTATGCATAGCCGGATCCTCAGTAACGGACGCTCGGAGTTGTATCCCGATCGATACAACTAGAACATATTGATGAGATGAGATATGGATATTATGGCTCTGGGATTACTTTCTCGCAGGGAGTCGAGAAAGGATCTCTGGCCGAGGTTGATGACAGTATGGCTCTGGGATTGCTTTCTCGCAGGGAGTCGAGAAAGGATCTCTGGGTGAGGTTGAGAGTTAATGATACTACTAATCTATACTGTACTACTCTACACTCTTCTAATGCTGCAAGACCGTTGAAGATGCTAGTCTTCGATAGGACTAGGTCTTCTCTCTATTCTGGCATTTCTGCAGCCCAGTCCACATATACAGCCTCCCTTTGATAATGTTGCATATGTAGTGTAGATCCTTGCTTGCTGAGTACTTCGGATGAGTACTCACGGTTGCTTTGCTTTCTTTTTCTCCCCATACCCTTTTCGTGCAACCAGATGACGGAGCCCCTGAGACAGCTGCTCCCGCCGACGATCGCTACTACTACCCCGAGGGTGGATACTACTACGAGTTGGCCGACTACCAGGAGTAGGTTCGGAGGGTCCCAGGCAGGAGGCCTGCGCCTTTCGATCGTAGCTTTGTTTTGCCCCGCCTTTCTAAAGGTTTATCTATTTCTGTTTCATATCTGTACTCAGATATCTAATGCTTCCGCTGATGCTTGTATGCAAACTTATGTATTCGAGCCCTCGAGGCCCCTGGCTTGTAATATAAAGCTTGTATGACTTTATTTATGTTTTAGAGTTGTGTTGTGATATCTTCCCGTGAGTCCTTATGCTTGATCGTGTGCATTTGCGTGTATGATTAGTGCTCGATTGAGCCGGGGGCGTCACAAGTTGGTATCAGAGCTGACTGCCTGTAGGAACCCCCTTTCCAACTCCTTGGCCGAAGTTGAGTCTAGTATCCGAAAACTGTTTTTCTAACTTGGCTATGTGGTTTACGGGCCCACGTCGCCAATTGGGTGGTATTAGAATCTTTTATTTCTTGTCTTTACTCTGGGACTCTGATCTCTCTTTTATTCAGGTTAAATGATTTTGCTAACTCTAACTCTAGGTTCTCGTAATTACTTCCTCCCGGAGAGCCCCTCACTCTAGATGATTGCTTGGTGCACCGAAGGATTCCAAAGATACTCTCCGATGTTCTCTTGAGACTTTGTGCCCGTTGCTTTTGCAATTCCCTACCACCGTAATATCCCTATGGATAAATACATACACCTGTCGTTCTTACTTTTATTCCCAGTTGATCTTGTTATTACAAGATACCCCGAAATTCTCTCTATTATTCCGAGAATACTTGTGCCTACTACCTTGCAGTTCTTTGCCACCTGAATACCCCTACGGATAATTTCTCACACTTATCGAGTATCCGCTCATCCTCAGTTGGTTCATGTATTTCACAAAAGTCTTTGAAATACCATTCGATCTTCCAAAAATCCTCAGCAGCCTATTGCTCCTGAATTCCTTTCCTTCTTGCATTATGGTTAATTCCATATTTCTAGTAATCTCCGTTTACATCCTCTGTCACTATCATTTTGAGTTCCTTGATTCAATATGTTGCGGATGCTTGCAATCCTCAATCAGATTCTAGAATTCATCCTTCCGGATCAAACGTCATTTTAAACTTGAGCTGGTTCTCGGCCAATCAAATTGCCATCGATTGCACCCCTAAGTCTATTCAACTTATCCATTCTTAATCAGCGCGTTTGCTTCTGATCCCTTGATTTAGAAATCATAATTCCTTTGCATTTGAGCTTTGAATTAGTCAGTTGTTTCTATAATCCGATGCCTTTGCATTTTTTCTTCTTCTGGTTGAGTACCGATACTCACATCAGATCCTTTGTGATCCGCTAAATCCTTTGATGGATTATTATCCGATTGTATCCTTCACCTTCAAAATTCTTGAGGGTTCTTCCCATGATACATAATGCCTTTGACAATTTGTATCCTCTGATTTTGTCAACCATGCTCTACCTTTGAGCTTATGTTAAATACTCCTGATGTTTGTGGTATGTGTTCCTAAGATGCCCCGATGGGTTGAACCTATGCCTTCCATAACCTGTGAGAACCCAAAAGTCTTCATGGGTCCTACCCTTCTGGTATTCCACCAGTTAAACTTTCAAACTCTAAACATTTTAACAGAGAGCAGTGAATGAGAAGTTGTGTATTGGAGAAGTGGGAGTCGACCTTGAACTTTGCATTCATGCCCATGGACACGATGTAACTCTTATCATTAGAGCTTCTCTTAAATTAATTATTCCCCGGTATAAGTTCATCTTATATCTGGGATCTGGTCTTTTGCAATCATGGTTCCGACCATATTGATCTTCTTTGACCCCTTTTCTCGGACAAGTTAAAGTACTTATATTCTGCAGATCATTACCCCTGCCCAACCTTTATTCTGCCCTACTTTCGAGTATTACCCCCTGGTATCTCGAGGATATCAGGCTATTGCCCTACCTCTCTTGAACTTTTGGTGAGGTAGTACCCTTTTCATGTTTCTTGCTCAATTATACAAACACCGTTGTATGGGTAATGTCATGAAATTTCTCTCCCCTTACCTAAAGGGTTTTCTACATTATATCCTGTCACGGATATCATGCTCTGTTTGTCCTTGGGAAGGATATGTCCCTGAAATATGTGTATAATAACATTTTCCTTTCCATTGTTTTGTTTAACCTTTCTGGTGATCTATATGATCTAAGTAGTCATAATTCACTACTTATGTAAACACCTCGGTGTACAACTCTGTTAGTAAGACCCTGTTACTATTGTTGATAACATTCCGGTAACCACCGATGGACGAGAACTTTGCCTACAGGTTCGCCTCGTTTCAATGAGCAGTAAAATGGTTCTCTTCGTCCCTCGCCCTTGGTGCTGACGTTGTTGGCGACATAACTGACAGGATATCCTCTGACAGGCCTTGCTATCCTGACTGTGCATGGTGTCACCGTCCTACCTACTTTTAACCCACATGGTGGGCCCATAACCCATAGTTCCACAGGATCGAAACCTGACTCTCCTGTACACCCCCTGATACCAAGGTTGTTCCTCGCGCATGGCCTCGTGCGTAATTCGCGAGCCACCTTCCGAAAGATCATCAATTTTGGTATCAGACACAATGCTTATTCTCATTACTTTGAACCCCTTTCACGCCCTATTTCAGGCATCGAACGATTGCCTGCCCACTCGAAACTTCCCTTGATACCTCCTTACTTTGCTCTCGACATTTTCTTAAGTTTCAATTCGAGAGTTACTTTCCGCCACCTTCCCCGATGTTATCGACCAGATAATCAACCTTACAGAGGTCCGTTCTCCCGGAATACCCCCTTTTATTCTTCCGTAAGTATGATGGAGTTCCCGAAGAAAGGATGCTGACTTCATCATGATGACCTGAAGCAGAGAGTTGAAGACATCAACGAAGGGATCAACTTCTTCGAGAAGAGCAACCAAGCACAAGAACTCTTCCCCTTACTCCACCTCTTAAAATCTCGGGACGAGATTTCTTGTAGTGGAGGAGAATTGTGACGCCCGAATATTTAAGCTACAGTAATTCCCTGTTAATGATGCCATGTCACCGCGGTTGCTGTTGTTAATCTCGCGTTAGTTCAAAGCGATTCAAATTAAAGTTTGAGTTAAAGGCAAATCACAAAAGTTTTGAAATATTAAAACTAAAATGTTTTGTTTGTGCCAAATAATCTCTACTCCTAATGTCTCAGTTGGTAGTCTTCGCCGGTTAATTTTCGTCCCACCTCCCCTGATTTATTTTCGTCCTCCCTCCCACCTCCCCGTATACCAAAAAACAACAACCAAAACCACGTAAGAGCAATGCCTCCCGTCCCTCGCACGCCTCGCACTCGCATGCCTGAACGAAAAAAACCAGCGAAAAAAAATCTACGAAAAAATACCTACGAAAAAAAAACCCCTCGAGCTCCGACGGGAACGAGGCTCCCCTCGATCTCAAACAACGCTAGGGTTTGCCCAGCCACCACGCTCCGCGCTGCCGCCCAAGGCCCACTCCGCCCCCACCGCTCCCCGCAACACCGCTGCCGGAGGGCTGGCCGGTGAAGCTGCGCCGCGCCCAGGGACGGCAGCGGTGGGGTGGTTCCGTCTCCCTACCTCCTGCCAGAGCCCCCACCCCACCATACGTAGATCTGGCCGGGGGCCCCACCGCCGACGAGGGCCACACCGGCGATCTCGCGCAACCTACCTGCCTCCTGTTTCCTCTCCATTCTCCTCCTTCTCTCTCCAACCCTTGTTCATCCGCGGCCGCCCGAGCTCGCCCCGATCCATGGCCCTCTCCTTCCGCCAACTCTGGTCCGTCGCCGGTCGTCTGTGGCGCGAGCGTCGCGCCTCCTCCTCAACCTCCTCGATCCGCGATGCCCTGACTGCACTGCACACGTGCGCCTCGCGAGCCATGGCCGCCTTTTGCCGAGCTGCGGGATCGACGTCTGACCGCTACCATGACCGGCCTCTTGCGAAGGTCCCGGTCGCCGTCTCCTGTGCCTTTGGACCTTGGGAGAGACTGGGTGATTATATGCCAGGTAATCTATTTTGCTGAATTTGTTCAGAAGGAAACTCCTTGAGGTACAACACTGACCCGCTTCCTTGCTGTCTCATCTCGGCTGTTTTGGTTGAACTAGCATGTGTGCAGGACGATGGGAAGACAAGCTAGATGCCAAAAGCAATATTGCAACACCATGCGTGAGGAACATGATTCTGCCAGTATTTAAGCATTATACTTGCTAACACTGAGAGCTTAATTATCTTTGAGGCAACCAATCCGTCCAAGCATGCAAATGTACGATTCATGTGCCTAGAATCAGTACTTTTGCATGTCTGATGCATGTAGAAATATCCAAATTCGGCCATTAATTTCCCTTTTAGTACTTAATAATGTTTTTTTTATTGTTTTGGTTGATCCAGAGTTGATTTGGGATGTAGAGATTAAAGAACAGCAAAATCGTAAGCCATCGGGTCAGGACGTCAGGTTCAGAATTGCCTTGGCATCTTCCAGTGTGGCGACGATGTTGATTGTCGGGATTTGGAGATAAGTGTGCTCCATACCATGGCTGAGCCTGTCGGTTTCGCACAGTGGCTGCACGACACCTCATGGTCCCAATGTGAAGGTAGCATATGCTTTTCTACAGTGCTTGCCCTCTGAAATCTTAATTGTTGGTTGTACAGTTAGTGCTAAACTGCAGTAATCTACTGCACTTGCATCTGAATTGTACATTTAATAAGTTAATACTTGAGAGTTAAGATAGATCAGTAATCTGGTTGGGGCTCTATCGTTGTGGCAATTTGGCAACCGTTGCTAGAGGTGATAAATCTGCAAGCATAAAGTCAATGTCCTCCTATGCCGCATAATTACAGTGCTTTCACATTATGGTAAATTTGTTTCCTAAAAGTAAAATCTTTGTCAGTGCCAATTCATGGTGCAGGACAAGTAAGCCATCCACACGAAGTCGGCGGAAGCAAGGGTGTGGGGCGTCGGGAGGAGCATCTGGGTCATGTGGCATTTACTACTGTTGTATTATCATATCTAGCATCTCTGTATAAAAAATAAATCTAGCATTAGTTTTGAACTTCTAATGATGTAAGGTAAACACAGAGGCATATCTTCGTCATAGTTGCATCCTTTATAGCAGAGATTTTGTTATGAAAAATTTATTTTGTTAATGGAAGCCTTTGTGCTTCTGTCACTTAGGACGTGAAGTTTTTGTAGACAATCTTAGGACGTGAAGTGGGATGCAACATCTATAGATCTACTGAAACTGAAAGGTGGTTGTTAGTTAGGTTCTGATTGTGCCAATCAATAATACACAATTGTTACTAGGGTTCGGCTCCGGATGCCATCCATCAACTCCTGTATTAAAGTGTGCTTGTGAGATGCAATCCGATCTCTCTATCTTTCCCGCTGAGATGCAGAGGAGCTCGGTGTTTTAGGGTCCGGCTATTGCTGCAGGGGAAGGTGGAGCTGCGAGGAAACAAGACAGGTGGACAATGCGACAGGAAGCAGGAATGAATTTCTAATCAATCTACTGTCTCCCTTGAGTCGGGGTGAACGTACCGACGCACCACGTTGTGTTTATTGATCTGGAATCCTAGAGGTTCACCCACCCTCGTAATTCAGTATTGAGATGATCTCCTTAATTTCTCAAATGTGTTTTATTAAATTGGATTCCTATAATTATCCTTGCTCTAATTTGATAGTTTTACCCTCCCGAGCATGTTGTGCTTCCATAAAAACATGAATATTTCTCAGCCATTTTATTGAAAATGTAGTCGTATGCTTTCACATTAACTCTGGATATTCTCCTAAACGAAGGTCAAGAACAATTGATTTTCTCAGGGATATGTCTTCGTTATCAGTTGCAAGTTACTGTGCAGATTGATAATGGTAAAAATATTGTTGGATAAATCTATTTCCATTGAATTAACAGATTTTTTCCATTGTGGGCATTCGAATATTTAGAGTAATATGCGTGCACAATTGTCTTACATCTACATGTAACCAGCAATCACTACTTTGTACTATATGCTATGAAAATATTATGTGAGCAAACTTAAGTAGTAACCTTATATTGCTATGCATTGAAAATGGTCTTAGGTACATCCAGTTTCAGTATGATCACATATTGAGGGGACTGTAAATGCTTCTACTATTGCAGGTTCAACTTGAATCTTCACTTCTGTAGGCATGTAACTGATTTGCTTCTTGATGAGTTTTTAGCTCGCTGATTCAATCCATATAGCTTGCGAGGTGCTGGCATAGTCTTATACGACATTTGATCTACATTTTATTAAATGTCTTTCCTTAGAGAAATATAGTGCAAAGGAATTAAATTTTAGAACCAACCGCTGGTACTGTTGTTTGTGAATTCTATTTAATTCTTCAGAATTTTTAAATAGTTTATCTTGTGCTTCCTTAACTATTTGTCTGCATATATATACAATTCTTTTGAAATTTATTCTTAATAATTTCTTGAATACAACAATACACTAAAAGGCATGTGGTAATGCATGGGCATCTAACATACTAAAAAACACTTTGAACTTGGAGACGACCTTAATTATTAATTTGATTCATATCATTAAGTATCTTTTGGTTTTCTTCCAGTTTATTAGGCATGGACCCAGACACAAATTCTGAAGCTTCAATAATTTGGGTGGTGTAATAGTTCCTGTATAGCTTGATGTCGTATCAGGTGTAATATTTTGTTGTTGCTTGATGTTGTATCAAGACAAGCTAGGGTCAACAAGGAACAAAGGAGTTGACACATGGAGAAGCGAGAGCATAAAATTCAAAAGGTACTAAACATGTGTATGGATTACACCGGTGAGTGAATGGTGTGGCACATTGAGTCAGAGAGGAGTAGTTGCTTGTCTGGTATGAAAAACAGTTGTTTCTCGATTAGATTAAGGCTAAACTTATCTTCAACATGTGTGCTCTTTCATCACCATTTTAGAAGAGCTTCAATGCAAAATCCTCAGATTGCCAATTTTTACTTCATTGGAAGCACTTTATCGATATGTTTGGAACAATTCTCAGATTCCATGAAACATATTCGTGGCACCAATTTTAACTAAAGAATAAAGCAATCTCAATTTTGTTCTGTAACAAATTAAAGCATTCTCCTTTCCTATGAGAAAGGAAAACATATACTCCAATTGAAGGAAGGAGTACAAAGTTGAGTCATTTTTTAGTCACTTATTGCGGGATGGAGGGAGTACTACATTGAAGCGATTGCCAATTCAAGAAATCATTTTCTGTGGTCAGTCCAAACAAACAAAATTTAACCATATGGAAACAATATTTAGTTGCCATAGAAGTAATTTGACCCGAAACAGTTACCATCCAAAAAAAGGAAGTGAAAAAACCATATGAAGGAAACTAAAGTTCCAAAAGCAAGGAGTATCAACATTTGAAACAAAATATATTTTCATACAGAAGTAATTTACATCTATGGAAGCAATTTTTTGTTCATCACTAATCTGTATCAATATGTGTTGTGTTCTCTTTTAGAGAAGTGAACTCTGAAATCCCTCCTCATTCCAAACAATGAAATTCTGAGGCTGAAAGTACAAATTTGTTACGACATGGCTGACTTAGAGAAAAAAATGGGCGTATTTGGAGCCGGATGGAAACATGGGCAGATTTGGAGCAGTGTGAAGACGGCGCACGCTGGTGTTGCAATGACCAAAAGAGCCGAAGTGAAAGAAGAGATGGAATGACAATGACGCAACCTTGTCGTGTGATTCTTGTATGTATATTTGAGGTCCATAGGAAAATATGTATTAGTGAGATAAAGTGATGGAGATGCATCTTAGGTGGAAATGGAAGCAGAGCCCAGAGATAAACAAAGAATTATTAGTTTGTGAATGAACATGTGGTGGAAAGAATGTTTTATTGTTCATATGCCACATTTTCTTACTATTTCTACTAAGGTGAGGTGCCTTGTATATGCCATATTTTTAACATACGTAGTAGAGCGAGACAACAAAACAATGACATAGAAGCCACATGCATAATCAAGGGGATGTAGATTGAGAGGATGGTTTATGTATGGACAAAGAGGGCTAGGGAGAAGTTCAACAAAAAACAGAGGCTAGATGGGGTGCATGGTGTTTGTTGGAATAGAGAGAAGATACTTGCATTTGTGTTTTGGTTGAACATCGCATGCAATGTTTTAGTTCGGGGAGGGTAACTTGAGCATTGTTTACAAATTTTTCCCTGGCCCGTGGCAACGCACAGGCAGTCTACTAGTGCATAGGTAATTATGGTGGAGAAACCACACTTTTATAAAAGGTTTAAATGCTCCAAAATAAATAAAACAACAGCAAAATCAATTAATTAAAGGCCTTTGGTATTTTGTAGAAATACTAAACTATTTTATTTAGTTGTCCAAAATTATTGGGGCAGTAGGTTAAATGCTAATACTAAATTAGGAGTTATTTTTATTTTGTAAAACTATAACAAATAAATAAAAGAAATACTAACAGTAAAGGAAATTAAATAATAAAAGGAAAACTAAACAAAAATAAATAAATAAAAGAAAACCCCCTGGCCCAACTGGGCCTTGGCCCAGCCGGCCGGCCCGTCTACCCCCTGTGGCCTACTAACCCCCCACCCCAACCGTAACCCTAGACCGAAACCCCCACTCTCCCTCTCGCTCCCCATCCCCCCCCGATCCAGAACTGGATCGGGCCGAGCCCCGACGCCATGCACCAACGCCGGCGCCCGTCGCTCCGACTCGCCGGACCACCTCGCTGCTCGCCGAACGCCTCCCTGCTGCGCCCCGACGACCATGCCCCGCCGCCCGGCGCCGCTCGACCTCGTCTTCCCCGCGCCCGTCGCCGGATCGCCAAGCGCCGCACCTCGTCGTCCCCTCCTCGACTCGCTACCCCAAGCCTCGACGCCCCCCTGCTCACCAACGCCGGTGAGGACCCCGGTCGTCCTTCCCTTCCCCTTGTCCGTCGTCGCGTCCACCCGCCCCGCTCCGGCCAGCCACCTCCCTGCACGTCGCGTTCGTCCCGCTGCTGCCGGCCGCGTTGGCGCATCTGCCTTCCCGTCCACTCCCTCTGTCCCGCTCGCGAACCCCGCTCCGACCGACCGCTGCACGCGCCCACAACCAATCCGGCCGCGCCGTCGGTTATCCTCGGCTCGCATCGCCACCGCAGCCGCAGCCCCGCGCACTGCTCTCGCGCTTCGCCGTGCACCGCTGCATTCCCCCTACCGCGTTGCCGCTCGCCTCGTAGCGCCAGGCCGCGCCGCCACGCCCCCGTTCTGCTGCGCTGCTCCTCGGCTCGAACGCCTGCAGCCCGCGCCGCGCCAACCGCGCCCGCGCACCGCGGCGCCCTGGCTGCGACCTGCGCCCCTCGCCGCACGCGCTCCGGCGCTCGCTCGCGGCCGCCACCGCCCCGCGCCATCTCGTTGCTCCCTTGACCGCACCGGCGCCCGACTCGTGCTCGCCTATGCCGGCCACCGCCTCCACCGTGGCCCCTCGCTGGCCGCCGCCCGGACTCGCCCCAGTCGGGCGCCCACTAACCCGGCGCCCAGCGCCCGTTTACTCGCCCGGTTGGCCCCAGGCCAATGACAGCCGGGCCCCACGCCCCTTAAAAAAAGAATTTAAAAATATAATAGTTAATTAATTAATTAAATGGTTAAGTAACTTAATTAATTAAACTAATTAAGATTAATTAACTTAATGAACTCATTAACTTATTTAATCTATTAATTAACCTAAACAGTCACTGGCAGGTGGGACCCACATATCAGTTTGACCCAGTCAACAGTACTGTTGACTGTTGATGTCATGCTGACATCATGATGATGTCATAATTGTATTTTCGAATTAATTTGATTCATAATAATTTCAGAATTGATTAAATCTTTAAAAAATTAATATAAGATAAACCGTAATTCGGATTAAAATACTTTGTACATGAAAGTTGCTCAGAACGGCGAGACGAATCCAAATACGCGGTCCGTTCGTCCGTCACACGTCCCTAACATAGCGAACATGCAACCGTCCCCCTTCGTTCCCTCTGTCCGAAAATGCCAAACACCAGGAACACTTTCCCGGATGTTATCCCCCCTTCGCTAGTATCACCCGGCACTGCGGTAGATCACCTCTGGCACTATATATTATCATGTCATGCATCGTGCTGCATTTGTTTGCATTATATTTATCGTTTCTCCCCCTCTTCTCTTTCGGTAGACCCCGACACCGACGCTGCTCCGAAGACCGACGACACCACTGATGACCTTGCCCTTGCCGCCGAGCGACCAGGCAAGCCCCCCCCCCCTTGAGCATCCCGATGTCGCCCATTCTATTCTCTCATGCTTGCATTAGAAATGCTGCTGCTACTGATTTACCTATTCTGATGCATAGCTTGTTTATTGTAACCTGCTATTGATACCTTACCTGCTTATCGTAAACTGCTTAGTATAGGCTGGATAGAGACCCCAGTGACCCCACTTGTCCCGGTTGCCCCGCTGGATCATCGGAAGACTCGACGACTAGGCCCCAGCACCGCACATCACCCCCTTAGTTGTACGACACTGCAGCGATACCATCGAGTGCCGAGGGTGATACCTCGTATAGCACTTCTGATGTTAACTCTATAGAGTAGCTATTTGGTCATGGTCATCGAGGGTGATTCCTCCTTCTCCACTTCCGATACGACCCTGTCGCGCAACACTTCAAGTGTGAACCCCGAGGGTGATTCCTCCGAGTTCACCTTGACGGATACATCGAGTAGGAATCCAACGAGGGTGATACCTCGGATTCCCTTGATGTTATGGACACACGGACACTTGGACTGTACTACTAATACTTGGAAAGGCGGGTCGACCCTGAGGGGTACCCGTGAGTGATGTGGAGACGGGTTGCCCTGGAGGGTGCCCGAGATATGAATACGAGGCATGGTCGGGCATTCTTAGCCCTTGCCGCAAGTCCTCGAGATGGGGCGACGGGGTCACATCGATCGTGAGTCTCTGCTCGTTACCGCACCCCCAATGTACTAACGATTTGGATATTTGATCCGAGTGGGCCTCTGGCCCGATGGCACTAACCATCACGTGGGATCAGTTATGGGCACTCTGCATCGTAGCATCAGCCGAAAGCTCTTTCAGACATCCAGTTCAGTAGTGTGGCATGGAGTGATTGGCGCCATTCACGGCAGAGGTGGTGCTTGGATCTGAGCCATGTGCGCAACGACCCAGAGGGCGAGGGGCGATGGCCCAAGACCCCCGAGCGCTTAGGATGTAGACCCACGGGGACCTCTCTGCTGAGCTCTAGGTAGGGTTGCGGTGTGTCGTTTGGCCGAGGCCGGGCATGACCCAGAAAGTGTGTCCGGCCGGAGTTAAGCGAGCGTGGTGGGTAGGTTGGTGCACCCCTGCAGGGAAGAACTAATCTATGCATAGCCGGATCCTCAGTAACGGACGCTCGGAGTTGTATCCCGATCGATACAACTAGAACATATTGATGAGATGAGATATGGATATTATGGCTCTGGGATTACTTTCTCGCAGGGAGTCGAGAAAGGATCTCTGGCCGAGGTTGATGACAGTATGACTTTGGGATTGCTTTCTCGCAGGGAGTCGAGAAAGGATCTCTGGGTGAGGTTGAGACTTAATGATACTACTAATCTATAATGTACTACTCTACACTCTTCTAATGCTGCAAGACCGTTGAAGATGCTAGTCTTCGATAGGACTAGGCCTTCTCTCTATTTTGGCATTTCTGCAGCCCAGTCCACATATACAACCTCCCTTTGATAATGTTGCATATGTAGTGTAGATCCTTGCTTGCTGAGTACTTCGGATGAGTACTGACGGTTGCTTTGCTTTCTTTTTGTCCCCATACCCTTTTGGTGCAACCGGATGACGGAGCCCCGGAGACAGCTGCTCCCACCGACGATCGCTACTACTACCCCGAGGGTGGATACTACTACGAGTTGGCCGACGACCAGGAGTAGGTTCGGAGGGTCCCAGGCAGGAGGCCTGCGCCTTTCGATCATAGCTTTTGTTTTGCCCCGCCTTTCTAAAGGTTTATCTATTTCTGTTTCATATCTGTACTCAGATATCTGATGCTTCCGCTGACGCTTGTATGCGAGCTTATGTATTCGAGCCCTCGAGGACCCTGGCTTGTAATATAAAGCTTGTATGACTTTATTTATGTTTTAGAGTTGTGTTGTGATATCTTCCCGTGAGTCCTTAGGCTTGATCGTGTGCATTTGCGTGTATGATTAGTGCACGATTGAGCCGGGGGCGTCACACACCCGATAGCTATGATTGCCGCGTTCCAGTCCAATGTGCGCAACCGCAGGATACGTTCCAAAATGAACGTCTGGTTGCCCAAGACTGTGAACGAGCTTTACACCTTGGTGGATAAGTGTGCCCGTACGGAGGAGTGGATGCGTCTCTCCGGAGAAGAGGATGGCGTCGACGTCGACTCAGAAGATGACGACAATGCCGCCAACCAGAAGAAGAAGAACAAGAAATGCAACAAGAAGCACAAGGAGAAAGCAGTGCTGGCTGTCGAGGGGTCAGGTACTCCTAGTACCGGCAAGAAGGCCAACTGCTGGGAGGCCGCGGTAGCCGAGAAGGGTAGGAAGGCTAACGGGCCGTACTGCAAGTTCCATCGAACCAGAGGCCATGATCTCCAAGAATGTCACCAAGTTGAGCAACTCGTCAAGAAGTAGAAGTGTCGGGGAACACAGACAGGGGTATATGTTTTCCTCTGACTGTGCACGGACGGCAAGCCAACAAGCTCAGAGGCAAGATTGCAAGACCAAGATCAGACCAAGCAAGGAGTATCAATTCCTTTGAAGGATCCAAGAGCAAGTCGAGAAGACCAAGGCGAGCCAGAGGAACGAGGCATCGCTAAGGGAAGGACCTACCTTGCCGGGCAAGCGAGCCTGGCAGGGTTGGATTTTGCCCCGGGAAGCAAGCTCCCAGATCATCCCGGCAGGCCTGCCGGGGCTGGCGGAGGCAAGCCACTCCACTGCTCCACCTCACAAGCGACGCAAGTCAGTAATCGAAGTGGTGTCAGGCTCCAAGGTGACTAAGTGGCGCTTTCTGCCACATGGCAGCCACTTCCTACAGCAAACACCTCCACATGACACCCGTCCTAAGACGTGTCAAGCAAGCAGGCACGAAGCTGGCAAAACAGCCCGGCAGGGCTTGCCGGGCAAACTGTGATGTGACACAGAGCGGCATATTTAATGCGCTCTGTCAGCCTGCAGAGTTAGATATGATAGCACTGTTAGCTATCTAATCAGTATGCAAAGACTGATTTGCCACTGTGGTGACCCCTTAATCTATAAAAGGAGGCCCATGGCGACCATAGAAAGGGTTGGATCCTCGCATATCCATACGCGCGTAGCCACTCTCGCCCTCAGAGCAACCTTGCCGGGCGAGTGTGCTACGTTTCACCACCATTATCCACCATCAATCCACCAAAGCAGGAGTAGGGTTTTACGCCTCACAGCGGCCCGAACCTGGGTAAAGACTGGCCATGTGATCTCTGTCGTGCTGCGCGACGCTTCTCCGCTCTTTGTGCAATGTGTCCATCCCCCCTCCGAACCAAAAGGGGCTGATGGCCCCATAGGTGGCCGTGGTTTCCCACGACATCTTTGGCGCGCCAGGTAGGGGGATCACTTGCGCAAACCTGAGGGCGTTGGCAGAACGTCATCTCCATTGTAGCTACGCCGACCGTTGGTGGTGCTCATGAAGATACGAAGACAAAGCGGGAGAGCGGGGCCGTCCCCACGCCTGCTTCGTTCGTCATCTCGTCCCACCGCGGTCACGGCCGCTATGAACATAGGCGCTGACGGTGGAATGCTTCCCCCCCCCCAGGCGACCTAGGCGGCGCGACCACCGATCGGGCGCCGTCCGGGGGGAAGGGGCAAGGCGCATGGGAACGAGGCTCGTCTTTTCATCTCTCTCCCTCTTCGGCAATTGAGTTGCTCTGACCCTGGCATCGTCAATGTCGATGAGTACCGCGCGGTACTCGGTTTAGCATTTACCCTACTTAGGGAAATCATGAGTAAAACGCCGGTCCATTGATCGATACCCCGACAGGTATGCTCCGGCAAGGCCGTCCGCACTGGCGGGACTTTTGCGCCAGCCACTGTCGGATTGTTCGAAAGGAGTGGAGGAGAGAAGGAGGGGTCGGGAAAGCCCGGCACCATATCTTGCCGCCCGCCAGACGCGCTTGACGTGTGTTGGTCCCTGCCGGGAACCAGAGAGTTGTTCACTGGCCTTCATCTTTCTGGGTATTGCGAGCACACCAAATGCATGCAACTGGAAGGGATGGGGAGGAGCAAGAACAAAAGCTAAGTCCAAGCAATCACTTCCTTTTGATGAATCCTAGATTTTTGCATCCGTTTATCCCTCGGTTTTAGTAAGTGTTCCTACTATGAAATCCTTTGTGTGATGGAACCTTGGCTAGTTCTTTGTCTGCACCCTCGTTCTGTCCTGAGCCCTACTCACAGAACGAGCGGCTGCGTCGAGAGCTACCAAGGAAAAACTTGCCGGGACGCATCCACGCCAAGAGGAATGTTAAGGGCCGGACCCTTACGACAATTGCGGCAATATGATACCGGCAAGCAACCAGAACATGCATAGGGACTAATCATACGAACACGAGCATATAAGCTCAGAGGGATAAACATGTGTTTAAGATTAAGCAGGGGACATCAGTTCCACGCAAACGTCAAATAGTACGACATCTAAACACGAAGCATACATCATGTTTTGTTACAGGATAGCACGATAACAAGAATAGCTCGGAGTTAAGTCCGGCGACTGCGTGAAGCCGTTGGGACGTGAAGGGCCCTAGCGGCCAGAGGGGCAGCTTTCTCTTTGGCACCTGGAACATCAGCACCCACAGGTCGCTCCTTAAATCTATCGGCAAGGTTGAGGTCTGGATGACGACAGGCGATGTTGCTCAGGACCATGAGGAGGGCGTCGTGAGCAAGCTTTCGGGACTCGATCGCGAAACGCTTGGCCCTCCCCTCTTCATGCACCTTCAGCTTTTCGATCAGCTCGTTGAAGAAAACCCCCATCTTGATACTAGGGACCTCCTGCCTGTTGACCGAGAAAGCTGGCCTGTCCATGCCCATTGCAACGGTCTGAGCAGCAAGGCACATAACAATGTCAACCATGCTCCTGATCCAGAGGTTCACCAGCTCGGATTGGTTCGTTAGCTTGTCCTCTACATCCTTCCGGAGGCGCTGGGCGATGTCTAGATCTCTGGACAACCATTGCTGGAGGGATCCGTTGGACTCTGCCACGCTTTCCAAGGTGCCAATCCTGGCTTTCAGATCCGTGATGGCGCCGTTGGTGGTTTCAAGACTTTGGGTCCTGGAGGAAAGCTGCGACTGCACATCGCTCAGAAGGACCTCCACCTTTTGTGCTTCCTCCTTGAGAGCCTCCATCTCCTTGGTGCTCCCGGCAAGCTCCTCGGTCAGCTTAGTCACTTGGCGATCAAGGTCAGTCCTGGCAGTGGATGCGGCAGCAAGATCATCAGTGAGTTTCTTCAGTCGGATAGCAGAATCAGTTGAGAGGGCATCCAGGGCAGCTTTGTGCTTGTCCTCCAACTCATTGGTGCATTGCTGCACGAGGGCTTCCAGGTCATCATCTTTGGCGCGAAGGGTGGCTCCAAGCTTCTCCTCCCGGAGAGAAATCTCTTGCTCTCTGGCGTCCAGACGTTCTTTGCGGTCCGCCAGGCGCGCTTCACAGGCTATGATGTCCTCCCTCGTCATCAGGATCGCCTTTTGCTGCCTCATAAGTGCCTGGAACTACTTGCCATGCCATTCGCGCAGCACCAAGCACTTGTCCTTTAGCTTCTGGTCCACTTTGTTGGCGGACTCGCGTTGCTCTTTGAGCGCCTGCCACTTCTGGTCATGGCGGTCCCGCATTTCCTTGATGCCCGCCGCCACGGACTCCAGGAAGGACAAATCCATTGCAACGGCAACAGAATCGCCCGATTCTTCAACCCCTTGGTGCAGCGACGCCAGGATTCGCTGGAGCTCTTCATCAAACTCTGCGTTCATCGATGCCGACGGGCTGGGGGCTCCAAATCCCGGGCTGTGCCAACACCAGTGCCAACTGGCTTAAGGGGGATGGCGAGGTCCCCACCATTGGCCCAAAAGAGGGGAGGGGATCCATGGTTCAGAGGGGAATCTTCCCCTCGACCACCGCTCCCACCTCTGGGGCACTTTCAAAAGTATGCTCCGCCACCGCCAGAGGATCTTGAACACTCCCGGCAACGGAGCCCTGTCCCTCCGCGGTGGCGATCTCGGCGGCTTCGTCCGCGGCAGCTCTCCCTATGCTGGCCACCTCTTCCAGCAGTTCTGGCTCTTCGGCCTGGAGGACTGTGGATGACAGGACAAGCGAATGAAAGAAAAAGGGCAGAAGCTTTAGATAAAGGGAGATGGGGTACATAAGAGAAAGAAAGAGAAGAGTTGAAGTTAAGTACCCGGAGAAGCCTGCCGAGTAGGGGCCTCAACTTCACCGGCAGCATCAGCTGCCGGGCCATGAACTCCACCCCCTACCGCGGCAGCCATGGCAACGCTCTTTGCGGGCTCATCCACGGAGGGTCTCGCCAGGGGTCCTTTGGCTGGGTCAGCAGGAGGAACCAGCCCTCCACTTTCAGGCCGGGGGCTGGGCTGGGGGCTCTATGCGGGATCCTCCATATGGCTCCCCACCAAATCCAAGCTCTCCACAGTCTTCGGCGACCCAGCACGCCGGAGCCTCTTCGACCGATGGATGAGGGTCTCTGTTTCCTCCTCCTCCACCTTGCCAACGACAACAAAACAAAAGGCCAGCCAGCAAAGACAATCAAGTACACTAAAGTTATCACGGAGAGGGAAATCTTCCTTACTCCTCATCAATGAGCATGGAGCTCAAGTCAAATTCCATGGGCGGCGGGATGCTCTGCCTCTCTTCTGGGATGGAGGGGCGAAGCTTTCCGGCAGCCCCAAACCCTGCTGAAGCGCTGGGGGCTTTGATGAAGATGAGCTCTGCGAAGAGCTCGATCCAGAATGAGAGCTGGAATCGCCCTCCACATCCACCGATTGCTTGGCGGGAGAAGCTTTGATCCCGACAAGGCGAGGAGACTGGCGGCACACCACGTCTGGCTTGGTATTTCTGGTGGTGGTCTTCTTCACCTTTCTTGGCAGCAGGCACTGGATCTGGGGGCGCCGTTCCCCGGTTAGCTGCACAGCTGCGGGGACGCTGATCCAAAATCGGCTCAGGGGCTTGAGGACCAGCCACGAGCCACTCCGCTTTGGGCTCCACTTCCTCAGCAGCCTCCTCCTCCCTCTGGAGCTCTGCTACCACAATGGCTAGAGCCTCAAGCCCAAAAAACTCGTCCCCGGCAAGATCTTCCCTGGCAACCTCTTCCGTGGCCTGTGCCTCGCTACCACCATGCGAAGAACTCTCATCCTCAGCTTTTCCCTTGCCGACCTTTGTAGCCCTTGCCATTGCAGCAATTCGGGCAGCTTTGTCCTCCTTAATCCTCCTCTTGATAAACGCTGCCCCCACGGTGGAGGTGTGTTTGTACATGTTGGTCTCCACTCTGACAGCCATCTCCGCCAGGGCATTGGACCATTCAAGTTCTTCGTCAAGAGTGGGAAACCGCCAATCGCTTGCCACCCCATGAGCATTGCAATCCGGCATCCACTTCAAGATCTGGTCCCAAGCCGAATTGACATTCAGAGGGATAACGGTTGCCGGGAGCTTGAACAGCTTGAAGCGGCCAAACAGCTGGTCGCACAGCCAGGCATGGCCATAAACAGACAAGTTGTTGGCCAAGCCCGGAAGCAACCTCATCCTGTCCCCAGCGTCACCATACAACCAGGCGGATCTGTCCCTCTTCTGCAGTGGCGAGATGCGACGAAGGAGAAAATCTGCCCCCACGTGCTCAATGGTTAACGCAGAAGAGTTCAGGCGGGTGATCCTGTTTATTGCCGGGCGAAGCCCATCATTGGTGAGGCCGAATGCGCTCCATTCTTTGCTGCACTCGACACACACTGTCCGTGCTTCGCAAAACACTGGGGCTTCCTCATCCTGAATCCAGCACTAGTCTCCTCTCCACTCATCCCACCTCTCGCGCTGCAGACCAGGGATATAATCCCAGGACTTCCTTGCCACCCGTGGCATCCAGCTGATGTTCCCAGAGCGGTGAAATTTGTTCTCCACCCACGGGACAAAGTAATGCCTGAACAGATCAACATTGGGGGCGACTCCAACAAAATTCTCACACAAATGAGCAAATATGGCCATGGTCGCCATTGCATTTGGCGTGAAGTCCAGGAGGTGGAATCCATAAATTGTCATCATCGCCTCAAGAAAATCAGAAAAAGGGGGGCAGAGGCCGCAGATGAAATATGCGCAGAAGAATCGGTATGAATTTGGCGGATCTTCTTCCCCCTCTGCCAGAACATTGGGCGCGGCGTGCCCTTTCGGCACTTCCCTCCCCCACAGGTACCCATACCTTGCTTGCAGGACCGAGCCGTCCAGGTTCGACGGAAAGAAGACGACATCTCCCCTCCGCTTCCTGTCCAGGTCCGCCGCCCTCTTGCTTCCCTCGGCGACCACCTCCTTCGCCGCGGCAGTCTGCTTCCCTTTGCTGCTGTTTTCTTCCCCATTCCCGTGGACGCCGGTGCAAACGGGGGAAGGAATCAGGTGGAGGAACGACGATGGGCGAGGGAGAGAAGGAGGGGTGGTTGTTTGGCTTGCAGAGGAAGATGATGGGAGGGCAGGACAGGCGACAAGTGAACCTTGCCGTTCCGTGTTTTCCTATCTTAAGGGGAAAAGGCGTGGAGCGGGGACGCAACGCTCCAGAAGTTACCATTTTACATTAACTGAAATAGTCCCACGACCCCATGACTCGCAGTAATTGCGCGAAGTGGATGTTGGATTGACTGGTCATCATGACGAACCATGATGCGAGCAGCCCTTTTCAGCCACGTGTCCGTGCACTGGTTTAGGCCCTAACCCAACATGCCCAACGATACGTATGGCTTAGGCCCTGGGGCTTATGTCGGGGAACACAGACAGGGGTATATGTTTTCCCCTGACTGTGCATGGACGGCAAGCCAACGAGCTCAGAGGCAAGATTGCAAGACCAAGATCAGAGCAAGCAAGGAGGATCAATTCCTTTGAAGGATCCAAGAGCAAGTCGAGAAGGCCAAGGCGAGCCAGAGGAACGAGGCATCGCTAAGGGAAGGGCCTACCTTGCCGGGAAGGCGAGCCTGGCAGGGTTGGGTTTTGCCCCGGGAAGCAAGCTCCCAGATCGTCCCGGCAGGCTTGCCGGGGCTGGCGGAGGCAAGCCACTCCACCGCTCCACCTCACAAGCGACGCAAGTCAGTAATCGAAGCGGTGTCAAGCTCCAAGGTGACTAAGTGGCTGCTTTCTGCCACATGGCAGCCACTTCCTATAGCAAACACCTCCACATGACACCCGTCCTAAGACGTGTCAAGCAAGCAGGCGCGAAGCTGGCAAAACAGCCCGGCAGGGCTTGCCGGGCAAACTGTGATGTGACACAGAGCGGCGCATTTAATGCGCTCTGTCAGCCTGCAGAGTTAGATATGATAGCACTGTTAGCTATCTAATAGTATGCAAAGACTGATTTGCCACTGTGGTGACCCCTTAATCTATAAAAGGAGGCCCATGGCGACCGTAGAAAGGGTTGGATCCTCGCATATCCATACGCGCGTAGCCACTCTCGCCCTCAGAGCAACCTTGCCGGGCGAGTGTGCTACGTTTCACCACCATTATCCACAATCAATCCACCAAAGCAGGAGTAGGGTTTTACGCCTCACGGCGGCCCGAACCTGGGTAAAGATTGCCCGTGTGATCTCTGCCGTGCTGCGTGATGCTTCTTCGCTCTTTGTGCAACGTGTCCATCACCCCGCCGAACCAAAAGGGGCTGATGGCCCCATAGGTGGCCGTGGTTTCCCACGACAAGAAGGCTGAGTATGAGAAGCGTGATAAGGAGAGAGACCAAGATGGCATTGGCGGGAAGGGCCGAGGCGTCCGAGGAGGCCGCCCCGGCAAGGTCCCCCAACGTCAGGGAAAACCTGTTAAAGGCCATGAGAAGAAGGAATGTGGTGACGAAAGTGATGAAGGGGATGAAGAGGAAACCCATGAGCAAGAGTTTCAGAAAGCCACTAACGCCCTATGCATTGACGGAGGCGCATCCTTGCACTCCTCTCACCGCCAACTGAAACAATGGGCGCATGAAGTCAATGATGTGGAGCCAGCGGCGGACTCCCGAAAACCACTCAAATGGTCCCGCACGCCCATCATCTTTGACGAAGAGGATCACCCTGACCGCACCACTGCGGTAGGGTGCTTGCCGTTGTTGGTTTCACCAACAATCCGCAACCTCAAGGTCACAAAGATGTTGGTTGATGGCGGGGCCAGGTTGAATCTGATTTCCCCCAAGGTGCTCAGCAAGCTACAGATAACAGATGAAGAGCTCAAGGTTACTGGCACATTTCAAGGAATCAACCCCGATAGGAGTCGTCCAAAGGGGAAGATCACGCTGCCGGTGACGTTTGGAGGGGAGTTGAACTACCGGACTGAGAAGATCGTGTTCGATGTGGTCGAGCTTCCGTTGCCACATAATGGGATACTCGGGCGACCTACCCTGGCAACGTTCATGGCGACATCCCACTATGCCTACAACACCCTGAAGATGCCAGGACCGATGGGCATCATTTCTATCCCATCAGACAAGAAGGACGCTATCATATGCCTGGACAAGTTGTACCGAGAGGCAGTCGCTGCCGAGGCCGTGGAAGCTGCAATCCCCGCCAAGGATAACAAACAAGGGAGAAAAGCTAGCAAGGATGCCGGCAAGGAATCCGGGAAGCGTGCCTCTCCGGAGTACACTACACCCGTCGATGATTTGCCGGAGAGTTCTACTAGCAAGAGATCCAAGGTTGCTGCACCCACCATGAAGAAGGTGCCGGCAGGGCTGGTTGGCGCTGATGGTACATTCACTATCAGCTCCACCCTCGACGACAAATAGGAAAGCGCGCTCATTGCCTTCCTGCGGGCGAATGTTGATGTGTTTGCCTGGCAACCATCTGACATCCCCGGTGTTCCCAGGGAGGTAATCGAGCACCACCTTGCTGTCTGCCCTCATGCCCGACCCGTCAAGCAGAAGGTCCGGAAGCAAGCCTTGGAAAGGCAACAGTTCATTGCCAAGGAAATCAAGAAACTTGAGGCAGCTGGTTTGGTCAGAGGGGTATTGCACCCAACATGGTTGGCAAATCCAGTGGTGGTGCGCAAGGCGAATGGGAAATGGAGGCTTTGCATAGATTTCACAGATCTGAATAAAGCATGCCCGAAGGACCCGTTCCCCTTGCCACGCATCGACCAGATCATGGATTCCACCTCCGAGTGTGATCTGCTTTCCTTCTTGGATGCCTACTCCGGGTACCACCAGATATTCATGTCCAAAGAAGATGAGGAGAAGACAGCGTTCATAACCCCCTGTGGCACGTACTGCTTTGTACGGATGCCCTTCGGGTTAAAGAGCGCTAGATCCACTTTTGCAAGAGCAGTGCAGATAGGGTTTGAGTCTCAGCTACACAGGAATATCGAAGCTTACATGGATGACATAGTGGTCAAGACAAGGACAGATCAATGCTCATTCAGGACTTGGAAGAAACCTTTGCAAACCTGCGCAAGATCAACTTGAAGCTGAACCAAGAGAAGTGCGTGTTTGGCGTTCCCTCCGGCAAGCTACTTGGCTTCTTTGTATCTCACCAGGGGATAGAGGCCAACCCTGACAAGATCAGAGCAATCGAACAGATCCAGGCACCCAAGACAGTCAAGGACGTGAGGCGTTTAACTGGATGTGTTGTCGCGCTGAGTAGGTTCATTTCCAAGTCCGCTGAGCGCGCCCTACTGTTCTTCAAAACTTTGAAGAAGTCAGGGCCCGTAAAGTGGACCCCGGAGGCAGAAGCAGCGCTGCAGGACTTAAAAACCTACCTTTGCTCTGTTCCCACCCTGGTCGTTCCTAAACCACAAGAGCTGTTGCTGCTTTATCTGGCGGCAACCAATCAAGTGGTTAGTGCAGCACTGGTTGCACAGCGGGAAGTGGAAGAAGGAGCAGCTGCAACTACTGTCATCCCGGGAGAAGGAAGTGAACCAGTCACGGCAAGGCTGGGCGCAGAACAAGAGAAAAAAGAGCAGAGAAGCGAAGGCAATTCCAAGACTGCGGCAAGGAAGAAGGTGGTGCAGCGGCCAGTTTACTTTGTCAGCTCCCTATTGCAGGGGCTAGGTCAAGGTACTCTGGCGTGCAAAAGTTGATTTTTGCCCTCGTCATGGCCTCAAGGAAACTGTGCCACTACTTCCAAGCCCACGAGATCACAGTCGTCACCCGATTCCCTTTGCAACTCATACTGAGGAATCCAGAGGCCACTGGCAGAATAGTGGAATGGGCTTTGGAGTTATCAAGCTTTGGTTTAAAGTTTGAGAGCACATCAACCATTCAGAGCAGATCACTGGCAGAGTTCATTGCGGAGTGGACTGATACGTCTCCAACGTATCTATAATTTTTTATTGTTCCATGCTGTTATATTATCATTCTTGGATGTTTTACAATCATTTTATAACAACTTTATATCATTTTTGGGACTAACATATTGACATAGTGCCCAGTGCCAGTTGCTGTTTTTTGCTTGTTTTATACTTCACAGAAAATCAATACCAAACGGAGTCCAAACGCAGTGAAACTTGGAGATTTTTTCTAGACCAGAAGATACAAGTTGGGCCAAGGAAATACCAGAGGGGGGCTACGAGGGGAGCACAACCCACCTGGGTGCGCCTGGGGGCCCAGGCACGCCCTGGTGGGTTGTGCCCACCTCGGCCACCTCCCGCACCGCCTCTTTGCTCTATAAATACCCCGAAAATCCAAAAACCCCAGGGGAGTCGACGAAACACAATTCCAGCCGCCGCAAGTTCCAGAAACCATAGATCCAATCTAGACACCATCACGGAGGGGTTCATCATCCTCATTGGTGCCTCTCCGATGATGCGTGAGTATTTCATTGTAGACCTACGGGTCCGTAGTTAGTAGCTAGATGGCTTCCTCTCTCTCTTTTGATTGTCAATACAATGGTCTCTTGGAGATCTATTTGATGTAACTCTTTTTGCGGTGTGTTTGTTGGGATCCGATGAACTTTGAGTTTATGATCAGATCTATTTTATCCATGAAAGTTATTTGAGTTTTGATCTCTTATATGCATGATTACTTATAGCCTCGTATTTCTTCGTCGAATCATTGGTTTAGTTAGGCCGACTAGATCGATTTTTCTTGCCATGGGAAGAGGTGCTTTGTGATGGGTTCGATCTTACGGTGCTCAACCCCAGTGACAGAAGGGGAAATGACACGTATGTTTTGTTGCTATTAAGGATAACAAGATGGGGTCTATTCCTACATGAATAGATCTTGTCTACATCATGTCATCATTCTTATTGCATTACTCTGTTTCTCCATGAACTTAATACACTAGATGCATGCTGGATAGCGGTCGATGTGTGGAGTAATAGTAGTAGATGCAGGCAGGAGTCGGTCTACTAATCTTGGACGTGATGCCTATATAATGATCATTGCCTGGATATCGTCATAATTATTTGAAGTTCTATCAATTGCCCAACAGTAATTTGTTTACCCACCGTATGCTATTTTTCTCGAGAGAAGCCACTAGTGAAATCTACGGCCCCCGGGTCTATTCTTTATCATATTTGCCTTTGAGATCTATTTTTTTTTTCGCTTTTATTTTCAGATCTATTAATCCAAAAACCCAAAAATACCTTGCTGCACTTTTTTTGTTATTTATTTTATTTCCCGTTTCCGCGAGATCTATTTATCCAATCTAATACAATTTTATCTATCTTTTTACCCCGGAGGGATTGACAACCCCTCTTACACGTCGGGTTGCAAGTATTTGTTCTTTGTGTGCAGGTACCGTTTACATAGTGTTGCGTGGTTCTCCTTTTGGTTCGATAACCTTGGTCTCATCACTGAGGGAAATACCTACCGTAGTTGTGCTGCATCATCCCTTCCTCTTTGGGGAAATACTGACGTAGTTCAATCCGCATCATGGACGCCTACCCCAGACGAAGAGGCACTGGAAACGGTTATCCCCGGCAAGGAAGCACCCCAAGAATGGATCATGTACTTTGATGGTGCCTTCTCACTACAAGGTGTAGGAGCTGGCGTGCTCCTCGTCGCACCCACTGGAGAGCACCTCAAGTATATGATCCAGATGCATTTCCCCCGGGAGAAGGCAACTAACAACACTGCAGAGTATGAAGGACTCCTTGCCGGGCTCAGAATCGCGACAGAGTTGGGAATTAAGAAATTGGTCATACGAGGAGACTCACAGCTCGTGGTGAGGCAAGTGAACAAGGATTATCAGAGTCCATTGATTGAGGCATACATGGAGGAAGTGAGAAAGCTGGAGGAGTGCTTTGATGGATTACAAACAGAGCACGTACCCCGTGCGGAAAAACAGCATTGCTGATCATCTGTCAAAGTGCGCTGCGCAAAAGCTTCCTGTGGAACCAGGGACTTTTGTTCTCCACCTGACTCAGCCCTCCGTATTCCCGACAACAAATGTCCAGAAAAAGGAGGAAACTGGACTCTGGCAAGCCTCTCCCGGTAGAGCTTCCTGAAGCCCCCGACAGAGAGGTTGGTGGGAACAACTCCACTTCGCTTGACGAGCAGCACCCTCCCGCCGAACTACCAATCCTCGCGGTTGAGGCATGCGCTCCCACGAACGAGGAGGTGCCACTGATCCTTGTTGTCGAGCCTCAGGCTCCAACTTGGGCACGACACATAGTCCGTTACCTCCAAACAGGAGAACTTCCCGAAGAGCAAGAAGATGCTGAAAGAGTAGCCCGGAGGGCCAGTATGTATCAGTTCATCGATGACGCACTATACAAAAGGAGGCCCAACGGTGTGAAATTGAAGTGCATTTGCTGGGAAGAGGGGAAGGAACTGTTGGCAGAGATACACGGAGGCATGTGCGGCTCTCATATTGGATCAAGGGCCTTTGTTGGAAAAGCTTTCCGGCAAGGTTTCTACTCACCCACGGCCCTCCAAGATGCAATCGAGCTAGTCACCAGATGTGAAGCCTGCCAGTTCCACTCCAAGAATATCCATCAACCTGCTCAAGCTCTCTAGACGATCCCTTTGTCATGGCCCTTTTCGGTCTGGGGGCTCGATATCTTGGGCCCCTTCCCCCGTGCTACCGGGGGCTTTGAGTTCTTGTACATCGCTATCGACAAGTTCTCGAAGTGGCCGGAGGTGGAGCCCATGAGGAAGGTGACCGCACAGTCAGCTATCAAGTTCCTGAAAGGACTGGTGTGCCGCTTCGGAGTACCCGCCAGGGTCATCACTGACAATGGCTGTTGGGGAACGTAGTAGTAAATCAAAAAAAAAAATCTACACATCACCAAGATCAATCTAGGAGAAGCTTGCAACGAGAGAGAGGGAGTGCATCTTCATACCCTCGAAGATCGCTAAGCGGAAGCGTTACAAGGAACGCGGATGATGGAGTCGTACTCGCGGCGATTCAAATCGCGGAAGATCCGATCTAGCGCTGAACGGACGGCGCCTCCGCGTTCAACACACGTACAGCCCGGGGACGTCTCCTCCTTCTTGATCCAGCAAGGGAAGAGGAGAAGTTGAGGGAGGGCTCCGGTAGCACGACGGCGTGGTGGTGGAGCTTGTGGTTCTCCGACAGGGCTTCGCCAAGCACTACGGAGGAGGAGGAGGTGTTTGAGAGGGGGAGGGCTGCGCCAGGGAATGGGTGCTGCTGCCCTCCCACCCCCCTCTATTTATAGGGTGAAGGGGAGAGGGGGCCGGCCCCCTTAGATCCCATCTAAGGGGAGGGGGCGGCGGCAAAGGGGGGGACTTGCCCCCCAAGTTTGGTGGGAGGCGCCCCCACCCCCTAGGGTTTTCAACCCTAAGCGCCTTGGGCCCCTTGGGGGGGGGGGGCGCACCAGCCCACCAGGGGCTGGTTCCCTCCCTTGCTCAGCGCACTTGGCCCACCGGGGCAGGTGGCCCCACCCGGTGGACCCCCGGACACCTTTCGGTGGTCTCGGTACAATACCGATAACCCCCGAAACCATTCCGGTGACTGAAACTGGACTTCCCATATACAATTCTTCACCTCCGGACCATTCCGGAACTCCTCGTGACGTCCGGGATCTCATCCGGGACTCCGAACAACCTTCGGTAACCACATACAATTTCCCATAACAACTCTAGCGTCACCGAACCTTAAATGTGTACACCCTACGGGTTCGGGAACCATGCAGACATGACCGAGACATCTTTGCGACCAATAACCAACAGCGGGATCTGGATACCCATGTTGGCTCCCACATGTTCCATGATGATCTCATCGGATGAACCACGATGTCGAGGATTCAATCAATCCCGTACGCAATTCCCTTTGTCCATCGGTATGTTACTTGCCCGAGATTCGATCGTCGGTATCCTTATACCTTGTTCAATCTCGTTACCGGCAAGTCTCTTTACTCGTTCCGTAACGCATGATCCCGTGACTAACTCCTTAGTCACATTGAGCTCATTACGATGATGCATTACCGAGTGGGCCCAGAGATACCTCTCCGTCATACGGAGTGACAAATCCCAGTCTCGATTCGTGCCAACCCAACAGACACTTTCGGAGATACCTGTAGTGCACCTTTATAGTCACCCAGTTACGTTGTGATGTTTGATACACCCAAAGCATTCCTACGGTATCCGGGAGTTGCACAATCTCATGGTCTAAGGAAATGATACTTGACATTAGAAAAGCTCTAGCGAACGAACTATACGATCTTGTGCTATGCTTAGGATTGGGTCTTGTCCATCACATCATTCTCCTAATGATGTGATCCCGTTATCAATGACATCCAATTTCCATGGTTAGGAAACCATAACCATCTATTGATCAACGAGCTAGTCAACTAGAGGCTTACTAGGGACATACTGTGATCTATGTATTCACACATGTATTACGGTTTTCGGTTAATACAATTATAGCATGAACAATAGACAATTATCATGAAGAAGGAAATATAATAATAACCATTTTATTATTGCCTCTAGGGCATATTTCCAACAGTCTCCCACTTGCACTAGAGTCAATAATCTAGTTACATTGTGATGAATCGAACACCCATAGAGTTCTGGTGCTGATCATGTTTTGCCCGAGGAAGAGGTTTAGTCAACGGATCCGCGACATTCAGATCCGTATGTACTTTACAAATATCTATATCTCCATCTTGAATATATTCACGAATGGAGTTGAAGCGGCGCTTGATGTGCTTGGTCTTCTTGTGAAACCTGGGCTCCTTGGCAATGGCAATAGCTCCAGTGTTGTCACAGAAGAGAGTCATCGGGCCCGACGCATTGGGAACCACTCCTAGGTCGGTGATAAACTCCTTCATCCAGACTCCTTCCTGCGCTGCTTCCGAAGCAGCTATGTACTCCGCTTCACATGTAGATCCCGCCACGACGCTTTGCTTACAACTGCACCAGCTGATTGCCCCACCATTCAAAATATACACGTATCCGGTTTGTGACTTGGAGTCATCCAGATCTGTGTCGAAGCTAGCGTCGACGTAACCCTTTACGATGAGCTCTTCGGCACCTCCATAAACGGGAAACATATCCTTAGTCCTTTTCAAGTACTTCAGGATATTCTTGACCGCTGTCCAGTGTTCCATACCGGGATCACTTTGGTACCTCCCTACATAGTTCGAAGGTTCACCGTTGTCTAACAACATGATTTCCAGGATAGGGTTGCCGTACCACTCTGGTGCGGAACGTGTCCTCGTGGACCTACGAAGTTCAGTAGCAACTTGATCCGAAGTTTCATGATCATCATCATTAACTTCCTCTCTAGTCGGTGCAGGCACCACAGAAACATCTTCCTGAGCTGCGCTACTCTCCGGTTCAAGAGGGGGTACCTCATCAAGTTCTACTTTCCTCCCACTTACTTCTTTCGAGAGAAACTCTTTCTCCAGAAAGGATCCATTCTTGGCAACAAAGATCTTGCCTTCGGATCTAAGGTAGAAGGTATACCCAATAGTTTCCTTAGGGTATCCTATGAAGACGCATTTTTTCGATTTGGGTTTGAGCTTTTCAGGTTGAAGTTTCTTGACATAAGCATCGCATCCCCAAACTTTCAGAAACGACAGCTTAGGTTTCTTCCCAAACCATAATTCATACGGTGTCGTCTCAACGGATTTAGACGGTGCCCTATTTAAAGTGAATGCGGCAGTCTCTAAAGCATAGCCCCAAAAGGATAGCAGTAGATCGGTAAGAGACATCATAGATCGCACCATATCCAATAGAGTGCGATTACGACGTTCGGACACACCATTATGCTGAGGTGTTCCAGGCGGCGTGAGTTGTGAAAAAATTCCACATTTCCTTAAGTGCGTGCCAAACTCGTGACTCAAATATTCTCCCCCACGATCTGATCGCAAGAATTTTATTTTCCTGTCACGTTGATTCTCTACCTCGTTCTGAAATTCCTTGAACTTTTCAAAGGTCCCAGACTTATGTTTCATTAAGTAGACATACCCATATCTACTTAAGTCATCAGTGAGGGTGAGAACATAACGATAGCCACCGCGAGCCTCAACACTCATTGGACCGCATACATCAGTATGTATTATTTCCAACAAGTTGGTTGCTCGTTCCGTTGTTCCAGAGAACGGAGTCTTGGTCATTTTGCCCATGAGGCATGGTTCGCATGTGTCAAATGATTCATAATCAAGAGACTCCAAAAGTCCATCTGCATGGAGTTTCTTCATGCGCTTGACACCAATGTGACCAAGGCGGCAGTGCCACAAGTATGTGGGACTATCATTATCAACCTTACATTTCTTGGCATTCACACTATGAATATGTGTGACATCATGTTCGAGATTCAATAAAAATAAACCATTAACCAGCGGGGCATGACCATAAAACATATCTCTCATATAAATAGAACAACCATTATTCTCGGATTTAAATGAGTAGCCATCTCGCATCAAACGAGATCCTGATACAATGTTCATGCTCAAAGCTGGTACTAAATAACAATTATTGAGGTTTAAAACTAATCCCGAAGGTAGATGTAGAGGTAGCGTGCTGACGGCGATCACATCGACCTTGGAACCATTCCCGACGCGCATCGTCACCTCGTCCTTCGCCAGTCTCCGCTTATTCCGCAGCTCCTGTTTTGAGTTACAAATGTGAGCAACCGCACCGGTATCAAATACCCAGGAGCTACTACGAGCGCTGGTAAGGTACACATCAATAACATGTATATCATATATACCTTTGGTATTGCCGACCTTCTTATCCACTAAGTACTTGGGGCAGTTCCGCTTCCAGTGACCATTTCCCTTGCAATAAAAGCACTCAGTCTCAGGCTTGGGTCCATTCTTTGGCTTCTTCCCGGCAACTGGCTTGCCGGGGGCGGCAACTCCCTTGCCGTCCTTCTTGAAGTTCTTCTTACCCTTGCCTTTCTTGAAACTAGTGGTCTTATTCACCATCAACACTTGATGTTCCTTCTTGATTTCCACCTCCGCTGATTTCAGCATTGAATATAACTCGGGAATGGACTTCTCCATCCCTTGCATATTGTAGTTCATCACAAAGCTCTTGTAGCTAGGTGGAAGCGACTGGAGGATCCTGTCAATGACCGAATCATCTGGAAGATTAACTCCCAGCTGAGACAAGCGGTTGTGCAACCCTGACATTTTGAGTATATGCTCTCTAACAGAATTGTTTTCCTCCATCTTACAACTGTAGAACTTGTCAAAGACTTCATATCTCTCGACTCGGGCATGAGCTTGGAAAAAAAATTCAGCTCTTGGAACATCTCATATGCTCTGTGCTGCTCAAAATGCTTTTGGAGCCCCGATTCTAAGCTGTAAAGCATGCCGCACTGAACCAGGGAGTAATCATCACTACGTGACTGCCAGGCGTTCATAACGTCTTGAGTTGCTGGGAAAATGGGTGCGTCACCTAGCGGTGCTTCAAGGACATATGCTTTCTTGGCAGCTATGAGCATGATCCTCAAGTTACGGACCCAGTCCGTATAGTTGCTACCATCGTCTTTCAGCTTGGTTTTCTCTAGGAACGCGTTGAAGTTGAGGGCAACATTAGCGTGGGCCATTTGATCTACAGGATAGATTGTAAAGACAATTTTAGACTAAGTTCATGATAATCAAGTTCATCTAATCAAATTATTTAATGAACTCCCACTCAGATAGACATCCCTCTAGTCATCCAAGTGATACATGATCCGAATCGACTAGGCTGTGTCCGATCATCACGTGAGACGGACTAGTCATCAACGGTGAACATCTCCATGTTGATCGCATCTACTATACGACTCATGTTCGACCTTTCGGTCTCTCGTGTTCCGAGGCCATGTCTGTACATGCTAGGCTCGTCAAGTCAACCTAAGTGTTTCGCATGTGTAAATCTGGCTTACACCCGTTGTATGCGAATGTTAGAATCTATCACACCCGATCATCATGTGGTGCTTCGAAACAACGAACCTTCGCAACGGTGCACAGTTAGGGGGAACACATTTCTTGAAATTTTAGAGAGGGGTCATCTTATTTATGCTACCGTCGTTCTAAGCAAATAAGATGTAAACATGACAAACATCACATGCAAATCACAAAGTGACATGATATGGCCAATATCATCATGCGCTTTTGATCTCCATCTTCGAGGCGCGGCATGATCACCATCGTCACCGGCATGACACCATGATCTCCATCATCATGATCTCCATCATCGTGTCTTCATGAAGTTGTCTCGCCAACTATTACTTCTACTACTATGGCTAACGGTTAGCAATAAAGTAAAGTAATTACATGGCCTTTACATTGACACGCAGGTCATACAATAAATTGAAACAACTCCTATGGCTCCTGCCGGTTGTCATATTCATCGACATGCAAGTCGTGATTCCTATTACAAGAACATGATCAATCTCATACATCACATATATAATTCATCACATCCTTTTTGGCCATATCACATCACATAGCATACCCTGCAAAAACAAGTTAGACGTCCTCTAATTGTTGTTGCATGTTTTACGTGGCTGCTATGGGTTTCTAGCAAGAACGTTTCTTACCTACGCAAAAGCCACAACGGTGATATGCCAATTGCTATTTACCCTTCATAAGGACCCTCTTCATCGAATCCGATCCGACTAAAGTGGGAGAGACAGACACCCGCTAGCCACCTTATGCATCAAGTGCATGTCAGTCGGTGGAACCTGTCTCACGTAAGCGTACGTGTAAGGTCGGTCCGGGCCGCTTCATCCCACAATGCCGCCGAATCAAGATAGGACTAGTAAAAGTAAGCAAATTGAACAAATCATCTCCCACAACTACTTGTGTTCTACTCGTGCAAAGAATCTACGCATAGACCTAGCTCAGGATGCCACTGTTGGGGAACATAGTAGTAAATCAAAAAAAAAATTCTATGCATCACCAAGATCAATCTAGGAGAAGCTTGCAACGAGAGAGAGGGAGTGCATCTTCATACCCTTGAAGATCGCTAAGCGGAAGCATTACAAGGCACGCGGATGATGGAGTCGTACTCGCGGCGATTCAAATTGCGGAAGATCCGATCTAGCGCCGAACGGACGGCGCCTCCGCGTTCAACACACGTACAACCCGGGGACGTCTCCTCCTTCTTGATCCAGCAAGGGAAGAGGAGAAGTTGAGGGAGGGCTCCGGCATCACGACGGCGTGGTGGTGGAGCTTGTGGTTCTCCGACAGGGCTTCGCCAAGCACTACGGAGGAGGAGGAGGTGTTGGAGAGGGGGAGGGCTGCGCCAGGGAAGGGGTGCTGCTGCCCTCCCACCCCCCTCTATTTATAGGGTGAAGGGGAGAGGGGGCCGGCCCCCTTAGATCCCATCTTAGGGGGGGGGGGGCGGCCAAGGGGGGACTTGCCCCCCAAGTTTGGTGGGAGGCGCCCCCACCCCCTAGGGTTTTCAACCCTAGGTGCCTTGGGCCCCTTGGGGGGGGGGGTGCACCAGCCCACCAGGGGCTGGTTCCCTCCCTTTCTCAGCCCACTTGGCCCACCGGGGCAGGTGGCCCCACCCGGTGGACCCCTGGACACCTTCCGGTGGTCCCGGTACAATACCGATAACCCCCGAAACCATTCCGGTGACTGAAACTGGACTTCCCATATATAATTCTTCACCTCCGGACCATTTCGGAACTCCTCGTGACGTCCGGGATCTCATCCGGGACTCCGAACAACCTTCGGTAACCACATACAATTTCCCATAACAACTCTAGCGTCACCAAACCTTAAATGTGTAGACCCTACGGGTTCGGGAACCATGCAGACATGACCGAGACATCTCTCTGGCCAATAACCAACAGCGGGATCTGGATACCCATGTTGGCTCCCACATGTTCCACGATGATCTCATCGGATGAACCACGATGTCGAGGATTCAATCAATCCCGTACGCAATTCCCTTTGTCCATCGGTATGTTACTTGTCCGAGATTCGATCGTCGGTATCCTTATACCTTGTTCAATCTCGTTACCGGCAAGTCTCTTTACTTGTTCCGTAACGCATGATCCCGTGACTAACTCCTTAGTCACATTGAGCTCATTACGATGATGCATTACCGAGTGGGCCCAGAGATACCTCTCCGTCATACGGAGTGACAAATCCCAGTCTCGATTCGTGCCAACCCAACAGACACTTTCGGAGATACCTGTAGTGCACCTTTATAGTCACCCAGTTACGTTGTGACGTTTGATACACCCAAAGCATTCCTACGGTATCCGAGAGTTGCACAATCTCATGGTCTAAGGAAATGATACTTGACATTAGAAAAGCTCTAGCGAACGAACTATACGATCTTGTGCTATGCTTAGGATTGGGTCTTGTCCATCACATCATTCTCCTAATGATGTGATCCCGTTTTCAATGACATCCAATGTCCATGGTTAGGAAACCATAACCATCTATTAATCAATGAGCTAGTCAACTAGAGGCTTACTAGGGACATACTGTGATCTATGTATTCACACATGTATTACGGTTTCCGATTAATACAATTATAGCATGAACAATAGACACTTATCATGAACAAGGAAATATAATAATAACCATTTTATTATTGCCTCTAGGGCATATTTCCAACAATGGCACCCAGTTCACGAGCTGCGCCTTCATGCAATACGTTCAAGCCCTCGGAAGCAAGGTTTCATTCGCCTCTATTGCTCATCCTAGAAGCAATGGACAAGCTGAGAGGGTGAACGCTGTAGTGCAGTGAGGACACAAGACAAGAACATTTGATAGGCTGCAGAAGTGTGGCAGGCACTGGATCGATGAGCTGCCGGTGGTTCTTTGGTCCCTCCGTATGACACCAAATCGAGCTACCGGCCAGACTCCCTTCCCCCTAGTCTATGGGGCAGAAGTAGTGATCCCCATGGAACTCATATACGGGTCACCTTGAGTATTTGCCTACGATGAAGTAGAGCGAGAGCAGCACCGGCATGACGATGCCGTGCTCCTCGAGGAGAACCGTCTCCGAGCTGTTACGCATGCTGCACGCTATCAGCAAGCCCTGCGCCGCTATCACAGCCGCAGGGTTCACCCCCGGAGCCTTGAGGAAGGCGACCTTGTCCTTAGGCGCGTTCAGTCCACCAAGGGTGCAAACAAGTTGACGCCGAAGTGGGAAGGCCCTTACCGGGTGGTACGAGTCACCAGACCTGGCGCAGTCTGTCTGGAGACCGGAGATGGCATTCAATTGCAAAACTCATGGAATATTGAGCATCTCTGTAAGTTCTACCCGTAAGGCTTGGCTATCGGGCCCTGCCCGGTAGCCACCCGTTTGTACAAGCCTTACTGGTGCTGCATGTAACCCTTTGTACAAAGCCAGGCACAGACCCTGAGTAGCAGATAAATAAACGAAGCGTTGGGGGCCCCGAAAACTTGCATGCATGCATAGCATAACATGAGCATGGCATGATCATGTAGATAAGGTCATATGCAGCTTTGTTTTCCTCTGCACTAAACTACAGGGCTCTTGCCATGGACTCGGTCCCGAAAGGAAGAAACAGAAACAAGCCTGCATATCGGTCCCCGACAAGCCAAACAGATAAGTTCCTTCTTATCCATACATGTTCTGTAAGCAGCAAAAGTTGTGCATATAGAAACCCCGTCACCTTCGAAGCATGGGTGCTCCCATCCTTTGACTTGAACGTTTCTTCGGTCAAGGTGGTTGTAGTGGCCTTTGGCGGAGAGGGTTCGATAGGGGGGCTGGTCCCATTTCATAGTTTCGAGCCCGGCAGGCCAAGCCCCGCGGCAACAAACAAAACGCACTGGCAGGATAGCTTGCCGGAGAAAACTTATTTTACTTGTACGTATAGAGGCGTTCCACCTCTGCATGGATGTAATACATGCACAAGTAACCAGCGAAGCTTGTCTTTTTCATTAATGTGCAAATAAGCAAGTACAGGTCTTACAGAACACAAACATGGATAAAGGGGATTACATATTTGAGACTAAAATTTGGCAAATGCCTGCATGTCTTAGACTGAAAAAAGATAAGTGCCCCGTAATCCCGTTGTTGTCCCTCTCCTCCTAGGAACTACAGAGGAAGGTGAAGAGGGCAAAAGGAGTGCCTGAGCAGAAGCCCAGCCCGGCCCCGTCAGGGCCTGCCAGGGACAGCCTGATAGGATCGGGAGTGGCGAGGCTGCGAAGGAGGGAGACAGAGAGAGCAGCTTGACGGTGCCCTGGTCACCACCTCCAGGACCGGCGGGAAGGCCTACCGGGGACCAGCCGAAAGACTACTGGAGGAGGCGAAGGCACCAAGAGAACATTCCCCCCCGGTAACCACCCTGAAGAGGCTGGTGATGATGGTGCCGGGGAGGGTGGCGAAGAGCTGGAAGACGGGGCGGCTGATAGGAGGAACGAGACGAACACGTCAGTACCATCATACTCCGACCTGACGGCCTGCCCCCCGCCTTCATCGTCTCCGCCCATTTTTTACTTATCACTATCTTTCAAGGGAGGTGCCGGGCCCTTGGGCAGTCACCTCCCTCGAAGGAGCGACCAACGACGGTGGCGGCGCCCAAGGCGCACGGGGAGCAACATTCCCCACCTTGGCGGGCAGGATGGCACCGCCATCTTCAGCGTCACCCCCGGCCTCGCCGAAGGGAGCAATGCTGGGTTTACTGAAGATCCCGAGCGCGACCCTGCAGGCGAGCACCAGGAGCCCTGAGGGCTCCACCGACGGGTCAACAAGTTTCGACAGCTTGCGGCAGAGGTGACGCCTCTCCCCCGGTCAGCGAGCTCGCGCGGAAGAGGTGAGCACTCCGTCACTATGAAGAGGTGTTGCAACCTCCACGCCGGGATCGGCATGGCATTCGCAGGCACGCCGCCACGAGCTTCGACCACCCCTATTACGGTCGCTGCGCTTCCCGCGGCCCCGGACCAGACTCACTCCCCGAGTGACGGCACTAACCTTTAGCGTCATCACCCTCAAGCTGAGGCACAGCGAAAGCACAAGTGCTCCCTGGGTGATTTTGGTAATTAATGTCAACATATCTCTTGTTGGACTAATACTTTTATCTAGTATATTTCAGATAAGTTCAACAGTGGAGTAGCAGGACAAGAGGATGTGGAACCCCTTCAAGATGCTAAGGACACATATTGGCTCAATCTCAAGACTCTACTCTTTTCATTTTAGTGATCCAAGATCACATTGAGTCCATAGGAAAGCCAATACTATTAAAAGAGGATGAGGTGTTGCTTAATGGCTTGCTTGCTCAAAGTGCTTAGTGATATGCTCCTAAAGCCCTCAACCACTTTCTCATTTCCAAATATGTCCTAAACCTAAAGTCAAACTCGGCCCCACCGATTTGATCTATCCGGCGCCACCGAGTTCACTTGACATAGCCACTGCCAGAAACCCTAATCAGTTCGGTCTCACCGATAGGGATCTCGGTCTCACCGAGATGGGATTGCTAACTCTCTGTTTCCCTTCGTAACGTTTCGGTCTAACCGAGATGAGCGATCGGTCCCACCGAGTTCGCAATGCAAACTCTTTGTTTCCTCTTCGTAATGTTTCGGTCTCACCGAAATGAGCGATCGGTCCCACCGCGTTTGCCTGACCAACTCTTTGTTTGCCTATTATAGAAATCGGTCTCACCGAGTTCATGTGATCGGTCTCACCGAGATTACGTTATGCCCTAACCCTAACGAAATCGGTCTCACCGAGTTGACATGTCGGTCCCACCGAAAATCCTAACGTTCACATTTTTGAACTAAATCGGTCTAACCGAGTTTCACTATTCGGTCCCACCGAGTTTGGTAAATTGTGTGTAACGGTTAGATTTTGTGTGGAGGCTATATATACCCCTCCACCCTTCCTCCATTCGAGAGGAAAGCCATCAGAACGTGCCTACTCATGTGTTGAGACCAAGACATTCCAATCCAACCATAAGAATCTTGATCTCTAGCCTTCCCCAAGTTGCTTTCCACTCATATCATCTTTCCACCAAATCCAAATCTGTGAGAGAGAGTTGAGTGTTGGGGAGACTATCATTTGAAGCACAAGAGCAAGGAGTTCATCATCAACACACCATCTATTACCTTTTGGAGAGTGGTGTCTCCTAGATTGGTTAGGTGTCACTTGGGAGCCTCCGTCAAGATTGTGGAGTTGAACCAAGGAGTTTGTAAGGGCAAGGAGATCGCCTACTTCGTGAAGATCTACCCTAGTGAGGCAAGTCCTTCATGGGCGATGGCCATGGTGGGATAGACAAGGTTGCTTCTTCATGGTCCCTTCGTGGGTGGAGCCCTCCGTGGACTCGCGCAACCATTACCCTTCGTGGGTTGAAGTCTCCATCAACGTGGACGTACGATAGAACCACCTATCGGAACCACGCCAAAAATCTCTGTGTCTCCAATTGCGTTTGCACACTCCAATCCCATCCCTTTACATTCTTGCAAGTTGCATGCTTTACTTTCCGCTGCTCATATACTCTTGCCATGCTTGCTTGATATGTATTGTGAATGTTTAAACTTGTGCTAAAACTCCACCTTAACTTGAAGAACTTAAAAATTGCCACCTTTATTTGTTGAGGGTCTAATCACCCCCCCTCTAGACACCTCTTCTCGATCCTTTCAATTGGTATCAGAGCATTGGTCTCCATTGCTTTGGTTTAATCACCATTGGAGGAAGATGGATGAGTCTACGATGGGGAGTTTTAGACGTAGAGTGCCTATGCTTGATGGGGAGTTCTTTCATGCTTGGAAAAATGAGATGCTTGAGATTTTCAATGAATATCATTTGAACAAGTACATTGCTAGCCCGTGTGCACCCCTTGTTGACCCCTTGCATCCTACCCATGATGAGTCTATTGACATGATCCGCAATCTTAGAACTATCAATCTTATCATTAGAGGACTGCCTAGAAATTTGATTGTTTGCTTGCCTGCTCTTGATTGTGCTTATACTATATGGAGATTTCTTGAGGAACGATTTCCAAACTACTCCTTGAAAAACTTAGATGAGATTCTTCATAAGTCCATTGCTTTAAATAAGATGAGCCCTAATGATCCTAAGTTTGGTGATTGTCTATGTGAGCTTTGTGACCTTATGCGTGCCAAAGGAGATGTTGGAATCATTAGCAATATCATTTCCGAAGTCATTAGAATTCATAAAGATGCACATTGTCATGGTCATAAAACTAATGAATCACTCTCTCTAGGTAATGATCAATCACAAGACGATGTTGAACATGGATACTATGATAAGGATGATGATAGTGACTTTGATCTCGATGAGTCTATGAGACACTTTGGTCTTATGGCTAATCTTCGCGGCTACATGGCTGGAGGAAAGGAATGGGTTCTTGATAGTGGATGTACCGATCACATGACCAGAGACAAGGATATGTTTCGTGAGCTTGCTGAAAATGACGGCCCTCGAAAGTATGTCACTTTTGGTGATAACTCAAAGGGTAAGGTGGTTGGCCTTGGTAAGGTGGCCATCTCACATGACAGCTCCATCCAAAATGTTATGCTCGTTGAATCTCTTGGATACAATTTACTTTCCGTATCTAGACTAGCCGATTTCGGTTTCAACGTCCTATTTACTGAAGTAGATTGCCAAGTGTTTCGAAGAGATAATCATAATATGGTCTTTACCGGTATACGTAGAGTGATCTATACATTGTTGATTTCACTAAAAAGGCTCAACCTAGAACTTGCTTAATTGCTAAATCTTCTAAAGGTTGGTTATGGCATAGAAGGTTAGGTCATGTGGGCATGCGAAATCTTGATAAGCTTATTAAAGGTGATCATATCCTTGGTGTTAAAGATGTTATATTTGACAAGGATAGACTTTGTAGTGCTTGTCAAGCAGGAAAACAGGTTGGAGGAAGTCATCCCGTGAAAAACATCATGACCATGAGAAGACAGCTCGAGCTACTTCATATGGATCTTTTTGGTCCCAATGCCTACAAGAGTCTCGGTGGTAACTCGTTCGGTTTAGTCATTGTCGATGATTTTTCAAGATTTACGTGGGTGTTCTTTCTTGATGATAAATCGCAGGTCCAAAAGATCTTCAAGAACTTCGCTAGGAAGGCCCAAAATCAATTTGAAGTGAAGATCAAGAAGGTTCGTAGCGACAATGGAACGGAGTTCAAGAACGCCAATGTGGACACCTTTCTTGATGAAGAAGGGATTTCACATGAGTTCCCAGCTACATACACGCCTCAACAAAATGGAGTTGTTGAGAGGAAGAACCAAACTCTTATTGAGATGGCGAGAACGACGCTTGATGAGTACAAGATGCCAAAACACTTTTGGGCGGAAGCGGTTGAGACAGCCTGTCATGCCACAAATCGATTGTATCTTCACAAGCTTCTCGGCAAGACGGCATACAAGCTTCTCACCGGTAACAACCCCAAGTTGGATACTTTCGAGTATTCGGCTCAAAGTGCTATATTCTTGATAAGCATCGTCGTTCGAAATTTGCTCCTAAATCTCATGAAGGTTTCCTACTTGGTTATGGCTCAAACTCTCACACTTACCGTGTCTACAACAACTTCACCCGAAAGGTTGAAGAGACGGTAGATGTGAAGTTTGATGAATCTAACGGCTCGCAAGTAGAGCAATTGCCAATTGATGTAGGAGACAAAGACCCTTCGGAAGCAATCCAAGACTTGTCTATTGGCAAGATTCGTCCAATGGAGGTGAAGGAGAGTACCTCGTCCGTCCAAGTGGAAGCTTCTACCTCACAACAAGGTGAACCACGAGTTAACTCGGAAGCATCCACAAGTGGGACACGCCAAGATGATGAAAACGAGGATGTACACCAAGATGAACCTCATCAACCTCCTTCTCCACCTCCACAAGAGAACAACAACACCAACAACAAAGAAGGCCAAGAGGAAGAACAAGATGATGAAGAAGATGTTCCACCCCGACCCAAACAAAAGCTCTCACGAGTTAGAGCAAGAGTCTCAAGAGATCATCCCGTCGAACAAATCTTTGATGATATTCAAACCGGGAGAATCACTCGCTCTAAAACTCCTTTGGCTAATTTTTGTGAACACTATTCATTCATATCTAGCATTGAACCTATGAAGGTTGAAGAAGCGCTTGATGATCCGGACTGGGTGAACGCTATGCATGAAGAGCTACACAATTTCGAGAGGAACCAAGTGTGGACGTTGATTGAAAAGCCCGATGAGAAGCACAATGTCATTGGTACCAAATGGGTGTTTCGGAATAAGCAAGATGAAGATGGACAAGTTGTACGCAACAAGGCCCGTCTCGTCGCTCAAGGCTACACTCAAGTCGAAGGTATGGACTATGGTGAGACATATGCCCCCGTTGCTAGACTTGAGTCCATACGCATCTTACTTGCTTATGCCAATCATCATGATATCACATTATATCAAATGGACATTAAAAGTGCTTTTCTAAATGGTGAAATTGAGGAGGAAGTTTATGTTAAACAACCTCCCGGCTTTGTTAATCCTAAGAAACCCAACCATGTTTACAAACTTCACAAAGCTCTTTATGGTCTTAAACAAGCTCCTAGAGCGTGGTATAAATGCTTGACTAAATTCCTTATTGAAAAAGGCTTTGAGATTGGAAAAATTGATTCTACTCTTTTTACTAAAAGGGTTAATGGTGAATTATTTGTGTGCCAAATTTATGTGGATGATATCATATTTGGTTCGACTAACCCTCATTTTAGTGAAAATTTTGGAAGGCTAATGTCGGAGAAGTTTGAGATGTCTATGATGAGTGAACTCAAGTTCTTTCTTGGTTTGCAAATCAAGCAAACTAAGGAGGGTACCTTTGTTTCCCAAACAAAGTATACCAAGGACCTATTCAAGAAGTTCAACATGCAAGAAAGCAAAGGTATGAATACACACATGCCTACTAGTGGACATCCTGACTTGACTAAGGATGGCAAACCGATTGACCAAAAGGTTTACCGCTCTATGATTGGTTCATTGTTATATCTATGTTCCTCCCATCCCGATATTATGCTAAGTGTGTGCATGTGTGCACGATATCAACGGCCCCCAAAGAATGTCATCTTAAGGCTGTGAAAAGGATAGTGAGATACTTAATTCACACACCAAACTTTGGCATTTGGTATCCTAAGAGGTCTTCTTTTGATCTTGTTGGCTACTCCGATTCAGACTATGCCGGAGACAAGGTTGATAGAAAGTCCACTTCGGGTACTTGTCAATTTCTTGGTAGATCTCTTGTGTCTTGGTCCTCCAAGAAACAAAACTCGATATCCTTATCCACCGCCGAAGCGGAATACATTGCCGCCGGTTCATGTTGTGCTCAATTACTTTGGATGACCCAAACTCTTAAAGATTATGGGATATATGTGAAACATGTTCCATTGCTTTGTGATAATGAAAGTGCTATTAAGATTGCTCACAATCCCGTGCAACATTCTCGAACTAAGCATATTGAAGTTCGTCATCACTTCATTCAAGATCATGTTGCTAAAGGAGACATCGATCTTAAGCATGTTCGTACCGATAAGCAATTGGCGGATATATTCACCAAACCGCTTGATGAGAAAGTTTTTTGCCGGTTGAGAGGTGAATTGAACATCATTGATGCTTCAACCTTGGAGTAGAAACTCCATTTGGATACATGCAAGGCATGAGTTTTGACTAATCCTTGATGTTTCTCTTATGAAGTTGATCATATGTCTTGGATCTATATTTGTACTCTTGCATGTCATCTAACCCTTGTAAATACTTGGATAAGCCAAAGTCTATGAGATTGCAACTCACTCACATCTTGAGCAATCTCTACATCACCAAGTCTCTACAATATGGTGGTTGAAGACAAGGAAACATGAATCCTTTCAATATATCCTTTGACAACTTCTTTATATAAAATTTCATTTGGTATCAATATCATGTTTGTCATTTTGGATACACAAGTGCTTTTCCTTGCAAGACTAACCCATGTAGGAAGATGAACTCAAACTACAAGTGGTGCTCCCAACTCTTGATGAACTACATCAACCTTGAGCATCCCACACAAGTTCAACTACATGATCAAGATCAACACCACCACCCAAGGTATGATATCATCTTAGAGAAGCTTTACCCCAAGACATGGGTTAAAGCAGCTCAACAAGATGAGAATACATCAAAATGCTTGAACAAAAAATGGTAACCCCATTTTGAGCTTAAACGACGAGTATGACCTATGATCAAGTGTCTTCACTTGACTCCTAAGTCAATATACTCTAACATAGGTGACTTTGTCACCGACCAATTCTAGATGAAGCTCTCTTGTGTTTTTCTGTGTTTTTGCATTTGTTTCTTGCATACATATTCCCCTTTCAAAAAAAAACTTCATCTAGATTTATTTTCTTTTCTCTGATTATTTTCTGCATTCCTTGCATCCAATTCATTGCAAATATTTCAGTTAATTCCTTGCAAATCCTTGTGAGATCTTATTTGCCTAAGTGAGCTAAGATGACAATTGTTTTCTCTCTATGTTGAAATCAACCTCACCGATTTGTTCTTCTCGGCCAAACCGAAACAACTCGGTGCCACCAAAGCAAACAACTCGGAGTAACCGAATTCAATACTGAGAAAACACTTTGCCATTTGCATCCTGCATATTTGTTCCAGCTCCAGTCGATGATTCTTGTCCTCTACCAGCATCTTATATTACATGTTGCTTTGTACTGTGACTCAAGGACCAAACCTACTTGACTCATGCTCTAGAAGATCCCTTCTTGGAAATATATGTCAAAGGGGGAGAGAGAGAGCACATCAAAGCTTATCACATAAGAGAGAATGCACACCTTAAGCTTCTCCAGATGCTTATTTTCCATAGAGGAGAGAAGTCACATGTCTTCAAGAGGGGAAAGACATGTTAGTATGTGTTATGTTTATTATGATTGTTTTACTCTGATTTTGTTTTTGCTCTGATTTTCTTCTCCCTATCTTCTCCCATTATCTAATATATAAGATTCAGGGGGAGAGAGAGCTCATTTCTAAGGGAAGAAAATCTTTGGAATTCATTGCATATCTTTACTCTTTGGGGACATGTCAATATCCAAATAGAGTACTAAGTACTCACTCACTACATGTCATCCCAATCTTGGTACTCTTGTGGTTTCCTGTTCTTGCTCTGCTTAGTAGATATTCCTGTGTTATCTAACCTTGTTTACTCAGGTTCATCTCTTCCAAAGCTAGCTCATGACCGCAAGGTAAGTATATGCATCACACTCATGTGCATGATGATCTCTTGCTGATGTACATATTGTTTGCAAGAAGGAATCATGAACATTGAGGTACACTTCCTATATTCATACCATTTGCTCTGATGCATATAGCCAAGATACATGTAACTCATTACCTGCTCTATCATGCTTATGCATTCACATGGTATTATATTCTATCTTCACATGATTGCATACATGTTGGGGGAGCCTATGCATGTTACATGTCTTTCCAAAGCTTTACTTGCTATTCCTTGTATCTTTATCTAAAGCTTTGATGTATGTTGTCATCAATTACCAAAAAGGGGGAGATTGAAAGCACAAGTGCTCCTTGGGTGATTTTGGTAACTAATGTCAACATATCTCTTGTTGGACTAATACTTTTATCTAGTATATTTCAGATAAGTTCAACAGTGGAGTGGCAGGACAAGAGGATGTGGAACCCCTTCAAGATTCTAAGGACACATATTGGCTCAAGCTCAAGACTCTACTCTTTTCATTTTAGTGATCCAAGATCACATTGAGTCCATAGTAAAGCCAATACTATTAAAAGGGGATGAGGTGTTGCTTAATGGCTTGCTTGCTCAAAGTGCTTAGTGATATGCTCCTAAAGCCCTCAACCACTTTCTCATTTCCAAATATGTCCTAAACCAAAAGTCAAACTCGGCCCCACCGATTTGATCTATCCGGCGCCACCGAGTTCACTTGACATAGCCACTGCCAGAAACCCTAATCAGTTTGGTCTCACCGATAGGGATCTCGGTCTCATCGAGATGGGACTGCTAACTCTCTGTTTCCCTTCGTAACGTTTCGGTCTAACCGAGATGAGCGATCGGTCCCACCGAGTTCGCAATGCAAACTCTCTGTTTCCTCTTCGTAACATTTCGGTCTCACCGAAATGAGTGATCGGTCCCACCGAGTTTGCGTGACCAACTCTATGTTTGCCTATTACAGAAATCGGTCTCACCGAGTTCATGTGATCGGTCTCACCGAGATTACATTATGCCCTAACCCTAACAAAATCGGTCTCACCGAGTTGACATGTTGGTCCCACCGAAAATCCTAACGTTCACATTTTTGAACTAAATCGGTCTGACCGAGTTTCACTATTCGGTCCCACTGAGTTTGGTAAATTGTGTGTAACGGTTAGATTTTGTGTGGAGGCTATATATACCCCTCCACCCTTCCTCCATTCGAGAGGAAAGCCATCAGAACGTGCCTACACTTCCAGCATTCATTTTTTGAGAGAGAACCACCTACTCATGTGTTGAGACCAAGACATTCCAATCCAACCATAAGAATCTTGATCTCTAGCCTTCCCCAAGTTGCTTTCCACTCATATCATCTTTCCACCAAATCCAAATCTGTGAGAGAGAGTTGAGTGTTGGGGAGACTATCATTTGAAGCACAAGAGCAAGGAGTTCATCATCAACACACCATCTATTACCTTTTGGAGAGTGGTGTCTCCTAGATTGGTTAGGTGTCACTTGGGAGCCTCCGTCAAGATTGTGGAGTTGAACCAAGGAGTTTGTAAGGGCAAGGAGATCGCCTACTTCGTGAAGATCTACCCTAGTGAGGGAAGTCCTTCGTGGGCGATGGCCATGGTGGGATAGACAAGGTTGCTTCTTCGTGGACCCTTCGTGGGTGGAGCCCTCCGTGGACTCGCGCAACCGTTACCCTTCGTGGGTTGAAGTCTCCATCAACATGGACGTACGATAGCACCACCTATCGGAACCACGCCAAAAATCTCCATGTCTCCAATTGCGTTTGCACACTCCAATCCCATCCCTTTACATTCTTGCAAGTTGCATGCTTTACTTTCCGCTGCTGATATACTCTTGCCATGCTTGCTTGATATGTATTGTGAATGTTTAAACTTGTGCTAAAACTCCACCTTAACTTGAAGAACTTAAAAATTTCCACCTTTATTTGTTGAGGGTCTAATCACCCCCCCCCCCTCTAGACACCTCTTCTCGATCATTTCACCCGGGCCCTGACCCCAGTCTCTTCCCTTCGGCATAATGAAGGAGGAGGCAAGGAAGAAGTGCGAGAGTGGATGCCTCTGCTCCCCTTAGTGCTCCCTTTTATAGGCGAGCTGGGGCCGGGGGCTGGTCCTTCACCCACTCCCAAGGGCTTGTGGCGCCCCGCCTGTACCATTGTAGCCCGACGGTCGCCACGCATACCAGCCCAGGAAATCACTCTGGCATGCGCGTTTACAACAAGTATCATGAACACAGACATTTCTATTAATGGATATATAAGTCTTACATGATATTTTACAAGGGTGATAGCAGCGGGAAAGATCTATCTAAGGCAGCAGGGTCCTGGTGTGGCTCCAATCCACAGGGATCTGACTGGGTTACTCTCCTAGCCCGCGAACGCTCTGGCTCCTCGTCGATGGGCGACGGATCCTTATGTGAACCTGGCCACATTAAAGGCCGCTGAGTACTTTTGAATGTACTCGCAAGCAAACCAAACTAACATATACACCAAGCAAAGCAATCCATGACATTCAAGCATGATTTGTTATTAGAGCATCATTAATTATCATGGCATAGCATACCTATCTAGCAATATTAATCATTATGATGTAACAGGATTATCTAGCAAGATACTACTAAGGTAAATATAATAAAGAAAAGCATATCAAGTAAATAATCCATATTTCGAACAATATCAGGATCCAATCCAACTCTTTTGGTCATCCGACCGTCTCTTTCATAGCCATCCCATGGCTAACATATCATATCCCTGACATCATCTGGTGGCTATGCATCTCCACTATAAATCCGATAAACTTACTCTCTTCTGGGTTGTCCCACAACCCTCAGAATACTCATGATCCACTGAGTACTTTCGATCATAAGACGAGTTCTTTCATCATTATTATGTTATTACGGTTGACCACCTAGTGAGGTCTGGACGGACTGTCTAATACCATGGATGCGGCTATTTGAATAGATTCTTACATTCTGCAGAGGTTGCACACTTTAGCCACACCATGGAGCACCTGACCTCGTGATCCCATTCGGGTGGACCAGGGTTGCTCAACGAAACCTGCCTAACCCGTGACTCTCCCATCGTACCACCGGCAATCATCCTCCCCGGGAGTCCTGCCCTGGGTGGCCCCTGTGTCACCTCGTGACACATGCCACCGTCGTGGCCAAACAAACTGTCCCAAATGGGGACTCCCGGGTTAAACAATAAACTGGGCTCACAAGGTTATAGCCGCCTACCGGGCCAGGGTAGCGCGCACGCATAACCTTCCCTGTCGGGTAGTACCGGTGAAAGAGCACGTGATCAGACCAAGCCAAGGCCGTCCCATACCGGAAAATGTGGTTGCACGGATAAGTCCGGACAGGTGACTCTGGATCAACCGACTAGGTTTAGCTTTAGCCAGTACTTAGCAAGCATGGTTGTTCATCATGAATAACTTGACATGGCGTTAACTATGTATGAGGTAACAACTATGGAAAGATAACAACCTATTTCCATATAACATCACAATGAGTCATTAGTGAAACAAGATTTAAATGGCAAGTTATCACTTTACAAGTTCTAGCTGTAAGTTACGACCATCGGAACCCTTGCATAAAACCGCCAAAGAAACCAGTAGCCACCAAAACGGTCTTTACAACTCAGATCTGGGACATTACCGGAATAACTCAACCCCGGCTCAAGACGGCTGGAAAGCAGCTCAGAGCATGAGACGGTGTTGATAAAAGAATGTAGCAGTTCCCTAAGATGGCCAAACATAGCTCAGAGCATAGGGTCACTACTACAGAAAGAAATTCAACAACTGTCCGAGACGGCCGCAAAACAGCTCGAATATGGCCAGTTGTTGAAAAGAGAACATAAAGTCGGCATCCACCCCAGATGGCCGAAAGCAGCTCAGACACATGCGTGGTGCCGTCATCGAAGAAAGTACAAACAAGGGTTCGTCAGAGTCACATACAGCCCACTACTACGCATACAATTACAAGCATATTAATTTAAACATGCAGGAATAACACAGAGCAGTGCTTTAGGGCATATATCAGATGGTCGGCTTGCTTGGGGGTCAAAGAATACTCCGGGAAGAAGTGCGGAGAGTCCGCGGAAAGGATCGCCGAAAACCGTTCTCCCTCGAAGGGGGCTGATTAGAGGCAAAGGCACAATGGTCATTTTCACAGTGTGAGAACATTATGGAAATGATACCATCGGGACGGGCTCGACGAACTAAAGACGTGAGCGTTGGTTTCACCTGAATCGGAGTCACGAGCGAAAAGTTGTGGCCGTTCACTCTTTAGGCAGAAAAAGTGCCCTAACCAGTGAACGTTCACAATATAAGGGTTTCGGCCGGCGGGGTTAAACAGTAAACGCACTTCTGAAAATACGCTTTCCGCATACTGAAAGTGCCTTTCCGGCTGAAGCAGTAGAGAAATACGCTTTCCCTTAACCTGCGGGCCCGAGACGAAGTCAACGGCTGAGAGGCTGCCAGCAGGGGCCCACCGCGGGGTGGCGTCGCCTTCTACATCTCCCTATCGTCTGCCCGCGGGACAGAGGAGGACGCCGCGCACCGGCGATGGTTCCTGCCGACACAGGCCACCTCCGGCCGAGGTCCGGCCACAGGCGTGACCGGCACGACCGGGCACCTCCGCCAGGGGGGTTTGGCCCTCGCCGGAGAGCAGCGAAGCCAGTGGGAACCCGGCCGAGGCGGACGGTGGCCATGGCGAGCTCGGGGTGAAGGCCACGGCCTTCCCCGGAGCAGAATAGGGGCAGGGAGGGCACCGTGGTGGTGGTGGTGGTTGGCTAGTGGTGTTAGGAGGAGAGGAGGGGCTCGGGGTGGGGTGAATTTAGGCGAGGTGCGCCGGCAGCCATGGCGGCCAGAGGAGGAACATCGGACACTGGAGATCACTTCTTTGGCTAGGGGAGGGTCTAGAAGGGAGAGGAGGTGGTGGAGTGAGCTCGACGGGCTTGGGGCACGGCTATTTATAGCCCGGCGAGGTGGAGAAGATGAGCAAGGCGGCGGTGGCGATCTTATCGCCGCACTGGAGCATCGGGGTGACGTGGCTGGATGGTAGCGGCCTCGAGGAGCTTCGTGGAGGGATGGAGGGGTCTCAGGGGTGCTTGAGAGAGCTCGAGGGAGAAGAAGACAGCGAAGAAGACGACGACGGCGCGGTCACGGGCGGCACAGAACTGCGGCGGCGATCGCCATGGCGTGAGGAGAAAGATAGGGGAGGGGGAACCTGCTGGAGAGGGGGCACGTGGCTGTTGCGGAGCCACTAGACACTCTCAGAGAAGCGGAGGCCGGCCGGAGATGACCGGACGGAGCTGACAAAGCGCAGAGCACCGTTTTGGCACGCTCTCCGTGCGGTCACCACGGGCACCGCGTGTCCATGGCACTGAATGGCTCTAGGGCCTTGTCCAACACTCTCCTCGCTACTCAAATAGATAAGATATGAAGCTGGGATCAACTGGAAGGCTCTGGGGTGGGTGAAACTTGCAGAAGAAGATTCTGACAGCAAGGTGTTTGTAGAGATTTCTGGAGAGATCACTGAGTGAAATGAGCTGGTTCTTGGCATGGAGCAATGATCTACCAAGGTGACTACCCTGGCTAATTTTGAGGCCATTTGGATAAGAATTGAGGACACTTGCTGTAGAATGGACCCCACTGGTCAGAAATGCAAACTTTGATGTGGAACTCACATACTAGCTTGCATTGAGCTGAAACTTGGAGGAGGTGAGTGATTTGAACATATGAAGCCACTGTAAAAGTTTCATACCATTTGGGTACACCAAAATGGTACTTGCTTCACAGAGGTTCCAAATGGACAGAAACTTGAGAAAATTGCTAGGGAAGAATGGATAGAGGGATTGAGCTGGTTATTGGTTTCCATGAGTGATTTATCAATGTTAATCACCATGAGAAATTTCAGCTCAAATAGCTCAAGGGTTCAAGCACTTCCTTTGCAAACTGAAAATCTGGACAGAATTTGCAAATGGATGTTGTGCTCAAACTTTGAACTATTAAACTTGAATTTTGATGTAAATGGGGAAGGTATGGATAGGTGGAGCTCCACAAATTACTTGGGATTTTTCCTGGCTACCAAAATGGTAGTTCCTTTATAAACTGCCCAAAATGCAATATTGGCATTAAATAGGAAAATGCAATTTCCCTTATTTAATTATGGCCAATATTTTTATGGGAGCTCAATATGATCACAAATAATATCTTCACAAGTTTTCATGAACTTTGGAGATGGATAGATATTTTCCTAGATTTAATTCCTTTAACTGGCAGAAAAAGGAATTAATTATAAATGAAAAATATTGCAAATGACTTGGCAATATTTTTGCATATCTAGGGTTTATAAGGATAGGGTGATCACTGGGAGAAGTTTGGGAGGCATCAGATCAAAGGAAATTGGGGTTCCTTTGTAACTGAAGGGGTTAGGGTTTCCCTTCCGGTAACTCGGAAGGTAGGGTTGCGACGGCAAAACCCTGAGAATAGATCTTGGGAGGCAAGGTTGAACTGGAGAGAAACTCATGTTGGATATGGAAGGCAAGGTTAAATGACCATCTTCATATACCCAAGAGCTAGAGAAATCTGATAACACCGAGAAAAAAGACGGGAGTCAAATCCCGCAAAGGAAAAAATACAGGGAGCAAAAACCAGGGTGTTACAGGGCTCCCCCAAATCCGACCCGTCCAAGTTACGGATTGTGGCCGAGCCCATCGACCACCCCTCAGCACCAATCCGAAAGATCCGGGTCCCTGCCGCAGCGCTCTCCCCTACACCATGCCCATCCATCACCTACCCCGTGCGGTGCATGCGGCATACATGGCGAACGGGACGGGCGTAGTGGGAAGAGAAAATGGCAGTTACCACCTCGTGAGATAAAGTCATTCACGGGCCATAGCCGGATGGCCCTGACCGCATTTGGCATCGCACGGCGCGTAGGAAAAACCGGAAAGTGACTCAAGCACAGATTAATGAAGCAGTAAGGAAAATATCAAGGAAGAAAAGAATATCAGCACAAGACCCCTACCTGTGTACCTGAAAGGGCCTACTCCAACGATGCTCAGCAGCACATTGGACCAGGCCCGGGGGCTCCTGTCAGTGCAACAAACCTTTGCGTGTGTTGCCCGGACTGTACACAGGAACGGCAACAACGAAATAAGCTTCACCAAGGCCAAGCAGAAGAGATAGCTCTTTGAGGAATCAAAGGGCAGATCAAGAAGACCAAGACAGCAAGATATCACCAAGGGAAAAGCCTCACTTGCCGGGCAGGCGAGCCTGGTCAGGTCGAGGCCACCTCAAGAGCAAGTCCCAAGACCTCCCCTGCAAGGGTTGCCAGGGCACCGGCGGCCTGCTATTCCGCCAGGGCTCCACCGCTCCACCTCACAGTGACGCAAGTCGCTTATCGGTGCGATGTCGAGCCCCCAAGTGGATAAGTGGCAGTCATTCAGCACGTGGCAACCATTTTTGATGAAGATCACCCCTAAATGACACCCGTCCAGGGGTGTGTCACGCAGACAGGCAAGAAGGTGGTTGAATGGCACGGCAAGGCTTGCCGGGCTGCATCCACGACGTGACACTAAGTGGTGCATTTAATGCACCTTGTCCTATCTGCAGACTTAGGTATGATCGCACTGTGGCTATCTAATCACCGGATAATGGCTGTTTTGCCACTGTGGTAACCCCTTTACCTATAAAAGGAGGGCCGAGGAAACCTTAGAAAGGATTCGGACCCTTGTACACTCATACACGCGTAGCTGCTCTCCCCGAGGCAACCTTGCCGGGCTTGAGCACTGCACATTCATCATGGTCTTCCACTCAATCCACCAAAGTAGTAGTAGGGTTTTACGCCTCGCGGCGGCCCGAACCTGGGTAAAACCCACCCACGTCACCATTGTCGTGCCCGTTCTACGACCTCTGCTCTGTGTGCAATGTGCCCTTCCCCCTTGCCGAACCACAAAGGGGCTGATGGCCCCATAGGTGATCGTGTCGAACCACGACAATGAGGTCATGATGATTTACAAGATGTTTACATCCAACAACCAGCGTAAGCGGGCCCTACGGAAAATTAATTCCATTAGGCAGTTGCCAGCTCGGGGGACATGGATAGACACACCGATCACCTTTGATCATAGTGATCAGCCGAGGTCGACCCCAAACAGGTGTCCCGCTGCACTGGTCCTCGACCCAATAGTGGGCAGCTGTCGTCTTCGGAGAGTTCTTATGGACGGAGGCAAGAACCTGAATCTGATATATCCAGACACCCTGGATCGAATGCACATTGATTAATCGCACGTAGAACAGAGTGCCACCACCTTTGAAGGTATAATACCCGGTCGAGAGGCACGTTGCAGTGGAAAAATAACCCTTGATGTGGTCTTTGGAACACCGAACAATTACTGTTCCGAAGAGGTTACGTTCCACATTGCCCCTTTCAGTAGCGGGTATCATGCCCTCCTGGGGCGGGATGCCTTTTCTAAATTCCAAGCGGTACCACATTACGACTACATGAAGCTCAAAATGTTGGGGCCAAATGGAATAATCACTATCTCAAGTGACCTCGACAGAGCGCTCAAAGCCGGGAATAAAACAGCATCACTCGCCTTCGATTGTTTGTCCGAGGCCCTTGCGGTCGAGGAACTGGCTACATTACAAGCCGAACTCGACCGAGACGATGTCATCATCGACAAACGGCCAAAGTCTACCTAATTCAAGCCGGCCAATGAAATAGTCAAATTTCAAGTACATCCAACGGACCCAGCTAAGACGGCGTCCATAGGAGCAAACCTCGATCCAAATATTGGCGAGGCGTTATGCAATTTTCTTAGATAAAATTGGGACATATTTGCCTGGCACCCCTCTGACATGCCAGGAATAATCCACGGACTCGCGGAACACAGTATAAACATATTACAAGGCTATAAACCCATCAAGAAATCACTCTGGCGCTTCTCCGAACACAAGCATCAAGCAATGGGTGAGGTGCTTGCCAAATTACTGGAGGCTGGATTCATCCGAGACATAAAATACCTGGATTGGCTCATCCATTTGGTCATGGTACCAAAGAAGGATAGGTCCTGGCGCCTATATGTCGATTTCAAAGACCTCAACAAAGCTTTCCCCAAGGACCCCTTCCCCCTCTCGAGAATTGATCAAATTGTAGATGCCACAGCCGGGCACGATTCGCTGGGCTTCCTGGACGCATACTCAGGATATCATCAAATAAAGATGACGGAATCTGACCAGGAGGCCACAACATTCAACACACCTTATGGGCCGTTTTGTTTCAACACAATGCCCTTCGGATTAAAGAACGCCCGCACCACATACCAGCGCATGATATTGTCATGCTTGAAGAAGCACATCGGGAAGACCGTTGAGGCCTACGTAGACGATGTGGTTGTCAAAACCAAACACATCGGCCAACTGGTAGACAACCTCCGAGACACGTTTGCCAGTCTACAGGAGTATCAGATCAAGCTCAACCCGGAGAAATGCGTCTTCAAAGTACCAGCCGGCAAACTCCTCGGCTTCATCGTGTCCAGCCGAGGTATTGAGGCTAACCCGGCAAATATACAATCCCCGGACCGCTTAGAGTTGCCAACAGAGCTCAAGCACGTACAAAAACTGGCAGGATGTGTGGCGGCATTAAGACACTTCATATCAAGGCTCGGTGAAAAATATTTACCCTTGTATAGGCTTTTAAAGCAAACAAAGAATTTCAAATAGACCGAGGAGGCCGCGACTGCCCTGATAGACATCAAAACACTCCTCGCTACTAATCCCATCCTAACAGCACCAGGCATATGCGAGTCGATGTTATTATATATCTCGGCCACAGACCAGGTGGTTAGCGCAGCCCTCGTGGTCGAACGAGACATGGAGGGCCATAAGTTCCAGGTCCAAAAGCTCGTTTACTACGTCCTCGAAGTCCTAACCCCATGCAAAACACGCTACCCCCATTACCAGAAGATAGCGTACGCCGTTTTCATGGTGTCACGAAAACTCCGACACTATTTTCAAGAGTGCCCGGTGACCGTGGCATCCGATGTCCCATTAAGTGACATAATCAACAATAGGGACGCAACGGAGCATATAGCCAAATGGGCAATAGAGCTCCTACCCTTTGAAATCACCTATCGACCATGCCGAGCTATTAAATCTCAGGTGCTGGACGACTTCGTAGCCGAATGGACAGAAGCCGAACTCCCCCAAGAATACAACGCCTACTTACATTGGACCATGTATTCGACGGTTCCAAAATGCTTGCTAGCCTAGGGGCTGGCGTAGTGCTCATATCACCCACGGGAGACAATATACGTTACGTCTTACTAATCATGTACATAGACTCCAACAACACGGCCAAATACGAAGCCCTGTTGCACAGACTCCGGATAGCAGTCTCCATGGGCGTTAAATGCCTGGAAGTGCGAGGTGATTCAAACCTTGCCATCTCCCAAGTTAATGGTGAATTCGACGCCAAGACCCAAAGATGACCGCTTACCGGAATGCCATCTTAAAGATCTCGGCCAGGTTCGAGGGGCTGGAATTTCACCACATACCCCAAGATAGCAACCAGGCCGCAAATATAATCGCTCGAATGGGAGCCAAATGGGACAGAGTCCCCGATAATACCTTCCTTGAGCGGCTCTTTGAGCCATCCGTGGTCTGGCAAGACAACCAGGGAACATCGCATCAAACGACATCGGGCGATATGCCCCGCCCGAGTACGATGGAGACAAAGGCATAATGGGTGGCTCGGGCGTTCAGGAAACAACCTCCGCACAGGAGGTCATGGCAGTCATTGCACCCTGGACCCAGCCACTACTTGCATATCTGCTCCACAAGGAACTCCCGGAGGACCAGACCGAGACATGTTGGATAGTAAGGTAATCTAAAGCCTACAAAGTTCACGCATGAGAACTCTATAAGCTAAGCACTACGGGCGTCCTCCAACGATGCATATCCCAAGAGGAGCGAAGATCGCTTCTTCAGGAGATACACTCAGGCATGAGTGGGCATCACGCCGCCGCTCAGACCTTGGTTAGTAAAGCCTTCTGAGCTGGTTTTTATTGGCCAACCACAGGCGCTGATGCTTTCGCATTAGTACAACATTGCCCGGGTTGCCAAGTGTTCGCCAAACATAGCCACATGCCCCCCATGACTCTCTGTACTATCTGAAAGTGCTAGTTATCGACTAGAGGGGGGTGAATAGGCGATTTTTGTGAAAGTCTTCGAAAGACGCAAGATCTTCGAAGACAGACAACTAAACAACACCTATACGATATGCAGCGGAAGATAAGCTACGCTAGACAAGCAAGAGTCAAGTAAGCAGTACAATGAAAGCATGAAGACTAATAGCAGCTAGGTAGAATAGATCGGAATGGGAAGACAGCATGAAGCCAAACATATGAAAGTCTTCACACAATGAAGTCAAATAGATCAGGCAAGTAAGCAATGACTTCACGAAGACAAACTGAAATGTAAAGGAGGTAGGGGATAGAACCAGTTGCTTGATGAAGACAAGGATTTGGTAGACTAGTTCCAGTTGCTGTGACAACTGTATGTCTGGTTAGGGAGGCTGAGATTGAACTTAGAAGACCACGTCTTCACCTTATTCCCCTTGAGCTAAGGACACTTAGTCCTCGCTCAATCAATCTGGTAAGTCTTCAAGGTAGACTTCCAAACCTTTACAGACTCCATTCACTGGCGATCCACAATGACTCTTGGATCCTCAGAATGTGACGCCTAACCGGCTGGAGGATACACAATCCTCAAGTGTAATAAGTCTTTAGATCACGCGGACAGAAAGACTTCAGTGATGCCAACACTCTTTGGGCTTTGGGTGTTTTGGGTTTTGTCCTCGCAAAGATTCTCTCTCAAAGGCTTCGGAGGTGGGTTGCTCTCAAACGACAAAAGCCGTGTACTAACTCTGAGCAGCCACCAATTTATGGTGGAGGGGGTGGGCTATTTACAGTCAGGAGGCAACCCGACATGATATGTCTGAAATGACCCTGGGTCACTAAGGAACTGGCACGTGTCCAACGGTCGGATTCCAGACTCACACGGCAGCTTGACTTGGGCTACAAGCCAAGCTGACTCATCCAACTCTGGATAAGATTTTCTCTCATTGTCTTCACTCGAAGACATAGGATTTGGGTTGAGCATCATGTCAGTCTTCTGACTTTGTTCACTTGGACCCCACTTAATAGTTCAGTGGTTCCTATGACTCAAGAAAGAAGTGAATGAAACTACGAAAGATACTATGTCTTCACACTCCATTGTCTTCAAGTGAATGTCTTCACGAGTCATTATCTTCAACGTGAATGTCTTCACGAATCATTATCTTCAATGTGAATGTCTTCACGAACCACCATTATCTTCAATGTCTTCATACATTTTTAGGGGTCATCTCTGGTAGGTAAACCTAATCAATGAGGGACTTCTACTTGTGTTATCCTGCAATTCTCACAAACACATTAGTCCCTCAACCACGTTTGTCGTCAATACTCCAAAACCAACTAGGGGTGGCACTAGATGCACTTACAATCTCCACCTTTTTGGTGATTGATGACAAACTGGTTGAAGTTTTCAACGGGGATAAGGATATGTGGAAGTTAAAAAACGTGGTCATTAGCTTCATGAAGTTGAAAGGGCCCCCCTGAAGATGTGCATATAAGTAATTTGCCTTTGAATGCAAATGCACATGGCAGGTTCTACTTTGTGGAGATCTCCTTCAATTTATGAAGACAATTCATCATGCATAGAAAAATGTAGTGAAGATAATGACATGCACAATGAAAAATGGGTGTCTGCAGAATGACTTCATGCGGAATTTATCATTGCAATAAAAGGTAGCAGCAAAAGTGGTAGACGACCATCAAGGTTTAAGTGTTACAACTCAAAACCAACAGTTCAAGAACGAGAGTTGCAAAACTTAACAAAAATAAGCACCCGACACATATAGACCCGCTTGAAGACTATCAACTCAAATGCTTCTCCCCCTTTTGTCAGGAATGACCAAAAAGGAGTGAAGACATAGAGTGTCTAAGCGTCCCCATGAGGTGTTGGTGAAGATGTTGGCGCAGCCCGGTCGACGTTGGAGTTGGGCGGTGCAGAAGGGCCTGATGCAGAATCGTGATGCATTGAAGCCATGGCTGGTGAAGTAGCGTCGTCCTCCTCATCAATGACTCGTGCAACAATAGTTGAAGCTGAAGATGAGTAGTCAGAGTCTTCAATGGATGGTGTTGAACGCCAACTTGCTGACTGTGGAGGCCTGGAGTCAAACTTGAAATGTTTAGTGAAGTCATCTACTTGAAGTTCATCTTCAGAGCATAGCAGAGTGAGGCTCTTCCACGCACACCTACAAGCTTCATGAGCAACAAAAGAATTCTTGGTGGAGAGGTTGCGTATGCAATTGACATCCACAAGAAGACTTTGCATCTGACGCTTCATCCAGTCATGATGCCTATCCTGCTTCTGATGAAGAGAAACTAGAAGCTCTCGGTCATTAAGCACACGAGCATGCTTCTGAGGCCTTTGAGCTACTGTGTTGGCTGTTGCATCAGTGGGAGCATGATGCGGCAGCCTAAACTGACCGACAAGAGAACCAGCAGCAGTAGGTAGATTACATGGACGGCTTCAAGTGGTTGTGAGAAGCTTTGGAAGGCAACATTGTCTTCACACACTGGTTCTTTGGCAGGCTCGGGATAAATAGCTTCATGAGACATGTCCACTTCAGGTAGAAAGATAACATGATTGTGCGCTGAAGCTTGATAATTGATGGTGGAGTGAAGCTTGATCAGCCGCATGACCCATGGTGCATAGAACTTGAGGCCAAACAAATCAATGCCTGAAGCTGCCAACTGACGGAAGAAGAAATCTTGAGTATTGATCCTGATGCCATTGATGATGTAGAAGACCAATGTCTTCATAGTGCCTTCAATCTTGGCGTGAGGAGAATGCCCTTTGATTGGCCATAGAGTATGCCTCAGTATATGATATATGGTGTGGGCAGGTACTCGAGGTCATTGACAAAGAATTCCTTGGGGTATTCAGCATCCACTGGCAATGGCTTCATCATGCTTAGCATTTGGCTCATGTTGGGCTCTGACTTATGGAAGATGCTCTAAAGTTCCTGTTCATATCGCTGACAACCTGGCTCATAGAGGTCACCAGGAGTGGGTAGGGAAGTGAGCTCGATGATATCCTGAGCTTTGGCTTCATGGTGTACATCACCTGACATCCACTCAAGGACCCATGTCTTCGGATCCCTGTTGTAGCCTGAGATATGGAGAGTAGCGTAAAATTGAAGCAAGAGCTCTTCATTCCAGTGCTCCTTGTTGACGACAAAAGGGAGCAAGCCAACTTCACGAAAGCAATCAAGAGCTTCTTCAAGGCAAGGGAGTCCAGCAATGGCATCACAACACAGGCGCTTGTGTGGGAAGATTCTGTCCTGGTTGTAGAAGATGCATGGGTAATAGCTTCATTGCTGATGGCTCCAGAACCTGTCAGAGGATATCTTGGGCTTCTTGTAGGGATTCTTGGCCTTGTCAAAGAATGTGTTGTGCTCTCAGAAGCTTAAGACACTGAATGATCCTTGAGTAGTTGCAGCACTGGGAAGCCTTGGCAATCTGGGCTTTGGCTTCTGCGTTTGAGGCCTTTGCTCAACATGGTAATCATATTGGGGACCAGGAGTAACATGAGGTGTCATAATGGGCCATCTAACGCTGATGAGCTCACCATGGTAGAAGGTCTGTTCCATAGTGTGAGGTACAGGTGGAGTAGCAGCCACATCCAAGGTGGATGGCTGAATGTCTTCGGAGGCATCAGGGGCTTCAGACTGAAGAGTGGCTTCAGGCTGCGCATTAACTTCAACCATGACCACGCCATTGGCTTCAGTATGAGTGGTAGTAGCAACAGCATCATCAGTGGCTTTAGTAGCTTCAATAAAAGGGGGGTCTGGCACAATCACAGCTGGAATAACGGTTGGTACAGTGGGGGGAATAACAGCTTGTTCTTCTTCTTCTTCTCTTTCCTTGGCTGATGCATCCGGAATATCTTCAGCCACTTTGGCTTCAGACTCATGAGCAGACTCTGAGGGGATGGCTTCAGGGAACACTTGACGTGCTACTGAGCTTGTGGCTTGCACATCCTCTTTAGGAATGCTCGACATGGAGACCGTTGGCCTTGGGCCTCGGCGAAGCCTTCGGAAAGAGGGCGGCGCCTTTGGTGAGGGAGTGGTCTTCTCCATGTCTTCGGGGGTGTCTTGTGGAGTCTCAATCACTGGAGTGGTGACTTGAGCTGGTGGAGTGTGCGGAATAACTTCATGTAGCGGGGTGTTGGGGTGTTGCTCTTCCCAGAAATCATCTTGAGTGATTGGCGTCCTAGGACCGCCAATGCTGATCTGTTCACTGCTCGTGGGAGCAGGCGATGATACCGATTTTGGCATGATCTGAGGAATCTGAGGAAGAACTACATCATCATCTACATTGTCTTCATGACCAATGTCTTCAGCTGTGAAGGTGTCAGCAGCTGGAATCTCTTCAGAGTCATGGGCCTCTGTGGAAGCAGGCTCATGAACAATCAGACGCCGATCTCTATTGGACGAAGCTGGTAGTGCACCAGAAATTGGCTCAACCATCAGAGGCTCTTGAGGTGCAGCTTGATCTTTTCTTGAAGACTTTGAAGATTTTGTCTTCATCTTCTTCTTGGATGGAGCGGCATCAGAGGCTTCTTGATGCTTACGCTTTCTGGCTTCAGCCTTAGCCAGCTTTGTCTTCTTTCCCTCAGAAGCAGTTGATGGGACCATTGGCTTCGAGCCAGTCATGCTTGAGGGGAAGATAATGCTTGGTCATTCCTACCTTGGAGCCTCAGCTTCAGCTTGCATTTGCTTCTTCTTCTTAGCAGCCAACTTGGGGTCAATGCCTGGATGCCCAACTGCTTTCCTCTTCAAGGCTTCATTGTGAGCCTAAACACATTTCTCAGCATAATATTTGAGGCACTCTCGAGAGCCCTTGGCTTCATCACGACGCTTGTGGAACTCAGCCTTGAGATCTGCCATCATCTTCTTGAAGTTCTAGACATCAGTGACACTGAGCTTGGCCATGTGCTTCTTGAAGACAGCCTTTTCATGGTCAATCTTGTTTTTTTGCTCAATTACCTTTTGAGCAATGGCAAGCTCCTTTGCAATGCAGCCTTGAAATGTCACACTGATGCCAATGGGAAGCTGCAGATCATCAATGGTAAGTGAAGTGTCTTCAAACCATTCATCGATGAAGTTGTTCAGAATATCAGCATCAAACAGAGGCAAATCTCTGAAGATTTCCGCCTCCTGTTTGCTCTTGATCAGCAATTCAAGGGCATCATCAGCAAGATCTTCATCACTGGATAGATCAATTACATCTTCATCATGGCGCAGGATGCTTGCTGGAGTAAGGCCTTGCCCTGAGATCTTCTTAGGCTTCATAGAAGTACGAGACACATCTTCAGACTGCACACTGGATTCAGGAGGTGCAGATTTCAGTGGCTTCGCTCATGAAGCTTTTGGTGCAGCAGAAGACTTTGAAGCCTTAGCCTTCTTCACAGGCTTCGGGGGCTCTGGAGCTACAGTATGTTCCTCATCCTCAGCAGCATCTTCAATGCTGGCCCTTTGTGCAGCACAATGTGCAAGGAATTAGTTGAAGTCATCAAAGGGACCAACAAGATTTTGTTCAGCCTTGCGACTGCCATCTGGCCTTGGGGCAGCTGGACCTGGGTTGAAGTCAATCCCGAAGTCCTTCTTCTTTTGAATGGCAGAAGCTTTGGCGAACTTGTAATTTTCTTCAAAGAGATCATCCTCACGACACCATCTGAGACTAGACGTGTTTGCATTTTCTGGCATGCCCCCCCTGACCATACAGGGGTAGAATCCACACTGAATGGCTTCAGTCTTGGTCTTTGGGTGGAGCTTCTTGTACACGATATCAACCCAGGGTGGCCTCACAGCATTCTTGTCCGCATATTCTGGAGTCACAAAGTGATACAAGAACCACTATTCAGCCCAGTACATGCGAATCCATTGAACCCTTGACTTGCGCTCTGCATAAGATTTATCAGGGTATGACTTGTACATTTCATAGTGATCAGGAGGCAGGTCCAATGCAGTGTTATCACGGTGCTGTTGGCCTCCTTTCTTTGCAGATTTGCCACCGGCCATTGGCTTCAGACTGAAGGGCTTCATAACTGTGTTAGGCTTCAGTCTGCTTGTCAGACAAGAACTGGCTTCAGGCGATTCAATATGATGTTGTAAGAATTCTGCAAATGAATGCAGACTATGAGAACCGAGGGACTCTCCCACGGACATGTACCTGTGACAGCATTAGAGATGCGAGGGAAGGGGAAGAGGTCATATGCATTCTCAGAAGATTTTGAAGATAAATCAGTTTGAAGACATTGACCTCATAGCGCGAAGACATTCACTTATAGATGTGAGTTGGTTCCAGATTTGTATGAATCCATGAATGCGTACAAGTGAGGAATCTAACTAGTAATGGAGCATAAGTGAAAGGCGAGTCATGAGATGCATAGAAGTAAAGATCCAGATTTGAAAGTGAAGAACAACTTTCCGAAGATATAGAAAGTTTTAACGGATCAAACATGCGGTAGAAATAGACTTTTAATTACCGCTCAAGAATGGACGAGAACTGCTAGATGAGTCGTGGATGGAGGCCAAGCAGTCTAATCTTCCGCGCCCTAACTTGGTGGCGGAAGACACCTATGGCGGCGGCGGACGGAAGAAGATCCGCGACTGGCGTGACGACGATGACAGAGAAGTCGCAGCAGTGAAGCGCTTCATCTTCGGCGACGACGGAAACTAGCGATGGCGCTAGGGTTTGAGCGAGACAGCGAGGGCGAGACAGCGAGGGGAGTAGATTTTAATAACTGCCTGGGGTGTGTATTTATAAGGAAGGGGGATGGCTGAGTGAATTTACTCAGTTGCCCCTGGCGGTTCACATATGAGGGACACGTGGCATGCATGCAACACTTTAGATGTTGTGCCATGACCCCACGCGCGCCCGGTTTGTCGGGTGGTCGGTCCGGCTTCTCCGGGTTCAGGAAAACAGGATAGAGATAATAAAATCATTTTAAATGTTTGTCTCTACATCTTCGACTGACAAGGACACAGTGAAGACATTCGACACGTGTTAATAGAATGCATATGAAGAGATAGAGAGAGTTGGAGAGAGAAGCACGAATTAGGTTAGGGTCCGATCGCATTCACCTAGTGCAGAGAACAGCAACTTTGAAGACATAGCTATAGGTGAATGATGTAGAGGACAGAACACACGCACACATAGTGAAGATAAACATCGTGAAGACAAACCAGAACCAAATCAACATAGTGAAGATAAACCATGTTGAAGACAAACCAACTGTGAAGATAATGCAATATGACGCCAAACAAGAATCAAGGAAAGTTGGTGGTGGCGTTACCCACCGTATAGGAAGTATTAGACTCAGACACGGCGCACAATTATCGTGGCGCTCCGAAGTCAAATTCCACATTAATGTATTCACACTTAGAGTGTATGTCTTCAGAGTTGAAGACATATGTTACTTTGTGTGTTGCGCACCTAAGTTATCAATGTGCATAAGAGTTAGGATGTGTGTCCATTCACAGGACATTCGAGGATTCTAAGATATTTAGATCACATCGCAGCTTGCAAAACCTTTTCTCATCCAAGAGCTTTGTGAAGATATCTGCAAATTGCTCTTCAGTGTTGACATGAATGATATCAATGTCTTCCTTCAACACATGGTCTCTGAGAAAGTGATGACAGATCTGAATGTGCTTTTGTCTTCGAGTGTTGAACTGGATTGTGAGCAATCTTGATGGTGCTTTCATTGTCACAGTAGAGGGGCACCTTCTTCTTGTTGATGCCATAGTCCTTGAGAGTTTGCTTCATCCAGAGAAACTGAGCGCAACAAGATCCAACAGCAATGTATTCAGATTTAGCAGTGGAGAGTGATACATAGTTCTGCTTCTTTGAAGACCAACAGACAAGAGATCGTCCAAGAAAGTGACATGTGCCTGATGTAGACTTGCGATCAACCTTGTCACCAGCATAATTAGCATATGAGAATCCAACTAGATCAAACTCTGAGCCCTTTGGATACCATAATCCTAGTGTTGGGGTGTGAGCCAAATATCGAAGAATTCGCTTCACCGCGAGGTGATGCGATTCCTTTGGTGCCGCTTGGAATCGGGCACACATGCAAACGCTAAGCATTATATCTGGCCTAGATGCACATAAGTACAATAAAGAACCAATCATGGAGCGGTATACCTTTTGATCGAACTCTTTATCATTGTCGTCGGGGCCAAATTGGCCTTTGGTTGGCATTGGTGTCGTGTACCCTTTGCAGTCTTGCATTCCAAACTTCTTCAAGCAATCTTTGAGATACTTTTCTTGTGATATGAAGATGCCATTTCTCTGTTGACCGATTTGAAGACCAAGGAAGAACTTTAGCTCCCCCATCATGGATATCTGATATTGCTCTTGCATTATATGCCCAAACTCATCACTGTATCTTTGGTCAGTGCATCCGAAGATAATTTCATCCGCATATATTTGGCATACAAACAGTTCTCCATCATATGTCTTTGTGAAAAGAATGGGATCAAGAGAACCAGGTTTGAAGCCTTTGCTCTTCAGGAAGTCTTTGAGTGTGTCATACCAAGCTCGAGGTGCTTGTTTGAGGCCATACAGTGCCTTGTTGAGCTTGTAGACCATATCAGGATGCTTTGGATCTTCAAAACCAAGTGATTGAGCTACATATACTTCTTCTTCAATTTTTCCCTTGAGGAAGGCACTCTTCACATCCATTTGGTACAGGAGGATGTTGTGGTGATTAGCATAGGCTAGCAGTATGCGAATGGCTTCAAGCCTAGCCACAGGAGCAAAGGTTTCATCGAAGTCAATTCCCTCTACTTGTGTGTAACCTTGAGCAACAAGATGTAACACCCCAAAAATATTCTTCTGGATTTTTAAAATCTTTCCTTTAAAAATAATTCTTTGAAAACCCTTTTTTGATCCTATCACTTTTCTTCCGTTTGAAAACCCTTTCAAATTTTAAATTGGGTTTCAATTTCTCTTTAATGGTTGTGTTTTGGAAGGTTTATATTATTTGGATAATTTATTTGGTGGTATTCAAACAATTTTCATCTAGAAAAGTTTTTGGGGAATAATAATTTTTTTCAAAGAAATGGCCTTTTCACTCCCTTTAAGCCCTTCTAAACTCTTCCAATAATTTTTCTGCCACTCCAAATTTATCCCTCAAGTCATGCACATCTTCTAGGGTAGTACCCAACTCTCTCCCACCCTACAAAAATATTTTTCATATCCCAAATAAATTCCAAAGTTGGAATTTTCATAATTCTTGGTCTCTTTGAATTACAAAGGAACCACATTTTCTACAAGACTTCTACCACCACCAAAATTATCCTAGAAATTAGATGGTACCCACCACCCATTTCTCCAAAAATATTGGGTTCCACATTTCAAAAATTTCAAATGCCATTCAATTCAAATTTGGACCAGATTCAATATTTCTGATCCAAGCCTATTTTTAAATGCTCCAAAACTTTTGAAACTTTGCCAAACTCATTTTTGAGCATCAACACCTTACCACAAAAATTCACACAAATTCCTAAAATGCCTAGACCTCTCTGTCATTTGATCAAGCAGTTGATGGGCACACTGTTCACTATTGTCGAAATTCAGTTAACTGAATTTGGTCAGTGGCAGAGGCGATCGAAACCATGCCTCTCACTCCACCGTCTCTTCTACTCCTCCATGCCACCTCTCATCTTAACTGGGTTTCCCAGGACCCCTCTGGTCAGTGGCTCATCGCCGACGGCACAGGGGCTAGCCGGTGCAACTACCCGCCTGAGCTCATCCACGGCAAGCCGAGCGGATCAGCTCGTGCCACCGGCCACCATCACTGCGCCGCAGCCTCCCCACCTACCTGCTCCACGTGACACCCTCTCCACCACCCCTCCGCACTAATCTCGCCGCCCTGGCCCCGCCTGGCAACCACCAGAGATGGATGTCGCCGCCGCACCCGTACGGGAGCTCCGCTCCGGGATAAGCTCGAGGAGCTCGAGCTCATCCACGCTGATCCTTCTGAAGCTCTCCATCGTCCTCATAACTCCTGCACCGGCTCTGACCACCGCCCCTAACCTACCACGCCGACCGGAGTAACTCCGGCGTTAGCCGCAAGCCACGGCCATCGCCGCCCAGCCTATATAAGGGCACCCCGAGCCCGTTGTCGGTGCAACAGACCCTGGGTCCATTGCACAGACCATGCACAGGCCAGAGACAAGATTACAAGACCAAGATCGGACCAAGCAAGGAGGATCAATTCCTTTGGAGGACCCAAGAGCAAGTCGAGAAGGCCAAGGTGAGCCAGATGAACGAGGCATCGCTAAGGGAAGGGCCTACCTTGTCGGGCAGGCGAGCCTGGCAGGGTTGGGTTTTCCCCCAGAAGCAAGCTCCCAGATCGTCTCGGCAGGCCTGCCGGGGCTGGCGGAGGCAAGCCACTCCACCGCTCCACCTCACAAGCTACGCAAGTCAGTAATCGAAGCGGTGTCAAGCTCCAAGGTGACTAAGTGGATGCTTTCTGCCACATGGCAGCCACTTCCTACAGCAAACACCTCCATATGACACCGTCCTGAGACGTGTCAAGCAAGCAGGCGCAAAGCTGGCAAAACAGCCCAGCAGGGCCTGCCGGGCGAGCTGTGATGTGACACTGAGCGACGCATTTAATGTGCTCTGTCAGCCTGCAGAGTTACATATGATAGCACTGTTAGCTATCTAATCAGTACGCAAAGACTGATTTGCCACTGTGGTGACCCCTTTTTCTATAAAAGGAGGCCCATAGTGACCATAGAAAGGGTTGGACCCTCGCATATCCACATGCGCGTAGCCACTCTCGTCCCCTGAGCAACCTTGTCGGGCGAGTGTGCTACGTTCACCACCATTATCCACCATCAATCCACCAAAGCAGGAGTAGGGTTTTACGCCTCACGGCGGCCCGAACCTGGGTAAAGACTGCCCGTGTGATCTCTGCCGTGCTGCGTGACACTTCTCCGCTCTTTGTGCAACGTGTCCATGCCCCCGCTGAACCAAAAGGGGCTGATGGCCCCATAGGTGGCCGTGGTTTCACACGACATCTTTGGCGCGCCAGGTAGGGGGATCACTTCCGCAAAACCGAGAGCGTACGTTGCGCGTCATCTTCATCGACATTTTCATCATCGACGGCGTCATCGACTATGGCGCCCAAGAGGAAGCATGGAGCTGCAAATCACCCGTCCACATCGAAGGCTCCGCCGCCCGTGACCGCCGACGTCGCGGGGAGTGCGGGGGCTCGCGAGGGTGTGGATGCTGTGGGGGATGTGGTCGACGCAAGCGGCGCCGTCACCATCTCCCCCACGGCCGAAGCAAGAACGGGAGGTACCGGGGAAGGACAGCATCAGCAACATCCCGATGGCCATGCTCCATGAGGTACGGATGGAGGGGTCGTTCCGCCTGAACCCTTTCTCCTCGCCAACGGGCACAGCCACAGTGATGATGCTCGCTCTAGGGCGAATCGCAACCCTTCGGCCGCCCCCGCTGCGGGCGCGACCGCAGGGCACAAGCCACCCCCGGGGCGGGCTGACCCAGCTACTGTGCCCAATGGAGCCGCTGGTCCTCAGGCACCTCCGCCGCGTCACCATGCCATCCAAACGGCTGGTTCACAGCAGCAAGGGCGCGGCGCAGTCGCCACCGGCAACGTCAGGAGCCGAGCGACGCTACGATCTACATCGTCATCACCTATGCCAAGCACTGCCTCAGAGGCCATGGCGCGAGCCCAACTACTGTTGAGATTTCCACCGGCGGCAGACCAGATGGATGAGTGGCGAGCCACCATCCAAAGTTTGATTGGTTTTGCCAAGGCGGAAGGATCACAGCGGGCCGGACCGCCACGGCCTTCCTAGGCAGCAACGACGGCTCGTGCGGGAGGGGCCACCCTCACGGTGCAATCCCCACCACGGCAAGCCGCCCGGGAGCCGCAAGTTCAGGCGCTCGATGACGTCTCGATGGCCTCATTAGATCCTCGAGCGCGTCAAGGCCGACAGCGTGCCCCGGAGGGCAAGCGAAGGGAAGGTGCGCGCTTCATCGACGAGCGGCGCCGTGACAACCCCCGCCAGACCAATGGGTGCGATGGCCCCGACGTCGATGAGCCCGCGCTCGGAGATGACGGGTGCCTGCCTTTCGAGGTTGGGTGCCCTGCCTTCACCCGTGAGCTACGGCAAATCCGTTGGCCATCCACTCGCACATTCAAGCCAGAGATACTCGAGAAGTATGATGGGAGACTAAACCCGGCAGAGTTCTTGAGCATCTACACCATCACTGTTCAAGCTGCCAGGGGAAGAGATGAGAAGGTGTTCGTCAACTACTTCCCTTTGGCCCTCAAGTCAAATGTGAGGTCTTGGCTGATGCACCTGCCGGAGAACTCCATTTCGACCTGGGCTGACCTATGCCACAAGTTCATTGGTGCCTTCACGGGTGGCCATCAAGAACCAGGGTGGCCCAGCGACTTGCAGCTTCTCCGGCAGAAAGAAGGAGAAGCTCTGCGGAAGTACTTGCAGAGATTCAGGCGAGTCCACAGAAATATCCCAGATATCCACCCAGCTGCCGTGATAGCTGCCTTCCAATCCAACATGCGCAACCGCAGGATACGTTCCAAGATGAACATTCGGTTGCCCAAGACTGTGAAGGAGCTCTACACTTTGGTGGACAAGTTTGCTCGGGTGGAGGAGGGGAGGAAACTTCCTGGAGAGGAAGATTGCGTTGACATCGACTCAGAAGATGACGACGAAACCATCAGTAAGAAGAAGAAGAACAAGAAGCACAACAAGAAGCGCAAGGATAAAACAGTGATGGCTGTTGAGGGTCAGGCACGCCTAGTACTGGCAAGAAGGCCAAGGCTGAAGCCCCCGGCATGGAGGCCACCGCATGCGCTGACTGCCGGGAGGCGGCGGCTGCCGAGAAAGCTGGGAAAGGTGATGGACCGTACTATAAGATTCATTGGACCAAGGGCCATGATCTCCAGGAGTGTTATCAAATTGAGCAGCTCGTCAAGAGACAGAAGGCTGAGTATGAGAAGCATGATAAGGAAAAAGGTCAGAATGGCGCTGGCGGGAAGGGCCGGGGTGGTGAAGCAAATCGCCCTGGCAAGGCTCCTCGGAAAATCGCCCTGGCAAGGCTCCTCGGAACCAAGGGAAACCCGCCAAGGGCTGAGAGAAGGAGGATTGCAGTAATGAGAGTGATGGAGGGAATGAAGAGGAAACCAGCGAGCAGGAATTCTAGAAGGCCACTGACTCCCTATGCATGGACGGGGGTGCATCTTTGCACTCCTCTCACCGCCAACTTAAACAGTGGGCGCGCGAAGTCAATGCCATGGAGCCAACGGCAGATTCTCGGAAGCCGCTCAAGTGCTCACACACGCCCATCATCTTTGATGAAGATGACCACCCCGACCGCATTACAGCGATAGGGTGCTTGCCGTTGTTGGTCCCACCAACAATTCGCAACCTCAAGGTCACAAAGATGCTGGTTAACGGCGGGGCCGGGTTGAATCTGATTTCCCCAAAGGTTATCAGCAAACTCCAGATAGCAGAGGAAGAACCTAAGGCCACAGGCACGTTTCAAGGAGTCAATCCCAGCAGGAGCCGTCCTAAGGGAAAGGTTATGTTGCCAGTGACATTTGGAGGGGAGTTGAACTACAGGACTGAGAAAGTTGTGTTCGATGTGGTCGACCTCCCTCTGCCGTACAACAGGATCCTTGGGCGCCCGACCCTAGCCAAATTCATGGTAGCATCCCACTATGCCTACAACACCTTGAAGATGCCAGGGCCGATGGGCGTCATTTCCATTCCGTCGGACAAGAAAGACGCAATTATTTGTGTGGATAAGATGTACCAGGACGCGATCGCGGCAGAGGTCGCGGAAGCCACAGTTCCCGCCAAGGAAAAGCATAGTAGAGGCACTGGCAAGGAACCCAGGAAGCGTACCTCTGTGGAATGTGCCGCACCCATTGATGACACACCAGAGAGTTCCAACAGCAAGAGATCCAAGGCTACTCCACCCCAAGTGAAAAAGGTCGTGGCAGGGCTGGCTGGCGCTGATGGTACTTTCACTATTAGCGCCACCCTTGATGACAAATAGGAAAGCGCGCTCGTTGCCTTCCTACGGGCGAATATTGATGTGTTTGCCTGGCAACCATCTGATATCCCCGGTGTTCCCAGGGAGGTAATTGAGCACCACCTTGCTGTCTGCCCACGTGCCTGGCCCGTCAAGCAGAAGGTTCGGAAGCAGGCCTTGGAACGGCAACAGTTCATTGCCGAGGAAATCAAGAAACTTGAAGCAGCTGGTTTGGTAAGAGGAGTACTACATCCAACATGGTTAACAAACCCAGTGGTTGTGCACAAGGCTAATGGAAAATGGAGGCTTTGCATAGATTTTACGGATTTGAACAAGGCATGCCCAAAGGACCCATTTCCCTTGCCGGGCATCAACCAGATCGTGGATTCCACTTTAGGATGTGAGTTGCTCTCTTTTCTGGATGCATACTCTGGATACCATCAGATTTTTATGTCCAAAGAAGATGAAGAAAAGACCTCATTCATCACCCCATGCGGCACGTACTGCTTTGTGCGCATGCCTTTCGGGTTGAAGAGTGTCGGGTCCACTTTTGCAAGAGCAGTCCAGATTGGCTTTGAACCACAGTTGCACAGGAACATTGAAGCCTATATGGATGATATTGTGGTCAAGACCAAGGACAGATCAACCCTCATTCAGGATTTAGAAGAGACATTTGCTAATCTGCGCAAGATCAACTTGAAGCTGAATCCGGAAAAGTGCGTGTTTGGTGTTCCCTCTAGCAAGCTACTTGGTTTCTTTGTGTCGCACCATGGGATAGAGGCCAACCCCGATAAGATCAAGGCTATTGAGCAGATACAGGCACCCAAGATGGTTAAGGATGTGAGGCGTTTGACAAGATGCGTTGCCGTGCTTCGCAGATTCATCTCCAAGTCTGCCGAGCGAGCCTTGCCGTTCTTCAAGATTTTGAAGAGGACAGGAGCCATGAAGTGGACCCCGGAAGCAGATGCAGCACTGCAGGATTTGAAGGCCTACTTGTCTTCTGTGCCTACTTTGGTCGCACCCAAACCACAAGAGCCGTTACTGCTATATCTAGCAGCAACTAATCAAGTGGTTAGTGCGGCCCTAGTAGCACAGTGAGAAGTGGAAGAAGCAGCCACCTCAGCAAGTGTCCCGCCAGGGGAATAGGAAGAGAGCGGCCCGGCAAGGCTAGATATGGATCATGACAAAGAAGAGCAGGGCAGCGGAAGCAACCCCAAGGACACGGCAAGGAAGAAGGTGGTGCAGTGCCCGGTATACTTCGTCAGCTCCCTGTTGCAGGGGGCTAGATCTAGGTATTCTGGCATGCAAAAGTTGATCTTTGGCCTTGTCATGACCTCAAGGAAACTGTGACACCCTGATTTTGGCAACTTTTTCTTTTCAAACTTTTTCTGGTTTTATTTGGAATTTGAATGGATTTTGGATCTTTTACTTGGTCTTGGCATTAGTGAATCTTCTTCCGAGTGATCCAAAGCCTCAACTACTTGCCAAAACCCTGCCAAGCATCTCTAAAACACAAATTCCATTTAAATCATTTTTAATAATCCTTTCCTTTTATTTGGGAATTTAGGGCAATACTATGGGTTGTGAAGCAACCTATAGCTAGGATGCTCAGAAAATTCCCAAATAATTCCCTAAAATACTTTGGATAATATCTTGCCCCAATATCCAAAAATATCTCATGACCTAGTTCAAATATTTTGCTAAATAATCCAGTCTTGCTTCTGTTCAAGCTGAACCTTTGTGAAGGAAGTGCTTGCTAGGTTTGTCCAACTGCTCTGAAATTTTTATGGCATGAGGGCACCTACAAATAACTTCCCTCCACCAAATTTCAGCATTTGAAGATCATCCAAGTGAGCAGTACATCAACATCCTCATTCTGGACCAGTTTGACCTCTTACACATGAACTACCCTCATTTCTTGTCCTAACCATTTCAAACTTGGCCAGTTTGTTGTTCATTCAACATGAATCACACCAGACATCTCTCTTGGCTCTAGGTCAAACTCATCGAAGCTCTAGAACCTCCCCAACATTTCTGTCAGAACCTGTAGTTGACTCTACCTCTCACCTAAGACCATAACAAGCCAAACCAAGTGCTCAGGTGAGGTGAGGCATCGACGGTCGATGCGTCAGACAACATGTGCCAGACCAACGTGGCCGTGGACACGAGCTGGCGTGGTGAGCACGGTGCTAGCGTGCTTGTCGCCGCGCGCTGCGCCACGCCAGGCTCGGGTCACGTTGGAGTTGATCACTCGAGCGGCGCGAAGTTGTCCAAACGTGCCGACTACCTTCTCTGGTGACGCGTAGACCTCCTGGAAGCCTCGCCTGCGCCGGAGACGCCCTCGCCGGCCGCCGCGTCATCGCCGCCCTGTTCGGCTCGTGGTTGCACTGTGGCGAGCGGCGCGTCGTCTTCCTCCAGCCCAGTCCTCTCGAGCATTTAATGCTCCTGCCCTCACCCATCACCTCACCCGCGTCGAGCCAGCTAGCGCGGCGTATGAGCGCCGGCGCCATGGCCCGCATCGATGAGCTTCGGGAGAGCTCGCCTCCCGCCTCCTCCCGGCTATAAATAGCCCCGCCCCTCGCTGCTTTGCTCATCACCCAACCCCTCCTCCCTCATAGCCACAGCCAGCAGCAGCAAACGAGGCAGAGAGGCCTCTGGCCTCGAGCTCGATCGGAGCTTCGCCGCCGATCCCCTCTCTGTCACTAGCCCTCTCCACTCCTCCTCCACCTCAACCGAACCCTCAGTTGTAATCAATAGATTCTGGTGGTGCTCCCTAACCCCTCCCCGAGCCGAACCACCACCGGAATCGCTGTCGCCGCCGACCACCGCAGCTGCTGTCCGCCGGAGACGAAGGGGACGACTCCGTCCGTGCACCTTCGACCGAGCTGCGGGTATAGGGCGAACCGCCTGTGAACGCTCTATCCATCCCCGCCCTCTCCGAGCCCATCCGTCGTCGCTAGCTCCGGAAATCGCCGCCGATGAGCCGCCTTCCCTCTGCCCTCTCTTTCCCTCTCTGTTTTAAAACAACGCGGCCCCACCTGTCAGCCACCGTAGGCACACGCGCGAAGGGGTAAGTGAAGGCGCCCCTGGCCGTTACGCCTTCGACGTGGCCGTTGCCAGGTTTTCTGAATTTTTTTGAATTTTATTTTTTTAAACCAGAGTTTGACCAGTAACTTTGACTGTTAATAACTTTTAACAGAAAAGTCCAAATGAGTTGATTCTTTTTGCATTGGGTTCATAGTCAAATGCTTTATTTTTCCACCAAGTTTGAGATTTTTGTCAAGCTCACAGAATTACTGGTGCTATGAACAGTGTTGTTTGACATTTTCTTTTGCTGTTTAAAAATATTTTCAGAAGGAGAAAACTGTGGATTTGAAGATCAAGAGTTTCTGAACCACCCAACTGATCAAGGCAAGCCAGGGCATCCATGTTTTGCGGCATTTCATAGCATTGCATTGTTCATATGTAACTCTTGCATTTATTTAACATGAATAACTCCAAGTAAATTATTAAAATGGCTTATGTGACCAACTAAGTTAAGTTGTTGAAATAACCGTGATGCCTAAGCTGAACTTAGTTGGTTGATCATGAGTCACCTGTCCGGGCTTACCCGTGCAGCCACATTCGCCGGTATGGGACGGCCTTGACTTGGTCTGGCTGCGTGCTCTCTCACCGGTACCTCCAAAGAGGGAGGGTTATGCGTGCGTGCTGCCCTGATCAGGTAGACGGCGATAACCCTGTGAGCCCAGTTGAGTTGTTTTGGCCGGCGTCCCCGTTTGGGACAGTAGTTTGGCCACGACGGTGGCAAGTGTCGAGAGGACACAGGGCCACCCAGGGCTTGACTCCAAGAGGGAGTGTGATTGCCGGTGGTACGATGAAAGAGTCACGAGTCAGACAGGTTTCGTTGGAGCAACGCTGGTCCACCCGAGTGGGATTACGAGGTCAGTGCTCCATAGTGTGGGTAAAGTGCGCAACCTCTGCAGAGTGTAAAATCTATTCGAATAGCCGTGTCCACGGTATTGGACAGCCAGACCAGACCTCTCTAGGTGATCAACCGTAACGACCTTAGTAGTGATTGAAGAACTCGTCTTGTGAGCAGTGGTGCTCGTTGAGATAAAGTGCTCTGGGGGTTGTGAGACAACCCGGAGATGAGTAAGTTGATGGCAGTAAGCGAATCACCTAAGTTTTAACTTGCTCAGTGCCATGCTATTATTTGCTGCATATTTGATTGTCATGTGCTTGCGAGTACATTCAAAGTACTCACCTGGCGTATCATGCCAGATGCAGGAGAAGACTGAGACGAAGGTCTCGATGCCCTAGTTGCGATGCCTAGGATGTGTCCACAGTAGTGTCCCTGTGGTTGGAGTCGCTATCATGTTCCGCTACGCACTAGTATTCCGTTGTAGTCTTCCGTTGTAGTAATCTGTAGTAGTGCCGAGGCCCCGATTTGTTAGATAAATAATGTAGATATTGTTGCAGCACCAGATGTGCTTCTGGCCTCGAAGATCATGTAAAATATGAGCTTGTACTCGATTGTTATCAATAAAAGTTCAGCTATGTTCTGTTCCAAGTTGTTGTGTGTTTCCAGATGACATGATCTCTGGGTTGGAAACACTGGTAAACCGGTTCGCTGAGCCGGGGTGCCACAACGCTTGGAATCAGAGCCAGGCTGACTGTAGGACACCCTAGGTAACCCGCGCTAGGACGACGATTAGTATAGGCTTTGAGTATGCATATTGCTTGCTGCATTTGTTTGTGCATGGCATGCTATGCATCATGCATCATATTCCATCATGTTACTAACCTTTGACTTTGTGAGTGTAGATGGCACCAGTTCCATATCACTACCATCATGAGCCAGAACCCCACACTTTTCCGACTCTGCTTCACAGCATCTGGCTTCGGCTGTATCCCAACGGTGATGACCCGGTATACTAGGTGTTCCGAGAGCAGTTGGGCGAGTCAGTATATGAGTACCATGCAGTGGCTTACATGACCGCGACTTCGGACATTGGAAGCTCTTCTCGCTCTTCCAAGGGTGGAGTAGCTTCTACTCCGGAGCTAGTGATCCAGTTTGCTACCATGGAGGCTATTACTGACTTGCGCTTCCGCGAGGCCAAGATGCGGACCCATCCAGGTTTCTTTTACTATCCCACTCTGTCACCTACGACAGGGCGAGTCCTTTTCCCACCCGTTGACTCGGCGTGTGACCATGCGACTGGTGTTTTGTCTTGCTACCTGAATGCCAGTTACCGCATGATCATTTCCCTGGCTGAGGAGCTGTGTCGTGTCCAGGAGGCACTTGCAGCAGTGACTCCAGCACCTCCTCCTGTAGTTCCGCCTAGCTATCCATCACCAGTTCCACCTCAACATAGGCTGGGTACTTCTTCTAGCACTACTATGCCGCCAGGCTTATCGTCTGGTAATCGACTTGAGACCCTAGCTGAGTGGGCCTCACTCTTAGCTACTCCTGCTTCACCGATGCTAAGGCGGCGCGCTTCTTCTTCTGCAGAAGGAGAGCCCTCTCAGCAGCGACGTCGCGTCTCCTTTGACCCGGTGACTCACATCATCAGTTCTGATTCCAACTCAGGATCGGATGACGAGGACTCTTCTGATGGACAGTGTTCGTGTCACCAACGTACTAGATTGGAGTTTGCGTAGTTATGCATGCATCTGTGCATATGTGGCTATCATATGAGCAGTCTAGCCATGATATTCCCCTACTAGCTTGCCGTGTATGATGTTGGGTTATCTTGTATAATTATGATGTTTCCTTTATTCGTCTTTTTCATGAATTTTTCTCCGGTGTCATATTACTATATCTCTCCTTATGGATGTTCCTCATCAATTCGGTCTTTGCCATGGGAACAAAAAATAATTAGGATGAAGAAAGAAAGTAGCAGTCAAGGCGGCGATGGAAACCCCGTCCGTCGATCCGCCAGACAGGCAGGGCAACCGCCCGAAGACTTACCACCACCACCACCTCAAGCACCAACCACAGACCAGATAATGAGAATGTTTGAGGAAAAGAGAAACCAAGACCTTCTGGAATTTCTCAAAAGTATGCAGACAATAGTAGGTCAGAATAATGGCAATGGGGTGCGTTTCAAGCTGACTGACTTCCAGCGTACAAAGCCACCTAGCTTTAGTCAGGCGGTGGATCCAATTGAGGCTGATGACTGGTTGAGGACCATGGAAAAGAAATTGGACATCGCTCGATGTGAAGAAGCAGATAAAGTCCCATTTGCCACCCATTATCTTGAAGGCCCGGCAGCTATATGGTGGGATAACACCAAGTTAATGTGGCCTGTTGGAGAGGAGATTTCCTGGGAGAGATTCAAAGAGCTGTTTCGCAAGTATTATATCCCCACGGGTATTATGAAAGTGAAGCAGAGGGAATTCCTGGCCCTCACACAAGGAAACATGTCTGTGGGGGAATATCTAAACAAGTTCAACAACTTGGCCCGGTACTCTCCTCATGATGTGGCTACCGAAGAAAGAAAAGTAGACCGGTTTCTCGGAGGACTCAATCACGCCCTCCGATGCCAGCTATGCATGTTAGACTTCCCTGATTTCCAGACACTGGTGGATAAAGCATTCATAGCTGAACGTGAGCACATGTCTGGAAATGATGATCGTAAAAGGAAGTTCGAGCCCAAGAAGGACAGCAAGGAACCATATGTGCAAAAGCTACGCAGTTGGCAGCCAGGGGCATCTGAGAACAAGCCAGTGTGGAACAATGGTGGCAATAACAGCAAGCCAAGCACTCAGACTAAGACCTTCGGCAAGCAGCCAATCATAGAAGACTGTCGCCGCAACAACACCTATTTCACTTGTGGTCAGAGTGGACACTATGCCAAGCAGTGTCCTACTAATAATGGGAAGCAAGCAGCGGATCACAAGCCACAAGTCAACCACCTTGGACGCCGCAATTTCCACCACGGATGCGTCCACCACATCTCTGCCGAAGAAGTCTGCGAAGCTCCAGACTTTGTTCTTGGTATGTTTTCTGTCAATAACATACCTGCAGTAATTTTATTTGATTCTGGGGCTTCCGACTCGTTTATTTCGCGAAATTTTGCCACCTTGCACAAATTTTCTCCTTCACTTTTGGATAAAATCATGGTGGTACAATCCCCTGGCTCTATGCTCAGAACAAATATAGTATACGAGGGACTGGAAATATCAATCCACGGAGTCAAATTCCCGGCCACCCTTGTTGCTATTGAATCTCCAGGACTGGATATAATCCTGGGAATGGACTGGTTGGCACCACACCAAGTGTGTATCAATTACGCCACCAGGACAGTGACATTGGTGAACCCCGCCGGACAGACTGTTCAATTTCTGGCCAGCAGAATGATTACCAGAAAGGGCATGGCATATCAGACTACTGTTACAGATATGAACCTGATTCCGGTAGTGGGTGAATTTCCTGATGTGTTTCCTGAGGAATTACCAGGAATGCCGCCCGATCGAGAATTGGAATTTGCAATTGAGGTAATTCCTGGTACAGCCCCAATATACAAGAAATATTATCGTATGCCAGGACCAGAGCTGGCGGAGTTAAAGAAACAACTGGACGAGTTGCTACAGAAAGGATACATTCGTCCAAGCATCTCGCCATGGGGGTCACCAGTATTATTTGTCAAGAAGAAGGATGGAAGTCTACGAATGTGCATGGACTATCGTCAGCTTAATGAGGTCACTATCAAGAACAAGTACCCGCTCCCTCGAATTGATGACTTATTTGACCAGTTGAATGGAGCACGGGTATTCTCCAAGATCGACCTCAGAACAGGATATCATCAATTAAAAATCCGAAAGGAAGATATCCCCAAGACGGCGTTCACTACTCGATATGGACTGTATGAATTTACAGTTATGGCGTTTGGATTGACCAACGCTCCAGCCTATTTCATGAGTATGATGAACAAAGTCTTCATGAACTTTTTGGACAAATTTGTAGTGGTGTTCATTGACGACATCCTTATATACTCTAAGGATAAAGAGGAACACAAGCAACATCTTAGAGCTGTCCTAGAAAGGTTGAGGACCCATCGCTTATATGCCAAGTTCAGCAAGTGCGAATTTTGGCTAAAAGAGGTGGGATTCCTTGGACATGTTCTGTCAGAGAAAGGAGTAGCTGTCGATCCCAGCAAGGTTACTGCGGTCTTGAACTGGAAGACACCAGCCACGATGACCGAAGTCCGTAGTTTCCTGGGTTTAGCAGGTTACTACCGCCGCTTTATTGAAGGCTTTTCTAAGATAGCCAAACCGCTGACTGAATTATTGAAGAAGAATCAAAGGTTTATCTGGACAGCCGAGTGCGACAGCAGTTTCCAGGAGCTAAAGACGAGGCTAACTACAACCCCTGTCTTAATCCTTCCGGACATTCACAAGAGTTTTGACATATACTGCGATGCATCCAGACGTGGGATTGGATACGTGCTAATGCAAGAGGGGAAGGTTGTAGCTTATGCATCACGACAGCTATGACCGCATGAAGAAAATTACCCCACTCACGACTTGGAGCTAGCCGCAGTAGTACATGCCCTGAAGATTTGGAGGCATTATCTGATTGGACAAAGGAGTGAAATATACACAGACCACAAGAGTCTTAAGTATATTTTCACACAACCAGATTTGAACCTCAGGCAAAGAAGATGGCTTGAGCTAGTCAAGGACTATGATGTTGGAATAAACTATCATCCAGGGAAAGCGAATGTGGTCGCTGATGCCCTGAGCAGGAAATAAGCTAATGTAAACGCGCTAATTGCGGGTATGCATCCAAGCCTACAAGAAGAATTTACCAGGCTCAATATGGTGCTATGCGGCCCAATGACCCCGAGCACGTTGGAGATTACTCCAACCCTCAAGGAGGAAATCAAGGAAGCCCAGAAGTCAGATGAAGAAATTCGGAAGACCAAGGAGTTAATTCAGCAAGGGAAGGCCAAGTCCTTCCGTGCGGATGAACAGAGTACCGTGTGGTTCGAGAAACGAATTTGTGTGCCGAATCATAACAACTTGAGGCAACAGATACTCAAGGAAGCACATGAGTCCGCATATTCGATCCATCCGGGAGGTACCAAGATGTACCAAGATTTGAGAGAGACATTTTGGTGGCCAGGCATGAAGAAGGATATTGCATACTACGTCGCCTGTTGCGATATTTGCAACAAGGTTAAAGCAGAACACCAGAAACCAGCCGGACTACTGCAACCGCTACCAGTTCCTCGTTGGAAATGGGACGACATATGTATGGATTTTATTGTGGGACTGCCCAAGTCCACAAGAGGCAATGATGCTATTTGGGTCATTGTAGACATACTCACAAAAGTGGCACATTTCATCCCAGTGAAAACCACTTACAATGCAAACCAGCTAGCACAACTTTATATGTCTCGGATTGTCAGTCTTCATGGGGTACCTAAATCTATCACCTCAGACAGAGGTTCCTATTCACCTCAGCATTCTGGCATCGGTTACATCAAGCGCTGGGCACCGTGCTGAAACACAGCACAGCTTATCATCCACAAACGGATGGACAGACCGAGCGAGTAAATCAAATCTTGGAAGATATGCTTCGGTCCTGTGCTCTCTCTCATGGACCCAAATGGGAGGATAGTCTGCCTTATGCGGAATTCTCTTACAACAACAGCTATCAGGCCAGTCTCAAGATGTCGCCTTTTGAGGCGTTGTATGGACGAAAGTGCTGCACCCCACTGAACTGGTCCCAAACAGGAGATAATCGCATTTTTGGTACAGATTTGATGCTCGAGGCTAAAAGGCAAGTCAAGGATATTCAAGAACGACTTCGAGCAGCCAAGTCCCGACAAAAGAGCTATTACGACCCAAAGCACCGGGAAGTAACTTTTGAGGCCGGAGACTATGCTTACTTACGGGTAACCCCTATGAAGGGAGTAAAGAGGTTTGGCACAAAAGGAAAACTGGCCCCAAGATATATCGGCCCCTTTCCCGTGGTTGCTAGGAAGGGCAGAGTTGCATACCAGTTGGAGTTGCCCCCAGTACTGTCGGATGTGCATGATGTCTTTCATGTCTCACAGTTGAGAAAATGCATCGCACCCCCAGCCAAAGAAGCAGATATGAGTGAACTGGAACTGGCTAAGGATTTAACTTATGAAGAGAAGCCACTCAAGATCTTGGATGTAATGGAAAGAACCACAAGGAGTAAGGCAATAAGGTTCTATAAGGTATTGTGGGAACACCACACGGAAGAAGAGGCTACTTGGGAGAGAGAAGATTTCCTAAGATCCGTATATCCTTATTTGTTCCCTGAGCAACTGAATCTCGAGGACGAGATTCATCCTAAGGGGGTAGGTTTGTGACACCCTGATTTTGGCAACTTTTTCTTTTCAAACTTTTTCTGGTTTTATTTGGAATTTGAATGGATTTTGGATCTTTTACTTGGTCTTGGCATTAGTGAATCTTCTTCCGAGTGATCCAAAGCCTCAACTACTTGCCAAAACCCTGCCAAGCATCTCTAAAACACAAATTCCATTTAAATCATTTTTAATAATCCTTTCCTTTTATTTGGGAATTTAGGGCAATACTATGGGTTGTGAAGCAACCTATAGCTAGGATGCTCAGAAAATTCCCAAATAATTCCCTAAAATACTTTGGATAATATCTTGCCCCAATATCCAAAAATATCTCATGACCTAGTTCAAATATTTTGCTAAATAATCCAGTCTTGCTTCTGTTCAAGCTGAACCTTTGTGAAGGAAGTGCTTGCTAGGTTTGTCCAACTGCTCTGAAATTTTTATGGCATGAGGGCACCTACAAATAACTTCCCTCCACCAAATTTCAGCATTTGAAGATCATCCAAGTGAGCAGTACATCAACATCCTCATTCTGGACCAGTTTGACCTCTTACACATGAACTACCCTCATTTCTTGTCCTAACCATTTCAAACTTGGCCAGTTTGTTGTTCATTCAACATGAATCACACCAGACATCTCTCTTGGCTCTAGGTCAAACTCATCGAAGCTCCAGAACCTCCCCAACATTTCTGTCAGAACCTGTAGTTGACTCTACCTCTCATCTAAGACCATAACAAGCCAAACCAAGTGCTCAGGTGAGGTGAGGCGTCGACGGTCGATGCGTCAGACAACATGTGCCAGACCAACATGGCCGTGGACACGAGCTGGCGTGGTGAGCACGGTGCTGGCGTGCTTGTCGCCGCGCGCTGCGCCACGCCAGGCTCGGGTCACGTTGGAGTTGATCACTCGAGCGGCGCGAAGTTGTCCAAACGTGCCGACTACCTTCTCTGGTGACGCGTAGACCTCCTGGAAGCCTCGCCTGCGCCGGAGACGCCCTCGCCGGCCGCCGCGTCATCGCCGCCCTGTTCGGCCCGTGGCTGCACTGTGGTGAGCGGCGCGTCGTCTTCCTCCAGCCCAGTCCTCTCGAGCATTTAATGCTCCTGCCCTCACCGATCACCTCACCCGCGTCGAGCCAGCCAGCGCGGCATATGAGCGCCGGCGCCATGGCCCGCATCGATGAGCTTCGGGAGAGCTCGCCTCCCGCCTCCTCCCGGCTATAAATAGCCCCGCCCCTCGCTGCTTTGCTCATCACCCAACCCCTCCTCCCTCATAGCCACGGCTAGCAGCAGCAAACGAGGCAGAGAGGCCTCTGGCCTCGAGCTCGATCGGAGCTTCGCCGCCGATCCCCTCTCTGTCACTAGCCCTCTCCACTCCTCCTCCACCTCAATCGAACCCTCAGTTGTAATCAATAGATTCTGGTGGTGCTCCCTAACCCCTCCCCGAGCCGAACCACCACCGGAATCACTGTCGCCGCCGACCACCGCAGCTGCTGTCCGCCGGAGACGAAGGGGATGACTCCGTCCGTGCACCTTCAACCGAGCTGCGGGTATAGGGCGAACCGCCTGTGAACGCTCTATCCATCCCCGCCCTCTCCGAGCCCATCCGCCGTCGCTAGCTCCGGTAATCGCCGCCGGTGAGCCGCCTTCCCTCTGCCCTCTCTTTCCCTCTTTGTTTTAAAACAACGCGGCCCCACCTGTCAGCCACCGTAGGCACGCGCGCGAAGGGGTAAGTGAAGGCGCCCCTGGCCGTTACGCCTTCGACGTGGCCGTTGCTAGGTTTTCTGAATTTTTCTGATTTTTTTTAAACCAGAGTTTGACCAGTAACTTTGACTGTTAATAACTTTTAACAGAAAAGTCCAAATGAGTTGATTCTTTTTGCATTGGGTTCATAGTCAAATGCTTTATTTTTCCACCAAGTTTGAGATTTTTGTCAAGCTCACAGAATTACTGGTGCTATGAACAGTGTTGTTTGACATTTTCTTTTGCTGTTTAAAAATATTTTCAGAAGGAGAAAACTGTGGATTTGAAGATCAAGAGTTTCTGAACCACCCAAATGATCAAGGCAAGCCAGGGCATCCATGTTTTGTAGCATTTCATAGCATTGCATTGTTCATATGTAACTCTTGCATTTATTTAACATGAATAACTCCAAGTAAATTATTAAAATGGCTTATGTGACCAACTAAGTTAAGTTGTTGAAATAACCGTGATGCCTAAGCTGAACTTAGTTGGTTGATCATGAGTCACCTGTCCGGGCTTACCCGTGCAGCCACATTCGCCGGTATGGGACGGCCTTGACTTGGTCTGGCTGCGTGCTCTCTCACCGGTACCTCCAAAGAGGGAGGGTTATGCGTGCGTGCTGCCCTGATCAGGTAGACGGCGATAACCCTGTGAGCCCAGTTGAGTTGTTTTGGCCGGCGTCCCCGTTTGGGACAGTAGTTTGGCCATGACGGTGGCAAGTGTCGAGAGGACACAGGGCCACCCAGGGCTTGACTCCAAGAGGGAGTGTGATTGCCGGTGGTACGATGAAAGAGTCACGAGTCAGACAGGTTTCGTTGGAGCAACGCTGGTCCACCCGAGTGGGATTACGAGGTCAGTGCTCCATAGTGTGGGTAAAGTGTGCAACCTCTGCAGAGTGTAAAATCTATTCGAATAGCCGTGTCCACGGTATTGGACAGCCCGACCAGACCTCTCTAGGTGATCAACCGTAACGACCTTAGTAGTGATTGAAGAACTCGTCTTGTGAGCAGTGGTGCTCGTTGAGATAAAGTGCTCTGGGGGTTGTGAGACAACCCGGAGATGAGTAAGTTGATGGCAGTAAGCGAATCACCTAAGTTTTAACTTGCTCAGTGCCATGCTATTATTTGCTGCATATTTGATTGTCATGTGCTTGCGAGTACATTCAAAGTACTCACCTGGCATATCATGCCAGATGCAGGAGAAGACTGAGACGAAGGTCTTGATGCCCGAGTTGCGATGCCTAGGATGTGTCCACAGCAGTGTCCCTGTGGTTGGAGTCGCTATCATGTTCCGCTACGCACTAGTATTCCGCTGTAGTCTTCTGTTGTAGTAATCTGTAGTAGTGCCGAGGCCCCGATTTGTTAGATAAATAATGTAGATATTGTTGCAGCACCAGATGTGCTTCTGGCCTCGAAGATCATGTAAAATATGAGCTTGTACTCGACTGTTATCAATAAAAGTTCAGCTATGTTCTGTTCCAAGTTATTGTGTGTTTCCAGATGACATGATCTCTGGGTTGGAAACACTGGTAAACCGGTTCGCTGAGCCGGGGTGCCACAGAAACTGCGCCACTACTTCCAAGCCCATGAGATCACGGTTGTCACCTGCTTCCCGTTGCAAAGGATACTTCAAAACCCAGAGGCCACCGGCAGGATAGTGGAGTGGGCATTGGAGTTATCCAGCTTTGGCCTGAAGTTTGAAAGCACATCAACAATCCAGAGCAGGGCATTGGCAGAGTTTATTGCAGAATGGACACCAACCCCTGATGAAGAAGTACAAGAAACAGTTATCCCCGGCAAGGAAGTGCCCCAAGAATGGATCATGTCTTTCGATGGTGCCTTCTCCCTACAAGGTGCAGGGGCTGGCGTGCTTCTCGTGGCTCCCACTGGAGAACACCTAAGGTACGTCGTCCAGATGAACTTTCCTCGGGAGGAGGCAACCAACAATACAGCAGAATATGAAGGGCTTCTTGCCGGGATCAGAATTGCCACAGAATTGGGAATCAAGAAGCTGATCATTCGAGGAGATTCACAACTAGTGGTGAGACAAGTCAACAAGGATTACCAAAGCCCATTGATGGAGGCATACGTCGAGGAAGTGAGAAGATTGGAGGAGCGCTTTGACGGGTTGCAAACAGAACACGTACCCCGTGCGGAAAACAGCATTGCTGATCACCTGTCAAAGTGCGCTGCGCAGAAGCTTCCTGTGGAACCAGGGACTTTTTGTTCTCCATCTTACTCAGCCCTCCGTATCCCCAACAACAATGGCCCGATAGAGGAGGAAATTGGACTCCGGTAAGCCTCTCCCGGTAGAGCCTTTCGGGGCTCCTGGCATGGACCCTGCCGGGAACAACTCCCGTTTGCTTGCCGGGCTGCTCCCTCCTACCGGGCCACTGGTCCCCGCAGTCAAGGGATGCGCCCCCATGAATGAGGAGGTGCCGCTAGTCCTCGGTGCCGAGCCTCAGGCTCCAACTTGGGTAAGGCACATAGTCCATTTCCTCCAAACCGGAGAACTTCCCGAAGAGCAAGAAGAAGCTGAAAGAGTAGCCCGGAGGGCCAGTATGTATGAGTTTGTCGATGACACACTATACAGAAGAAGGCCCAACGGTGTGAAATTGAAGTGCATTTGCCGAGAAGGAGGAAAGGAACTGCTGGCAGAGATACACAAAGGCATGTGCGGCTCCCATATTGGATCAAGGGCTTTGGTTGGGAAAGCATTTCGGCAAGTATTCTATTGGCCCACAGCCCTCCAAGATGCGGTTGAGCTCGTCACCAAGTGTGAAGCCTGTCAGTTCCATTCCAAAAATATCCATCTGCCTACCCAAGCACTCTAGACAATCCCTTTGACATGGCCGTTTTCGGTCTGGGGGCTCGACATCCTCGTCCCTTTCCCCCAAGCTGCCGGGGGCTTTGAATTCTTGTTCATTGCAATCGACAAGTTTACAAAGTGGCCGGAAGTAGATGTTGTGAGAAAGGTGACTGCTCAGTCAGCTATCAAGTTCTTGAAAGGATTGGTATGCCGCTTCGGGGTCCCTGCCCGGATCATCACCGACAACGGCACCCAGTTCATCAGCCGCGCCTTCATGCAATATGTTCATGCCCTCGGAAGCAAGATCTCATTTGCATCTGTCGCACATCCCAGAAGCAATGGACAAGCTAAGAGGGCGAATGCTGAAGTGCTACGAGGACTCAAGACAAAAACGTTTGATAAGCTACGGAAGCACAGCAGGCAATGGATCAATGAGCTGCCGGTGGTTCTTTGGTCCCTTAGAACGACACCAAACCGAGCTACCGGACAGACTCCCTTCTCCCTAGTCTATGGGGCAGAAGCAGTTATCCCCACGGAACTCATTTACGGGTCACCTCGAGTGCTTGCCTATGATGAAGTAGCGCAGGAACAGCACATGCGTGACGACGCCATGCTTCTCGAGGAGAACCGTCTCCGGGCTGCTACGTGTGCTGGACGCTATCAGCAAGCCCTGCATCGCAATCATAGCCACAGGGTTCATGCCCGCTGTTTTGAGGAAGGCGACCTTGTCCTCAGGCGCGTTCAGTCCGCCAAGGGTACAAACAAGTTGTCGCCAAAGTGGGAAGGCCCTTACCGGGTAGTATGAGTCACCAGACCTGGCGCAGTCCGTCTGGGGACCGGAGATGGCATTCAATTACAAAACTCATGGAATATTAAGCTTCTCCGCAAGTTCTACCCATAAGGCGCGGCTGTCGGGCCCTGCCCGGCAGCCACCCTTTTGTACAAGCCTTGCCTCAGCTGCATGTAACCCCTTGTACAAAGCCAGGCGAAGAACCTGAGCAACAGAGAAATAAATGAAGCGTTGGGGGCCCCCAACAAGTTGCATGCATGCATAAGCATTACATGATTCATGTAGATAGGTTGCATGATCATGTAGATAGATTGCATCTGGCATCATCTTCATTTGCATAAACTACAGGCTCCTGCCGTGGACTTAGTCCTAGGAAGAGGATGTGAAGACAAGCCAACACTGTGATCTCCGGCAAGCCAAACAGATAAGTTCCATCTCTTATCCATACATGTTCCGTGAGTAGAACTTGTGCATATGAAAACCTCGCCGCCTCGGAAACAAAGGTGCTCCCATCTACTGGCACGAACATTGCTTCGGTCAGGATGGTCATAGTAGCCTTTGGCTGAAAGGGGTTGGTGGGGGGCTGGTCTCTCCCAATAGGTTCTGCGCCCGGCAGGCTCAGCCTCACGGCAGCAGTCCTATGGGGTGCCGGCAAGGTAGCTTACCGGGACCTACTTGTTTACGTGAAAGTATGGAGGTGTTTCACCTCTGCATGGATGTCATACATGCACAAGTGCCCGGCAAGCTTATCCTTTTCATTAATATGTTGATCAACAAGTACAAATCTCACGGAACATAAACATGGATACAAGAGATTATATTATTTGAACTAAAATTTGGCAAGTGCCTACGGACTTAAGACTGAAAAAAGATAAGTGCCCCGTGATGCCTTTGCCCTTGTCCATCTCCTTCAGGAAATCGCAGGAAGGGATGGAGAAGGCGGAAGGCGGGCCTGGATTCGGTGCCTCCCCAGGATCAGAAGAACGCCGCCGATGGGTTAAGAGGAAGAAACCAGAGGGCAGGCACGGGCGGTGGCACTGCCGGGAACTCAGACGGAGTCACCGGCAAACACGGCTCGTCAGAACGGTCGCCCCCGTTCTTGACGCGTCGTGGGTTGCCGCCACCTTTGATGCGAACGCCGCGCGTCCTAGGAGACCCCCAAAGAGAGCATGGGCGTCCCTGACAGCCTGACGACACGAAGACCCCGCCCGTTAAGGAAGCATGCACAAGGACTAGAGGCTCTCCCATGCGCCGGACAGGCAAAGTACGGGGAGATAGGGTCCGCCCTCACCAATGGCGAACTATTTTTGCAACCTCCCTCCAACGCCACAGGGAAAGGGGAGATAGGCCGCAATCGACTACCACACCTTCTGCCCATTTTGGGCCTCGGCATGGTGTCATTTGCATCGCCTCTCACTAAAGTTGAAGCCACGAGCGACCCGGCGACGAGCACACCAGAGTTGCCACCTCCAGTGCTACCGCCGCGCCGCCTGAGCGCCCCCATGGGGCTCACATGAAACTCCAAGCTAGGGCCCGGGGGCTGGCCCCAGGCTCTTCCTTTCAGCATTCCCAGAAGAAACAGAAGGCGGAGGAGGAGAGGAATGTGGATGAATGCCTCCGCTCCTCCCCCGCTCCTCCTTTTATAGGCGAGCTGGGGATGGGGGCTGATTCCCCGGCGAGTACCCACCGTCCTCCTCCACCAATCCAAGAAGATCGGGCACCTACTTTGATGCTCTCCCGCACCACACGCCTCCATTACCTACCCCACTCAATGCATGCGACATACGTGGCTGAGGATAAGGGCGCGGTGGGAAGGGTGAATTGGCAGTTACCCGCCCGTGCGTTAAAGTCATTCACGGGCCATTACAAGAATGACCCCACTACAATTGGCGTTGCACGGCGCGCGGGAAAACCGGAAACTGACCCGAGCTCAAGTTAATGAAGAAACAAAGAAGATCTCAAAGGGCGGAGCCGCCCTTACATTTCTGCCTGTGCACTGGTTAGGGCCTACCCCGACGATGCCCAACGACGCATCCGTGCCAGGCCCGGGGGCTCTTGTCGGTGCAACAGACCCTGTGTCCATTGCACAGACCGTGCACAGGCCAGAGATAAGATTACAAGACCAAGATCAGACCAAACAAGGAGGATCAATTCCTTTGGAGGATCCAAGATCAAGTCGAGAAGGCCAAGGCGAGCCAGAGGAACGAGGCATCGCTAAGGGAAGGGCCTACCTTGCCGGGCAGGCGAGCCTGGCAGGGTTGGGTTTTCCCCCGGAAGCAAGCTCCCAGATCGTCCCGGCAGGCCTGCCGGGGCTGGCGGAGACAAGCCACTCCACCGCTCCACCTCACAAGCTACGCAAGTCAGTAATCGAAGCGGTGTCAAGCTCCAAGGTGACTAAGTGGCTGCTTTCTGCCATGTGGCAGCCACTTCCTACCGCAAACACCTCCATATGACACCCGTCCTGAGACGTGTCAAGCAAGCAGGCGCGAAACTGGCAAAACAGCCCGGCAGGGCCTGCCGGGCGAGCTGTGATTAAGGATGGCAATTTTACCCATGGGTACGGGTACCCGCGGATACCGTACCCGCATGGGCAGGGTATGGGCACAATTTTAAACCCATGGGTAGTACCCATAACCTACCCGTTAAGTCATGGGTAGGGTACGGGTATAGCCTTTTACCCATGGATATACCCATACCCTACCTATTTATACTAACATGTGAATTAGACTCGTGATTCACAAGTATACCTATGTTAAAGTTGTGTCGTGAGCTTATAAACCTATGTTAAAATTGTCACCAATTGTCAATTTGAATTGAGGTAATTGTCATGTACTCATCTAACTGTTATTGAGTTGAGATCAATATTTCTTTTGTCAAATGTGTTATAGATGAATGTAAAATTGCAAATAACTTGTGTACTATTTGATCTACCCGTTGGGTACCCAATGGGTATGGCTACTCGTCGGGTATGGGTACGGGTAAAGTTTCATACCCGTGGGTACGGGTATGGGTATAATTTTGTACCCATTGACTACACGGGTATGGGTATGGTATTGCTCTGCCCGCCCCATACCCTACCCATTGCCATCCTTAGTTGTGATGTGACACTGAGCGGCGCATTTAATGCGCTCTGTCAGCTTGCAGAGTTAGATATGATAGCACTATTAGCTATCTAATCAGTACGCAAAGACTGATTTGCCACTGTGGTGACCCCTTTATTTATAAAAGGAAGCCCATGGCGACAATAGAAAGGGTTGGACCCTCGCATATCCACACGCGCATAGCCACTCTCATCCCCTGAGCAACCTTGCCGGGCGAGTGTTCTATGTTCACCACCATTATCCACCATCAATCCACCAAAGCAGGAGTAGGGTTTTACGCCTCATGGCGGCCCGAACCTGGGTAAAGACTGCCCGTGTGATCTCTGCCGTGCGGCGTGACGCTTCTCCGCTCTTTGTGCAACATGTCCATCCCCCCGCCGAACCAAAAGGGGCTGATGGCCCCATAGGTGGCCGTGGTTTCCCACGACACCCGTGCTCTCCACTCATCATCCACACCACCTCCCAATCGCCCTCCTGTGCTCTCCCCCGACCTCGGGGAGGCCTTCTTCTCCAACTCCGACCACCACCCCGCCGCCTCTGTCTCCAATCCGTTCATCACCACTAAGCCACCTCCGTCTCCAAAGCCTTGCCAGTAACCTTCTTATCCACCAAGAAATTGATCCCGCGCCCCAATTTCGCTCCTCGAGCTCTCTTCGCCGAATCCCAGATCCACCCGAACCACCGTCCGCCGTCACAGACCTCGCCGGTGTACAGGTGCTCGCCGGCGACCTCCACCACCACCCTCCGACGCGGCACTTCACCCCAGTCATGTTTCGACCATCGTCGCCCACTGGAACCCCGGCGATCGTTGCCGGTGACCGCCGCCACCTCTCTGTCTCGCGCGCGTGTGCGCTCAAATTCAAACCTGACCCGTCAGCAGTTTATTCTTTTTTATTAAAAGAGAAAGCGTATTCGGTCGTTTGCGTGTTCTAAACTGGAAAGCGTACTCTGCCCGAAACATTTTCTTTTATATTCTTTTATTAAAAACAGTTGACCAGAACTTTGACTGCTTATAACTTTTAAACCCCAAGTCCAAATGACTTGATTTTTTTTGAAATTCTTATTTTTCTCTCTAGTTTTCTTAGTATTTATTTAAAAATGTTTTGAGACAACTTTTTGTACTGTTGCCAAAAAAATTAATTTAAGTTCAAATTTGAATTTTTCAGAAAAAGAAGAGGGAAACTTTGTCGAGAATTTCGAAGGGTTTTCTCCTGACTACTTTGGACAAGGCAAGCATTATTGAACTTGGGATATGGTGATTGCATTTGCATTGCATCGTTTGGAGTTGCACCATATATGTAGTATGTCACTAGTGCTTGCATGCTTGGTCATATCACTTCTTGCTCATGGCTTGCACATCACTCAAAGCAAGAATCTTTCAAACTTGGTAAAGCTGTGAGAATTCAAGAGCATGTCTCCTGCCTTGGACGTGCCGGTGGGCACGGGCCATTTTTGACATGGTGGTGTCACGTGACGTATGTGGAACATACCGGTGATAATGAGTAACACCTCCTAAGTTGGCCTAGATCGAGTCTTGTTCCGTTACACCTAGCCGGATACCGTGCTGCCACAGGTCCTTCCGCAAGGAGGTACGACTTAGTAAGTTGTTAACCCCTGTCCGGGTACACACCACATAGAGGGCCACGATGAGGGTTTCCACGGCCATGGACTAAATCCTGTCATCGGGTCAGGGGGCATGGGTGTTACCGGTTGTAGCCAAGAGGGGGTCCCCCCTTGTAATCCGCGCGTATGAATAGTGATCCCATGCTACTCGAGATTGTTGTCTCCCCGACTTAGAGTTTTTCTAGAACGATGCTTTGGGTGATTCCTGGCATCCGGCCGGTTAATCTGGTGTGTGCTGCTCAGGCGTGTTTTCATCCCAAAAACCGTAATGGGAATTAGTCAGTGTCATGGTACTGACTAAGGAAATCCCATACACGTGGGTAAAGAGTACACCCTCTGCAGATTTTAAACCTATTCGAATAGCCGTGTCCACAGTCAAGGGCATAGCTGGGTGGGTCAAGTGTCAGTCCCGGTGTCAGTCTCCGGAGGAAATAATTAAAAGATGCCTGAAATATTTTTGCAGGAATAATTATTGACACCCTGATGCTACCATGAATATTTTTGCTATGCATATTATTATTATTGTGATTATGCATTTTATTGTGGACTAACCCATTTTTCTTGATTTAATTTTCCTGAGTGTCTCAGGGGCTGGCTAGACTACCCCGGGCACTCAATTTTTATTTTCAAGACCTCTCCGTGGCGTCCCTCGAGTTCTCAGGTGGTCTATCAGGCCACTACTCTTGTGGATACCCGATTGGCATTTCTTTTCAAGACCTCTTCGTGGCGTCCCTCAAGTTCTCAGGCGGTTTATCACGCCACTACTCTTGTGGATACCCGATTGGCATTTCTTTTCAAGACCGACCGTGGCGTCACTTTGACACCCGACTGGCATTTCTTTTCAAGACCTCTTGTGGCATCCCTCGAGTTCTCAGGCGGTTCTGTCTCGCCACTACTCTTGTGGATACCCGATTGGCATTTCTTTGCAAGACCTATTGTGGTGTCACTTGACATCCGACCGGCATTTCTTTTATTTATTTTCCTTGGTCACTAACAAGTTATATACCCATTTTGCTGCTCATGCCCATTTTTATGCACATATCAATAATAGTCATGTCATGTTAAAATTTTGATCAACACCTGCATATCACTTAGTCCAGCATGAGCATATGCATTCGGTATATCTTTTGTTCATTATGTCTGCGAGTACATTCCAACGTACTCACTGGCTTGTCCCTGGCTATTTACTTGGCCAGACTTGGTGGAGGACGAGCTTGTGGAGGAGGATTGCGCTAGTGAGCCCGACGCCTAGAGGAGTCCCAGTCAGACAACCTATGATATTGGAGTCTACCACCTGTACCATCCGCTGAGCTTCCGCCACACAAAATAAATAGTCAAGCCTCACACTAAGTTTTGGCTCTATTTTATTGTATTAGTATGATAGTACCACCACACCACTATCATATTCTGCCACCATAGTATTTGGCAAGTTTGTAATAAATTTGTTGAGTCACCCTGGCTCAACCCTGTGTGATATTATATTTGTACTGGTTATCTATATCAAGGGAGTCCACCAGTTGTTCTTGGGGCTGGTGTGACTCGAGGGCTCACTCTGTGATTTATTCTCAGAAATGGGCCCGACACGAGATGAGCTTTGTTTCTGACAACTTGACCATGTTCATCTTGTTTATTGCGATAGATCCATTTGGTGCCAATAATGTTGTGCTTGCGAGGATCAGGACGCTTGACAAGTTCCTAGACATTGTTTAGCTCAAACTGTTGAAGCTCTTCTTGCATAGCTTGAATCCATTCAGGTTCCATGAAGGCTTCACCAACTTTCTTGGGTTCAGATATGGAGACAAATGCAAAGTGCCCATAGAAGTTTGCTAGTTGCGTAGTTCTTGATCGGGTAAGCGGACCAGGTGCATTGATACTATCAAGAATCTTCTCAATCTGAACTTCATTGGCCACACAAGGATGAACAGGACAAAGACTTTGGTTTTGCTGATCATTGTCTTCGCCTTCAGCATTGTCTTCAGGCTCTGCATTTTCTTCACATTGAGTAGGAGCTGGAATGACAATTTCCTCTTCAGCCTGTTCCTCGGTGGGTATGATTTCTCCAGTTCCCATCAACTTGATAGATTCACTAGGAGAAGCTTCATCTAGCACATTTGGCAGGTGCTCTCTTTGTGAGCCGTTAGTCTCATCGAACCGCACATCTACAGTTTCAACCACTTTATAGTGAAAGAGGTTGAAGACTTTGTAGGTGTGCGAATCCTTTTCGTAACCAAGCATAAAACCTTCATGTGCTTTCGGTGCAAATTTGGAAGTGTGATGTGGATCCTTGATCCAGCACCTAGCATTAAAGACTTTGAAATAGCTTACGTTTGGCTTCTTACCAGTGAGTAGTTCACAAGATGTCTTCTTGAAGAATTTGTGAAGATAAACTCTCACTGGTACAGCGAGGTGCTATACAAACGGTTTTTAACCCCTTTCCGCGATGGCATTTGGAACCGTCGCCTAGTGAGTGACTGCGATAGGGGGGTCCTTCCCACACGACCCAGAAACCATCGGGGATATGCCCTCCTGGCACACACGCTCGGCAAAATGAGGTCGTGTGCGACCGGCGAGCGATCAAATATGGTTATACATACAGTAGTGCTAAAAAATTCAATTATAGAGGCGAAATCGTTTCCGGTCGTAAGTTCATCCCACACAGTCAGTCCCCGCTAAACGTTTCCGTTCATATATACATCCCACACAGTCGCTCCAAGGAAAACGTTTCTGTTCGCAGGTACATCACACACAATTTTCCCCGTTAAATCATTTGTGATAGCGTTTCCATTGCACACAGTATTAACAATTTTATCATTTGCGTTATTGAATGCATCACACACGGTGCATAGAAGAAACTGTGTGGCAAAGGCTGTCCATCACACACAGTTTTTATGTGGTAAACGTTTGTGCCAGGTGGCCTAACGCAAGCAGTTTTCAAGAGGATGTCGTGTGTGATTGTTCATTAATCCAACACGGTTTATTCCTAGAAACTGTGTGCGTTGCCTGAGGTCATCGCCCATGGTGTTTTCTCAATAACCGTTTGCAATAGAAAAACCCAATTAGCAGGCTAATTGTCCTATTATTAATAATCCATTTATTAATCTAATTGATATTTCATATTAAGCACACAATATATTTCATTTTCATATTATGGAAGCAGGATTTCATAATTGAAATACATCAAAGTACAACATCATATAGCTTCAGCACTCAGCTACCCCATTACACAACTGCACCAGCACCAAGTTTCACATGCAACATCTATAACCTTTCGAAATTAGCATCATAGACGGTACATAGACAGATGTATCTCATCTAGAAAACTGCTGAAGCGGAAGGCAAATATTGAGCCTTCAGTGATGTTGAAGGTCTTTGCAACTTTAGGCCAGTGCCTGTGGATGATTGACCGTCCATCCTTCGTCCTCTTCAGGAACACTTCAATATTGAACCATGGGTGTTGTATGAATACCTTCCTCGCCTCCTGACCATATAGGTGGTTTGAGAGGTAATCATCAGTGAACTGCTTTGGAAAGGCTTGAAAACAAGGATGTGCATAAATATCTTCTCTATATTGGAAATGGGGCAAAGGAATAAAAAAGGCAAGGTATAATAGTTAGTACCATCCTGTAGTGAACGGATGTCTTCTTCATTGTGCAGACAAAGATCTTGTTGTTTTTTGTCGCTAATTTCTTTATCCTAACAATCTTTCTGAGTTTCTTGACTTGACTGATATTCATGGACAACTCATTTCCCCATATGCAAAAAGGGTCGAACAATGGGTCAAAACCTCTAACAGCAGGAACTACATGTGCAAGACCAAATTGTTAAAAACCTAAATATTAGAATGGTTCCTGCAATTGCACAATAATGTGCTATTAGACAAAGGACCATGCATGTGCAAACCTCGATTGTAAACCTCAGTGCTTCCCATTGTTTCCCTGCAACACATATAAGGTAGTTAGTGATCAGGTTAAGTGAGGGTTCGCATGCTATTAGTAAAATATGTTGATGAAAAATAAGTACATTGCAGATTCATCAGATTAATTCAAGCCACATGGAAAACCCATTTATCCAAACCAAGCATGATTAAGAACTAGGAAATATAGCAATTGTATATGTTTCTCATGTATTAAGTCCAGCCAAATTCGATTTATTCCTCACATGCACAACAATACAAAATTCTACCCACGACAATTGGACATCGCATTGCAGAATTGAACCAAGCAGTTAACTAAACATCACAACAAATGAACCAAACATTAACTAAGCACCACATTGCATAACCAAGCATGCTTAACAACTTGGAAATATAGCAATTGTATTTGTTTCTCATGTATTTAGTACAGCCAAATTCGATTTATTTCTCACATGGTATATAATAACAGAATGCACCCACAACAATTGAACATCGCATTGCAGAATTGAACCAAACAGTTAACTAAACACCACAACAAATGAACCAAACGTTAACTGAGCACCACATTGCACAATGTATAACATACTAGAAGATCAGACAGTTAACCAAACCAAGCATGCTTGACAACTTGGAAATATAGCAATTGTATTTGTTTCTCATGTATTTTGTAAAGAAAAATTTGATTTATTTCTCACATGGAAGACAATACAAAATTGCACCCTGAAGAATTGAACATCACATTTGCAGAATTGAACCAAACAATTAACTGAACACGACAACTAATTAACCAAATAGTTAATAAGTGAGCACCACATTGCACGACATATAGAAAATATACACTAGAGCAACATATTGCATGGTAAAAGTAGATAGCACAATTCACTAGAATTTGTTAAGGAAAGGCAGTAGCTAGCAAACTGAACATGGGTCCTTATAGTGAGCTAATAAGACAAGCTACTCCTCATTGTCGGAGATATCGATGACGATTGGCTCCTTGGACATGGAAGAGGGCGAGGCCTCCGCATCATGGGTGCCCTCGTCGTAGTGGTTTGTTGCCTGAGCCGCTCCGGGCACCAACCTGCTGGCTCTCGAGTTGCGGTAAGCACGTGCACGCTGAGAAAACACCTCATAGTCTTCGTCGAAGGCACCGAGGGTGGCCTCGAGAAAACTCCATGAACTGTCATTTAAAGCAGCCAACCGCGTCGCGGCGTCGGTGCGCAAGGCGTCAACGATGGCCTCGACAGCGAGGTGCTCCTCCAAGATCTGGGGGTCGGCACGAATGGCAGCCATCGCAACCTCATCCGCGCGTGCGGCCGCGATTTGCTTCTCCGCTGCCAAATGCTCCTTGAGCTCCTGGCTATACTGCATGCACCATGGCTTAGGGCGGCACTTATTTGGTGGAGGGGTCGGTGATTTGGGTGGAAGGTGTCACGCCAGCGGTCGGGGCATGTGGGATGTGGAAGGAGGAGGAGCATGGGGGTCGGGTGTGGATTACCTGCCTGGATAGACGAGGCCGAGCAGCGTGAAGGAGGGTCGCCGATGAGGAGGCGGCGCTGCAAGCAAGGAGTGAAGGTTTCAACTTGGAAAGTAAGGCGGAAACAGGGGAAATGTGGCTTTTGGTAAGGGGGAGGGGGCGGGGAGGTAGATATTTCCGCGGTAGCCAAATTTTTTGAATCGGTTCAACGAAAAAACTGGCGCTCAAAGTGTCATCAGACATGGTCCCTTATTCAGCACTGTGTACGATATGTGAACATCACAAACGATTCATATAGCTTAACCCGTGTGTGATGAGTTTGAACGTTAAAAATTTTGGTTCGAATTTCCTTGGTTACAGTGGTCATCCACGTCATTGCATAATTTGCGTACACAAAGGAGACTACAGCACACCCACACTTCTTAATCGAGCAATTTCAGCAATTAAACAGAGCTAGCTGACCTAAACATTACTCTAACAAATTAAAGACCGACGCTCTTAATTAACCAAAACAAAGAGTACTACAACGGCTGGTGCTCGTCGATCTCCGCCACCTCCTCCATGTCCAGCTCGCGCCCGACGATCTCCTGGGGAAGGGGCTCCATGGCATCCATCACACCATACTCGGCAAGCATCTCGCCATCCACATCCGCCATATCTTTGGAATAGGCCGCCACGAGCTTGGCGTGGGCGGCCGCAATCTTGGCTTGGGCGGGCTCCGTCGTGGCAAGGTATGCCGCGCAGGAACGGACGACTGCTCGAACGCTCTCGGCGATTGCCAAGTCTTCGGCCGTGGGTTGCCTACCATTGTCGGAGAAGCTTCGTTCGATTTGTGTGGTGACCGCCATGAGCTGGGCGTGGGTGGCCTCGACATGGTCGTGGGCGGCCTCCAACTGGGCTAAGGCCGCCGCTGCGGAATGAACAGCTGATGTGCCGCTCTCGCCAGTTGCTATCCCTGAGGTAGATGTTGCTGCCGCCACCTGAGAAGCAACAGCGGCCGTTTGGGCTGCCTTGGCCGCCCGGACGTAGATTGCGGCCGCGCTCATGAAGCTTGTTAGCACGCACCTGGCGGTTGCGGCCGCACTCTCGCCGGAGTGGGCCGCCGAAGTTGCCCTCATGAAGCGGGTCCACGTCCCCATCTTTCACCGGTGATGATTGAACAGTGAAATGATATTTGGGGAGCGAGCTACTGTGCTTGACACGCTGGCTGTGGACTGTAGCCGACGCACCTTCTCGCGTAAGCCGTAAGATATTTTGTGCTGCCTCTCACACGGTTGGTGATAATAAACTGTGTGCGATCTACTTGATTTTTCATCTTGATTTGAATTACATAATGGGGTCAAAGCTACAAAGGATGGTGTTTGAATTGCTAGAACTTTTATCTACAGTGAACATGCAACTATAGGTGTGTCGTCAAAAAAATTGGAATTATTCAGGGTTCATTTGGACATTTTTATACATTAACTTGGTTTTCTAGGCATTTTAGGTGCACAATTCAAAATTAAACTACATGCACATGCTCCGGTGCACCAAAATGGGTTGTAAAATGATATATGTGTCCATGGGTTGATGGTTATGTTCCATTCAAGAAATGGGAATGAATTTCAAACACCACGGCACCGTGGCTCTCCGGCAAACGTTGAGGTGCTTGCTTTTGTAATTCTAGTAAATACAAAACTCGTCTGAAATTCATGAACCTTGGCATGCTATCATGGAATGGCATCAACATGCTGGGGTAAAAAATATTGTCCCATTTGGGGCAAGTTATGGTATAAGCTTTTCACAAACCAGAGCTTCTCACAAGAAGCCTCATGGTTCCGTTAGGGAAACGTGTCACCTTTGTAGACAACACGATATTCGTCGCCTCTTCTTCCTTTCAATTTTTTTTCCTGGTGTCAACATAGAACAACAGGAGTGTCGTGTTAAATTTTGGATTTTTTCGGGGATCGTTTGGACATTTTTATATGTTAACTGAGTTTTCTAGGCATTTATGTGCATAATTCAAAATTGAACTACATGCACATGCTCCAGTCCATAAAAACGGTGTCGTGGGAAACCACGGCCACCTATGGGGCCATGAGCCCCTTTTGGTTCGGCGGGCGGGATGGGCACGTTGCACAAAGAGCAGAGAAGCGTCACACAGCGTGGCAGAGATCACACGTGCAATTTTTACCCAGGTTCGGGCCGCCGTGAGGCGTAAAACCCTATCCTGCTTTGGTGGATTGATGGTGGAAAAATGGTGGAGGAACGCAGTGCCCTTGCCCGGCAAGGTCGCCTCGGGCGAGAGCAGCTACGCGCGTATGAGTGTGCAAGGGTCCGGATTAGCCAACCCCCACTACGGTTGCCATGAGCCTCCTTTTATAGATCAAGGGGTCACCACAGTGGCAAATCAGTCATTACATACTGATTAGATAGTGAACAGTGCTATCATACCTAACTCTGCACGCTGGCAGAGTGCATTAAATGCGCTGCTCAACGTCACATCTCGGCTTTCCCGGCAGGCCCTGCCGGGCTATTTTGCCAGCTTCGTGCCTGCCATGTGGGAAACAACAGCCACTTAGTCACTTTGGAGCTTGACACCGCACTGATCGACGACGTGCGCCGTGATGAGGTGGTGCGGTGGAGTGGTTTGCCTCCATTAGCCCCGGCAGGCCTGCCGGGACGATCTAGAAACTTGCTTCTGGGGCAAACCCAACCTTGCCAGGCTCGCCTGTCCGGCAGGGGAGGTTCTTTCCTTAGCGACATCTTGCTTCTCTAGCTCATCTTGGTCTTCTTGATCTGCACTTTGGCCCTGCCAAAGAATTGATCCCTCGTGCTTTGATCTGACCTTGGTGTTGTAATCTTGTCCTTGGGCCTGTGCACAGTCTGGGCAACAGACCCAGGGTTTGTTGCACCGATAGGAGCCCCCGGGCCTGGCACGAATGTGCTACTGGGCGTCGTCGGGATAGGCCCTAACCAGTGCACAGGAAGGAGCGCAAGACTGGCTTCACCCTTTGAGATCTTCTTGCTTCTTCACTAACCCAAGCTTGGGTCAGTTTCTGATTTTCCCGTCCATCATGTAACGCCAATTGTGGTGGGGCCACTCTGGTAATGGCCCGTGAATGACTTTAACGCCCGAGCGAGTAACTGCCAATTCACTCTTCCCACCACGCCCTTATCCGTAGCCACGTATGCTGCATGCATCAAGTGGGGTAGGTAACAAAGGCGCGTGGTGCGGGAGAGCATCAAGGCAGGGGCCCGGTCTTCTTGGATTGGTGGGGGAGGACGGTGATTACTCGCCGGGGAATCAACCTCCAGCCCAGCTCGCCTATAAAAGGAAGAGCGGGGGAGGAGCGGAGACATTCATCCACACTCCTTTCCACCTCCATTCCTAATTTCTTCTGGTTATGCCGAAAGGGAGAGCCCGGGGCCAGGTCTCGGGCCCTAGCTTAGAGCTTAGTGCGAGCCTCGGGGGGGGGGGGGGGGGCGCTCGGGCGGCGCGGTGGTAGCACCGGAGGTGGCGACTCTGGTGTTTTCATTGCCGGGTCGCCCGTGGCTTCAATTTTAGTGAGGGGCAACGCACATGACACCGCGCCGAGGCCCATAACGGGCACAGTGCATGGTAGTCGATCGTGGCCTATTCCTCTCCTTCCCGTGGCGTCGGAGGGAGGTTGCAGAAGTGGTTCGCTGTTGGTAAAGGCGAATCCTATCTCCCAGTGCACCGCCTATCTCCGGGCCGTCGGGGATGACCATGCTCTCTGTGGGGTTACCCGGAGCGTATGGCGTTCACATCAACGGGCATGGCGGGAGCTTTGGGCGACGGTGGTGTAGAAGGCGGCGGCAACCCACGACGCGTCAAGAACGGGGGCGACCGTTCCGATGAGTCATGTTTGCCGGTGACTCCGTCGTCTCCGCCTGGGCTTCCGGCAGCGCCACCATTCGCGCCTGCCCTCTGGTACCTTCCTCCTAGTCCAGGAACGGTGCCATCCTAATCCTGGGGAGGCGCTGAATCCCAGCCAGGTCTTCCCTCCGCCTTCTCCGTTTCTCTCTGTAGTTTCGAAGAAGGAGAGGAAAAAGTGAAGGCATCTCGGGCATTTATCTTTTTTAAATCTTAAATCTGTAGGCACTTGCCAAATTTTAGTCCAAATAATGTAATCTCTTGAAACCATGTTTGTGTCCTGTAAGGTCTGTACTTGTTTGAAGCATATTAATGAAAAAGATAAACCTTGTCGGGGACTCGTGCATGTATATGTCCATGCAGAGGTGGGATGCCTCTATATTTATAAGTAAACGAGTTTCCCCCAGCAGGCTATCCTGCCGGTACCCTCTATTTTGTTGCTGGGGAGTTAGGCCTACCGGGCACAAATCATGAAGAGGGACCAGCCCCCCACCAGTCATTTTCCAACAAAGGCCACAGCGACTACCCTGACCGAAGGGCGGGAGCACCTAAGTTTCAAAGGGTAGCAGGGTTTTCTCATGCACAAGTCTTTACTTACAGAACATGTATGGATACAAGGAAGAACTTATCTATTTGGCTTGCTGGAGATCGCAGTGTAGGCTCATCTTCTTATCTCCTCTTGGGCTGAATCCACGATAGGAGCCTGCAGTTTATGCAGATGAAAATGATGACATAAGCGATCTTATCTACATGAACATGCGATGCTCATGATATGCTTATGCATGCATGCAACTTGTCGGGGGCCCCCAGCGCTTCATTTATTTCTCTGTTGCTCAGGGTCAGCGCCTGGCTTTGTACAAGGGGTTACATGCAACTGAGGCAAGGCCTGTACAAAAGGGTGGCTGCCAGGCAGGGCCCGACAGCCGCGCCTTACGGGTAGAACTTGCGGAGATGCTCAATGTTCCATGAGTTTTGCAATTGAATGCCATCTCCGGTCTCCAGACGAACTGCGCCAGGTTTGGTGACTCATACTACCCGGTAAGGGCTTCCTGATGGGGAACGTAGAATTTAAAAAAAAATACCTACGATCACGCAAGATCTATCTATGTGATGCATAGCAACGAGCGGGAGAGTGTGTCCATGTACCCTCGTAGACCGAAAGCGGAAGCGTTAAGTAACGCGGTTGATGTAGTCGAACGTCTTCACGATCCAACCGATCAAGTACCGAACGCACGGCACCTCCGCGATCAGCACACGTTCAGCTCGGTGACGTCCCTCATACTCTTGATCCAGCTAAGGCCGAGGGAGAGTTTCGTCAGCATGATGGCGTGATGACGGTGATGATGAAGTTATCGACGCAGGGCTTCGCCTAAGCACTACAACGATATGACCGAGGTGGAAATCTGTGGAGGGGGGCACCGCACACGGCTAAGACAACTGTCAACTTGTGTGTTCTAGGGTGCCCCCTCGCCCCCGTATATAAAGGAGCAAGGGGGAGGCCGGCCGGCCCTCCTAGGGCGCGCCCCACAAGGGGATTCCTACTAGGACTACTAGTCCTAGTAGGATTCCACCAAGAGGGAGAGAGGGGGAAGGAAGGAGAGGGAGAGGGAGAAGGAAAGGGGGCGCCGCCCCCCCTTCCCTAGTCCAATTCGGACCCAAGGGGGAGGGGGTGCGCGGCTTGCCCTGGCCTCCCCTCTCTCTCTCCACTAAGGCCCATGAGGCCCATTAGTTCCCCCCGGGGGGTTCCGGTAACCCCTCCGGCACTCAGTTTTTACCTGAAACCATCCGGAACACTTCCGGTGTCCGAATAACATGGTCCAATATATCAATCTTTATGTCTTGACCATTTCGAGACTCCTCGTCATGTCCGTGATCACATCCGGGACTCCGAACTACCTTCGGTACATCAAAACACATAAACTCATAATACCGATCGTCATCGAACGTTAAGCGTGCGGACCCTACGGGTTCGAGAACTATGTAGACATGACCGAGACTCATCTCCAGTCAATAACCAATAGCGGAACCTGGATGCTCATATTGGCTCCCACATATTGTACGAAGATCTTTATCGGTCAAACCGCATAACAACATACGTTGTTCCCTTTGTCATCGGTATATTACTTGCCCGAGATTCGATCGTCGGTATCTCAATACCTAGTTCAATCTCGTTAGCGGCAAGTCTCTTTACTCGTTCCGTAATGCATCATCCCATAACTAACTCATTAGTCACATTGCTTGCAAGGCTTATAGTGATGTGCATTACCGAGAGGGTCCAGAGATACCTCTCCGACAATCGGAGTGACAAATCCTAATCTCGATCTATGCCAACTCAACAAACACCATCGGAGACACCTGTAGAGCATCTTTATAATCACCCAGTTACGTTGTGACATTTGATAGCACACAAAGTGTTCCTCCGGTATTTGGGAGTTGCATAATCTCATAGTCATAGGAACATGTATAAGTCATGAAGAAAGCAATAGCAACAAACTAAACGATCATCGTGCTAAGCTAACGGATGGGTCTTGTCAATCACATCATTCTCTAATGATGTGATCCCGTTCATCAAATGACAACTCATGTCTATGGCTAGGAAACTTAACCATCTTTGATTAACGAGCTAGTCAAGTAGAGGCATACTAGTGACACTCTGTTTGTCTATGTATCCACACATGTACTAAGTTTCCGGTTAATACAATTCTAGCATGAATAATAAACATTTATCATGATATAAGGAAATATAAATAACAACTTTATTATTGCCTCTAGGGCATATTTCCTTCAGTCTCCCACTTGCACTAGAGTCAATAATCTAGATTACACAGTAATGATTCTAACACCCATGGAGTCTTGGTGTTGATCATGTTTTGCTCGTGAGAGAGGCTTATTCAACGGGTCTGCAACATTCAGATCTGTATGTATTTTGCAAATCTCTATGTCTCCCTCCTTGACTTGATCGTGGATGGAATTGAAGCGTCTCTTGATGTGCTTGGTTCTCTTGTGAAATCTGGATTCCTTTGCCAAGGCAATTGCACCAGTATTGTCACAAAAGATTTTCATTGGACCCGATGCACTAGGTATGACACCTAGATCGGATATGAACTCCTTCATTTGCTGCTTCCAAAGCAGCTATGTACTCCGCTTCACACGAGATCCCGCCATGACGCTTTGCTTAGAACTGCACCAACTGACAGCTCCACCGTTCAATATAAATACGTATCCGGTTTGTGACTTAGAGTCATCCGGATCAGTGTCAAAGCTTGCATCGACGTAACCATTTACGACGAGCTCTTTGTCACCTCCATAAACGAGAAACATATCCTTAGTCCTTTTCAGGTATTTCAGGATGTTCTTTGACCGCTGACCAGTGATCCACTCCTGGATTACTTTGGTACCTCCCTGCTAAACTAATAGCAAGGCACACATCAGGTCTGGTACACAGCATTGCATACATGATAGAACCTATGGCTGAAGCATAGGGAATGACTTTCATTTTCTCTCTATCTTCTGCAGTGGTCGGGCATTGAGTCTGACTCAACTTCACACCTTGTAACACAGGCAAGAACCCTTTCTTTGCTTGATCCATTTTGAATTTCTTCAAAACTTTATCAAGGTATGTGCTTTGTGAAAGTCCAATTAAGCGTCTTGATCTATCTCTATAGATCTTGATGCCCAATATATAAGCAGCTTCACCGATGTCTTTCATTGAAAAACTCTTGTTCAAGTATCCTTTTATGCTATCCAGAAATTCTATATCATTTCCAATCAACAATATTTCATCCACATATAATATTAGAAATGCTACAGAGCTCCCACTCACTTTCTTGTAAATACAAGCTTCTCCAAAAGTCTGTATAAAACCATATGCTTTGATCACACTATCAAAACGTTTATTCCAACTCCGAGATGCTTGCACCAGTCCATAAATGGATCGCTGGAGCTTGCACACTTTGTTAGCATCCTTTTGATCGACAAAACCTTCAGGTTGCATCATATACAACTCTTCTTCCAGAAATCCATTCAGGAATGCAGTCTTGACATCCATTTGCCAAATTTCATAATCATAAAATGCAGCAATTGCTAACATGATTCGGATGGACTTAAGCATCGCTACGGGTGAGAAGGTCTCATCATAGTCAACTCCTTGAACTTGTCAAAAACCTTTCACAACAAGTCGAGCTTTGTAGACAGTAACATTACCGTCAGCGTCAGTCTTCTTCTTGAAGATCCATTTATTCTCTATGGCTTGCCGATCATCGGGCAAGTCAACCAAAGTCCACACTTTGTTCTCATACATGGATCCCATCTCAGATTTCATGGTCTCAAGCCATTTTGCGGAATCTGGGATCATCATCGCTTCCTCATAGTTCGTAGGTTCGTCATGGTCAAGTAACATGACCTCCAGAACAGGATTACCGTACCACTCTGGTGCGGATCTTACTCTGGTTGACCTACGAGGTTCGGTAGTAACTTGATCTGAAGTTACATGATCATTATCATTAGCTTCCTCACTAATTGGTGTAGGAGTCACAGGAACTGATTTCTGTGATGAACTACTTTCCAATAAGGGAGCAGGTACAGTTACCTCATCAAGTTCTACTTTCCTCCCACTCACTTCTTTCGAGAGAAACTCCTTCTCTAGAAAGGATCCATTCTTAGCAACGAATGTCTTGCCTTCGGATCTGTGATAGAAGGTGTACCCAATAGTCTCCTTTGGGTATCCTATGAAGACACATTTCTCCGATTTGGGTTCGAGCTTATCAGGTTGAAGCTTTTTCACATAAGCATCGCAGCCCCAAACTTTAAGAAACGACAACTTGGGTTTCTTGCCAAACCACAGTTCATAAGGTGTCTTCTCAACGGATTTAGATGGTGCCCTATTTAACGTGAATGCAGCCGTCTCCAAAGCATAACCCCAAAATGATAGCGGTAAATCAATAAGAGACATCATAGATCGCACCATATCTAATGAAGTGCGGTTACGACGTTCGGACACACCATTACGCTGTGGTGTTCCGGGTGGCGTGAGTTGCGAAACTATTCCGCATTGTTTCAAATGAAGACCAAACTCGTAACTCAAATATTCTCCTCCACGATCGGATCGCAGAAACTTTATTTTCTTGTTACGATGATTTTCCACTTCACTCTGAAATTCTTTGAACTTTTTCAAATGTTTCAGACTTATGTTTCATCAAGTAGCTATACCCATATCTGCTCAAATCATCTGTGAAGGTCAGAAAATAACGATACCCGCCGCGACCTCAATATTCATTGGACCACATACATCAGTATGTATGATTTCCAACAAATCTGTTGCTAGCTCCATTGTTCCGGAGAACGGAGTTTTAGTCATCTTGCCCATGAGGCATGGTTCACAAGTACCAAGTGATTCATAATCAAGTGATTCCAAAAGTCCATCAAAATGGAGTTTCTTCATGCGCTTTACACCAATATGACCTAAACAGCAGTGCCACAAATAAGTTGCACTATCATTATCAACTCTGCATCTTTTGGCTTCAATATTATGAATATGTGTGTCACTACTATTGAGATTCAACAAAAATAGACCACTCTTCAAGGGTGCATGACCACAAAAGATATTACTCATATAAATAGAACAACCATTATTCTCAGATTTAAATGAATAACCGTCTCGCATCAAACAAGATCCAGATATAATGTTCATGCTTAACGCTCACACCAAATAACAATTATTCAGGTCTAAAACTAATCCCGAAGGTAGATGTAGAGGTAGCGTGCCGACGGTGATCACATCGACTTTGGAACCATTTCCCACGCGCATCGTCACCTCGTCCTTAGCCAATCTTCGCTTAATCCGTAGTCCCTGTTTCGAGTTGCAAATATTAGCAACAGAACCAGTATCAAATACCCAGGTACTACTGCGAGCATTAGTAAGGTACACATCAATAACATGTATATCACATATACCTTTGTTCACCTTGCCATCCTTCTTATCCGCCAAATACTTGGGGCAATTCCGCTTCCAGTGACCAGTCCCTTTGCAGTAGAAGCACTCAGTCTCAGGCTTAGGTCCAGACTTGGGCTTCTTCACTTGAGCAGCAACTTGCTTTCCGTTCTTCTTGAAGTTCCCCTTCTTCCCTTTACCCTTTTTCTTGAAACTGGTGGTCTTGTTGACCATCAACACTTGATGCTCCTTCTTGATCCGCAGCCTTTAGCATTGCGAAGAGCTCGGGAATTGTCTTATCCATCCCTTGCATATTATAGTTCATCACGAAGCTTTTGTAGCTAGGTGGCAGTGATTGAAGAACTCTGTCAATGACACTATCAACCGGAAGATTAACTCCCAGCTGAGTCAAGTGATTATGATACCCAGACATTTTGAGTATATGTTCACTGACAGAACTATTCTGCTTCATTTTGCAGCTGTAGAACTTATTGGAGACTTCATATCTCTCAATTGCTTGAAATATTAACTTCAACTCCTGGAACATCTCATATGCTCCATGACATTCAAAACGTCGTTGAAGTCCCGGTTCTAAGCCGTAAAGCATGGCACACTGAACTATCGAGTAGTCATCAGCTTTGCTCTGCCAGGCGTTCACAACGTCCGGCGTTGCTCCTGCAGCGGGTCTTGCACCTAGCGGTGCTTCCAGGACGTAATTCTTCTGTGCAGCAATGAGGATAATCCTCAAGTTACGGACCCAGTCCGTGTAGTTGCTACCATCATCTTTCAACTTAGCTTTCTCTAGGAACACATTAAAATTCAACGGAACAGTAGCACGGGCCATTGATCTACAACAACATAGACATGCAAAATACTATCAGGTACTAAGTTCATGATAAATTAAAGTTCAATTAATCATATTACTTAATAACTCCCACTTAGATAGACATCCCTCTAATCATCTAAGTGATCACGTGATCCAAATCAACTAAACCATGTCCGATCATCATGTGAGATGGAGTACTTTTCAATGGTGAACATCACTATGTTGATCATATCTACTATATGATTCACGCTCGAACTTTCGGTCTCAGTGTTTCGAGGCCATATCTGCATATGCTAGGCTCGTCAAGTTTAACCCGAGTATTCTGCGTGTGCAAAACTGGCTTGCACCCGTTGTATGTGAACATAGAGCTTATCACACTCGATCATCACGTGGTGTCTCGGCACGACAAACTTTCACAACGGTGCATGATCAGGGAGAACACTTGTACCTTGAAATTTAGTGAGAGATCATCTTATAATGCTACCGTCGAACTAAGCAAAATAAGATGCATAAAGGATAAACATCACATGCAATCAATATAAGTGATATGATATGGCCATCATCATCTTGTGCCTTTGATCTCCATCTCCAAAGCACCATCATGATCACCATCGTCACCGGCACGACACCTTGATCTCCATCGTAGCATCGTTGTCGTCTCGCCAACTATTGCTTCTACGACTATCGCTACCGCTTAGTGATAAAGTAAAAACAATTACATGGCGATTGCATTGCATACAATAAAGCGACAACCATATGGCTCCTGCCAGTTGCCGATAACTCTGTTACAAAACATGATCATCTCATACAATAAAATATAGCATCATGTCTTGACCATATCATATCACAACATGCCCTGCAAAAACAAGTTAGACGTCCTCTACTTTGTTGTTGCAAGTTTTACGTGGCTGCTACGGGCTGAGCAAGAACCGTTCTTACCTACGCATCAAAACCACAATGATTTTTTGTCAAGTGTGCTGTTTTAACCATCAACAAGGACCGGGCGTAGTCACACTTGATTCAACTAAAGTTGGAGAAACTGACACCCACTAGCCACCTGTGTGCGAAGCATGTCGGTAGAACCAGTCTCGCGTAAGCGTACGCGTAATGTCGGTCTGAGCCGCTTCATCCAACAATACCGCCAAATCAAAGTATGACATGCTGGTAAGCAGTATGACTATTATCGCCCACAACTCTTTGTGTTCTACTCGTGCATATAACATCTACGCATAGACCTGGCTCGGATGCCACTGATGGGGAACGTAGAATTTCAAAAAAATTTACCTACGATCACGCAAGATCTATCTATGTGATGCATAGCAACGAGCGGGAGAGTGTGTCCATGTACCCTCGTAGACCGAAAGCGGAAGCGTTAAGTAACGCGGTTGATGTAGTCGAACGTCTTCGCGATCCAACCGATCAAGTACCGAACGCACGGCACCTCCGCGATCTGCACACGTTCAGCTCGGTGACGTCCCTCGCACTCTTGATCCAACTGAGGCCGAGGGAGAGTTTCGTCAGCACGACGGTGTGATGACGGTGATGATGAAGTTACCGACGCAGGGCTTCGCCTAAGCACTACAACGATATGACCGAGGTGGAAATCTGTGGAGGGGGGCACCGCACACGGCTAAGACAACTGTCAACTTGTGTGTTCTAGGGTGCCCCCCTGCCCCCGTATATAAAGGAGCAAGGGGGAGGCCGGCCGGCCCTCCTAGGGCGCGCCCCACAAGGGGAGTCCTACTAGGACTACTAGTCCTAGTAGGATTCCACCAAGAGAGAGAGGGGGGGAAGGAAGGAGAGGGAGAGGGAGAAGGAAAGGGGGTGCCGCCCCCCCCCCCTTCCCTAGTCCAATTCGGACCCAAGGGGGAGGAGGCGTGCGGCCTGCCCTGGCCGCCCCTCTCTCTCTCCACTAAGGCCCATGAGGCCCATTAGTTCCCCCGGGGGGTTCCGGTAACCCCTCCGGCACTCAATTTTTACCCGGAACCATCTGGAACACTTCTGGTGTCCGAATAACATGGTCCAATATATCAATATTTATGTCTCGACCATTTTGAGACTCCTCATCATGTCCGTGATCACATTCGGGGCTCCGAACTACCTTCGGTACATCAAAACACATAAACTCATAATACCGATCGTCATCGAACGTTAAGCGTGCGGACCCTACGGGTTCGAGAAATATGTAGACATGACTGAGACTCATCTCTAGTCAATAACCAATAGCGGAACCTGGATGCTCATATTGGCTCCCACATATTCTACGAAGATCTTTATCGGTCAAATCGCATAACAACATACGTTGTTCCCTTTGTCATCGGTATGTTACTTGCCCGAGATTCGATCGTCGGTATCTCAATACCTAGTTCAATCTCGTTACCGGCAAGTCTCTTTACTCATTTCGTAATGCATCATCCCGTAACTAACTCAGTAGTCACATTGCTTGCAAGGCTTATAGTGATGTGCATTACCGAGAGGGCCCAGAGATACCTCTCCGACAATCGGAGTGACAAATCCTAATCTCGATCTATGCCAACTCAACAAACACCATCTGAGACACCAGTAGAGCATCTTTATAATCACCCAGTTACGTTGTGATGTTTGATAGCACAAAAAGTGTTCCTCCGGTATTTGGGAGTTGCATAATCTCATAGTCATAGGAACATGTATAAGTCATGAAGAAAACAATAGCAACAAACTAAACGATCATCGTGCTAAGCTAACGGATGGGTCTTGTCAATCACATCATTCTCTAATGATGTGATCCCGTTCATCAAATGACAACTCATGTCTATGGCTAGGAAACTTAACCGTCTTTGATTAACGAGCTAGTCAAGTAGAGGCATACTAGTGACACTTTGTTTGTCTATGTATCCACACATGTACTAAGTTTCCGGTTAATACAATTCTAGCATGAATAATAAACATTTATCATGATATAAGGAAATATAAATAACAACTTTATTATTGCCTCTAGGGCATATTTCCTTCACTTCCCACTTCGGCGTCAACTTGCTTGTACCCTTGGTGGACTGAACGCGCCTAAGGACAAGGTCGCCTTCCACAAAACACCGGGCACGAACCCTGCGGCTGTGATCGGCGCAGGGCTTGCTGATAGCGTGCATCACGCGTAGCAGCCCGGAGACGGTTCTCCTCGAGAAGCACAGCGTCATCACGCCGGTGCTGATCCTGCGCTACTTCATCGTAGGCAAGCACTCGAGGCGACCCATAAATGAGTTCCTTGGGGATAACTACCTCTGCCCCATAGACTAGGGAGAAGGGAGTCTGCCCGGTAACTCGATTTGTTGTCGTTCTGAGGGACCAAAGAACCACCGGCAGCTCGTCGATCCATCGCCTGCCGCACTTCTGCAGCTTATCAAATGTTCTTGTCTTGAGTCCTCGCAACACTTCAGCATTCACCCTCTCAGCTTGTCCATTACTTCTGGGATGTGCAACAGAGGCAAATGAGATCTTGCTTCCGAGGGCATGAACATATTGCATGAAGGCATGGCTCGTGAACTGGGTGCCGTTGTCGGTGATGATCCGGGTAGGGACCCCGAAGCGGCACACCAATCCTTTCAAGAACTTGATAGCTGACTGAGCAGTCACCTTTCTCACGGCATCTACTTCTGGCCACTTTGTAAACTTGTCGATTGCAACGAACAAGAATTCAAAGCCCCCGGCAGCTCGGGGGAAAGGGCCGAGGATATCGAGCCCCCAGACCGAAAACGACCATGACAAAGGGATAGTCTGAAGAGCTTGGGCAGGCAGATGGATATTCTTGGAATGGAACTGGCAGGCTTCACACTTGGTGACTAGCTCGGCCGCATCTTGGAGGGTTGTGGGCCAATAGAATCCTTGCCGGAATACTTTCCCAACTAAAGCCCTTGATCCAATGTGGGAGCCGCACATGCCTTTGTGTATTTCCGCCAGCAGTTCCTTTCCTCCTTCCCGGCAAATGCACTTCAATTTCACACCGTTGGGCCTTCTTCTGTATAGTGTGTCATCAACAAACTGATACATACTGGCCCTCCGGGCTACTCTTTCAGCTTCTTCTTGCTCTTCGGGAAGTTCTCCGGTTTGGAGGAAATGGACTATGTGCCTTGCCCAAGTTGGAGCCTGGGGCTCGGCAACAAGGACTAGTAGCACCTCCTCATCTGTGGGAGCGCGTTCCTCGACCGCGGGGACCAGTGGCCCGGCAGGAGGGCGCAGCCCGGCGATCGAAGGGGAGTTGTTTCCGGCAGGGTCCCTGCCAGGAGCCCCGAGGGGCTCTACCGGGAGAGGCTTACCGGAGTCCAATTTCCTCCTCTTTCGGGCCATTGTTGTCGGGGATACGGAGGGCTGAGTAAGATGGAGAACAAAAGTTCCTGGTTCCACAGGAAGCTTTTACGCAGCACACTTTGATAGATGATCAGCGATGCTATTTTCCGCATGGGGTACGTGCTCTGTTTGCAATCCGTCAAAGTGCTCCTCTAATCTCCTCACTTCCTCAACGTATGCCTCCATCAATGGGCTTTGGTAATCCTTGTTGACTTGTCTCACCACAAGTTGCGAGTCTCCTCGAATGATCAGCTTCTTGATTCCCAATTCAGTAGCAATCCTGAGCCTGGCAAGGAGCCCTTCATACTCTGCTGTATTGTTGGTCGCCTCCTCCCGGGGAAAATGCATTTGGATGACATACTTCAAGTGCTCTCCAGTGGGAGCAAAGAGAAGCACACTAGCCCCCGCACCTTGTAGGGAGAAGGCACCATCGAAATACATGATCCATTCTTGGGGTGCTTCCTTGCCGGGGATAACTGTTTCAAGCACTTCTTCATCAGGGGTTGGCGTCCATTCTGCAATAAACTCTGCCAATACCCCGCTCTGAATCGTTGATGTGCTTTCAAACTTCAGGCCAAAGCTGGATAACTCCAATGCCCATTCCACTATTCTGCCGGTAGCCTCTGGGTTTTGGAGTATCCTTTGCAACGGGAAGCGAGTGACAACCGTGGTCTCATGGGCTTGGAAGTAGTGGCGCAGTTTCCTTGAGGCCATTATAAGGCCAAAAATCAACTTTTGCACACCAGAGTACCTTGATCTAGCCCCCTGTAATAGGGAGCTGACGAAGTACACTAGGCGCTGCACTACTTTCTTCCTTGCCGCGTCCTTGGGGTTGCCTTCGCTGCCGTGCTCGTCTTTATCCTGATCCATATCTGACCTTGCCGGGTTGTTCTCTCTCTCTTTCCTGGACAGGACACTAGCTGAGGTTGCTGCTTCCTCTACTTCCCGCTGCGCCACTAGTGCTGCAATAACCACTTGATTGGTTGCCGCCAGATATAGCAGCAACGGCTCTTGTGGTTTGGGAGCAACCAAAGTGGGCATAGAAGACAAGTAGGACTTCAAATCTCGTAGTGCTGCGTCTGCTTCCGGGGTCCACTTCATGGGTCCTGCCTTCTTCAAAATTTTGAAGAACGATAGGGCGCGTTCGGCAGACTTGGAGATGAATCTGCTAAGCGCGGCAACACACCCCGTCAAATGCCTCACATCCTTAACTGTCTTGGGTGCTTGAATCTGCTCGATAGCCTTGATCTTATCTGGGTTGGCTTCGATCCCGTTGTGGGACACAAAGAAACCAAGTAGCTTGCCGGAGGGAACACCAAACACACACTTCTCCAGGTTCAGCTTCAAGTTGATCTTGCGCAGATTAGCAAATGTTTCTTCCAAATCTTGGATGAGGGTTGGTCTGTCCTTGCTCTTGACCACAATATCATCCATATAAGCTTCAATGTTCCTGTGCAACTGTGGTTCAAAACCAACCTAGACTGCTCTTGCAAAAGTGGACCCGGCACTCTTCAACCCGAAAGGCATGCGCACAAAGCAGTACGTGCCGCATGAGGTGATGAATGAGGTCTTTTCTTCATCTTCCTTGGACATAAAGATCTGATGATACCCAGAGTATGCATCCAGAAAGGATAGCAAATCACACCCGGAAGTGGAATCCACAATTTGGTCGATGCGCGGCAAGGGGAATGGGTCCTTCGGGCATGCCTTGTTCAGATCCGTGAAATCTATGCAAAGCCTCCATTTCCCATTAGCCTTGCGCACAACCACTGGGTTTGCTAACCATGTTGGATGTAGTACTCCTCTCACCAGGCCAGCTGCCTCAAGTTTCTTGATTTCCTCGGCAATGAACTGCTGCCGCTCCAAGGCCTGCTTCCGGACCTTCTGCTTGACGGGTCGGGCATGTGGGCAGACAGCAAGGTGGTGCTCGATTACCTCCCTGGGAACACCGGGGATATCAGATGGTTGCCACGCAAACACATCGATATTCGCTTGTAGGAAGGCAATGAGCGCGCTTTCCTATTTGTCATCAAGGGTGGCACTGATAGTAAAAGTACCATCAGCGCTAGCCAGCCCTACCAGGACCTTTTTCACATGGGGTGCAGCAGCCTTGGACTTCTTGCTGTTGGAGCTTTCCGGCACGTCATCCACAGGCATAGCATACCCCGAAGAGGTACGCTTCCCGGACTCTTTGCTGGTGTTTCCGCTAGCCTTCTTCTTTCCTTTGATTTCCTTGGAGGGAACTGCGGCTTCCACGGCCTCTGCCGCGACTGCATCCTGGTACATCTTATCCACGCAAATAATTGCGTCCTTCTTGTCTGATGGGATGGAAATGACACCCACTGGCCCTGGCATCTTCAAAGTGTTGTAGGCATAGTGGGATGCCGCCATGAATTTTGCCAAAGCTGGGCGTCCAAGGATTCCATTATATGGCAGGGGCAGGTCGACCACATCAAACACAACCTTCTTTGTCCGGTAGTTCAACTCCCCTCCAAATGTCACTGACAACGTGATCTTTCCCTTAGGATGACTCCTGCCGGGATTGACTCCTTGAAATGTGCCCATAACCTTAAGCTCTTCCTCTGCTATCTGGAGTTTGCTGATAACCTTTGGGGAAATCAGATTCAACCCGGCCCCGCCGTCAACCAACATCTTTGTGACTTTGAGGTTGCGAATTGTTGGTGAGACCAACAACGGCAAGCACCCTACCGCAGTGGTGCGGTCAGGATGGTCCTCTTCATCAAAGATGATGGGCATGCGTGACCACTTGAGCGGCTTCCGAGAATCTGCCACTGGCTCCACGACATTGACCTCACACGCCCACTATTTAAGTTGGTGGTGAGAGGAGTGCAAAGATGCACCCCCGCCAATACACAGGGCGTCAGTGGCCTTCTGGAATTCCTGCTCTCTGGTTTCCTCTTCATCCCCTCCATCACTCTCAGCATTGCAATCCTCCTTCTCTTGGCCCCTGGCGGGTTTTCCTTGGTTCCGAGGAGCCTTGCCAGGGCGATTTGCTTCACCACCCCGGCCCTTCCCGCCAGTACCATTCTGATCTTTTTCCTTATCACGCTTCTCATACTCAGCCCTATGCTTCTTGACGAGCTGCTCAACCTAGTGACACTCTTGGAGATCATGGCCCTTGGTCCGATGAACCTTGCAATATGGCCCATCGCCTTTCCCAGCCTTCTCGGCAGCCGCAGCCTCCCGGCAGTCAGTGCACGTGGCAACTTCCTTGCCAGAGGCTTCGGTCTTAGCCTTCTTGCCGGTACTAGGCGAGCCCGATCCCTCAACGGTCATCACTGCCTTATCCTTGCACTTCTTGTTGCGCTTCATGTTCTTCTTCTTCTGGCTGGTGGACTCGTCGTCATCCTCTGAGTCAATGTCGACGCAATCTTCCTCTCCAAGGAGTTTCCTCCCTTCCTCCACCCGAGCACATTTGTCCACCAAGGTGTAAAGCTCCTTCACAGTCTTGGGCAGCCGAACGTTCATCTTGGAACGTATCCTGCGGTTGCGCACATTGGATTGGAAAGCGGCTATCACAGCTGTCGGGTGGATATCTGGGATATTTCTATGTACTCGGCTGAATCTCTGCAAGTACTTTCACAGAGTCTCTCCTTCTTTCTGCTGGAGAAGCTGCAAATCGCTGGGCCACCCTGGTTCTTGATGGCCACCCGTGAAGGCGCCAATGAACTCATGGCACAGGTCAGCCTAGGTCGAAATGGAGTTCTCCGGCAGGTGCATCAGCCAAGACCTCACATTTGACTTGAGTGCCAAAGGGAAGTAATTGGCGAATACCTTCTCATCTCTTCCCCTGGCATCTTGAACAGCGATGGTGTAGATGCTCAAGAACTCTGCCGGGTTCAGCCTCCCATCATACTTCTCTGGAATCTCTGGCTTGAATGTGCGAGCGGATGGCCAACGGACTTGCCGCAGCTCACGGGTGAAAGCAGGGCACCCAACCTCGAAAGGCAGGCACCCGCCGTCTCCGAGTGCGGGTTCATCGACGTCGAGGCCATCGCACCCATTGGTCCGGCGGTGGTTGTCGCGGCGTCGCTCGACGACGACGCGCGCGCCTTCCCTCCACCCGTCCTCTGGGGCTCATCGTTGGCCTGGACGCGCTCGAGGGTCAGAGGAGGCCATCGAGACGTCATATGGTTCTTGGTTTTGCGGCTCCCGCGCTGGCTGCCCCGGTGGGGATTGCACCGTGGCGGTGGCCCCTTCCGTACGGCCAGCAGCACGGGCCGACGTCGCTGCTTGGGGAGGCCATGGCGGGCCAGCTCGCTGTGATCCTCCCGCCTCGGCAAAGCCAATCAGGCTTTGGATGGTGGCTCGCCACTCATCCATCTGATCGGCTGCCGGCGGGAATCTCAACAGTAGTTGAGCCCGTGCCATGGCCTCTGAGGTAGTGCTCGGCATAGGTGATGATGATGTAGATCGAGGTGTCGCTCGGCTCCTGACGGTGCCGGTAGCGACCGCGTCGGGCCCTCATTGTTGCAAACCAGCCGCTTGGATGGCATGGTGACGCGGTGGAGGCGCTTTAAGGCCAGCAGCTCCGTTGGGCACAGTAACTGGGTCAGCTCATTCCGAAGGCAGCGCACACCCTGTGGTCGCGCCCACGGCGGGGGCGGCCGGAGGGTTGCGATCCGCCCCAGAATGAGTGCCACCACTGCGGCTGTGCCCTTCGGCGAGGAGAAGAGGTGCAGGCGGAATAAGCCCTCCACTCGTACCTCGTGGAGCATGGTCCCCGGGATGTTGCTGATGCTGTCCTTCCCCGATGCCTCCCGTTCCTGCTTCGGCCGTGGGGTAGGTGGTGACGACGCCGCCTGCGCCGACCACATCCCCGACAGCGTCCACATCCTCGCGCGTCCCCGCATTCCCCACGACATCGGCGGTCGCGGGCAGCGGAGCCTTCGAGGTGGACGGACGATTTGTGGCTTCGGACTTCTTCTTGGGCGCCATAGTTGATGACGCCATCAATGACGACAATGGTGATGAAGATGACGCGCTATTGATGCTCTCGGGTTCGCGCAAGTGATCCCCCTACCTGGCGCGCCAAAGATGTCGTGGGAAACCATGGCCACCTATGGGGCCATGAGCCCCTTTTGGTTCGGCGGGGGGGATGGGCACGTTGCACAAAGAGCGGAGAAGCGTCACACAGCGCGGCAGAGATCACACGGGCAGTTTTTACCCAGGTTCGGGCCGCTGTGACGCGTAAAACCCTACTCCTGCTTTGGTGGATTGATGGTGGAAAAATGGTGGAGGAACGCAGTGCCCTTGCCCGGCAAGGTCGCCTCGGGCGAGAGCAGCTACGCGCGTATGAGTGTGCAAGGGTCCGGATTAGCCAACCCCCTCTACGGTTGCCATGGGCCTCCTTTTATAGATCAAGGGGTCACCATAGTGGCAAATCAGTCATTACATACTGATTAGATAGTGAACAGTGCTATCATACCTAACTCTGCAGGTTGACAGAGTGCATTAAATGCGCCGCTCAACGTCACATCTCGGCTTGCCCGGCAGGCCCTGCCGGGCTGTTTTGCCAGCTTCGCGCCTGCTTGCTTAACACATCTCAGGACGGGTGTCGCCTGGGGGTATTTTCTGTAGGAAGTGGCTGCCATGTGGCAAACAGCAGCCACTTAGTCACTTTGGAGCTTGACACCGCACTGATCGACGATGTGCGTCGTGATGAGGTGGTGCGGTGGAGTGGTTTGCCTCCGTAAGCCCCGGTAGGCCTGCCGGGACAATCTGGAAACTTGCTTCCGGGGCAAACCCAACCTTGCCAGGCTCGCCTGTCCGGCAAGGAAGGTTCTTTCCTTAGCGATATCTTGCTTCTCTAGCTCATCTTGGTCTTCTTGATCTGCACTTTGGCCCTGACAAAGAATTGATCCCTCGTGCTTTGATCTGACCTTGGTGTTGTAATCTTGTCCTTGGGCCTGTGCACAGTCTGGGTAATGGACCTAGGGTTTGTTGCACCGACAAACGGGTTGCAAAATCAAATGTTTGTCCTTGGTTACAAGCTTAGGTCACATGCAAGAAATGAGAATGAATGTCAAACACCTTGACACTGTCGCTCGGCCGCTAACATTGAGATACATGGTTTTAAAATTCTAGTAAATCAAAAACTCGTCTGAAATCCATGAAACTTGACATGATATCATGGAACGGCATCGACATGTCGTGGTAAAAATATTGTCCCATTTGTGGCAGGTTTGGGTATAAACTTCTCGCAAACCAGAGCTTCTCTCACAACAAGCCTGATGGTTTCAGTAGGGAACGTGCCACCTTGGGGGACGAAACAAGATTTGTTGCCTCTTCTTACTTTCAAAAATTTTCTCGTGTCAACACAGAACAACAGGAGTGTTGTGTCAATTTTTGGGATTTTTCGGGGTTCGCTTGGACATTTTTATACTGAGTTTTCTATGCATTCATATGCCTAATTCAAATTTGAACTACATGCACATGCTCTAGTGCATATAAACGGGTTGAAAAATCAAATGTGTGTCCTTGGTTGCAACCTTAGGTCCCATGCAAGAAATGGGAATGAATGTCAAACACCTTTGCCACCGTCGCTCGCCCGCTAAGATTGAGATACATGGTTTTAAAATTCTAGTAAATCGAAAACTCGTCTGAAATTCATGAAACTTGACATGCTATCATGGAACGGCATCAACATGCAGTGGTAAAAATATTGTCCCATTTGGGGCAGGTTGGGGTATAAGCTTCTCGCAACAAGCCTCATGGTTACGGTAGAGAACGTTTCACCTTTCTGGACGAAACAATATTCGTTGCCTCTTCTTGATTTCAATTTTTTCTCTAGTGTCAACATAGAACAACAGGAGTGTTGTGTGCATAATTCAAATTTGAACTACAGGCACATTCTCTAATGCATATAAATTGGTTGAAAATTCAAATATGTGTCCTTGGTTGCATGCTTAGGTCCCATGCAAGAAATGGGAATGAATGTCAAACACCCTGCCACCGTCACTCGGCCGCAAACATTGAGATACCTGGTTTTTAAATTCTAGTAAATCCAAAACTCGTCTGAAATTCATGAAACTTGGCATGCTATCATGGAGCGGCATCAACATGCCGTGGTAAATTTTTTTCCCATTTGGGGCAGGTTTGGGTATAAGCTTCTCACAAACCAGAGCTTCTCACAACAAGCCTGATGGTTTCAGTAGGGAACGTGCCACCTTTGGGGACGAAACGATATCCGTTGCCTCTTATTGCTTTCAAAAAATTTCTAGTGTCAACATAGAACAACAGGAGTGTTGTGTTAAATTTTGGAATTTTTCGGGGTTTGTTTGGACATTTTTATACATTAACTTGGGTTTCTAGGCATTTTATGTGCATAATTCAAATTTGAACTACATGCACATGCTCCAGTGCATATAAATTGGTTAAAAAATTAAATCTGTGTCCTTGGGTGCATTCTTAGGTCCCATGCAAGAAATGGGAATGAATTTCAAACACCAGGGCACTGTTGATTGCCAGCAAAACGTTGAGATACTTTGTTTTTAAATTCTAGTAAATCCAAAACTCGTCTGAAATTCATGAAACTTGGCATGCTATCATGGAATGGCACCCGACATGCTGTGGTATTTTTCGTGTCCATTTTGAGAGAAGGCGCACTCGAATAACAGCCAACAAAGGCATTTTAAAACAAATAGCTGCCACTGTAACATCGCAAACGTTTTAGATAGAACACCCGTATATAAACCGACAGCTTCCCCAGTAAGCCAAGGGAAAATGTGCCGAGCAGGATTTGTGCAGCTCTTTATCGCAAACGTTTTAGATGGAACACATGTATGCAAAGTGAGAGCTATGGTCTTCTGCAGTAAGCCAAGGGAAAATTCGCCGCGCAGGATTTGTGCATCTCTTCAACGCAAACAGTTCAGATTGAATAAGGTATGCAAAGCGAGACTTCGGCGCTAAGCCAAGAGAAAACTTGGCAAGCAGGATTTGTACCTCCCTTCAACGCAAACGGTTTTTTCAGATGACCCGTGTGCAACCACGTACAGACAATTTGGTAAGATTTGCATCTGTCATATTGGGTATATTGCCATTTGTCAAACTGGAAAGATTGACATTTGTTGATCTAGTAACATTGCCATTTGTCAATCCTTGTAACACTGCGATTTGTCAAAATATGCAGCTAAAAATCACTAGCACTATCTAATTTTTGCAACTAAAATTTAGTAATTAAGCATAGATTTCATTCATAGATTAAGCAATCGTTCTTAATTTATACAAACAGTTCAACTCGATAGCTGAACCGACCAAAATTTTCCCCAATTGTTGCCAACCACGTACTGAAATAGCTAGTTCAACTATATATACTAGCTAATTTTAAGTACGTTGTACAGTTCCACCACATCTATAGTCAGATGAACTGAACAAAATAGCCTCTAAATACTACTACTACGGAGGGGCTTTGTACTACTTCCGACAGCCTCTCCTCTGCCGAGCGCGCTTAGTAAGAGGAAGAGGAGGAGGAGCCTACCGACGAGCTGGACAACTACAATACGGTGCCTGCCGCTGCTGCACCTTCAGCGACGCTCACCTCGAACGCCCTCTGCCGCTCCAAATGACCCCTCTCGAAGCGGCCGGACTGCTCGTAGATCTCCTGATTCCTCGCCTCTGCGTCGGCGTGTGCTGCAGCCACGGCTGCGGTGAGGCTTTTTGCGTGCTCGACGAGGCGCTCCTCCTCCTCCCACAGGAACTCGATGTAGCGCGCAAGGTCGCTGACGCACGTGCGGGCCTCCACCTTCGCCTCCCTCCTTCGGGCGGCGGGGGTGGAGCGGGTGATGATCTCGGCGGTCGACGGTGGGCTGGCGGCCACGGCGGTCGACGATGGGGTGGCGGCCATGACCACCACCTCCCGCCTCCGGGCCGCGGTGGCGGAGCGGGTGATGGCCACGATGGACGGCAGTGGGGTGGCGGCCATGACGGCCACCTCCCGCCTTCGGGCCGCGGCGGCAGAGCGGGCGATGGCCCTGGCTTTCGACGGTGGTGTGGTGGCAACGGTGGCCGGCAACAGCTGCCGACGAGCAACGGCGGCGGAGCGTGTGGTGGGTGTTCCGCGCACACCCAACAGGGACGCCACGCGCACTATACTACGCAGGGGACTGCGCCGCCGCCATGGTGTAGCCTCCCAGCTGGAGCTGTCCTCTGATGACGGCGGAGTGGCTGAGTGACGATGAAGGACCGGTGCCATTGGTGATTGTGGGAGAAGCAGACGAGATAGGCTACAGGGAGGGAGGGGAAAATGCGACGCAGGACTCGCCGGCCGTGAGGGTTTATATAGTAGGCTGGTAAGCATTGGGATTTTGGGGGATTTCACCGAGTCGGGCGGGAAGCTTGCGCGGGAACCTGCGCGGTTGCGCGGGAACGGGCTCACCACCGTTTAGCCAAAAGAACACCCCCGCGCGCTGCTCAAGCTTGCGCTCGAAGCCGTCTGCGGCAACGGGGTGACAAGACGTGCGAGAGGAGGACGAAAGGACACATACACATACGGTTAATAAAAAACGTTTGCGATTTAATTACCTATATACCCCCGTCCTGGTTTATAAGTAGGATTTAACTAATAAAATATGAATGCATGTCGCCAAAGATTATATCGTTGGATTCGTATTTCAACATAGTTTCCAGTTATATAATTTTTGTAACATGCATTAACATTTTGATGGTTAAATTTAAGGTTATATACCAGCAAGCATTTGCCCACAACACACACGGCTTATTCCATCACAAACAGCTCGGATGGATCAACTGTATGCCACGTATCGCACACGCAACTCTAATCTGATTCGTGCTTGATGTCTCCGACATTGCTCGCACAGTTCGTCTTATTTGCCACGTATCACTGTGACAGCCTCTGCTCGCGTCCCTCGGCAAGCTCCGCTCGCCGTTAGGCGCCGCAGCGCGCTGTGCTCACCGTTAGGTGCCGCGGTGCGCTCTGCTCATGTCCGTCGGCACGCTCTGCTCGTGTCCGTCGGCGCGCTCGGCTTGTGGACAGCTTTTCCTTGCGTGTTCAACTGCCATATGCATATATATGGTTGCTCGCCATTGAGGCGACCGCGGAGCGCTCTGCTCGCGTCCCTCCGCGCGCGCTCTGCCAGCGGTTGGGCCTGCGCACGATCATGTCGGGGCCCCCCTATGCATGCGGTTGCACCGCACGCGTCGCCACGTGATGCAGTTACGTGCGGCACGATGGAGTTACGCGCTGCAAATTAGAACTGCCATCAGGGCATGCCGATATTCCAGGCTGTCCGGCTTCCCCTTTAATTCCTGTGGCCATTATAACCTTAGTCTCTTCAACCTTTCGATCGCGCCCCACAACACAACAAGCACACCCACGATGACACATAGAGAGGGGATGTCTAGCGGCTCTCCAATGGAGTTCGGCGAGCATAAAGTGGAGACCCACGCGAGGGAGATGGATCTCTTGGTGGTGTACACCATCGACCCGGCCATGGTGGACGACTACATCAACACCATTGAGCAGTTGCTTGCTTGAGACAAGTACAAGGTGGTCGGCATCGACCTCCAGTACACGGCCGGTCATCCCAACATAGATCAGAAGGTTGCCATCGCCCAGTTGCGTGTGCGCCATCATGTCCTCATCTACCACTACTGCATGGCCATAGAGCCTTCCGACCGTTTCGCCAGGTTTGTCAATAGCACCGACTACAAGTTCGCTACGGTGGAAACCACCGACGATGTAAAAGCGCTCAGGGTTACGGGCTTGGCCTGCAAGAACCTTGTCGAAATCCGTGAGCACTACAGGGTCTGGGGCAGCATGAAGAAGGACTCCTTGGTTGAACTCGCCTCGGCCATCATCGACCCATACTACGAAAAGATGAAGCAGGATGCCAACAGAACACGTCCCGTATCCTGGCATGGGGCCTGGATGCGGCAACTGGATGAACCTCACCTCAGGCTCGCGGCCAAGAGCATGTACACATGCTACGAGATGCACAGGCGGATCGTTGACATGAGGAAGTGCCTCGTTACCGAAATCGACGAGGCCGGATCGAGCCACAAGCAGAGCAGTAGCAGCAAGCGTCACAAGAAGTAGATGATGATCAGATGATCGTTTATCCTAGTTAATCATGCATGTAATATATAGTTTACTTTGGTGTGTGGAAATGTCATGTGTGTAGTAGCCACCTATGTAATTATGCATGTAATAGTTTACTTTGGTGTGCGCAAATGCCATGGTTGTAGTAGCCACCTATGTAATTGGATGTTTAATTTGGTCATGCAACCATGTCCTTATAAGTGTGTATATATATATATGTTGTTGTTCTGTATGCAATCCCATCACAGAACACACACATCTTATTAGCAGCAATCGTCTGTGTTATTATCGGTCTTTGCACACATTTCTGATTACAGACCTATTTGTCGCGTATCACACACATCTTGTTATATTGAACTATTTCTGTTCTCTTGTCTCAACACAAACAGTTCATCTGAGTGAACCGCATGCCGTATATCGCACACACCTTGATCTGGCTGACCGTTTCTTTTGTGTTGCCTAATCACAAACAGTTCATCCGAGTGAACCGTATGCTGTATATCGCACACACCTTCATCTGGCTGCCCGTTTCTTTTGTTCCTCCTCATCGCAAACAGTTAATTGAACTAAACCGTATGCCCTGCATTGCACACGCAACTAAAATCTGAACCGTGTTTGATGCATCCATCATCGCAAATGTTTTGCACCTTTTTTGATGGTTTTTTACACCACCGTTTGCGATTATTGCATCGCACAAAGTTTCGTCGAAGGGTCACTAATCGTAGTGTCGCGTTAGCAGCATCCTGCAGTAGTGTCTGTTGATAATATGGCATGCAGTATCAATGGCTTCAGGCCAATACTTTCTTGGCGTCTTGTATTCATTGAGCATCGTACGGGCCATCTCAATAAGAGTCCTATTCTTGCGCTCCACGACGCCATTCTGCTGAGGTGTGTATGGAGCAGATAGCTCATGAGTGATGCCCAGAGTATCAAGATAAGTGTCGAGGCCAATGTTCTTGAATTCCCTGCCATTGTCACTCCAGATATGCTTGATCTTGATGCCATAGTTGGTCATGGCGCGATTGGCAAATCGTCTGAAGACATCCTGCACTTCAGTCTTATAGAGAATTATGTGCACCATGTGTATCTCGAATAATCATCAACAATAAGGAAGCCATAAAGATGTGCAGTGGTAGTAAGGGTAGAGTAGTGAGTAGGGCCAAACAAGTCCATGTGTAACAGCTCAAAGGGACGTGAAGTCGTCATGATTGTCTTCGAGGGATGCTTTGCCCTAGTCATCTTCCCGGCTTCACAAGCACCACATAGATGATCCTTCTTGAACTTGACTCCCTCGATGCCAATGATATGCTTCCTCTTCATGAGAGTGTGCAAGTTCCTCATGCCCACATGTCCTAGCCTTCGATGCCAAAGCCAGGATTCAGAAGCTTTTGCTAGAAGACATACGGCAAGCTGTGGTCCTGCGGAGAAATCTACCATATACAGATCACCTCATCGATAACCTTCGAAGACTAGAGATTTGTCAGAAGCCATAAGCACAAGGCATCGATACTTTCCAAATATCACAATCATAATAAGATCACAAAGCATTGAGACAGACATTAAGTTGTATCCAAGGGATTCAACAAGCATCACTTTATCCATGTGTTGATCCTTTGAGATAGCAACTCTACCTAGACCCAATACCTTGCTTTTACCAGTGTCAGCGAATGTGATATGGCTTTTGGTAGATGGTCGGAGAGTTGAATCCGTGAGAAGACTTCAATCACCAGTCATGTGGTTAGTGTATCCACAATCCATGATCCATTCAGTTGCTTTCGGAGACGTATCCTACAGTGCAGTTAGTAGGATAGGCTTCACCAAGAGTATTGTGAAGCATAAACATTTGACGAACAAGCATACTATCAAAGTTGAGATTATTAGATGGTAAGATAGGATGTTTATCAAGAAATCCAGGGACAAAATAAATGGTAAGACCATTTTGGCATTTTATCTTGTGTCCCACAAGATGTTTTAGGTCCCCAGCATTGTCTTCAGAAGTCAATGATTTTCAGCTGGAGACCCGACCCTGCAAGAGAAGTTAATTCTTCTTAACCACCCACATCTGAAGGGGTGGCTTAGAAACAATGAGTCTAAGTGCAGCATCAGAGAACTTTGGCTTTGGAGCCCTAGCAAGTAGTTTTGCAGCAGGTGAATAATACTCATAAGAATATGCAGAAAAGTTCTTTGTTTTGTGAACATAGCGGTTTGAACAAACATGCTCATATTCATGAGTCTGATGATGGTTTCCCTGCAAAACATTGGCGTTAGGGTGACCTTGTGAGGTCCTCTGTCTGTATGAACCCTTTGGGCCATATGAAGCCTTTGGGCCGTGGTTTGTCTTCTTCCCTGGTGGTGTCATGATGACATTCACGGGAAGCTTCTCAAGACAACTTTTAGGAACCCAGATCTTCTTCATAGGCGGCCCATTCCTGTAGTTAGTACCAATAAACTTGGCAAACACTTCACCACTCTGATTCTTAAACAGCTTATATTTTGAGTCAAAGGACTCATCAATGATTATAGGGTTAGCACAAATGAAGCCAGATAAGGTGGATGGATCTACTGAAGGACCCTTTGTAGCAACCCATGTGGTTTTGGGGTACTGCTCAGGCTTCCAGTAAGAACCATCAGCATTCATTTTTCTCTCAAAACCAACACCCTCTTTCCTAGGGTTTCGGTTCAGAATTTGTTTCTTGAGGACATCACATAGTGTCTGATGCCCTTTGAGGCTTTTGTACATGCCTGTTTCAAGCAATGTCTTCAACCTGGCATTCTCATCGGCAATAGTAGTGGCATCCTCAAGAGAGGGGTTAGTTACCACATCAGCAGTTGAAGATATTGAACTTTAGAAGCAGTAGAACATTCAGGAACAGAGACAGCATTGTCAGGCTCAAGACATTTTAAACAAGGTGGCACAAAATCTTCCTGAGCGGAACTGATCTGTTGAGCGAGTAGTGAATCATTTTCTTTTTGAAGATCTTCATGAGACGCTCTCAGTTTCTCTAGATCTTGCTTTCTTTGAAGATAATCATAGGAAAGCTTCTCATGAGTAGCTGAGAGAGTTTCATGATGACTTTCAAGTTCCTTGTACTTAACACGAAGATTTTTTATGTCTTCGATTAAGGACTAAGTTCGATTCATTTCCTCGTCCAACAGGTCATCGCTTTTGTCTAGCCATTTTTGAATCTTTTCCATGGATGTTTGTTGTTCAGTTGCAATTTTAGCAAGTGTCTTATAACTGGGTTTGGATTCACATTCAGAGTCATCTTCACTGGAGGTCTGAAAGTAAGCATCGCGAGAGTTTACCTTGGCACCTCGTGCCATGAAGCAGTAGGTGGGAGCAGAATCATCGTCATCATTTTCTTCAGCGTCGGCGTCGAGACCATTGTCTTCAGTGTTGAAGATGTACTTGGTGACGAATGCCGAAGCTAGAGCCAGGCTTGCCACGCCTGAATCAGACTCCTCTTCAGACTCCACCTCTGCCTCCTCAGAAGCAGACTCCTCCTCTGAATCCATTTCCTTCCCATTGAAAGCACGTGCTTTGCCAGATGAGCTCTTCTTGTAAGATGAAGACTTTGAATAAGACTTTGAGGATTTCTTCTTCTTCTTGTCGTCGGAGTCATATTCCTTGCTCTTCTTCTTTTTCTTTGCTTCCTTGTCCCATTGAGGACATTCAGATATGTAGTGGCCTGGCTTCTTGCATTTGTGGCATGTTCTTTTCTTGTAGTCACGAGTGGAAGCCTCATCATTCTTGGAGCTAGATCTTGAAGACTTTCCGAAGCGATTCTTCTTAGAGAACTTTTGGAACTTTCTCACAAGCATTGCTAGCTCTTTGCCAATGTCTTCAAGATCATCAGAACTACAGTCAGATTCTTCTTCAGATGAGGAAACAACTTTTGCCTTCAAAGCACGGGATCAGCCATAATTGGGGCCATAAATATCTCTCTTCTCGGACGTTCTTGCATCCTTGAAGTCAGGACGTTCTTGGATCATCAAGGCTAGAGTGTCAAATGAGCTGTCAAGTGATCTCAGTAGCTTCTTCACAACTTCATGCTTGGTGATCTCAGTGGCGCCAAGACCACGCAGCTCATTGGTGATATCAGTAAGACAGTCAAAGGTGTGCTGGACATTCTCATTGTCAAGCCTTTTGAAGCGGTTGAAGAGATTGCGAAGTACATCAATCCTTGAGTCTCTCTGAGTTGAGACGCCTTTGTTAACCTTGGACAGCCAGTCCCAGACAAGCTTCGCAGACTCCAGTGCACTCACACGGCCATACTGCCCTTTGGTCAGATGACCACAGATGATGTTCTTGGCGGTTGAGTCCAATTGCGTGAATCTCTTCATATCAGCCATGATGACACCTTCACCGACTTTGGGAACTCCAGTCTTGACGACTGATAACCCACAAGTATAGGGGATCGCAACAGTTTTCAAGGGTAGAGTATTCAACCCAAATTTATAGATTCGACACAAGGGGAGCCAAAGAATATTTGCAAGTATTAGCAGCTGAGTTGTCAATTCAACCACACCTGGAGATTAATTATCTGCAGCAATATGATCAGTAGCACAGTAATATGATAGTTTTGATAGCAGTGGTAACAGTAATAGTAACGGTAACAATGATAGCAATGATTTTGTAGCAGTTGTGACAGTAGCAATAGCAATAGTAACTTAGCAAGAACAATATGTGAAAAACTCGTAGGCATTGGATCAGTGAATTCGTTGGATGATATTCATCATATAACAGTCATAACCTAGGGCGATGCAAAACTAGCTCCAGTTCATAAATATAATGTAGGCATGTATTCCGTAAATAGTCATACGTGCTTATGGAAAGAACTTGCATGACATCTTTTGTCCTACCCTCCCGTGGCAGCAGGGTCCATAAGGAAACTAAGGGATATTAAGGCCTCCTTTTAATAGAGAACTGGAACAAAGCATTAGCACATAGTGAATACATGAACTCCTCAAACTACGGTCATCACCGGAAAGTATCCCGAATACTGTCACTCCAGGGTTTATGGATCATAACACGTAATAGGTGACTATAACTTGCAAGATCGGATCTAGAACAGAGATATAATGATGATAACATAAACGGTTCAGATCTGAAATCATGGCACCCGGGCCCAAAGTGACAAGCATTAAGCATGGCAAGTCATAGCAACATCAATCTCAGAACATAATGGATACTAAGGATCAAGCCCTAACAAAACTAACTCGATTACATGATGAATCTCATCTAACTCCCTCACCGACTAGCGATCCTACGAAGGAATTACTCACTCCTGGTGGGGAGCATCATGGAATTGGCGATGGAGAAGGGTTGGTGATGACGAAGATCGAAGATTCCCCTCTCCGGAGCCCCAAACGGACTCCAGATCTGGCCTCCCGATGAAGAACAGGAGGTGACGGCAGCTTCATCTCGTGAAACACGATAATTCTTCCTCCCTGATTTTTTTCTCCAAAAATAGGTATTTAAGGAGTTGGACTTAGGATCTGTGGGGCCACCAGGTGGGCACAACCCACCTGGGCGCGCCAGGAGGGGGGCACACCCTGGTGGGTTGTGCTCACCTAGGCCCCCCCCCCCCCCCGCTCCGGTGGTTCTTGGCTCCAGTATTTTTCTTTTATTCCATAAAAATTCTCCAAAAAGTTTCGTTCCATTCCGAGAACTTTTATTTCGGCACAAAAACAACACCATGATAGTTCTGCTGAAAACAGCGTCAGTCCGGGTTAGTTTCATTCAAATCATGTAAATTAGAGTCCAAAACAAGAGTAACAGCGTTAGGAAAAGTAGATACGATGGAGACGTATCAACTCCCTCAAGCTTAAACCTTTGCTTGTCCTCAAGCAATTCAGTTGATAAACTGAAGGTGAAAAAGAAAAATTTTACGAACTCTTTTGCTCTTGTTTACATAAATAAGCTTAAGTAGCACCCAGGTTTTCAGCAAAGATTATGACTAACCATGTCGACCATAACTCTTAAAAATTATATTAACTCATATCAATGGCATAAGCAACTAGCGGCAAATAATAAGATATCTCAAATGACAACACTTTGTCAAAACAAGCATGATATAATATGACAACTGTGGTATCTCGCTAGCCCTTTCTGAAACCGCAAAACATAAATGCAGAGCACCTCCAAAGTTCAAGCAGTGACTAAACATTGTAATTCATGGTAGAAAAGATCCAATCATGATGCATCCAACATTAGCTACACATAATGCATGAGGATGACAATAGTGCTCTCAGATCTGGCGCTTATTTGAGAAGGTGATGACTCAACATAAAAGTAAATAGATAGCCTTCGCAGAGGGAAGCAGTGATTTGCAGCGGTGCCAGAGCTCAGATTTTTAAAACAAAGATAAATGAAATTTTGAGAAATGCACCCTTCCTGTTTACTACGCGACCATTAGTTATCGATATCTTCCATGCTAAACACATTAGTGGCGGTTCCCAAGCGATAAAAGTAAAGGTTTACTCCCCCTCCACCAACAAACACACTCCACGGCTAGCCGAATCCACGGGTACCGTCCATACCAACATCATTCCTGGGGGAGTTTTGTTTAATTATTTGCAATTTGAATTCAGGATTGGAAATCCCTATTACCGCCCCTCTTGTGCAAGGACGAGTGAATAAACACTCATCATGAGAATAACCCGCTTAGCATGGAAGATACCGACTACCTCCTATCACTCTATGAACAATCCAGGCACACAAAAACGGATGTTTATTTGAAGTTTTTGAGGTGGCACATGTAAATTTACTTAGAACGGCAGGGTAATACCGCATATAGGTAGGTATGGTGGACTCATCTAGAATAACTTGGGTTTTAGGACTTTGATGCACAAGCAGTATTTCCGCTTAGTACAAGCGAAGGCTAGCAAATAGGTTGAGAAGCGGCCAGCTAGAGAGCGAAAACGGTCATGAACATGCATTATGCATAAGTAACATTGGATACTAGCATGAGTAGGATATGAACACCATGAACATAAATATCATAGAGGCTATGTTGGTTTTGATTCAATTACATGCATGAACATGTGCCAAGTCAAGCCACTCGAACATTCAGAGGAGGATATCATATCATCATACTACATCACAATCATTTTAATGCATATTGACATCCAAAATAAATCATTATCCACTCCTAGCTACTTAGGCATGGCATGAGAAACTATAATCTCTAATTGTCATTGCAAACATGTTTGATCATAATAGGCTGAATCATGGATACTAGGTTAAACATATTTACAAAAACAGAACAAGTTGAGTTCATACCCATTTCTCTCTGCCACAGCCAGTTCATCAAATATCGTCATTATTGCCTTTCACTTGCACGACCGAATGATATGAAAATAATAATAGTGCAAGAGTGCCTTGGACTAAGCTGGAATCTGTAAACATTTTATTCAAAAGGAGAAGATGGGGCAATCTGGGCTCTTTGTTAGATCAACAATAATGCATATGAGAGCCACTCAACATTTTCATCGTGGTCTTCTCCTTGGTATGACTCAATAAGAAGAAAATAATTTCAGAGAAACACACTGAAATATTTTTGGAGTTTTTAGTTTTTCTTGAAGAGGGCAAATTAAAGAAAAAAAGAGAAAAACTATTTACACAGGAGAGCTCCCAACAAGCAAAAGAAGAACAAGGAAGTCTTTTTGGGTTTTCTTTTTAATACTACACCTAACTAAACTAGAAAGAAAAACCGAAAAGAAGCAAGAAATATTTTTGGGTTTTCTCAAAGTTTTTCAAACACACAAGAAGAAAGCGAAAATGAATCTAGCATGGATAATACAGTGAAAAAGTGTGAACACCGACAACTGGAATGCAATGTGTGAACATGAATGTAATGTCGGTGGAAATACGTACTCCCCCAAGCTTAGGCTTTTGGCCTAGCTTTGTAATCACCACTCGTAGTAGCCCTCCGGTCCCACGTTGAAGTGCTATGGAGCGGGCACCTGAGCATCCCACTCCTGAGGCTCCTCCTCAGCCGCTGCCTGGTTGCTCCAGTAGGCAATAATGTCATCTGGCATGATCCTGTATCCGCCCCTGGCAATAGAATCAAACAAAGCAGGTGCAGGCAACGGAATAATATCACGGGTAACCACATTGAAAACCAGGTTGTAAGGAATATTAATAGTAGTGTTCTCGCCATTAATAAATTGATGATCTACCATAGCCTGACGATCTAAGTAAACCTTCGGCAAAGATAATCATGCTGGCAAATCTGAATGTTAAAGTGACTCGCTAAACGAGTGGCATAAATACCGTCATGAATTTTGCCCTTGGTCCTGTTAAGGTGTAGACGACGTGCAATAATAGCCCCTAGGCTAAAAGTATTATCGCCGTGTAGTGCACGGCGTAAGACAGCGAAATCGGGGGCACTAAGTGCACCAACCTTCTCTCTAGCAAGTAAACACTTCGCGATAAATAGAGTAAAATAGTGCACAGAAGGAAGATGCAAGCTAGTGGCTGTGACACTCGATGCCCCTCTCTCATCTCCCACTGACAACGTATGATAAAAGTCCTCAAACTCTGCAGGCCTAGGCTCTCTTATTTCCCCGTCAGAAGGGATCAACCAAATGTCACAGAATTCAGTAAGTGATATCTGATGGGTTTCAGCATATAAATTAAACTGCACATCAGGAGGGTTATTCCTACTCAGAAAATGAAAACTTTGCACAAAGGAATTTGTAAGGAGATGGTATTGTTCACACTCAGCTGCGATGAAGTCGGTGAGACCAGCATTAGCAGCAAATTGTGTGCGAACTCTTGACGAATCCCAGCTCCATCCATGAAGGGGTTATGCGGCCATATGCACGGCCGCACCTCCACCATTCTCCGAGTGCGGAGATCGTTGTCCGATGACTCCCCAATGACCCCCTTAGAGTTCTTCTTGGAAGCAAACTTCCTAAAGAAACTCATCTTATTCCTATAAATAAAATTCTGAAATTTGTAGTCCACAAAATTTTTGTCAACAAAACTTTGCAAGATTGATAGCAACTACTCATAGGGATACAAAGAGGCTATATTTAGCATTCAAACTACTTGGAGCTCTAAGAATTCAACATGCAAGCTCATCTACAACAGCACCAAGAGTAGCTAATTATTCGAAATATAATCCACTAAAGCAAAAACTAATTGGAGCAATCGAGGAGTCACATACCAAATAGCAATCCCCCAAAATAGTTTCGAAAACGGAGCTTCGAGCAAACAGATCGAAATCCGCAGGTTTGAGAGCAAGAACACGAGAGAGAGAGAGAGAGAGCAATGGTGATTTTTTTCTGGAGGTAGGTGATGACATGGGCTAAAGAGATAAGTGAGGGGGCCCACGTGGGGACCACAACCCACCAGGGCGCGCCTGGGGCTGCTGGCGCGTCCAGGTGGGTTGTGCCCACCTGGTGCACCCCCCCTATGATGTTATTTGCATAAAAAATTTATTAAATAAACAGAAAAAATCATATTAAATTTTCAGGGCATTCTGAGAACTTTTATTTTTGGGTCATTTTTTATTACGCGGGAAATTCAGAAAACAGACAAAACATGGCATTTTGTTTTATTTAACTAAGAAAAATAGAAAACAAAGGTTGGAAACAGAAGATTGTGCTTACTAAATTCATCAACTTCATACTTTTCAAAAATGATCCATTAATAAGGTTGATCAGGTCTTATTAACAACCACTTTCGATTAGCATGAAACCGAAGAACTTTTGTAAAACACTAAGTTACCTCAACGGGGATATGCATGTCCCCAACAACAAGCATTTCATATTTATTTTTGGCAGTAGCTAGAGGTAGATGAAAACTTCCAATAGTGAGTGTCGGAGATTTTTCAATAACATTAATACCATTCACTTGGAATTGTTTCTTCGGAAAGTGCACCGTATGCTCATTACCATTGATATGAAATGTGACCTTGCTTTTATTGCAATGAATAACAGCCCCTGCAGTATTCAAGAAGGGTCTACCAAGGATAATTGACATGTTGTCGTCCTCGGGCATTTCAAGTATAACAAAGTCAGTTAAGATAGTAACATTTGCAACAACAACGGGCACATCCTCACAAATACCGATAGGTATGGCAGTTGATTTATCAGCCATTTGCAAAGATATTTCAGTAGGTGTGATTTTATTCAAATCAAGTCTTTTATATAAGGAGAAAGGCATAACACTAACACCAGCTCCTAAATCACACAAAGCAGTTTTAACATAATTTATTTTGATGGAGCAAGGTATAGTTGGTATTCTCGGATCTCCAAGTTTTTTAGGTATTCCATCCTTAAAAGAATAATTAGCAAGCATGGTGGAGATTTCAGCTTCGGGTATCTTTCTTTTATTAGAGATGACGTCTTTCATATACTCTGCATAAGGGGCCATCTTTAAAATATTAGTCAAGCGAGTATGCAAAAAGACTGGCCTAAGCATTTCGGCAAAGCGTTCAAATTCCTCATCATCCTTTTTCTTAGTTGATTTAGGTGGAAAGGGCATGGGTTTTTGAAACCATGGTTCTCTTTCTCTTCCATGTTTTCTAGCCACAAAGTCTCTTTTATCATATCTTTTATTTTTAGGTTGTGGGTTATCAAGATCAACAGCTCGTTCTATTTCAACATCATTATCTGGTTCTTTATCCTTGTCTAGTTGAGTGTCTTTATGAACATCTTCATTATCACTAGGTGAAAGTTCACTACCAGATTGAGTTTCAGCATCAGAAATAGAAACATCATTATTATCAGGAGGTTTTTCTATCTCAGGTTCACTAGAGGCATGCAAAGTCCTACATTTATCTTCTTCTTTTTCTTTTTAGAAGGACTAGGTGCATCAGTGTTAATTCTTTGTGAATCTTGTTCAATTCTTTTAGGGTGTCCCTCAGGATAAAGTGGTTCCTGAGTCATTTTACCTCCTCTAGTTGCTACTCTAACAGCAAAGTCATTTATATTATTATTCATTTCATCAAGCAATTCTCTTTGAGATTTAGCAACTTGTTCTAGTTGAGTTTGAACCATAGAGGCATGTTTTCCTACACCTCTAACATCATTGGAGATTCTAAATAACAAGTCACTCAGGCGAGCAACCATATCAGAATTATATTTCAATTGTTTCATAACATTGGCATTGAAGTGATCTTGTTTCATAATGTAGTTGTCAAACTCATATAAGCACTGACTAAGATGTTTATTATAAGGAATATCACCTTCATCAAACTTCAATAAAGAATTTAGCGCTACCACCTATGGAGGTGGTGTATTCAGTCCATGTATTTCTTCAATAGGAGGTAAAATTTTAACATCCTCTGCTTTAATACCTTTCTCCTTCATAGATTTCTTTGCCTCTTGCATATCTTCCGGACTGAGATATAAGATGCCTCTCTTCTTTGGAGTGGGTTTAGGCGGTGGTTCAGGAAGAGTCCAATCATCATAATTTTTCAATATATTATTCAATAATTCCTCAGCTTGTCCAGTAGTTCGTTCCTTGAAAACACAACCATCACAACTATCTAGGAAATACCTAGAAGCATCGGTTAGTCCATTATAGAAGATATCAAGTATTTTATTTTTCTTAAGAGGATGATCAGGCAAAGCATTAAGCAATTGGAGAAGCCTCCCCCAAGCTTGTGGGAGACTCCCCTCTTCAATTTGCACAAAGTTAAATATTTCCTGTAAAGCAGCTTGTTTCTTATGAGCAGGAAAATATTTTTCAGAGAAGTAATAAATCATATCCTGAGGACTACGCACACAACCAGGAGTAAGAGTATTGTATCATATCTTAGCATCACCCTTTAATGAGAATGTAAATAATTTGAGAATATAATAGTAGCGAATCTTCTCATCATGAGCAAATAGGATAGCTATATGATTCAATTTAGTAAGGTGTGCCACAACAGTTTCAGTTTCATGACCATGCAAAGGATCAGATTCAACCAAAGTAATCAACTCTGGGTCGACAGAGAATTCATAATCCTTATCATCAACAAAGATAGGTGAAGTAGCAAACTTAGGATCATATTGCATTCTAGCATTCAAAGATTTCTCTTTCAGTTTGCATAATAATTTCTTAAGGTCATCTCAATCATTGCAAGAAAAAAAGTCTCTAGCTGTCTCCTCATCCATAACATAACCTTCAGGTACCTTAGGCAATTCATATCTATGAGAGCTAGGTCTAATAGGTGTTTCAAGATTTTCAGTTTCAAGTACTTCATCAGTTTTAATAATTTCATTCTCTCTAACTCTAGCAATTTGTTCGTCAAGAAATTCTCCTAGTGGCACATCATCATCAAGCAAGGTACTAGCATCATCATGAGTAGAATTCATAGAAGTAGCATCATCAATAACTTGCGACATATCAGGATTAATAGCATGTGGTGGTGTTGCAAGTTTACTCAAGATAGAAGGCGAATCAAGTGCAGAGCTAGATGGCAGTTCCTTACCTCCCCTCGTCTTAGAGGAAAAAATCTTAGTCTTGGTATCCTTCAGATTCTTCATAGTGATAAATTGATAATAATCCCAAGTGACTCAACAAATATAGCTATGCTCCCCGGCAACGGCGCCAGAAAAAGGGCTTGATAACCCACAAGTATAGGGGATCGCAATAGTTTTCGAGGGTAGAGTATTCAACCCAAATTTATAGATTCGACACAAGGGGAGCCAAAGAATATTTGCAAGTATTAGCAGCTGAGTTTTCAATTCAACCACACATGGAGATTAATTATCTGCAGCAATATGATCAGTAGCACAGTAATATGATAGTTTTGATAGCAGTGGTAACAATAATAGTAACGGTAACAATGATAGCAATTATTTTGTAGCAGTTGTGACAATAGCAATAGCAATAGTAACTTAGCAAGAACAATATGTGAAAAACTCGTAGGCATTGGATCAGTGAATTCGTTGGATGATATTCATCATATAACAGTCATAACCTAGGGCGATGCAAAACTAGCTCCAGTTCATAAATATAATGTAGGCATGTATTCCGTAAATAGTCATACGTGCTTATGGAAAGAACTAGCATGCCATCTTTTGTCCTACCCTCCTGTGGCAGGGGGTCCATAAGGAAACTAAGGGATATTAAGGCCTCCTTTTAATAGAGAACCGGAACAAAACATTAGCACATAGTGAATACATGAACTCCTCAAACTACGGTCATCACCGGAAAGTATCCCGAATACTGTCACTCCGGGGTTTACGGATCATAACACGTAATAGGTGACCATAACTTGCAAGATCAGATCTAGAACATAGATATAATGATGATAACATAAACGGTTCAGATCTGAAATCATGGCACCCGGGCCCAAAGTGACAAGCATTAAGCATGGCAAAGTCATAGCAACATCAATCTCAAAACATAATGGATACTAGGGATCAAGCCCTAACAAAACTAACTCGATTACATGATGAATCTCATCCAACTCCCTCACCGACCAGCAAGCCTACGAAGGAATTACTCACTCCCGGTGGGGAGCATCATGGAATTGGCGATGGAGAAGGGTTGGTGATGACAAAGATCAAAGATTCCCCTCTCCAGCGCCCCAAACAGACTCCAGATCTGGCCTCCCAATGAAGAACAGGAGGTGACGGCGGCTCCGTCTCGTGAGATGCGATAATTCTTCCTCCCTGGTTTTTTCTCCAAAAATAGGTATTTAAGGAGTTGGAATTAGGGTCTGCGGGGCCACCAGGTGGGCACAACCCACCTGGGCGCGCTAGGAGGGGGGCGCACCCTGGTGGGTTGTGCTCACCCAGGGGCCCCCCTCCGGTGGTTCTTGGCTCCAGTATTTTTCTTTTATTCCATAAAAATTCTCCAAAAAGTTTCGTTCCATTCCGAGAACATTTATTTCTGCACAAAAACAACACCATGGTAGTTCTGTTGAAAACAGCGTCAGTCCGGGTTAGTTTCATTCAAATCATGCAAATTAGAGTCCAAAACAAGAGTAAAAGCGTTAGGAAAAGTAGATACGACGGAGACATATCAACGACATACCAGAGGTCGTTGTCAATGGCTTCAAGATGCATGCGCATCTTATTCTTCCAGTAGGGGTAATCAGTGCCATCAAAGACGGGGCACGCAGTGGAGACCTTGATTATCCCTGCAGTCGACATAGTTAAAACTCCAGGTGGTTAAACTGAATCACACAGGACAAGGGAGCACCTTGCTCTGATACCAATTGAAAGTGCTAGTTATCGACTAGAGGGGGTGAATAGGCGATTTTTGTGAAAGTCTTCGAAAGACGCAAGATCTTCGAAGACAGATAACTAAACAACACCTATACGATATGCAGCGGAAGATAAGCTACGCTAGATAGGCCATAGTTAAGTAAACAGTACAATGAAAGCACGAAGACTAATAGCAGCTAGGTAGAACAGATCGGAATGGGAAGACAGTATGAAGCCAAACACATGAAAGTCTTCACACAATGAAGTCAAACAGATCAGGCAAGCAAGCAATGACTTCACGAAGACAAACTGAAATGTAAAGGAGGTAGGGGATAGAACCAGTTGCTTGATGAAGACAAGGATTTGGTAGACCAGTTCCAATTGCTGTGACAACTATATGTCTTGTTAGGGAGGCTGAGATTGAACTCAGAAGACCACGTCTTCACCTTACTCCCCTTGAGCTAAGGACACTTAGTCCTCGCTCAATCAATCAGGTAAGTCTTCAAGGTAGACTTCCAAACCTTCACAGACTCCATTCACCAGCGATCCACAATGACTCTTGGATCCTCAAAACGTGACACCTAACCGGCTGGAGGATACACAATCCTCAAGTGTAATAAATCTTCAGATCACACAGACAGAAAGACTTCAGTGATGCCAACACTCTTTGGGCTTTGGGTGTTTTGGGTTTTGTCCTCGCAAGGATTCTCTCTCAAAGGCTTCGGAGGTGGGTAGCTCTCAAATGACAAAAGATGTGTACTAACTCTGAGCAACCACCAATTTATGGTGGAGGGGGTGGGCTGTTTATAGCTAGGAGGCAACCCAATATAATATGTCCGAAATGACCCTGGGTCACTAAGGAACTGACACGTGTCCAATGGTCGGATTCCAGACTCACGCGGCAGCTTGACTTGGGCTACAAGCCAAGCCGACTCATCCAACTCTGGATAAGATTTTCTCTCACTGTCTTCACTCGAAGACATAGGATTTGGGTTGAGCATCACGTCAGTCTTCTGACTTTGTGCACTTGGACCCCACTTAATAGTTCGGTGGTTCCTATGACTCAAGAAAGATGAGAATGAAACTACGAAAGATACTATGTCTTCGCACTCCATTGTCTTCAAGTGAATGTCTTCACGAGTCATTATCTTCAACATGAATGTCTTCATGAATCATTATCTTCAACGTGAATGTCTTCACGAACCACCATTATCTTCAATGTCTTCATACATTTTTAGGGGTCATCTCTGGTAGGTAAACCGAATCAATGAGGGACTTCTATCTGTGTTATCCTGCAATTCTCACAAACACATTAGTCCCTCAACCACGTTTGTCGTCAATACTCCAAAACCAACTAGGGGTGGCACTAGATGCACTTACACTATCCCCCTCACTTGGCCCTTTGCGGTCTGGGGGCTAGATATGGTCAGCCCTCTTAAGGGCGGATCCAGGAAAAATAAATACTTACTTGTCATGGTTGACAAGTTCACGAAATGGATCGAAGAAAAACCAGTCACCTTGGCCGAAGCCACCCAGGTAATTGATTTTATCTCTGGGGTAGTCCACCATTATGGTATCCCTCATAGTCTGATTACAGACAACAGGACAAACTTCATGGCCAAAGAGGTCAAAGCATGGTGCGAGAAGATGGGCATCAAGCTCGATTACGCATCTGTCTACCACCCACAGTCAAATGGGCAGGTAGAACGGGCAAACGGCCTAATCCTAAGCAGCATCAATCCCAGGCTCGTATGTTTCCTCAAAAAAGCTGACTACAAATGGGTAGAGGAACTTGATTCCGTCTTATGGGGCCTGCGCACCACACCGAATAGGTCCACCGGGTACACCCTGTTTTTCATGGTTTACAGCGCAGAGGCACTTCTCCCCTACGACATCATACACAATGCACCTCGGATACACATGTATGAAGAACGGGAAGCCAAGCTCGATTTGCAAGACGCCCTGGACGCCCTCGAGGAGGAGCAAAACGTCGCTCGGGCCCGCTCGGCTATCTACCAACAGCAAGCCCGTCACTACCATAGCAGGGAGGTTCATGCAAAGGCCTTCAACGTCGGGGACCTGGTCATGAGGCTCCATCCAGAGAAGCAGAAACATAAACTAGGTGGGACAAACAATTCATCATTGACCAAGTACTCACCGGAGGTGCTTACCGCATTTGGGACCTAGAGGACGGACGTCTAGAGCCTAACCCCTGGAACACAGCTCTGCTCCGACGTTTCTACAGTTGAAACCCCGAGGACCGCCCGTCTATGTACATACATTACCTCACCTTTTTCTTTTCTTTGTTTTAGACACCTCAGGATCACCTTTTGCATGACCTCGATAGAAAATATTACTATAGCATGTTCTTTTCAAAACATGCGTCGCTCCACCTCTTACATCCATCGTCTATCTAGCCAAAATATGCATCGATTCGACTTAAGATTTGGCCAAGCTGGGTTGCCTGACTCCTGTGTTTGCCCCTTATGTTCCCGATCGTTCGGCTAAGGGGTAAAGGGAGCACCGTTGTGATTGTTACTCTCGGGTCATCCAATGTAGTACCTCAGATGTACAAAGCCAAAAGCTAGCACTCTTAACTGTACGAACCGGTCGGCCACGACTTCAGATTAACATGGATGGGGTTTTCAAACCCCGGCCAGGGGCTTTATCCCCAAGGTCGCTCGTCTTCGGACACGTGTGTTTAAACACAACTACCCGAGAAGAGGAACTGTTGGAAGAACTATTTTTCTCGGAAGATGTTTCTTACGTTAAACAGTAATATAACATAACTCTCCGCTTCCCTCTTGTCATTCAAACCACATAGCCGGATTGCCTGGTCCCTGACACATCTGGTCCGATTATATCGGCCTGTAGTATGGGTCACTTCTCGGCCACTGGCCGAGGGGGCAGAAGCCGATGGCTAGTCGGCAGAGTTCGGACTTACAGACAGAATACTGACATAAAATGTACTTCGGTACATAGAGTCATAAGCAATATAACATTACACCCGGTCTAGACCATCTATCAGGGTATCCATAGAACAGTATTTCTGCGAGAACCTAGTAGCATGCATTACACTTTCATATACAAGACTAGTGGGAATCTCCTTTCCGTCCGGACCCATGGGCCCCACCTCGGCCAAGGCCGTCGTGTCAATCTTGGTGTACTGGGTCTTCACCATGGCCCAGGCTTCCCACAACCCTTCTTGACAAGTGGACACCTTACATGCCTGGATCCGGCGCTGAGCTCCCTTCAGCTGCTCGGCAAGGACATCCATGTCTTCCAGAACATGCTCCACCTCGGGCCATAAAGCCCTGAAGACGTCCTTCATCGCCTTCCGAGCATTTTCATGCACTACAGATAAATGCACCGCCATGTCTTCGGGCACTCGACCTTGGGCATTAAGGGGTAGACCGGACAGAGACGCTGCCAAGAAAAACAAAGTCAGCCTACTACGCACAGCAGAAAATCCTTCACCAGGATACAATTTTTTGCAATCACAACTCACCATAAATCGTCTCATCTGTTCGCCGATTCTTTGCCTCCACGGCAGCTAGTCGATCCTTCAAGCTCTCAATCTCCTGGGCTTGTCAAGTATTTTTGGCCCTTAGCGCAGTGACTCCATCCACCCTTTGGGTTACCACATGCTGGTTTGCTTGGCGCTATGATTCTGCATACATCAAATCCTCGCGGGCCTCCTTCAAATCCCTCTCAAGGTGACCTAGGGCTTCCGCTGCTACATTAGATTCAGTTATCAGGCAATTTTCACAGTCACAATAGATGTAACCACATGAGCACTTACCGTGCACCTCCCTGGTGAACTTCTTCACCTGCTCTACCTCGGCCAAGGCGGCATCTAGCTTCCCCTTGGTCTGGGTAAGCGCCTCGGATAGTTGCTCGTTCTTAATGCGAGCTTCCTGTCAAAGAACATCACGATCAATATTCAAGCCTTGCTACGGACGCATTCGCCATACCAAGACTTAGGGGCTACTACCGTCATAGGTAGACTTGTTTAAGCAAATAAAGGAATTGCGCAAGTCCGAAGCAATGTGAATTTAAGTAAGGCCTTACCTGTAAACCTTGCGAGATGACATCCAACGATTCGTCAAAAGCACCCCGGGTTGCCCTGAGGTACGCGTCCACTGCGCTGAGTGCGCTGAACTCTTGATCCGAGAAGGCCAGATTCCTTAGGGAAGTCTTCCATCGCCGATAGTTTGCGGCACACTGGACTTTGGACGGTGTGGCCAAGCTGGTCTCTGAGCCCTCGGGTTGGGGGACCTCGGGAATCCTTCTCGGGCAGGGGCACGCCTCAGCTTCTCTGGGCGAGGTCGTTGCCGCCCCAGCTCTCTGTCTTTCTGCCATCAAGGACGAAGAAGTCCGCCTGCGAATAAACACAGAAGATAAGGACCCACTGCGAAGATCTTGCAAACAATATAGCAATTACGGTTACCTGGTAGTGGAGGGAGCACTTTCGCCTGCCCCCGTGACCTTGGCCCGTGCCTCCTGCTCTTCTCATGGGGGATTCTCCCGAGGAGCCACTCCCCCGCGTGGACGCTTCGAATGACGTCCCTTTGGAGGACAAGTCAGACGACTAGGGGCTTGGGGACGAGGGGCTCTCTTTCGATGAGAAGGAGGGAGCGTTACCGATGAGGCCGGCCATGTCCCCGGATTGTCAGGAGCAACCACCACCCTTGAGCGTCAAGGCACTCCATGTAAAATTTCCGCCCCTTGTAAATAAGGGCTAGGTCCTCATCCTCGTGGAAAAGAGGATCTTCGGCTCGGTGGTGCATCTCCAGCTCGGGGGCCGGACTCTTCAGAGCCTCCACCCAGCGCCTCCAGATCTACATAAAACCAATGAATGGTTGATGAGATGAAATGATTACTCGAATGACTCTGATAAGCGGGGAAAAACTTACTATATCAGCGGGGTCATAATAAGACAGCCCATCCCAAAATTTTCGCCGGGCGAAATCCTCTGCCGCTCCCTGGTAGAGGCCAGCCATGACCATCCCAAATGCTGCTTGGTCGAAGAAGCTTTGCCGAATCGATCATGAGGAATTGTCAGTCCTGTTGTACGCGCACAACTGGTGAGGACGTTACCGAAGTGGCTGGACTCTTTAGTTTATTGCCGTGGCCATGACATCTATTATGGTGAGACCAGCTCTCACCAACTGTTCCACCCGGGCTGCCAGCTTGGTCACCTCGGCACTGTTCTTCTAGATAGCACCCTCTGGCCTCCAGCTGTATCGCCTCTTCGGGAGCTCCGAGCTAAAAGGGGGAAGTCCGGGGCGAACAGGATCTAGAAGGGGGACGTCGTCTATGTAGAACCACTCAGTTGGCCAGACATCGGTATCCTCCCGAGGTGTGCCTGGGGTGTACTTGAATCCATCAATTCGGCAGTCCTCGGCCGCCCCGACTTGGAACAGTCATTCGGCAAGCGAGCAGGGCACGATGCAAAAATATCTTCTCCATAACCCAAAATGCGCCTCGCACCCGAGGGCATCTCGCATAAGGCAACATACCCCGCGATGTGTAATATCGAATTGGGGGTGAGATGGTGAAGTTGCAATCCATAGAACTCCGGCAGTCCTCGGACGAAGGGATGGATGGGAAACCCTAAACCACGTAGTAGGAATGAAATGAAACACACCCTCTTGTCCTTTTGGGGGAAGGGAAGTTCTCCGCGTGTACCTTCCCATTAATGGATGTTGAGCCAGGGCGGGTCGCTGTCAGATCCGAGTCCGGCAAGTATCCCTGCCTCGCCAGGCGCTCTAGCTTGATGCGTGAGACGACGCAGCTACCCCAATCCCCTCTCTCCGGGTTGTGAGGACGCCTTGAAGAACCAGTGTCGCTTGCCATGGGAAACTCTCGAGGGTTGAACTTGGGGGAGGAGACGATGGTGAGGATTGCTTGGAAGGATGGAGGCGGGGGCTTGTGGTTAATCCGCATGCCTGGCCAGTTAATAAAAGGGGGAGAGGCCGATGCTTTGATGTTTCGCTATAAAGTGGCTCGCTCTCCCGTAAAAACTTATATTACCAAAGTCAGGAGGCTGGCACCACGTGCGGAAGACCTGGGGCCACCAGATAGAGTCATCGGATTTCCGAAGACCAATTAAAAAGTTATATGCGGGAACTCGCCTATCGAGCCAAAGACTCCGGAACCGAGGTCCGAGGGTGTTGTCCTCAGCGTCGATGGCGCGTTCAGGGGCTACTGACGATGTCCTGGGCTAGGGGGTATCAACCCAGCCCATCCATGCACTTCGGGATAGGCCGACGGGCCCTCATTCTTCACAAGATGGACCCCAGGGGTCGCACGCCGGGGGATCAAGATCACATCTACCGAAGACTTGTCGTACATGGCAAGACCTCTTCCACCACCTCCATGCCAGGATACCAACTTTGCAACCCTAGATGCCCTACTCGGCGTGTATATAAGCCAAGGGGTTTAGCCTGTAGAGGGGATATCAGCGCAATCTCATTCACCTAGCCCTAGAGTTAGACCACATCTATAGATCTCGAGGTAGATCAACTCTGTACTTGTAAACACCTTCATCAATATAAACGAGAGCAGGAAGTAGGGTTTTACCTCCATTAAGAGGGCCCGAACCTGGGTAAACATCATCTCCCCTGTTCTAGTTACCATCTGTCTAAGATCCACAGCTCGAGACCCCCTACCCCGAGATCGGCCGATTTTTACACCGACACTGAGGTTTTGAGACAAAGATTGAATACAAGAGGTGAACTAGGGTTTGAGATGAGATGGTTCTGGTGAAGATGTTGATGAAGATTATTCCTCCCACGATGGGAGGGTTGTTGGTGATGTCGATGGCTTCGATTTCCCCCTCCTAGAGGGAAGTGTCCCCGGCGGAATCGCTCCACCGGAGAGCAAAAGTGCTCCTGCCTAGGTTCCGCCTCGAGTCGGTGGCGCTTCGTCCCAAAAGTCCTCTCCTTATTTTTTCTAGGTCAAAACCCTTCATATAGCAGAAGATGGGGGCCAGGGGCCTGCCAGTGGCCCCACAAGGTACCTGGGCGCGCCCAGGGGGTGGCCACGCCCACGTGCCTTGTGGGCAGCTGGTGGGTCCCCTCTGGTACTTCTTTGCTCTAGTATTTTTTATATATTCCATAAAAATTCTCCATGAAATTTCAACTCATTTGGAGTTGTGCAGAATAGGTATATCTGATATAGCTTTTCCAAGTCCAGAATTCTAGCTGCCAGCAATCTCCCTCTTATTGTAAATCTTGTAAATTAAGAGAGAAAAGGCATTAGAATTGCATCACAAAATGTTATAATGATAAAAAACATTGTAAATAATAGTAGGAAAACAATGATGCAAAATGGACGTATCAGTAGGCCAATAAAATCCAGCTTGGGAAGCTTTACTGACCAGAGCTCGAGCTGCGACGTGATGGCCGCTCATGCCAGTGTGAATTTCCGCAAGGAGCTCGCGTCCTTCCTCCTCAGCTATACACCTCCGGAGGATGCCTATGACGCTTCTTTTATACAACTCACCTTCATGGACCCGATAGGCCTTCGATCGGTGAATTATTCTCCGTGACTCTGTCCATGGCGCGATAACTGCCATTACTTCATGAGCCGAGGATGTTTCGTCAACCACCGAGCCTCCAATTATGCCCTCGCCCTCCTCGGCTGCCGGAGAGTTGACCTTTCTGGAGTCCAGAGGAGCCGACGCGATGTTCTCATCTTGCCATACCACGGATGGCTTAAAGAGCCGTTCTAAAAACGTGTTTTCCGGGACCGGGTCGCGTTTAGCACCCATCCTGGCATAGACATCGACGGTTTGGTTGTTATCTCGAGGGATATGATGGAATTCCAGACCTTCAAAGCGTGCTGAAATGGCCAGAGCGGCATTCCGGTATGCTGTCATCTTCGGGTCCTTTGCATCGAATTCGCCATTAACTTGCGATATCGCTAGGTTGGAGTCACCCCGGACCTCCAGGCGCTGGACTCCCATAGACACCGCTATTCGCAGTCCGTGTAGCAGGGCCTCATATTCGGCCGCATTATTTGGGTCGGTGTACATGATTTGTAATATGTACCGTATACTGTCACCGGTGGGAGAGGTGAGAACTACTCTAGCCCCAAGCCCGACCAGCATCTTGGAGCCATCGAAGTACATTGTCCAATGTGAATATGTATTGTACTCCCAAGGGAGTTCGGCCTCTATCCACTCGGCTACGAAATCTGCCAGCACCTAAGATTTAATAGCTCGGCGCGACCGAAACACGATTTCAAAAGAGAGGAGTTCAATTGCCCACTTGGCAATGCGACTAGTCGCGTCTCTATTGTTTATGATGTCGCCTAGAGGGACCTTGGATGCCACGGTGATAGAACACTCCTGAAAGTAGTGCCGTAGCTTCTGAGATGCCATGAATACTGCATAGGCGATTTTGTGGTAGTGAGGATACCTTGTTTTACACAGGGTAAATACCTCAGAAACATAGTAGACGGGCCTTTGCACCTGGAATTTGTGACCTTCAGCGTCGCGTTCGACCACAAGGACCGCAGCTTAATCATGCACTAATCATACACGCAAATGCGCACGATCAAGCCTAAGGACTCACTTGAAGATATCACAACACAACTCTAAAACATAAATAAAGTCATACAAGCTCTATATTACAAGCCAGGGCCTCGAGGGCTCGAATACATAGCTCGATGGCATACAAGCGTCAGCGGAAGCATCAGATATCTGAGTACAGATATATTACAGAGAGAGAGAGAGATAAGCCTTCACAGAGGCGGGGTAAAATAAAATACTACGATCGAAAGGCGTAGGCCTCCTGCCCTGGACCCTCCGATCCTACTCCTGGTCGTCGAACAGCTCCTCGTAGTAGTAGTACTCGCCAGGCGGGTAGTAGTACTGGTCGTCGGCTGGGGCGTCTGGCTCAGGGGCTCCGTCGTCTGGTGGCATCAATTGGATAATGGGGGAAAAAGAAAATAAAGCAAACGTGAGTACTCATCCGAAGTACTCAGCAAGCAAGGATCTACACTACATATGCAACATTGTCAAAGGAATGGCTGTATATGTGGACTGGGCTGCAGAAATGCCAGAATAGAGGGGGAAAGCCTAGTCCTATCGAAGACTAGCATCTTCAACAATCTTCGACAGTCTTGCAGCAATAGAAGAGAACAGATGAACATAATGTAAAGTAGTAGTAGTAGTAGTATCATCAACCTCGACCTGAGATCCTTTCTCGACTCCCTGCGAGAAAGCAATCCCAGAGCCGTACTATCCAGTTCTCATCACATGTTCTAGTTGTACCGATCGGGATACAACTCCGAGTGTCCGTTACCGTAGGACAGGCTATCGATAGAAGTTTCATCCCTGCAGGGGTGCACCAAGTTACCCACCACGCTCGCTTAACTCCGGCCGGACACACTTTACTGGGTCATGCCCGGCCTCGGCTAAGCAACACGCCGCAACCCGACCAAATACTTAACAGAGAGGTCAGCACGCCGGACTAACCTATGCCCCCAGGGGTCTTGGGCCATCGCCCCGGACGCTCCTGCACGTTGCGTACACCGCCGGTGAGCAGACCTAACAACCCCTTAATACAAGCGCGGTTGCGTTCCCAGTCCAACCCAGCATGTGCCGCTCAGTTGCTGACGTCTATTAAGCTTCGGCTGAAGTATACGACGCAGAACGCCCATACTATGCCCACGTGATGGTTAGTGCTATCAGGCCAGAGGCCCCTCGGATCAAATATCCAAACCGTTAAGTGGTTTAGGATCGCGCGGAAATGAGCAGAGACTCACGATCGATGTGACCCCGTCGCCCCGTCTCGAGGACTTGCGGCAAGGGCTAAGAATGCCTGGCCACGCCTCGTAGTTATCTCGCGGGCACCATCCAGGTCAACCCGACTCCACATCACTTCGCATTAAGCTCGCGCGGGTACCCCTCAGGGCTGACCCATCTTTAGTAACATGGTACAGTGTAAGTCACAGTATCAATGGTATCCGTGTGTCCAACACCAAGGGGAACCCTGAGGAATCACCCTCGATGGAATTCCCGCTCGATGTTATCATCAAGGTGAACGAAGGAGGAATCACCCTCGAGGTCCACACTTGAGAAGTTGCACGACGACGCTGTTATCGGGGGTGGTGTAGGAGGAGTCACCCTCGCTTACCACGACCGAGTAACTAACCTACAAGGTTAACATCAGAAGTGCTGATGAGGTATCACCCTCGGCACTTGATGGTAACCCAGTAGTGTCGGCAACTAAGGGGGAAGTGATGTGCGGTGCCAGGGTCTAGTCTTCAATCCCGTTGATTGGGTCTTCTGTTATCCAGCGGGGCAGTCGGGATCAAGTGGGGGTCTCTGTCGTGTCTCTACCCAGCCTATACTAAGTAGTCTAGGATAACCAGAATGGTAGCAAGGCAGGTTACAATAATCAGGCTATGCAGCAGATATAGGAAAACAGTAGTAGTAGCAGTTCTAATGCAAGCATAAGAGAGGAGAGAGTAGGCGATATTGGCATGCTCAAAATGGGGGTACTTGCCTGTTTGCTCTGGGGCAAGGGCAAGGTCGCTTGTGGTGTCGTCGGGGACGTAGTCGTACTCCTGAGTTGCGTCTGCCTCGGGAGCTACGTCAACGTCGGGGTCTACCGAGAGAGAAGAGGGGGAAGAAACAGGTAAACATAATGCAAACAAATGCAATACGGTGCGTGTGATGCTATGATGCAGTGCAGGGTTGCCTAAATATGCATCTAAGTCATTTTAGTTATTTTTAGAATTAATCTGGGATTTATTTACCGAAGTGTGTGCACTATTCATCTATCGGATACGGGTCCGTAGTTACGAGTTCTTCTACATAGGGGGTTCCGACAAAGAAACGGACGGCACGATCAGACTCGTCTCGTCGTTCCGAGCAACTTTCATGTTTTAACTTTTTCGATCCGAGCTACGGTTTAAAAGTTATGAATTTTTAAAGATTATTTGAATTTCTGGAATTACTTTATTTACAGAAAAATGAATTATGACGTCAGCATGACGTCGCTGTGACGTCAGCGGTCAACAGCGTCGCTGACCAGTCAAACATGACATGTGGGTCCAGTGGGACCCACATGTCAGTCTCTGTTAAGAGTAACAGTGGATTATTTCAGTTAACAGAGTGATTAGAGGGGTAGGCCCCACATGTCAGTGAGACATTAGCCTAATTAATCAGTTTTATATTTATTTAAATGTTTTTCTTAATCTAAAAAGTGGTGGGGCCCGTGTGTCAGCCTCACTGGGTTGCCCAGTCAGCAGTTGACTGGGTCAACCCAGTCAACTGGGGCCCCATGGGCCCGCAGGCAGCCACACTGAGGTGGGACCCGGCCTCGCCACGTCGGCGGCGACCGGCGACTCGACGCCGGTGACCTCCAGACGCGGCGGAGGACACGGCCCGGCGTCGGGTTTCACCTACAGGCCATCAAATCGGCCGCGGTTGGTCTCGTTCGAACGGGCAGAAGATGCCGCGTTGAACGGTGGCGGTGGTGCAGCCGGACTCGGCCGGAAACGGCGCCGGCGATGAGCAAAAGTGGCGGCATATACGGGCCTACGACGAAAACGAAGCTACGGCGCGCAGCAGCTCGAGCGCGAGGCCTAGGCGTGTTCTACGCGATGCGGTGAGTGCGTTCGACTCGACCCCGAGCTTGTTGGGTCACCGGAGGCTTGCCGGCGACGGGCTTCGCGGCGACGGGCTCGGGTTCGCGTGGAGAAGCCGCCAGCGCGTGCGTGCGGAGCCACAGAGAGATGAGGAGGGAGGAGTGGCTCACAGTGAAGGCGCACGGTGGCCCGGTGACAGTTTAGGAGCCGCAGAGACGTCGCCGGGGACGAGGACGAACAGCGGCGACCCGAGGTTGAAGACGAAGCTCGTGGACGAAGCAGCGCTCCTCCGCTCCCTCCAGCTGCTCCGGTAGGCGTAGTCGACCACGGCGCTCCTCCCAGGCACACTCAGACGAGGTGAGAAGGCCGTTGGCCACGGCAGCGGCGGATCGCAGCGACAAGGGCGCTCGGCCACCGGATCTGAGAAGGGAAGAGAGGCGAAGCGAGCGAGAGGAGAAGGGGGAGAATGACGGAGAGGCCAGGGAGGAGTGGAGGGGCGTCGGCCTTATCCCCTCGTCGGCTCCGGGCGTCGGTGGCGTCGGCGTGTCGGCGCGCGACCGGCGCGCGCGCTCGCGCCCACTGCGACGGCGACACGCACAGGAGAGAGACGACGACATGGGCCTGGTGGGCTGTACTCTAGGTACTGTGCACTTAGGCTAGTGCACAGTGGCCCATTTTCCCCTTTTTCCTTTTCTGTTTTTCTTTTCTCTATTTCATTTCTGTCCTGAAATAGTTAGGGCACTTTTACACTTTTGTAAAATGTGAGAGTTGACCCAAATATTGCAATGCAACATTTCCTTCCACCAAAAACTGGTTTGGGTAGAATTGGACTACATTTGGATTAGAAATGAATTTAAATGGATTTAAATATTCTGTTTTGGTGCTGTTTCATCTTGTTTGAGTCACTTGTCTAACTCCAACTTTATTGATGATGATTTTAGAAATGTTCCTGGATTATTTGCCATTTAATGAACATTTTCCCAACAGAGTTTGATCAACTTCATATTTCATTTTTGATTTTGAGTTGCTTTTCTAAATGGAGTTGAGTTGCTTTGATTAACCACTTTGTTTAAGCACTGCAAATGATATGACTTGGCAATATTAGCAGCTGATCATAGTGGTTATTACACAGGGGTGTTACAAGTTCTCCTCCACTAAAAGAAATTCTCGTCCCGAGAATTTAGGAGGTAGAAGGGAAGAGGCCGGGATATTCTTCCCGAAGATGGTCCTCGCGTTCCCAAGTGGCTTCATCTTCAGTGTGATTCGACCACTGCACTTTTAGGAACTTGGTCGTCTTCTGACGAGTTCGACGTTCAGCTTCATCGAGGATGCGGATCGGATGCTCCTTATAGGAAAGATCATCTTGTAGCTCGAGCATCTCATGATCCACTACACGGTGCGGAGATTCCTTGAAGCATTTGCGAAGTTGCGACACGTGGAAGACATCATGAATATGAGAGAATTGTGGCGGCAACTCCAATTTATATGCCACCTGTCCACGTCTAGCCACGATGCGGAAAGGACCAATATAGCGAGGAGCTAGCTTGCCCTTGATTCCGAAACGACGTGTGCCCTTCATCGGAGTGACACGAAGATAAGCTTGATCACCAGGTTGATAGATCACACCCCATCACTTGCGATCATAATTACTCTTCTGACGGTCTTGAGCTGCTTTGAGATTCTCTCGGACAATTCGGACTTGTTCTTCGGCATGCTGAATGATGTCCGGTCCAACAAGAGGTCGTTCCCCAGTTTCTGACCAATTCAGAGGGGTTCGACATTTACGACCATAAAGAACCTCAAAGGGGGCCATTTTCAAGCTGGCTTGATAGCTGTTGTTATAAGAGAACTCGGCATACGGGAGAGATTCCTCCCATTTCTTACCGAAGGATATAACACAAGCTCGAAGCATATCTTCAAGTACTTGATTAACGGGCTCAACTTGGCCTTGGGATTGTGGATGATAAGCTGAACTCCAGGTAATATGAGTTCCCATTGCTTTCTGGAAACTTTCCCAGAAATGGCCAGTGAAAATGCTGCCACGGTCTGAACTGATTTCCTTGGGAATACCATGGAGCGAAACAATTCTGGAGATGTATAGCTCTGCTAACTGACTGGCAATAATAGTCTCCTTAACTGGCAGAAAGTGTGCAACCTTGGAAAGTTGGTCAACGACGACAAGAATAGCATCGTGACCCTTCTGAGACTTGGGAAGACCAGTAATGAAGTCCATTTGCACTTTATCCCACTTCCACAGAGGAATAGGAAGTGGTTGCAGAATTCCAGCAGGTTTCTGATGTTCTGCCTTCATGCGACGACAAACGTCACACTCGGCAACATAACGAGCAATATCTTGCTTCATTCTAGACCACCAGTACCTTTGACGAAGATCTCGATACATCTTGGTACTACCCGGATGGATTGATAGCGGTGTATCATGGGCCTCCTTCATGACTTTGTCAGTCATCAGCTCGAAGCGAGGTACTACAATGCGGTCTCGGAAGTACAAGGTTCCATCTTCAGCAATCGAGAAATCCCTGTATTTTTGAAGGTGAAGCTCTTTCTTCATTAGACCAATTTCAGCATCTTTGGCTTGCGCAATCTTGACAGCTTTCTCAAGATCTGGCTGTATCTCAAGGTTATTAAGAGAACCTTGCGGGACGATGCAGAGATTCAGCTTGCGCAATTCTTCATACAGCTGGGGTTGAGCTTGCTTAACCATGAGGTTGTTGCAATAAGACTTGCGGCTCAAGGCATCAGCCATCACATTAGCTTTGCCAGGAGTGTAGGAAATACCACAGTCATAATCGGTGATTTTTCCAACCAACGCTGCTGACGAAGATTAAGTTCCGGTTGAGTGAATAAGTACTTCAAGCTCTGATGATCGGTGTAAATATCACACCGATTACCAAGGAGGTAATGACGCCACTGCTTCAAGGCATAAATGACAGCAGCAAATTCGAGGTCATGCACTGGGTAATTCTCTTCATGTGGACGCAGTTGTCGCGAAGCATAAGCAATTACTCTTCGCTCTTGCATCAGGACACAGCCTAGTCCTTGGCGAGAGGCGTCGCAGAAGATCACGAAATCTTTGCGGGAGTCTGGAGGAGCAAGGACTGGAGCAGATGTCAGCTTGTCTTTGAGGGTCTGGAAGCTTTCCTGACATTTGTCTGTCCATTCAAACTTAACGCCTTTGTGGAGCAGATTAGTCAGGGGCTTGGCAATCTTGGAGAAATTCTCGATGAAACGACGACAATAACTTGCAAGTCCGAGAAAACTTCTGACTTGCTTGACATTCTTCGGAGGGGTCCAGTCAAGAATAGCCTGAACTCGCTCCGGGTTAACTACGATACCATCCTTGGAGATGACATGTCCAAGGTAGGTTACCTCAGAAAGCCAGAATTCGCACTTAGAGTACTTGGCATATAACTTGTGCTCTCGCAGTCTCTCCAGAACAAGACAAAGGTGCTCAGCATGTTCTTCTTTGTTCTTCGAATAAACCAGGATATCATCCAGATATACCACGACGAATTTGTCGAGGTAATCCATGAATATGTAATTCATTAAGCGGGAGAAGGTAGCTGGAGCGTTTGTTAAGCCAAACGGCATGACGGTGTACTCGTATGAACCATAGCGAGTAACGAATGCAGTCTTCGGAATATCCTCTTCACGGACACGGATCTGGTGATAACCCAACCTCAAGTCGAGTTTAGAGAACACCAAAGATCTAGCGAGTTGGTCATATAAATCGTTGATCCGGGGAAGTGGATATTTATTCTGAATGGTTGCCTGATTGATAGGACGATAGTCTTGAACCAAACGGTTAGTTCCATCCTTCTTCTTAACAAAGAGAGAAGGTGCTCCCCATGCAGAGGAACTAGGGCGAATGAAACCCTTTCTTAAGGATTTATCAATTTCCTCCTTAAGCTCGATGAGGTGGTGCGGAGGCATCTTGTAAGGACGCTTTGCAATAGGAGTGGTGCCAGGCTTCAAGTCGATGACGAACTCGACAGCTCTAGCAGGGGGTATTCCTGGAAGTTCTTCTGGAAAAACATCCGGGAAGTCACAGACAACTAGGATGTTCTCGATCCCATCAAGTGGAGAAGCATTCAACGCGTTCAAGGCATAAATTTGAGCCTCAGCGTTCTGGGTGAGATAAGCTTGATAATTCACTATCTCATTCGATGGGTGCAGGAGATGCACGACTTTAGTGGCACAATTGATTGAGGCGTAATGAGCCTTCAACCAATCCATTCCCAAGATAAGATCAATCTTGGAAGATTTCAGAATAATGGGGAAAGCTTGAAAATTTCTCTCTTCAATCATAATATTGACTTCGGGGCTGAATATGGTGGCTTGACACCGACCCGCGGGAGTGTTCACTACTAAAGGGTGGTGTAGTGTTTCACATTTAACGTCATGCAATAGTGCAAAATGCTCTGACATGAATGAATGCGATGCTCCTGAATCAAATAAAACAGATGCTGGTACTGAATTAACGAGAAGTGTACCCATCACAGTATCTGGTTGATCTGGAGCTTCAGACATGTTGACGTGGTAACTCTGCCCACGACCATAAGGAGGTCTGGCATTATAGTTGCGCTGTTGAGGAATACCACGGCCAGCAGAAGGAAGAGCCAGTTGATTCTGATTCTGAGAACAATCTCTAGCACGGTGACCTGGCTTGCCACACTTAAAGCATAGTCCATTGTCAGGACGAGGTGCTGGAGCTCGAGGTGCTGGAGCTGGCAGAGGCTGTCTCGGTGGTGGAGGTGGCAGGCGTGGTGCAACATAAGAGGGCCTATTTGCAGGAGCTGCTGAACGGAACATGCCTTGGGGAAACCAGATGCGTCGCTTCTGGGAAGACGAGCCCGAAGATGAGCCCGTTTCTCGGGTGCGTCTGGAAGCTTCTTTATGCTTCTTAAGTCCAGTTTCAACCATAATAGCCTTATTCACCAAGGTGGCGAAATCGGGATAGTCTTGGACAAGGAGAGCCAACTGTATATCATGATGTAGTCCTTCACGGAACTTCTCTTGCCTGCGTTCATCAGTAGGAATGTCCTCTTCAGCATAGCGAGATAAGTCTAGAAACTCGCGCTGATAGACTTCCATAGTCTTGTTTCCTTGAACAAGGCTACGGAACTCAGCCTTCTTCCTAGCTATGACAGCTAGAGGAATGTAGCGGGCTCAGAAAGCAATCTTGAACTCTGCCCAAGTGACGACAGTACCAGGCGGCAGAGTCTGTCGGTGAGTGGCCCACCATTGGGCTGCGGGACCCTTCAGAAGATAAGTCGCAAAAGTGACATAGTTGACTTGGGCAACACCAGCAGACTCCATCTCATGAGAGATGTCACGCAGCCAGTCATCTGCATCTAGTGGGTTGACTGTGTTGCGGAAAAACGATGGACTGAGCCTCATAAACTCTGGCAGGGTGATGGATGGTGGCTGCTGATTAGCATCAGGACGAGGGAATTGCTGCATAATTCCCGTCATAAACTGGCGGTTGAGTTCAAACTGTTGCATCATCGCTGCCATGTAATCAGGTGGTGGCGGCGGTGGCGGGTTGTTGTCAGCCATCCTGCTATTCCAACAGGGGTATGTTAGCAATAGCTTATGCAAGTGTTTAGCATTAAACAATATGTAACTCGACGTTATTGAAAGAGTGCAATAGATGCTAAAAGTAGTCATTAAGACATACAGATCCATACACAGTCGGTTACAATCGGGCAGCATAACGACGCAAATTGAAAACCTAGACACACTAGGCGGCACGCAGGCACGCGGTAAGGAAGTACACAACGTGACATAGCAAAGGCTACATCAGCGTCGGAGAAACCACTGAAACGGGGTAACTGCAAGTGCGGCCGACGAATGTTCATCGCGGCAGGATCCTGTGCTCCATGTGCACTCTGATGCAGAACCCGGTCTCGAACTGTAAGAAGAGGTCCACGTGCAGGCGTGTGACCTCCCACTGCAGGCCAATCAATACCTGGCGGCATCTCTGTCCTGCGTGGGTAAAGAATATATTCTGGATGTATCCCTGCATGAACAGCTGGTAGCAACTGTGTCATAGCCTCGTAGTAGCGTGCTTGAGTGGCGAACAACTCGACGGCAAGAGCCCTAACAGTGCGATCCAGAGCCTGAGTGCACTGAATCAGAATCTGCGGGTCGTAGCGTCGAGACTCGTACGGGGCACAGATAGCTGTGTAGAATCCAGTAGCATCTCCAACAGGAGCATACGGAATGTACCGAAACACAGAATCATCCAAGTTAGCATTGTGCTCTCCTCGGAGACGTGCGACAGCAGAGTAGGCGGCATCATGGACTGCCATCTCAATCGTCACGCCTAAGCCATGGAAAAGGTGTAGCTCAGTGTCCGAGTCATTCTGCTGATCATAGATCCGAACTTCAGCATAGTACTGCTCCTGGTTGAACTCGCGGTAAACCTCATAGACCATGTACTCGGGATACCAACGGTAACCCAGTCTACTCAGGAGGGCGATCAGAACAGCTGGAAATCCAGGGGCATCACGAGCCCAAGTGCGAAGCACAAGCTGGGTCGTAGGCCGCGGTGGAAACAGTCGATCCATCTGAAACAGAGAAGTTCAGGGTTGTCATAAGACAATGAGGAATATAACCGATCTCAGAAGGAAAGGTTAAACAAAACAATGGAAAGGAAAATGATTATCAGACTAATCAGATCAAAGTCAGGGAAATCGCACTGAATCCAGCTCTCTGGGTGGATAGAATTAACGAGATCCTAAATGTCGGTGTTAGTAAATTTTATTAAACCCGAATAGATGAGAGATTAGAATCCCAGAGTAAAGACGAGGAATAAAAGATCCTAATACCACCCAGTTGGCGACGTGGGCCCGTAAGCCACATAGCCAAGTTAGTAAAACAGTTTTTGACCACTAGACTCAACTTCGGCCAAGGAATTGGGAAGGGGGATTCTTAGAGGCAGTCGGCTCTGATACCAACCTGTGATGACCCCGGCTTAATCGTGCACTAATCATACACGCAAATGCGCACGATCAAGCCTAAGGACTCACTTGAAGATATCACAACACAACTCTAAAACATAAATAAAGTCATACAAGCTCTATATTACAAGCCAGGGCCTCGAGGGCTCGAATACATAGCTCGATGGCATACAAGCGTCAGCGGAAGCATCAGATATCTGAGTACAGATATATTACAGAGAGAGAGAGAGATAAGCCTTCACAGAGGCGGGGTAAAATAAAATACTACGATCGAAAGGCGTAGGCCTCCTGCCCTGGACCCTCCGATCCTACTCCTGGTCGTCGAACGGCTCCTCGTAGTAGTAGTACTCGCCAGGCGGGTAGTAGAACTGGTCGTCGGCTGGGGCGTCTGGCTCAGGGGCTCCGTCGTCTGGTGGCATCAATTGGATAATGGGGGAAAAAGAAAATAAAGCAAACGTGAGTACTCATCCGAAGTACTCAGCAAGCAAGGATCTACACTACATATGCAACATTGTCAAAGGAATGGCTGTATATGTGGACTGGGCTGCAGAAATGCCAGAATAGAGGGGGAAAGCCTAGTCCTATCGAAGACTAGCATCTTCAACAATCTTCGACAGTCTTGCAGCAATAGAAGAGAACAGATGAACATAATGTAAAGTAGTAGTAGTAGTAGTATCATCAACCTCGACCTGAGATCCTTTCTCGACTCCCTGCGAGAAAGCAATCCCAGAGCCGTACTATCCAGTTCTCATCACATGTTCTAGTTGTACCGATCGGGATACAACTCCGAGTGTCCGTTACCGTAGGACAGGCTATCGATAGAAGTTTCATCCCTGCAGGGGTGCACCAAGTTACCCACCACGCTCGCTTAACTCCGGCCGGACACACTTTACTGGGTCATGCCCGGCCTCGGCTAAGCAACACGCCGCAACCCGACCAAATACTTAACAGAGAGGTCAGCACGCCGGACTAACCTATGCCCCCAGGGGTCTTGGGCCATCGCCCCGGACGCTCCTGCACGTTGCGTACACCGCCAGTGAGCAGACCTAGCAACCCCTTAATACAAGCGCGGTTGCGTTCCCAGTCCAACCCAGCGTGTGCCGCTCAGTTGCTGACGTCTATTAAGCTTTGGCTGAAGTATACGACGCAGAACGCCCATACTATGCCCACGTGATGGTTAGTGCTATCAGGCCAGAGGCCCCTCGGATCAAATATCCAAACCGTTAAGTGGTTTAGGATCGCGCGGAAACGAGCAGAGACTCACGATCGATGTGACCCCGTCGCCCCGTCTTGAGGACTTGCGGCAAGGGCTAAGAATGCCTGGCCACGCCTCGTAGTTATCTCGCGGGCACCATCCAGGTCAACCCGACTCCACATCACTTCGCATTAAGCTCGCGCGGGTACCCCTCAGGGCCGACCCGTCTTTAGTAACATGGTACAGTGTAAGTCACAGTATCAATGGTATCCGTGTGTCCAACACCAAGGGGAACCCTGAGGAATCACCCTCGATGGAATTCCCGCTCGATGTTATCATCAAGGTGAACGAAGGAGGAATCACCCTCGAGGTCCACACTTGAGAAGTTGCACGACGACGCTGTTATCGGGGGTGGTGTAGGAGGAGTCACCCTCGCTTACCACGACCGAGTAACTAACCTACAAGGTTAACATCAGAAGTGCTGACGAGGTATCACCCTCGGCACTTGACGGTAACCCAGTAGTGTCGGCAACTAAGGGGGAAGTGATGTGCGGTGCCAGGGTCTAGTCTTCAATCCCGTTGATCGGGTCTTCTGTTATCCAGCGGGGCAGTCGGGATCAAGTGGGGGTCTCTGTCGTGTCTCTACCCAGCCTATACTAAGCAGTTTAGGATAACTAGAATGGTAGCAAGGCAGGTTACAATAATCAGGCTATGCAGCAGATATAGGAAAACAGTAGCAGTAGCAGTTCTAATGCAAGCATAAGAGAGGAGAGAGTAGGAGATATTGGCATGCTCAAAATGGGGGTGCTTGCCTGTTTGCTCTGGGGCAAGGGCAAGGTCGCCTGTGGTGTCGTCGGGGACGTAGTCGTACTCCTGAGTTGCGTCTGCCTCAGGAGCTACGTCAACGTCGGGGTCTACCGAGAGAGAAGAGGGGGAAGAAACAGGTAAACATAATGCAAACAAATGCAATACGGTGCGTGTGATGCTATGATGCAGTGCAGGGTTGCCTAAATATGCATCAAAGTCATTTTAGTTATTTTTAGAATTAATCTGGGATTTATTTACCAAAGTGTGTGCACTATTCATCTGCCGGATACGGGTCCGGAGTTACGAGTTCTTCTACGTAGGGGGTTCCGACAAAGAAACGGATGGCACGATCAAACTCGTGTCGTCGTTCCGAGCAACTTTCATGTTTTAACTTTTTCGATCCGAGCTACGGTTTAAAAGTTATGAATTTTTAAAGATTATTTGAATTTCTGGAATTACTTTATTTACAGAAAAATGAATTATGACGTCAGCATGACGTCGCTGTGACGTCAGCGGTCAACAGCGTCGCTGACCAGTCAAACATGACATGTGGGTCCAGTGGGACCACATGTCAGTCTCTGTTAAGACTAACAGTGGATTATTTCAGTTAACAAAGTGATTAGAGGGGTGGGCCCCACATGTCAGTGAGACATTAGCCTAATTAATCAGTTTTATATTTATTTAAATGTTTTTCTTAATCTAAAAAGTGGTGGGGCCCGCGTGTCAGCCTCACTGGGTTGCCCAGTCAGCAGTTGACTGGGTCAACCCAGTCAACTGGGGCCCCACGGGCCCGCAGGCAGCCACACTGAGGTGGGACCCGGCCTCTCCACGTCGGCGGCGACCGGCGACTCGACGCCGGTGACCTCCAGACGCGGCGAAGGACACGGCCCGGCGTCGGGTTTCACCTACAGGCCATCAAATCGGCCGCGGTTGGTCTCGTTCGAATGGGCAGAAGATGCCGAGTCGAACGGTGGCGGTGGCGCAGCCGGACTCGGCCGCAAACGGCGCCGGCGATGAGTAAAAGCGGCGGCGTATACGGGCCTACGACGAAAACGAAGCTACGGCGCGCAGCAGCTCGAGCGCGAGTCCTAGGCGTGTTCTACGCGATGCGGTGAGTGCGTTCGACTCGACCCCGAGCTCGTTGGGTCACCGGAGGCTTGCCGGCAACGGGCTTTGCCGCGACGGGCTCGGGTTCGCGTGGAGAAGCCGCCAGCGCGTGCGTGCGGAGCCACAGAGAGATGAGGAGGGAGGAGTGGCTCACAGTGAAGGCGCACGGTGGCCCGGTGACAGTTTAGGAGCCGCAGAGACGTCGCCGGGGACGAGGACGAACAGCGGCGACCCGAGGTTGAAGACGAAGCTCGTGGACGAAGCAGCGCTCCTCCGCTCCCTCCAGCTGCTCCGGTAGGCGTAGTCGACCACGGCGCTCCTCCCAGGCACACTCAGACGAGGTGAGAAGGCCGTTGGCCACGGCAGCGGCGGATCGCAGCGACAGGGGCGCTCGGCCACCGGATCTGAGAAGGGAAGAGAGGCGAAGCGAGCGAGAGGAGAAGGGGGAGAATGACGGAGAGGCCAGGGAGGAGTGGAGGGGCGTCGGCCTTATCCCCTCGTCGGCTCCGGGCGTCGGTGGCGTCGGCGTGTCGGCGCGCGACCGGCGTGCACGCTCGCGCCCACTGCGACGGCGACACGCACAGGAGAGAGACGACGACATGGGCCTGGTGGGCTGTACTCTAGGTACTGTGCACTTAGGCTAGTGCACAGTGGCCCATTTTCCCCTTTTTCCTTTTCTGTTTTCCTTTTCTCTATTTCATTTCTGTCCTGAAATAGTTAGGGCACTTTTACACTTTTGTAAAATGTGAGAGTTGACCCAAATATTGCAATGCAACATTTCCTTCCACCAAAAACTGGTTTGGGTAGAATTGGACTACATTTGGATTAGAAATGAATTTAAATGGATTTAAATATTCTGTTTTGGTGCTGTTTCATCTTGTTTGAGTCACTTGTCTAACTCCAACTTTATTGATGATGATTTCAGAAATGTTCCTGGATTATTTGCCATTTAATGAACATTTTCCCAACAGAGTTTGATCAACTTCATATTTCATTTTTGATTTTGAGTTGCTTTTCTAAATGGAGTTGAGTTGCTTTGATTAACCACTTTGTTTAAGCACTGCAAATGATATGACTTGGCAATATTAGCAGCTGATCATAGTGGTTATTACACAGGGGTGTTACAGTAAATCATCTGGACCTCGGCTTCGTCCGAGGACTTTATTGAATGACTAATAGCGTGCCTATCTGCGAGGAGGGCCTCACCACCCTTAGACACTTGTTTCACAACCCAACAGGCTCGAAGGCTGCGGGTTGGATTGGTGTTGAGCAAAACATAGTGTATAGGGCACTGTTGATCCAACAGTCCGTCTAGGGCGGTCTGGGATCCCGTCTCTTTTTCTTTTTCGTGATGGTTCCACTAGCACGGGGCACCTAGATGGCTCTCTTCATAGTGCGAGGTCGGAGTCTTTCGAATTTCTTGATCGGATGGGTTTAGAATATTCATCTTGAGCCAGCCAGGCATCTTCAATGGCGCAAAATTTCAATACCAGTTCGGAGAGCTCGGAGAAAGTTTGAACTCGGCGCCGAGCGAGGGCGTTTAACACCCCCTTGTCGTCACAATTATGATGGAAGGCGGCTAGTACTTCTGCGTCGAGGCAGTTGGTTATACTGTTCTTGGCGAACAAGAATCTCGACCAAAATTGCCGGACTGTCTCCCCGGCTCGTTGTTTTATAAAGATTAGGTCCCAGACGTCGAGAGGCCCCGAATTACCTGGGCAATACTCGACGTGGGGTGTGGGTGGGATCAAAAATTTCAATCCGATCGCGCGCGCGGGGGGGGGGGGGGGGGGGGGCTCCAACGTGCCCCCGTATTCCTCGCGGGAAAAGTGCATGGAGGGAGAGAGATCCGGTTTCGGCTTAACATCCGAAACGCACACCTTTTCTGCCCGATCGATCTCGTACTCATCCCTCGAACGGGGCTCAGGTCCGAGGTTTCCTCAAGTTGGATTCCGCCAGCCGAGCTAATCAAAGGAGCATAAAGCTCCGACACAGAGTTCCCGATCGTGCTCTGCCACCTCGAAGGGGGGGGGGTGCGACTTGGGATCCGTCGGGCCCTCAAATTGCCTGTTGGTGAGAATTGTCGATACACCAGAGGTACCGAGGGGACTCGGATTGCCAATTGGTGAAGCCATCGTCCCAAGGCGATCACACAGCGAGCTCTCAATGAAAGCACCAATGTCGGGGTCAAAACCGGCAGACCTTGGGTAGGAGGGGCCCGAGTTGTGAGATCAGATCGATGGGTAACAAGAGACAAGAGACACGATGCTTTTACCCAAGTTCGGGCCCTCTTTAAGGAGGTAAAGCCCTACGTCCGGCTCTTGATTATATTATGGATGTATCAAAGTATAGAGTTGATCTACCTCGAGATCGTAAACTATGGTCTAAACCCTAGGGGTAATGGTGATAATGATGAATGAATGAATGACCGCCTCTACGGACTAAACCCTCCGGTTTATATAGGCACCAGGGGTATCTAAGGTTACACATGGTCGGTTGCCATCCAGGGGTTACATGCCAAACCTAAATAGACATACTTGGAGTACACGCCAAGTTGTCGGTGAAGTCCGATACGCTCACGCCACATATTAGAGGCCTCTGGAGTTCCTCCTCTTTAGCGGATCGTCAGCCCGGCCCATGGACTAGGCCGGGACCCCCTAGTTCAGGACACCGTCAGTTATCGTCTACCATCCTAACGTCAACCATGTTGCAATCTCTGCCGAAGCGCGGGACGGATCGACATCAACGACAACCACAGCATCAGCCGTGTTGCAAAACACTCTTCATGCAAATCTCCGAACATAACATGACCCATGTTGCAAACATCGTCAAGTGGATTGGACTGAACACGACATAGTCATGTTGCAAACCTCGTCGAGGCTCGCAACCGGACAGATCTTTTCAATCTATCAGCGGCCGAACGCTTAGCGTCGTCCAAAAACTAGCGAGCGCGGTCACCTGAAATGCCGCGGGCATCGCTCGTGGAGCGTTGTGCCAGGAGCCCAGGACCAGGCAAGCTCCCATATTGAACACGACTTGAAGGCATCCCGACATCTAAACCAAGCTAAATTGCACTACTCACTAATCCACAAGTCACTGGCACGAATCTGCTGATAGCGTGCAGAGACGGATACGGCAGCGTCATGTTCAATCTACCAATCCTCCGAGGTTTCCCCTCTTGATTTCGTCCGTTTATCTTATCTACAACAACACGAGGTTTCCCATGCTAAGCATCGACTATGTCAGTAACATTTTCACACAAACAAGTGCTGGAGCACTGCACCGGATCGTCGGGTGATTTACAAAAATCAAATCAAATTAAGGATGATTAGTTTCAGAGCAGGAGGTTGCCGAGGGCGAGGCCGACGCACACCGCCAGCGCGACCCACCACGCGGCGGCCACCCGGTGCCCATCCTCCTCCTCCTCGGGCTCCGCGCCGGCGGCTCCTCCTCCTGCTCTGAGCGCGGAGTTCTCGGCCTCGAGCATCATCACCCACCGGCGGTGCGCCGAGAGCGCCACCGCGTCCCGCACGAGCAGCGCCGCGAGGCCTCCGCTGCTGGCGGCCGCGGCGGCCAGCTTCTCCTCCGCCTCCCGCGCCCGCGACTGCGACAGGCGCAGCGCCTGCAGCAGGACGTCCTTGCCGCCGCCACGGTCGCCCTTCTCGTCGGTCCCGCCCGCGCTCTCCAGCCTTTCCCTGCGCGAAACGAGGAGAGGCCGCTCAGTCTGGGCAACGCAAGTTCGTCGAGGCGAACGCGCCTTACCTCCGCAGGTGCAGAGCCGGGAACGGGCCGAAGAGCTTGGCCGGAGGGGGCAGGTCGCAGTTGAGGAGCAGATCGGCGCACGGCGGCCGCCTCTGGTGCTCGGCGGCGGCGGGCGCGGCCATCAGCAGCATCCCTTCCTCGACCGAAGCGCCGCGGCCGGGTCTGGTTTGGTGAGGGGGCGTGGGGTTTGGTGCAGAGGAGAGAAGGGAGCGGTTGCTCTGCTCGAGGCTTCCGCTGGGAAGAAACCGCGGGCGCGTGGTAGGAGGGTGCCGCCACGCGGAGGAAGCAGTTTGGCGTGAGCCTTCGCTCGCGTGGCGTGTCGCCCCGCGGCCGCGCGCGGTGCCGGCACGAGAGTTGAGTGGCGGACGACGTCGTCGTCGTCGTCACGCTACTTCCGAAACCCGACGGCCTCTGCGTCTTCTTCTTGAGTAAAGTATATGTCGCGCTTCGCAACTCGCAGGGACGGACTCGGCGTTTCCAGCATAGATTTATCCGCCGAGTGCGCGACACGCGACATGAGTGAGCAGAGCACGGACGGAATCGCGGTGGCGAGTTGCCATCGACGAATGGCGCATGAACGCGACCGACGAATCTCCGCCGGGACGGTTGGGTTCAGGCATCCCTGCTGCGCACGTCTCCTCCAGCGTCCCGTTTTCAACTGTCATGCGGTTTTTGCCGCGAGGCCGAGGCGTGAATAGCGCGATGTGTGTCTAACTGTCTATTTTTTTTTCCATGTTAGTACGTGTCTCATTCGTATCATAAAGAATAAAGTACAAGTCATGTAAGGAACGACATGACAAAACTGAAAAGATAGCAGAACATCTCTGAGCTTGACACCAACACCCGTCACCTGCCTCCGGCACCACCACAACAGCCACCGAAGAAAAGAATGACGGATCACCTCCTCACCCGAGCTCGACGCGGCTCCATCGCTGATATGCAGCTTTGCGGACCTTCAAGGTGGCTCACCAAAAGTGAAGCCATTGCCGTTGAACGAATCAGACCGGGGCAACACCCCGGACACGCCATCGAATTCCAGATCTGGCACCCCACCACGACTAAGACGCCGAAGGAGAAAACCATACCTGCCATCCACGAACCACGAACCCAGCACACGTTTCGTCTTCCAGATGTCGTCGATGCAGACCACAATCTGCATTCGCTCCTGGACTATCTCCCAAGCTCCGCGCCGACACTGGAGCAAACGCCATCGCAACGGCGGAGCCCGAGGACACAGGTCCACCACGAGAATGCCGCCGCCGCCACGCCATCCTTACTTGAACAGACTGGTTTTCAAATCCATCCCCAACCATAAGACCGATGGCCTCGTCAGGGAAGGATCCGAAGAATCTTTATTCAGCGTCGTCATTATCGCCGCCGAAGCCAAGACGATGAACAACCTAAAAACCTAGACTACAAGGGAGTAAAAACAATCCACGCGCGTGGATCCGGCGACCCCCCTCACCACCGACGACCGAGGTCGCCAGCGGAGGAGAGCCGCCGGAGGACGGCGCTGAAAGATGGCCTCTCCTGGCGGCGGCTAGGGTTGCAGCCGCCAGGGACCCACGTACGCTAGCTAGGTCTAACTGTCTATTAAGCAGCCGCAGATACACTCTGAGAACCTATGTATGCTTTGTATAGTAGAGTATTTTGGAAAAATAAACTTTAAGCAAATAGTACAAGGTACTTCCTCGGTCCCAAATTGCAAGACGTTTTTATAATTTGGGATGGAGGTAGTATTTGATTAAAAAAAGAAATAAATGATATAAAAACAAGTTTGTATATAGTTATTTCTATTTCGGTATCGATGGTTCCTTTGTTCTACTCTATTTTGTCTCGTTGTCTTAACGTTCCTCCCTTTTTCACTCATCCCTTGACCCCAGCCTCATAAATGCCGAAACTGAGAATTTTGTTGGGTCAATGCCCGTTGACCGTTACTTCCCTGATGAGTGGGCCAATCTGTTGGTGGCACATCCTGGCGAGCTCAACACCGACGACCACTGGCCACTGCGGAGTCCGCTCGAGAGGGCACATGCATGGCATCGAAGGTGGCTGGAGGCCAGCACGTGCACTCCCACATCCAATTCAACTCACGGGGGCCCAGAGACAGATGGAGTGGACGACGGCGACCAAAACCGCCGCGGCCAACACATGGGTGAAAAAACAACTCATGGCCGAGCATAGAAGCACACACATGATATTGGGGAGGGCCCCGGAGCTCAGAATTGACGAGCTCGCCAGCCATGGCGGTCGGCTGAGTAGGCACTCGCCGAACACTTAGCTAAGAGACGAAAATGACGAGGGGACACGACGAGGTGCTCATGCAAGTCTAATTGTGACGTATAGGAGGTTGGGTAGGGTTGTCGATGGCGAATCAATAACGGCGGTCGTCAGTTGCCAGTGATGAAGACGGTGACCGCCGCTCTATACAGGGCATCTCGTCTCGATTGAGTGAGTCGAGATTAATGCCCTTTGAGATCCGGTTTGGATAGCAGAAGGTTCCCGTACCTTTTTCCTAAAAGAGTGACCCTGGGTTATCGAAGCCACGAGAGGACGTGCACTACAACGAGAGTCACACAAGTTATTGCTCTCGAATTATATTCCAGTCTTTTAAACCAGACCTTTTACAACCTTTAAAAAATAAACAATAACATTGAAATAGGCATGGGTAGGAGCTGTTAATCTCACAACCTTATACTTTTGCGTGGGATCTCATCTTGATAATAAACCTAATTCTAGAAGACAACTGTTATGATGTGCATACAACGTGATGAAGTGGGAGATGTGTCCGAAGTATCGTCTCGACCGGTCATGACCTGCATCGAGAATCAGTTGTTTAACCGATGGCCCTTACCATCGCGCGTGGTTACCCCAGTTATTAAGAATTACTTCAGATAAAAGCATTGGGCGATTAATGACTACACCTCATTTATCCCCAAGGAGTTCCTTTCCGCTACAGTACTAAACATTTCTCTCACTGGTGTTCACAAATAGCGTTCCACACATCCTCGCTTCTTACCTCCTCCTTGACCGATCTACGGGATCCTAGGTACTTGCAGCGCGTTAGAACGAGAATAAAACAAAAGACAACCCCATCGCAATCGGACGCATACAAATAACGTCAAATACGCAAAGCCATTCCAATGGCCATGTGCACAAATACATAGGGTTGCAAGGCCTTGCCTCAACCCATTGCATTACAGAATTACTCACACATGGCGATCGGATAACAAGATGAATTCATTCAAGATGACATAAATATGAATGATTGATTCATAATATGTTTTAAAATAGTTGCCGATTGCGATACACCAACTACAAGTATGACTAACTCAGAGAGAATGGCTGTGGTGACAAGGTGGCGGCGGCTATGGAGGTGAGATGTGAAATGGCGGCGTCTAGGGTTGAAAGATGGCTTCTGGTTGTCTCTTTCGTGAATGGTGGCTCTCTTGTTGAGATTCTGATGTGGCCCCCTTTATAGAAGTTGATCAGTTTGACGCCCTGGTGCCAACGGCATGTGGTATGACCACTGGTACGAGTGCGTGCACTCGTACCATGCGCTCTAGATTGCTTGTAGCGTCTCCTATTGACTTGCCTTCTTCACCAAACCTTGTATTTCCTTCTATGCGATGATATTCTACGATGTTTCAGCCCATTTCTTGTAGAAACCATCAAAAAAATGGATCTATATTTCTTGCATTCATTAGTCATCAGTGATGAAATCGGAGTGATTCTCTCTGAAATTCCTGGATTATCCGGTTTAAACAATGATGGAATGAGTGCAAAAATATCGCTCATCGGAGATGGACAGGGCGATGCGTGATGCGGCGAAGCTCGGGGACATGACGACAAGATGAATCGGCGGCGGTGGCTACATGGGCAATGCTCCCGGAAAGCTCAAAATCTAGTGAGAGAAAGGTGGGTAGGTAGGTAGGCAGGCGAGCAGGAGGTGGCATAGAAGCGGCGGCACGCGTCCACGCGCCTTCAATTTTTGTATTGTACAATGTATAAAAATTCATGTAAGTTGGCCCACGAGCACCCGCACCCGCACCCCCTTCCCTTTTTTCTTTTCCCCTCCTTCCTTTCTTTCAACCGTTGACCGGCGGGCCCTGCACCTATCCCCTTCCTCTGGATGAACCCGCGCCGCACAACACACACACCTGAGGCCGAGCCCGGATCGATCTCATGCCCTAGTCAACCCCATGCACCCCTAGGACTCCACGATCGAGCAAGTACCCCAGGGAAACCAACCGAAACCCTTTTCCCTGTCTCCTGTTGCCACACTCTTTGCCCGAGCTATCTCGGCAGGAGTTTCGAATTCCGCCGCCATCACTAGACTATCTCGTCGCCGTTAATAAGCCCCAATCGCCCTAGTTTCTTCCTTTAGATTCCCCACTCGACGCCGCACTCTCCTGGCATTTTTACTTGCCGGAATCGCAGCCGAGCGAGCCGTTCGAGCAAACCCGCCGCCGCCAGAGTAGCCGCGGTTCACTTCACCGCCGCCTACAGAGGAAGCCCTTGTCTCCGATTAAGCCACCATCGTCGCCGCCGTTCCACTCTGCATCCGTCCATCACCTCATCTTCGCCGGAGAGCCACCGGAGGAGCGCTGCCGCCCACGGCCGAACCGCCGCTGTCGTCTGCTTCGCTCGTGGCGAGCTACACCGCACGTGAACATTTATTTTTCTTTACAACCAATTCTGTCACGCCACAGCAGCCGCAGCTTCAGCTCAAAACAGAGTTTTGATAGATTTTAGCCCATTTTTGTTTAGCTATATCTTTTAATCCGTCTATCCGATTTAAGTGATTCTTTTTGCACATTGATCACCGTGGACTGATCTATCCAGCAGAACTAATTTCCACACGTTTGCACTATTTAAATTTGAATTTAACCAAATTTAAAAATGAACCTTCCGGAGGCCATATCTTGCAAACTGTTTAGCCAAATTAGCTGTTTCCTTTTGTGTTGTGATCCTAGTAGAATGTAGGTGATTTGTACCTACTGATATGCTACTATTGTTTGGAGTTTAAATCATTTCTTGTTGTTGGTTTTATTTGGTGTTATTTGAGTATGTGTGATTTATTCTTGGCGTTGTTTGAAACATATAGATTGTCCTGAGTGCGACGCAAACTATTGTCAGGAGTGTGACCGTTTGAACCAGAACCAATGCAAGTTACATGTTGATCATCCTTTACGTATTATTTTTCTATGCATGTAGTCTATATGATGTTATAAATATATGCATGTGTAGGAATATTATTATATTATGCTAATGCTATTGAGTTGTCTCCTCGTCAATGAAGACGTGGTAGTTGTAGTTTTGCTATGTTGTGTAGACAGGGTTGGTTCCTGTTTTCATTGTGCTTATGTGAGGATTATATAATAATTTGACTAGTAACTTAAAATAGAATTTACGTCTAGGCGGAAGTGGTATTGCTTGGTGTTGAGGGAAGGCATTATGGGGTCTTGCACCTTTTCTAAGGACATGCGCTCATGAGAGTGCACCCTAAGTGGATTGCCGTCCAGGTTCAAAAAGATCAGACAGACTTAGTGACTAGTAGCTTCCATGTGCGGCCACTGGCTATATGGGCTCTGGCTTAGTTGATTAGATTGTGGAAACCTTGCCCGTGTAGTGGTAGCCGATGTAGCATTGTAGGTGGGATGTGCCTACCAGGTGGTTAAGGGGACTAGTTCTGAAAGACTTCGTCTCAATCTTCGGATTGGGTCCAGTGGGTAAAGTGTACTAAACCCTGCAGAGTATTAAAACTAATTGATTAGCTGTGTCCCCGGTTAAGGACAATTTGAGCGACTATGCCATTATAGTTGTTGGATGATCTTGACAGATGCGACACTTGATAAATTTGATGGGAAACTTAATAGTGGGTATAGGTTGGAATTGGAGTTGCCAATTCAACCATATGTATTTAATTGTAGCAAAAAGTTATTTTTTGACTATTAGGTAGTCATGAGGACAAAATTAGCCTTTCTGCAAAATAACCATCAAGCCTTCCTTTTGTTATAATATGCATATACATGTAGGTCTACTTTATTATTACTCATGTGTAACTTGCCAATACATTCAATGTATTGACCTATACGGCTACAACGTCTCATTTTGCAGGATACTCAAACAAAGAGTAAGGTACCGTTAGGGTCGCGAGTCTTCACTCAGCATCGTCAGTGGGCTATGATGGGACTCATCGTTATTTTCTGCTACTTTTCCGTTTTTTGTTTGAATAAAGCTAGCTATGTGCTATGCAGATTGTATTGCTTTATAAATTCTAGATCATACATTGTAAATGATGCACTTGTTACTCTAGTATTCATCTATACTGTGTGTGCTAGCGAATTGATTCAGGGACTAGCACAAAAAGCACAGAGACTCAAATCCTTCCAGGTTTGGTCGTTACAGATGGTATCCTTTGAGGAATGGGACTGTACTCTGTTTTTTAGGGTCTGTAACCTTTATTAAATCAAATGTTCAAAGGAATACAGATTATGTCGGCATAGCAAGAAGCCACACATCACACCCCGTTGTAAGGAGGTCGCAGCTTTGGCCAAAGCATGTGCCTCTCCATTGTGTTGCCTTCTCTCATGAACAAACTTCAGATCTCTGAACTCTCTTCTTTGATATGATGTACCAGATGCAATGTTTGATATAACTTCAGCACAATCTGGGGCGTCACGAACTGAGTTGAGTCCCAAGTCCTTGGCTAGTGCAATGGCTTCACTGCACGCTCACGCTTCAAGCGTAGCTGGGTCAACAAGGCCGTCGAAAATGACAGCAAAAGCTCCTAGGTACTACCCATTATTGTCCCGGCAAATGACAGCCGTCGCACCCCTGGTACCATCTTTGGAAAGGCCACCATCGACATTCATCTTCGTATCATGATCTCCAGGATGAAGCCAAGCCGTGTCTCCTCTTAACATTTCTGTGCCATTCAAGTTCCTGAACCTTACAATCTCATCTCCCGTATTCACCTGCAGGTCCCTAAATGGAGCATGCAAATCCCTGGACGTAGGAGCATTTTTTATAGCAGCCAACTCAAGTTCATCCAGGAACTTTGTAATGAAGCAGTGAGTACTCATAGGGCTCTGAAACTGATCATTGTGAATTGCTCGCCGTCGAGCCCACCAAATTGCCCACATCATAACAAAGATCCTTGTGAGATCATCCTTCGGGAGTGTGTCCACTAGCCAAAACGTCCAAACCTTTGCATCATCTATACGGTTTGAGATAGCAAATTCTGTCAATTCCTCATCAGCTAGAGCCCATACGCACCTCACCATCCGGCGGGCGAAGAGGGAATGACGCCATGAGTCCATCGCCACGTGACAAATCGAGCATTCCGAGGTCTCCGCCATGTTCCTGTGATGTCTCACGTCCCCCGTCGGGAGTGATGTTTTTGCAAGTCGCCAAGCAAAAACCTTGATCTTAGATGGAATTGGCACCCCCAAAGCTTGGACCAAGAATGACTATCGGCTGCAATATTGGAGTGTCCTGGTCGATGCTTAAGCCATTTTGTACCTTGCTGTTTGGTCGCTGCTAACAGCCTGTAGGCTGATCGAACAGTAAAAATCCCTTTCCCGTCATAATGCCAAGACCAGAAGTCCTCTTGGACCCTGGAGCTGAGAGGAATATTTAGTATTGCTTGCTTGTCCATCTCATAAAAGTGCTCATCTAGAATAATCGGATCCCATGAAGTCGTAGCAAGATTAATCAACTCCGATACAATCTCAGGTGGGTCTGAAGATTTAGGACAGACCGGTCACAGCTTGAAGTCACGTGGAATCCAGTTATCATGCCATATATTGGTGCCATCACCCGTGCCAATCCTCTTGATTATATCAAGCTTGAGTGTATCTCTCCCCTCCAATATAGATCGCCAGACTTGCGACAGATACTTTCCTAATTCCACTTCTAAGACCGAGCACGAAGGGTAATACACTGACTTTAGAATTCAAGCGCTCAAGGAGTTGGGTTCTTGCAGCGGACGCCAAGTTGAATAACTCTATATCGCGAAAACCCATGCCGCCCATGAACTTGGGCTATGACATGACCTCCCATGCGACCAACGTTGTTTTCCTCTCGCCCTTTTTTTATCCCACCAGAACTTGCGGAGTAAGCCGTTAATGTGTTGGCATAGCCCACGGGGTAATTTGAAATATGCCATGGAATAGGTCGGAATTGCTTGAGCTACAGATTTGATCAAGACTTCTTTCCCTCCTACAGACAAAGCTTTTTCCATCCAACCATGTACTTGTTTCTAGATCCTATCCTTAAGATATTTGAAGGCACCCTCCTTAGCTTTGCCCACATCAGAGGGGAGACCCAAATACTTCTCGGATAGCTTCTCATTCTGGACATCCAAAACATGTTTAATCTCCTCTTTCAATATTTCGGAACATCCCTTACTAAAAAAGATTGATGATTTGTCTTTACTAATCCTCTACCCTGATGCCACACAATATCTCTGCAAAAGCTCATTTACCCTGGTGGCCATGTCCGGGGTAGCATAAAAAAACAGCAAATTGTCATCAACAAAAAGAAGGTGGTTCACATGTGGGGCACCCGGTGCCACTGAAACTCCATGTATACTATCAACTGGGTTTGTAGATTTCAGCATGCAAGAAAAGCCTTCATCTGTTAGCAAGAATAGATAAGGGGAAATTGGGTCACCCTGTTGTATACCCCGGGAGGGTTTAAATTGCTCCAGTTGACCACCGTTGAACATCACTGCAAAGGACACAGACAGAAGTAACACACCTCATAATTGTGTCAGTAACCCGGGGGTTGATCCCCATCTTCAACACGACCGCTCTAAAGTAAGACCACTGTAGTCTATCATAAGCTTTCATCATATCAAGCTTCAACGCACAGAACCTGTTGCTCTTCACGTTCTTGGTCTTCATGTAATGCAAGCACTCATAGGCAGAGATAAAGTTGCCAGTAATAAGACGGCCTGGTACAAATGTAGATTGTTCCTCAGGGATGATGTCGGAGAGAATAAGTTTGAGTCGGTTAGCTAATACCTTTGATACAATTTTAAAAATCACGTTGCAAAGACTTATCGATCGAAACTGTGCTAATTTTTTTGGACTAGCAATCTTTGGAATTAAAACAATGAACGTTTTGTTTATCTCCTCCGGGGAATCAACTCCACTCAGAACACGGAACACCATATCAGTCACCTCATCACCACAAAGATCCTAGTGAGGCTGAAAAAAGTGTGCTGGAAAACCATCGGGGCCAGAGGCTTTTGTTGGAAACATTTAGAACAATGCCGTTTTCACCTCCTCCTTCCCATACGGTGCATTAAGCTTGCTATTTATGTGTCCATCCACCTTGACAGGTATATGTGATAACACCTCTTCCAAGCCAACTGTGTTTTCGGAAGCATACAAATTTTCAAATTGGTAGCTATCGATGCCATCTCGTGCGGGTCAGTGCTTATAGAGCCATCTTGACGTTGAAGTTCCAATATGCGATTCTTAGATTTATGGGCACTAGCTTTGCGGTGAAAGAACATTTTTTTTGAGAAACACCTGTAACTTTATTCATACTCATAACAATTACAGATACACTGATTTGAACCTAAAATCTAAAAAAAAAAAGTAACTCCTATGACTAAGAACTACAATGAAATCTCTTAAAAACACCTTATTTACGACGTCAAACTATGCTCGAAGAAATACTCCAAAGACTTCGGTAAAGAGGCTGCAATTGGACTGGAGCAACGATGTTGTCACTCTTCCACCCGCATGAACATTACCAACAATGGTTTTTGAAAGCGCCTTGAGTCTTCCATCCAAATAGATGGGAAGCCTTAATCGATGAGCGTACTTGGGCCGGGGATGATCCTCTAGAAGTGCAGACCGTCGAATCACTATATCTTCACCATGTTGTCGGTCAAAGATTTCACCTCCACAAAGAATCAGACCAACAAAAAAGGCTTAACACAGCAATATAAACTCATCAGATCTGAATAATCGGATCTGAGAGGACAGAAAAACTCTCTAAACTCATGTCACTGCCAAAAGAACGAGAGACAATTTATTCTCACAAAACTATGATGATCACTAGACGATGACAAAGAACATTGAGGTCTTGAAGGTCCGAGGTCCCCACACCTTTCAGCGCCGAGATGGCAGCCGGAGGCGAGGGGACCTAAATTTCTCAGATGGCGACGGCGGCGGCGCGAGAAACCCTAATTGGAAAAGCAGGTGTGCGGTGAAAGAACTTTGAATTGTACTCTGTTTTTTTTAGGGGTAGAATTGTACTCTGTTGTGAGGCCCAATAAAGCCTTCTCGCCAGCCCGGCCCACAAAGCCATTTCCCGCGATAATAGGCAACGAAGCGCGGGAAAGGAAATTGACACTGCGCATTAACCGCCTGTGCCCCTTCCCCGTCCTCCATCCTTGCGGCGGCGGCGGCGGCGGGGGTAAGAGGAAGCGAATTGCTATGGCTCCGAGAGGCGGTCACGCGGCGGCGAGCTCTGGTTCCGAGGACGAGGAGGAGGAGCCGGAGGCGGGCTTCTCCAGGAGCTATTTCCTCGCCAAGGAGGAGCCCTCCTCCGCCAAGAAGCGGGCCCGCGCCGCCGCCGCCGGCAAGCTCTCCGACCTCAACCTCGTCGACGAGCAGGTCTGCCAATCCACCTCTCCTCGGAACCTTCCGACGACCTCTTCGCTTCTCACGCCCTTATCTATTTCGCTACGATTTGCTGATTAGTTTGGGATCTGCGCAGGTGCTGCGAGCATCCCTCGCGGAGATCCCCCCGAAGCACGAGAAAGAGGTGGAGGCCCTCACGAGGAGCTACAAGGACCAGTACCGCAACTGGCTTTTCGAGCTGAGGTATGTTCTTGTTCCGATGCTAATAGGCGCGACAGCATCATCGATCATTTCATTTCTGATTGGATTAGTGATAATGTTGATCGAAATGAATGGTTGCGCTGTTCTGCTGTAGGTGCGGTTTTGGCCTCTTGATGTATGGCTTTGGGTCGAAGAAGCTGCTGCTGGAGGATTTTGCCTCCACGACCTTGACTGATTTCACTGTCGTTGTGGTCAATGGTTATCTTCCGTCCATCAACTTGAAGCAGGTATGGCCTTCTTCCTAATATACTGATCTCTTGCCTGTATAATTGCTTACTTCTTTACTCTCTTTTAAATGCTTAGATAACTGTTGCACATGTATCATGTGTAGCAACTTTCAGTCTATATGGACAGACAAACCAAAGACTGGAGAGATCAGTTCATTGTACTCCCTCTGTAAAAATATAAGAGTGTTTAGATCACTACTCTAGTGATCTAAACGCTCTTAGGTTTCTTTACGGAGGGAGTACAAGATTAATTAAAAGCTTTGGTTTCTATCAAACAATGCTCATAGCCATGAATTGGTTTTAACCTTTGGTAGCTAACAGGTTTGGGAATTAAAAGTAGATGAAACAACCACATGAAACAGGGGTGAACTTTTGCATTTTTGAAATCTACCACTTTAATTGCTCTTAAAAAATTGGTCTTATAGTTGTATTGCATGGAACACCTAGAGTAAGTTTCCGTGTGATCTTGGTTTGCACACCCAGATTGTCAAATTTGATGCCTTGAGTAAAGGAAATGCAGCTGCATTTGATTGATAGATTTGTAACATCAACGCACTTTGAAGTACCAATTCCGCCTCTCTTAATCTCTTCTTTTCAGGTATTGGCAACAATAGCTGAAATGTTTTGGGAGCAGACGAAACTTAAGCGGAAACGCCAGTCAGGAACAAGGTCCCAACCATCACAAACTTTTGCATCCCAATCAATGGATGATATTATCTCGTTTTTAAACAACCAGACATCGGAAGACGGGGTTGATGGCGTGTGCCTTCTTATTCACAATATAGACGGACCTGCATTGCGTGATGCTGAATCACAGCAGTGTCTAGCACAAGTTTCTTGCTGTCCACAAATCCACATTGTTGCATCAGTGGATCATGTTAATGCACCTTTATGTAAGTTACTGCCACATTTAGCTTCCTCCTTTTCTAATCCCTTCATTGTTTAAGGTATCCTAAACTGGCAATTACTGACTTACTGTAGTGTGGGACAAGAAGATGGTGCACACACAGTTCAAGTGGAGTTGGTACCATGTCCCAACATTTGCACCTTACAAAGTTGAATGCGTGTTCTACCCATTGATACTTGCCAGTGGCGGTCATGCACAAACCACAAAAACTGCCCTTGTTGTTCTTCAGAGTCTGACACCAAATGCACAAAGTGTCTTTAGAGTTCTTGCTGAATATCAGTTAGCAAATGAAAAAGAGGAAGGTAAGTAATGTGGTGTTTTTTCTTGAGAAGCACAGGGCAGCCTGTTTTATTAACTTATTTTCCCTGTAAGACTTCCCATATTTTGTACACTAAATCACATTTGCAATGTTTGTCAGGTATGCCTGTCAGCAGCTTGTATACCAAATGCCGTGAGCGTTTCCTGGTGAGCAGTCAAGTGACACTGAACTCCCACCTGACAGAGTTTAAAGATCATGATCTTATAAAGATAAAAAAACACTCTGATGGTCAAGATTGCCTTCACATCCCCCTTGTTCCTGATGCGCTGGGGAAACTGTTGCAAGAATTGGCCTGATATTCTGAAATTTTACCTTTTTGGTTGATTATTTGATTCAGCAAAACTCTTCCAAAGGAGAGGATTTATCTGCTACATGTAGTGCTACCATGGAAATAACTCAGTTGAGTATTCCATACTGCTGTACATTGATTATTCAGCACTTGATTTCTGAAATGGCTGAATGTTGCATGTTACTCATGTTATTATCTACTCCCTCCATTATTAAGATGTTCTACTCCCTCCGATCTACTAAAGCAACGGCAATTAATATGGATCGGAGGAAGTAACTTTTTTCTGAATCGGATGTATGCAGACATGTTTTAGTGTGTTTGTTCACTCACATTAGTCCGTATGTAGTCCATATTCAAATAGCCAAAACATCTTATAATAGTGAACGGAGGGAGTATTTCTTTAGCTCAGCATTTTTGTTGTGAACTTCAATATGGCACTGAGTAATTTCAATAGGGTACTGTATTCAGAAGGCCATGTTTGATATCTTTTTTAGTTTTGGGTGCATTTGTTCTCAACTTTTGAATTTGTCTTTCTTTCAATAATACCCCAGAAGCAAGCAATCACAGCCTGCATAGAATCAACCAGTATCTGAACACAATACGGTTTCTTCTTTTATCTGAGTATATGGACTCAGTATTACATTATTACATCTCAACTTGATACAACAAGATAGTGGCATACTGCAGTATATACATGTCGATGATTCTAGTGCATAACACATAACGGTCTACATGGACAGTGAAATGTAACAGTAATAACATGGTAGAACACTAAAATTTGATCAGTTTCTCGTTCTTGAGCCATAAAAGCATCTCAGCTAGACCTTCAGTCAAGTTTCTTGGATTGTAGCCCAGTTCCCTCTTCGCTTTATCACATGAATACGCCCATTGATGTCTAATAACACGCACCGTCTGCAATCCACAGTGTGGAGACGCTATTAAACACAGAAGGATGCACTATATGGAAACAATAAAGTCAAATGCTTAGAATTGAAAAAGAAGAACACTGGGACATACTGGGTAACTGATAAGAGGGAGTTTTCCAGTGATGCGAGAAATGAAAACTGAAATCCACCCATATATTTCAATCAACCAGAGCGGTATGTGGAAGTACGGGGCCTTTGTGTTTGTGATATTAGCAGCCATATTGAATATATGCATGAATGACAAGTTTTCGCCAGTGAGCAGATATCTTTCTCCCACTCTGCCCTTCTCCATAGCTGCTATGTGCCCACTAACAACATCGTCGACATGACAAAATGATTCTCTATCATACCCATCTCCAATGTAACCAGGTAGACGGCCATTAAACCTTTCAATTAACTGCAAAAAATAAGTGAGGTTCAGTTTCTGGTCAAGACTATTTGTCAAGGCGCTGTGTTTCATTAATCATGCACAAATGTGTGATAAATAACTATACATGACTTATTCATGGGCAGGAAGGTTCTCATACAATGCGGGAAACAAGGTTTCCAGTTGTAAGTTTTCCAGGACCATAGATGACTCCTGGATAGACAATGGTTATTGGCACCCCCTCTGCTGCTGCCTGCAATGCGATTCTATCTCCAAGAACCTTTGATTTCTCATACTCCGTGCAAAATGTTTTCCCTTTGTGCATCTGCAATTTAGAACAATTTAGCAGTTTTACAGTTTGCGGCGTTTGTGCAAAAGCTGCGTGTAAATGTAGATAACTCAAATCACTCAATACCCCAATTTTAATAGCAGAGTAGCAGTCGCAGTCTGCTACTCAGCTAGTTTTTACTGTACAAGCCGAATTGTCTTGGAAATAGCACCAGTGACCAGAACAGTTAGTGATTTGGCTACTGTAGAATATATATCTACCCTTGCAATTTGATGCAATCAAGTATAGAACAAGTAAATATCTGTATGCTCTTGTGTGGTACTCCCTCCGTCCCAAAATTCTTGTCTTAGATTTGTCTAAATACGGATATATCTAGTTACGTTTTAGTGTTAGATACATCCGTATCTAGACAAATGTAAGACAAGAATTTTGGGACGGAGGGAGTAGCTAACAACAGCATTGACAATGCATCCTCCTAAACAGAACTAGTACCAAGCAAGTTGTTGCTAAAAAATGATTCATTTTTTTTAGAGGCTCAAAAATGATTCATGACTCATGAGGAAATGGCATCATTTATGTTCACAGAAACTAGCAAGAGCGACAATGACAGGAGCCGATACAATTCAATAAGTAGAATTTTACCTGTGTCTCATCTGCGACATAACCATCTGTTGGTCCAAGTGCGAAGAACGACGACGTATAAATGATCTTCTTTACTGTCGGTGTTCTCTTGGCTGCCTTCAACACATTCTCAAGCCCTCTCACATTGACCTGATTGATGTTCACAGCACAAAACACACATGTTTATAATTTCACTTGGTGTGTTGCTAATTTCGTCCATCTTGGTGCCTTCCTAGTTCTTACTGCACTGGCCAGATTTTACTCCGCGGCAGAGCATGTAGTTGACAAAACATTTATGGTGATCATAGAACCGAATCAAACAACCAAGCATGAAGCATCAATGCGACAATGCATCATGATTCACTGTTGACTTTGGGCCACTGGTCAGTGGTCAGCACCAAAATTTCTAGAGCGACCTCTTCTAATCCCTAGAAGAAAAATCTGAAAGAGGGGTGGAACGGAACACCATTCAGTACTGTGTGCACGTACGGTGGTGAAGATGGAGGGGTCGGGGAGCCATGGCTCGACGGAGGCGGCGGCGTGGAAGACGGCGTCGCGCCCGTCGAAGGCGGCGGCGAGGGAGTCCGCGTCGCCGACGTCGCCGTAGGCGAGCTCGACGGCCTCCGGCAGGCCGGACGCGTCGCCGGTGCGGCGCACGAACGCCCGCACGTCGTGGCCCGCCCCCGCCAGCGCCGCGCACAGGCGCCCGCCCAGGTACCCCGTTGCGCCCGTCACCACCACCCTCATGTCGGTCGGTCGCCGCCGACACGCTGTTGGCTCGGAGCCTCGGCAGCCGATCCAACCCACTGCTTTCTCCCCCGGTCAACTCGTGTGAACCACCCACCGCGCCCCCGAGTCCACGACGACTCTCTCACTGAGCGAGCTGGAGCGAACTAGTGGGCCAGGCCAGAGAAATGTCTTCGTCCGTTGCCAACCCGGCCCGGCCCGTATGTTGTTCTGGCGAGCTGGCGGATTACCCCTCTCCTCCCCCATTCCTGACCACAGGCCCTTTACCCGTGGGCGTGGCAGCCTCCAACGGTCGATTCCCACCGCGCTACGCCCCCGAGGAGGCGCATTGAAAAACCCCAACCCCCACCCCTCCCTCCCTCCACTCCCCGAAATCCCCGGCTTAAACCCCCGCCTTCCTCCCCCCGCCTCCAAGAAACCCAATCCCACCTGCATCTCCTGCTGCTCCGGGATCGAGGTGCGCGGCGGCGATGGCGATCGAGAAGAAGGGGATGTCGGCGTACGAGGCGGAGCGGGAGAGGACGGTGGAGGAGAACAAGCGCAAGATGGAGGCGCTCAACCTGCGACACCTCTCCGCCGCCGTCGCCACCTACGCCCCCAAGACCCCCTCCCCCATGGTGAATCCCTCATCCCTCCCTCCCTCCTCGCCGCCTTCTCTCCCTGCTTCTGCCGCGCGCGGCCGCCGCCCCGTTCGCCCAATCGGTCGCTCGCTGCCATTAACCGTGTGTTTTCTTTCTTGCGTTTGCGCGTGCCTGAGCAGAAGCACAAGAGGCGCAGGATCATCGAGGCGGCGACCCCCGTTCCGTCGCCGCCGAGGAGGTCCCGCCGGCTCGCCCACCTCCCCGAGGTCAAGTACGCCGACGCCTGCGCGGAGGTATCCATCCATCCATCCATCTCTTCCTGCTCCCCTTGCCTGATCTGTACCACTCCCCTTGCCTGATCTGTACCAATCTTTTCGGGAAGATGCTTAATGAATAAATGCACCTGCTTCCTGTGATTTTTGCGTACATACGTTTTCTATTTCGTCCCTTGCGCAGCTAATTTGCCTTTTGCTGTGAGATGCAACTGATTTTGTCCATCTTTTGATGCGAGACAGCAACTGATTTTGCCTTCTGCTCGTTGTTCTGTCTGCCTAGTGCTGCTCATACTGTAACTGCAAGTAGTACATCCTGTTGCGCAAACGAAGATGATTTTTATGTGTTAAAGCCACTATTTTGACACCTAAAAAAGCCAATATTTTGACTTTTGCTCACTGTTTTTACTGCCTAGTGCTGCTCATGCTGTAACTACAACCTGTTGCTGAACTGAAGATGCTATTTGCTTCACACTTTTGTCTGTTGAACCGTCCTAGATTATTTAAATTTAGTATGAACTAGTAAGAGCCTGTTGCTGAACTGAAGATCCTATTTGCTTCACATTTTTGTCTGTTGAACTGTCCCAGATTATGTAAATTTAATAGTATGAACTAGTAAGAGTTAAATCAAGTGTATGTGCAGTATTAACATAGGTGCTCTAGACCTGCTCTGCTTCTGTTCAGAGGCATCTTGTATTGTGATTTTTAAATACGTTTTCTATTCTGTCCCTTGCATAGCTAATTTGCCTTTTGCTGTGAGATGACAACTGATTTATCCACCTTTTGCTGTAAGATAGCAACTAATTTGCTTTTTACTTGCTGTTTTTACTGCCTAGTGCTGCTCATACTGAAACTGCAAGTGCAGCCTGTTGCAGAACTGGAGATGATTTTACTTCACTTTTTTATCTGTTGAACTGTCCCAGATTGTGTCAATTTATTATGAAATAGTAAGAACAAAAACAAGTGTCTGTTATTCTAAATTTTCCTGCCAACTGCTTCTGTTCAGAGGCAGCTTGTATTCTTATCTGTAAAATCTCGTATCCTAAGAGAAAGAGCTTCAGGCATTGAGCCATTGTAGTATTGTCCCTACTGTAATCAGCTGAATTCCGTATTTGCTTCTCTGACAAGTAAGGTTTGTTTTCAATTGACAGGTGGGAGAAGATAGTGAGAGAGTGGGAAGGTTTGGAATATGTGCTATCATTATCATAGGAGCTCGAGACCCTGTAATCTCTTCCATCATGTGACAAAACCTCGTCGTATCTATACATTTCTTCTGCAGGTGGTCTCCTAGAAGACGAAGTGGCAGCATCTACTTAGCAGGAGGTGGAGGTGGACCAATTTCCATGAAAGCTAGGATGGAGGCAGCAAACAAAGCTGAGGAGTTAGAATCACAACTTGACCCTGAATTTCCATCCTTCATGAAAAGGATGTTACATTCGCATGTGGTGCGAGGGTTCTGGTTGGTGAGTATTGCACTGTTATTACATGTCTTCCCAGTAAATCCATAGCTCATCGATCTTGTATTCTCCTGCGTCCTAATTTTGTTGTATGACATGATCAAAAGGGTCTCCCAAGCCATTTCTGTGACACGTACCTGCCAAAGAATGACTGCACTATCACCTTGGTGGATGAGAAAGATGAAGAGTTCGAGTCCAAATACCTTGCCTACAAGAAGGGGCTAAGTGGTGGCTGGGCTGGTTTTGCTCTGGATCATGTGATTCGGGATGGAGACTCGACGGTCTTTCAGCTGATCAAGCCTACAACCTTCAAGGTTTGAAAACCTTCTGGACACTAATATCTGAATGATATGCAGTTGTGAACTCAATATGGTTTATTTCGAATACTGTGAATAACTGAATTTCTTTTCAGGTGCATATCATCCGAGCTACTGTTGGTGATGATGACAGCGAGGAAATGGAGTGAGCACACCTTGCAGCTTCACTGCTAAGAACTAACCTATCGGTAGATGGTACTAGTTAGAAGTTGGGTATGGTTTAAGCTTTATCTATCTGGATCGCCTGTGCGGTTATGCATTTTGTTGGTATGTCCCCACCAGTGGCTTACAAGAGGGCAAGTAGGATTTGGGGCGTGGTTTAGGCTTTTGTGTATCAGGATTACCCGCGCAGCTATGTAATATGTTTCCATGTCCACCAGTACTGATAATGAGATCAGATGGCAAGTAATCAGCTAATTGTGTGTCTGTCTGCTACTACATATTGCTCTTCCTAAATGAAGTCTCTAATGTAACATAATACACATTTTTCCTTAGATAGACCAGGAAATGATTCTTTGGCCTAAAAATTGTACCTAAAGTCCTAAACTAGGAGAAGGACACAATGGCTCAAAAGGATGCCAAATATCACATCAATCTTCAGCTCACATAAATACACATGGTACATCAGTATATCATCATCCTACACTTTCTGAAGCCTTTCACTCTTCTCCCTTCTTCAAATTGTATCTCTTGTATACATAAGTGTACCATTAGATTAACAAATTAGCATCACGATATTTCCTCCTTGCCAGCCTCATTGAAGTTTGTTCCCCTCAGTCCTATCAGAAGTTATTCATGCAAACCATATCATCATGAGGCAAAAGTAAACAACGTAAGCGGAGCGATTCGTTACTCGTCAATCGGCATACCTCATGACAAGTCCAGGCTTGGTTTTCAGGCTTGGTGGTATCAGTCCGGAGAGATTGTTGTTGTTCAGGAACCTGACATTGTGCAGAGCTAATGTATCAGGGGAAGAAAGCCGGTGAAAGAACCTCGAGAAGGAGACACTGAGCGCTTACAGTTCCTTAAGATTGGTGAGGTTTCCCAGCGACGGGTTGATCGCTCCGCTGAACTGATTGCCATCAAGATGCCTTTTTTGAAATGTGGAATGTTAGCATTGAAGGAAAATAATCCTAGGATGAATAATTCAATATATGCATTGAGCTTACAATGCAGTCAAGGTCTGCATGCTGCTGAAGTCAGGTATGGGTCCTGAGAGTTTGTTGCCACTGAGAGAACTGCAGGGAGGGAAATCAGAGCCAAGATTAGAAGGAGTGTTTTTCCTTACAAAATTTGATTTCTATTTGTCTTATCTTACATGGTATTCATCCCAGTCAAATTTCCAATGCTGTCTGGAAGCGATCCTGAAAGACTACGATTTTTTAGATCCCTGTAGTACAGAACAGGGGTCATATTATTGCAGAAATGGTCAGCACAGTTTACTGAATCTAAGTTTCATAATACTGTATCACAATCCCAGTGGGCAAATTTAATCGAAATTATTTCAGTTTGAGCACTGTTAGCAACTGAATAAAGAGCACAAGAGTTCATATAATCTGGATGCTTACAGTGACAAGACGCGCACAGGTGAGTCGTCGGAGCAACCGACCCCGGTCCACGAGTTCTGCCGTGGCAGGCAGGGGTCGCCGGCCCAGTCCGGCGGCGGGTTCTTCAAGCTCCTCGCGAGATCTTCCATTGCATCCACTGCACAATGTAGAAGAAGCCTGAACCTTTTTATCACCCAATCACTAATTTCACAAACGTAAGGTTAAATGCACTAATTACTACTCCAGACAGATGATGACAACTTACAGTCTGAAACTACCTACATATTGGCATATGATATATGAAGGGTCTGAAATTGAGTGCATACCATCTCTGGTGGCGGTCCTGCCGCCGACGGGCACGATCTGGTAGATCTCGGCGGCGTTGATCAGCGGGCCGACGGGGCATGTCCCGTTGGGCGTGAGCAGGATCTCCGTCTTCCCGGCCAGCTGAGTCATGTTGGAGTAGACCATGACGCCGGCGGCCGAGGCGTTGAGCCCCAGGAAGAAGTCCTTGCCGTTCATGGAGACGTCGAAGACGCGCCAGCTGTAGGGGCTGGCCGTGCGCGGGTCCTGGAAGTAGAGCGCCACGTAGTAGCTGGCGAAGGGCAGCTCCAGGGGCGGCCACTGCACGGTCAGCTTCTTCCCCCGGCTGGTGGTGATCCCGCCCTTGAGCGCCTTGGCCGGCGGCAGGTTCCAGAAGTCCACCGGCGCGATCAGCGAGTGGCTCTCCGTCGTGGGGTTGCCGTCCGTGAACGGCGCCCAGTACCGGTTGTACTGGTCATCTGGATAGCTAGAATTGGCAATGCCAAGCAGCACGTCACGTTAGGATCTCGATGGATGGATGCCATGCCACTGCCATGCATGCATGCGCTGGCCGGTGCCGGTCGACGCCGGCGCGGCGCGACGGACGTGCAGCGTGCGTACCTGATGATCTCGCCCTTGGCGCCCATGGCGCTGCGCGTGACGGTGCTGAGGACGTACTTGTCGAAGTCCGTGGTGTTGTACATGGAGTCCTCGAGGTCGACGAGCTCCAGGGCGGAGATGAAGGGGCTGGACTTGGTGTCGGGCCGGCGCGCGAGGCAGACGCTCATGGACTTGCCCTGCGCCTGCGCCACCATCTCGAAGTAGGTGGACATGCCGCGGCGGGCGCTGTCGGCGGTGTTGACGGCGCTCCATAGGGTGCCGTCGACGATCTGGTCGAACACGGGGGGCTCGGCGCCGCCGTCGAAGCCGCCGTAGAAGTAGGTGGCGCGGACGAGGTAGCGCGAGCCCTTGACGGCGGGGACGGTGTAGCAGTACTTGCGCGCGGTGGCGTCCGGGAAGTGGCGCAGCGTGGCGAGGACGGGCAGGATGGCGGGCTTGTTGACGGCGGAGGCGTTGCCGACGGCGATGAAGCCCGCGTCCGGGACCCACTTGATGCTCCCTACCTGCACCTCCTTGTCCGCCCCGCAGTTTATGTAGAACCCTGTCAAACGGACGTCGATCAACCAATGCAATGCCGATAATTCATCCAAGGCTGCTGGATCGTTGGTACCTCTGGGCTGCGGGACGGCGGGGGCGGCGTCGTCGGCACGGGAGGAGGGAACGGTGGCGGCGATGAGGAAGAAGAGGGGGAGGAGGAAGGCAATGGGGAGTGGCATCGTAATGTCATAATAGGGTTGGATGGATGGAGCACCCGCGAAGGGGAGGCTCCCAAGGAGAAGAGGCCAGGAAAGGGGGCTCCGGAAGGGAGGAGGGAAATGTTTATGGGTTCGTCTGGACGCGCGCGCCGTCGCCGGAGGCCAGCCAGCCAGCCGCACCACAAACGGAGGTCGATCGCAGGGAGGAGGACGTATGGCTGGTCTTGGTTCGTGCATGCATGCAGGGTCACCGCTTAAATATAGTAACTGCACTGTATAAGGTTGAAGGGGTCAACGCAGCGTGCTCGGGGGCCTCATGTCTTGGCCTCTTGGGTGCGATCGGATCGATCGACGGCGCGTTAGCGAGGAAAACGGCGACGCCGCGCCGGTGGAGCACGCACGTACATCTACCGGCCAGCTATACCGGTGCTCGCATTTTTTTAGGTTTAGTTCAGTCTGACTACCAAGTATCTGTGATAACTTCGTTAATTTTAAGATGTCGTGTCCTCACTATCTTGAAGGTACTCATAGAAATAAGATGCGCGTATATGCGTTCATAGGAATGAGCGTATATGTAGAACACAACAGACTATTTTAGTCGGGATAGGGAAATATGATCGAGTCGTTCTATCTTCCTCTCAGAGGAAAAGGCGATCTCGCCAGCGCCTATCGCCAGGGAGTTTCCCCGCCGCCGTCCTCCGACGGCTCCCCTCCGTCGATGACCTCAGTCGTTGGTGGTGAGGGGGGTCGTCTGATCCACGCGTGTGGATAGTTTTAGGCCAAAGTAGCTTAGTTTTTAGGTTGTTCATCGTCTTGGGTTCGGGTGCGGCGATGGAGGTGCTGAATAAAGTCTCTTCGGATCCTACCCCGACGAGGTGATCGGTCCTATGGTTAGGGATAGATTTGGAATCCAGCATGTTCAAGCAAGGATGGTGCGGTGGCGTCGACATCCTCGTGGTGGACATGTGTTCTCGGGCTTCGTCGTTGCGACGGTGTTTGCTCCAGTGCCGGCGCGGAGCTTGGGAGGTAGTCCAGAAGCGGATGCAGATTATGGTCTGCATCAGCGACATTTGAAAGATGGTGGATCGTGTGCTGGGTTCGTGGTACGTGGATGATAGGTATGGTTTTCTCCTCCGACGTCTTAGTCATCTGGGGGTGCCAGATCTGAAATTCGATGGCGTGTCCGGGGTGTTGCCCCGGCCTGATTCGTTCAATGATAATGGTTTCGCCTCTGGCGAGCCACCTTGGAGGTCCGCAAAGCTGCATATTAGCGGTGAACTCACGTCTAACTCGGGCGTGGAGGTGATCCGTCATTTTTTCTTTGGTGGCTGCTACGGTGGTGCCAGAGGCAGGTGACGGACGCTGGTCTCAAGTTCAGAGGTTTCTTCAGTCTTGTTTATAATTTTACTTCTTGGTTGGTGTTACTTTGTGCAAAGGCTAGCGTTCTACTATTTTTCAGTTTTATCAGGTCGGTATGTACATGACTTGTATTATGATTCTTATGATATAAATGAGACATGTATTACCATGTAAAAAAAAGTATGTATGAGCGTCTGTGATTGTATTGTGTTCAAAAACAAGAAAAAAAAAAAGCAACACTGCACACTGGTGTTGAGCAACATTACACTCTTCAAGAGGGAATAACAGGGCGAATGCTGAGACGGACCACCTCGGATGAGGGAGCGCACCGGTATTCTTAATTGTATTCGTTGCTTCAGGTACCTGTTTATATGTCTTATGAGTATTCAGCTACATCTTGATATGCTACAAGAGAAGATTTATACATGTCTCTAAAGTATTTTCACTACACTATGCATGTTGTCATACATAGACACTAATGATTAGTGTGCACCGTTCCGCCTCAAGAGACGTGTCCAGGGCGCGTCCCAGCCACTAGTGTAAATATAGCAGCAACGTATGGTAGTTGGGGTCAGGGCAAAGGGCCGCCCTCCGCCCAGCCACTAGTGTAAATATAGCAGCGACGTATGGTAGTTGGGGGCAGGGCAAAGGGCCGCCTGCAGGCGGAGGCGCACACCAACGTGGCCTACAGGAGGAAGAAGGAGCATGACTATTGGAATTAGGGCAACTCCAGCGGATCATCACATCGCCAGAAAATTCTCCTAAAAAAAATAAATTGCCTGCAAATGTCCCAATGTCCGGACCAAGCGGTCTGGACATTTTCCGCCTTTTGATGAATGCAGTGCTAACCTCTTCGGCAACCTACTTCCCCACAAGTCTAGTCTTAATCCAACGTCGGTCGTCAAAATTTGTCCGGATGTCCAAAATTCCTCAAAACAGAAAAACTAGTGGAGGTTTAGGGCCTGGCCAGTGGTCGAGTGCCCGACCACTGCCCACACCTCCTCATTCGGTGCTTCGCAGAAAAAGCAGCCTGTGTATGTTGGCCACACCTCCTCATCAGACGCTTCGCTAGAGGTCGTCCCGGAGGGGCGCTCCCACAGAAAAGCTTGAGAGGGGGCAAGAATGTATGTCCATATTCATGAACCAACAAGTCAAGGATCCATACAAAATAAAATGGAGGCACGAACACTTCATACTTTTAGATCATAGGGGCCGAGCCCCCCCCCCCCCCTCTCCCCCATTTCATTTTCCAAGATGGTTAACACGTGTTCATACCTGCCCACCCGCCTGAGTTCGAGCGCCAGCGCTCACATTCTCGGCTGTGCACGCACCATTCTTCTTAAAGAAAAAGTCGTGGAGTGTCTAACCAATGATCTATTTTCTTTATTATTATTATTCAGGGGCGGACCCGTGTGAAAAACTTGAGAGGGTACAACTTTCCATCGAACAAAAGTTATAACGTTCCTTGGTTACAATGAAGCTGAACAATATGGCTATCAACGCAAGCACTATCTTATTGCTAGTCGTAGGGGATGAACGTTATTCTTCGTTTGTACCACAGTGTAAGTTGCCCTGCATGTATTGCAAATTTCAATTCAAAATGTAAATAACACAATAAATTATTGGAGTTTTGAATTCTAAATTGAAGTTTATATAATTAATGTACAATACTTATATCGTCCAAATGTGTTGCTTCACTCTGGCTGTGCATAGTTGCTTGCCACAGTTTTATTGTCTGCCTTCTTGTGGATGGAGTTTTTCTGGAACTGTAAATATAAGTAGGAAGAAACTCATGTTGGTGGGAATATTTGTATAAAGGTTGTGAGAAACAGTTTATACTCTTCCTTGTGCTTTTTCGTAGTACTTTTGTCCAGTTCCTTTGAGCTCTGTTCAGAAAATTGGTTCCATTTATTATATCTGATATTTGAAAGAAATAAAAGCACAAATTACATTATAAAATAAACCCAGCAAGAGAATATAAATGTAACCCAAAAACCTCCCTGTAAGGCAAGCATGCCATCTTTAGAAGCAATACTTCAAATAAGTTAGGATTCGGCAGAACATACCATAGATGAGATGTTATCCTGAATATATCATATTTCCAGTATTCAACAGCACATAGCATGCATAAGTTAGCATTCACTTGCCATGACTACTAATATTTTTGTAAAGTGACTCTAAATAATTGCAACTCAGTTTTGATTTTTTTTGCAGTATGGTAAAGCCATGTCATCAGTATTACAATTCCACCAATTGCAACCAATAATCTAACGATGTAAGTTATGCAAGACTACAATGCAGGAGCAACCATTCCTTATGTGGTTTTGTGACCATGAAATCACCATGGTTGGAACTTTGAGCTGGACTTGTGAAATTAACATTTACTCCCTCCGTCCCATAATATAAGAACGTTTTTCAAACTATGCTAACTTGAAAAACGTTCTTAAAAGCTTGGTAATCTTCCACACAGGAAAAAAAACCACTTGTGCTGGAGCAGGCAAAGAGTTATAGAAGGCAGAATGAGGATTCAACTCCACAGGTCCATGAGTGTGACATGTGTTACCACATCTTGATCCAACAATTCACCCATGTAACTTGCAACCCAAGAAAAATGTCTCGGGAATGAATGGAGTGGGTCCAGAAGTACTCAAAGGACTCTTCAGCAGGTGGCACGTTCGTCTCATGCGCTCGAGAACGGTGACCTTAACAACTCGATGCCCCTTTGGGGCCGGTTGGCATTGCTCGAGCAGTTGACTGGGCTGATATGGATGGATTTGGATTGAGATTTCTTTTCTATTTTTTTTTTGAAAAAATTGGATTGAGATTTCTTGTGGAGGGAGCGGACATCCGAGATAGGATAGAACTGGGAGGATTTTTTTATCTTTGTGTCGGGTACTACTAATTTTTGTGCTCTATGGTAAAGCCATCTCATCGCTATTACATTTATTATTATTTTACTTTTACACATTGATTCCGAGTTTACTGAAGCCTAACACCAGTTGAGAAAATGTGATGCTTCAGGTACTGCCAAAGGATTTAGGTGATTTATAATACTATGTACTTTGGTTGTTGGCGATACTTACTTTTAGCTGCTACCAAGAAGTTAGTATATGTGCACCTTATCTAGTTATTGGAAAACCATGGTGCTCTATTGGGTTTGTGAGTGTAGTCATACCTATTAGATTTGGCGGCACCACCCTTGCTAAAATGAGTTTTTTTTTGTTTTGACCCTGATTTTAATGTACATTATAGATGTAAAGTAAGCTTGATCAGAGGAATACAATAAGACTGAGGTTTGTGAAACATTACATATAGCAACATATAGAAAAGAGCAATCATTTGATTTATCAGACTAAGGTGTAGAAGGGAAAAGGACTAACATTGAATTCCATTCGGACTTTCACATAAAAGTATCCTTAACATAAGCCATAAAATGGAGAAGCAATCACATAGATGTTTATGCTCCATCTTGTCATGATAGATAAAACACAATAATGTTCAAGCTAATGACATTTAAGACCAACAAAGATGTGTGTCACAATTTTAATACTTACGTTATAATTAGATGAAGTTAAGCATGAGTTTGACCATAGGAATTTAATAAGCATGGAAGTTCAGGAAGCATTACCTGGTTTCATTTTCTTTCATGTTGATAGACATTTGCTTATGAGTTGCAGGTGTATAGTGTTGAATCATAGATGGACTTTGGGCCCATATGAACAATGATTCCTGGTTAATCTTGAGGCCCATGTATGGTATGGCAGGTGGTGGGAAGTTTAGTCCCACTTTGCTTGTTGAGGAGAGTTGAGACCCCTTTATAAGGGCTGCTCTACCACTTGCCATTGGGAGCTTGGGAAGAGGAGTGGTTCACGCGCGCTCCTCCTCGCCACGCCTCGCCTCGCCTCGCCTCATCACGATGCACACGTGCCACGGGTTGCGGTAATGAGCCGAGCCGAAGCTTATTTTTGCCGGTCAGGAACGAATTAATTAATCAGGGATTAATTAACGAGTCGCTAACAGGTGGGCCACTGTCCGAGATGTTGGACCGTGGCTGGTTTGCATTCCCGGGATTCGTCGACTCCGTTCGCGGGTGTGCGACCCTTCTCCGGGAATGACGACTCCCTTTCCGGGAGTGCGTCGACTCGGTCGTGGGTCTCCGCTGTGACGCCCCCGATTCAATCGTACACTAATCATACACGCAAACGTGTACGATCAAGATCAGGGACTCACGGAAAGATATCACAACACAACTCTAAAAATAAATAAGTCATACAAGCATCATAATACAAGCCAGGGGCCTCGAGGGCTCGAATACAAGTGCTCGATCATAGACGAGTCAGTGGAAGCAACAATATCTGAGTACAGACATAATTTAAACAAGGTGCCATAAGATGGCTAGCACAAACTGGGATACAGATCGAAGAGGCACAGGCCTCCTGCCTGGGATCCTCCTAAACTACTCCTGGTCGTCATTGGCGGCCTGCACGTAGTAGTAGGCACCCTCGGTGTAGTAGGGGTCGTCGAAGGTGGCGTCTGGCTCCTGGGCTCCAGCATCTGGTTGCGACGTCCGAGAAGAATGGAAAAAGGGGGAAAAGAGGGAGCAAAGCAACCGTGAGTACTCATCCAAAGTACTCGCAAGCAAGGATCTACACTACATATGCAATGGTATCAATGAAATGGTAGTATCTGTGGACTGAACTGCAGAATGCCAGAATAGGAGGGGGATAGCTAGTCCTATCGAAGACTACGCTTCTGGTAGCCTCCATCTTGAAGCATATAGAAGAGAGTAGCTGGTAAGTTCACCAAGTATCATCGCATAGCATAAATCCTACCTGACGATCCTCTCCTCGTCGCCCTGTGAGAGAGCGATCACCGGGTTGTATATGGCACTTGAAAGGGTGTGTTTTATTAAGTATCCGGTTCTAGTTGTCATAAGGTCGAGGTACAACTCCGGGTCGTCCTTTTACCGAGGGACACGGCTATTCAAATAGATAAACTTCCCTGCAGGGGTGCACCACATTACCCAACACGCTCGATCCCTCTGGCCGGGCACACTTTTCTGGGTCATACCCGGCCTCGGAAGATCAACACGTCGCAGCCCTACCTAGGCCTAACAGAGAGGTCAGCACGCCGGTCTAAATCCTATGCGCGCAGGGGTCTGGGCCCATCGCCCATTGCACACCTGCACGTTGCGTGGGCGGCCGGTGAGCAGACCTAGCAACCTCCATTACAAAGGAAGTCGCGTTACGCAGTCCAACCCGGCGCGCGCCGCTCAGTCGCTGACGTCTAGGAGGCTTCGGCTGATACCATGACGTCGAGTACCCATAACTGTTCCCGCGTGGTGGTTAGTGCGTATAGGCTCGTAGCCAGACTCAGATCAAATACCCAATCTCGTTAAGCGTGTTAATTGATATAACCGCGGACGCCGACCAGGACCAGGCCCACCTGTCTCCTAGGTGGTCACAACCTGCCCTGTCGCTCCGCCACAAAGTAACACTCGGGGGCCGTCGGGAACCCAGGCCCACCACTACCTGGATGGAACCACCTGCCCCTTCAGCCCCCATCTCCGAACAGAAACATAAGTATGTAATAGTATATAATATAAACCCGTGATCACCTCCCGAAGTGATCACGGCCCAGTAGTATAGCATGGCAGACGGACAAGAGTGTAGGGCCACTGATGTAATTCTAGCAACCTATACTAAGCATTTAGGATTGCATGTAAGGTATCAACAGTAGTAGCAAAGACAGGCTATGCAGCAGAATAGGATTAACCGAAAGCAGTAACATGCTACACTACTCTAATGCAAGCAGTAGAGAGAAGGAATAGGCGATATCGGGTTGATCAAGGGGGGGGGGGCTTGCCTGGAAGCTGTGTTGAGAGAGAAGGGTCGTCGACGTAGTAGTCGTTCACGGCAGCGTCGTCAGCGGTCTCAGCGTCTATCGAGAGAGAAGGAGGGGGGAGGAAACAGTAAATACAAAGCAAACAATGCTACACAAAGTATGACATGACAATATGCAGTGCCGGGTGTGTTCTAACATGGGGTTGCACGTTACCGAGAAAGGGGGATCCCATCCGGGAAAGTTTTCCCGGTTCCGGACATTTGTTAGACAGATGACCGGAGGGGGACAGTTGCACGTTCGGATAGTTAGAAGTATCCGGCGGGTATGTGGGTAGCGTAACCGGGTTCGTCTCGTCGTTCTGATCAACTTTCATGTACAAAGTTTTTCAAACCGAGTTACGGTTTATTTTATATGATTTTTCAAAGTTTTATCTACTTTCTGGAATTAATATTATTTAATTAATTCAAAATTGAATTATTGCAACAGTGTGACGTCAGCGGTCAATTCTGACCGTTGACCAGTCAACTGACATGCGGGTCCCACTGTCATTGTCACAGTATAACTAATCAGGTTTAGTTAACTAACCTAGTTAATTAGGTTAATAGATTAAGTTAATTAGCTAATTAATCAAAGTTAATTAATTTAATTAATGATTATTTTAATTAATTAATTAATTAATTCTTTATTTTTATTTTTATCCTTTTACGTTCTCAGGGAGTGGGGCCCCAATGTCAGCGGCCCAGGGGGCCAAACGGGCGCGGGCACCGAGCGCTGGGCGACAGAACGGGGCGGACCCGTCCGCGGCCAGCGGGCGCGGCCGCGGTGCACGGCGGGCACGGCGCGGACGCGGGCGAGGCAACGACGGGAGTGGCCGGCAGCAGCAGCGGCTTGCAAGGCAGCGCAGCGGAGCAGCAGCAAAGTAGCGTAGCAGCAGCGGCCAAGTCGAGCAAGCAGATAGCAGTGGCAGGAGCACTACGCAGCAGCAGAGCAAAACAGCAATGGCGGCAGCGCAGCAGCAGTGCACGAGCGCCGGCAGCAGCAGAAGAAGCAAGCAGCGGACACAGCGGGGAAGGGAGGAGCAGGGCCCAGGCGGTGGTCGGGGCGTGCGGTGACGGCGGGTGGGGTCGGCCCGTGGACGCGGTGCGCAGGGCGCCGGCGACGGGCGTGGCCGTGGGTGTTGAGCGCGGCGACGGCTACGGGGTAGAGGGAGGCGGAGCCGGGCGAGGCTCACAGGAGGTGCTGGGTCGGGTCTGCCGCGACGAAGGAGAGACGAGGAGGAGGTGAGGCGGGGCGGCGTGCGACGAGGTGGCGACGGAAGTCGGCTCCGGGCGACGGCGATCCTCCAGGCGGCGGCGATGCGGCGTCGAGCGGCGCGGTGGCCTCGGGCGAGGGCGACGGGGATCGATTCCCCCTCCCCGATCCAGATGGGATCGAGAGGTGAGGGGAGGAGAGGGAGAGGCGAGCCGAGTGGGGGGGGGGGGGGTGTTCGGTCTAGGGTTGACCGGGGTGGGGGGATAAGGAGGCGGGGGGGGCTGGCGGCTGGGCCAGGTGGGCCGCCTGCTGCAAGAGCCACTGGGCCGACTGGCCCAGTGGGGGGTGGGGTTTCCTTTTTTTTCTTTTGTTGTTTTCATTTAGTCCTTTTCTTTTTATTTATTTTCTTTTCTGTTTTAATTCATTTAAAAGTATTTAGGCTTTTTATAAAAGCATGGTTCCTTCACCATAAATACCTAGGCGTTAATCGGCACACTCCGAACATTTTAGTTTTAAAGTTTGAAATTTTTTGATGCTTGTTAATAATCCAAATTGAATTTGAATCGGTTTTGAACTAACGCGAGATTAGCAACTGTAACGGAGGTGACGTGGCATCATTAGCAGAGGTTCACTATAGCATAATTATCCGGGCGTTACAATTCTCCTCCACTACAAGAAATCTCGTCCCGAGATTTAGGAGGTAGAAGGAAACAGTGCGGGGTATTCTTCACGCAGGCGATCCTCGCGTTCCCAAGTGGCTTCTTCTTCAGAGTGATGCGACCACTGGACTTTGAGGAACTTGATTGCCTTCTGACGTGTGCGGCGTTCAGCTTGGTCGAGAATGCGGACCGGATGCTCTTTATAGGAGAGGTCCTGTTGCAATTCGAGCACTTCATGATCCACTGCTCGGATTGGGTCCTTGAAGCAGCGGCGGAGTTGTGACACGTGGAACACATCGTGAACCTGAGAAAGGTTCGGCGGAAGCTCCAGTTGATATGCCACTTTTCCATGCTTTTCGAGAATAGTGAACGGACCAATATAGCGAGGAGCTAGCTTGCCCTTGATCCCGAAGCGGTGAGCACCCTTCATTGGTGTAACTCGAAGATAAGCCTTTTCGCCAGGTTGATAGGCCATGTCTTTATGATGACGGTCATACTGACTCTTCTGACGTGACTGGGCAGTCTTGAGATTCTCACGAATGATGCGGACTTGTTCTTCGGCGTGTTGGATAATATCCGGACCGAAGAGTGGACGTTCCCCAGTTTCTGACCAGTTCAGAGGGGTTCGGCACTTTCGTCCATATAACACTTCGAAGGGGGCCATCTTCAGACTAGCTTGATAGCTATTATTATAAGAGAACTCCGCATACGGGAGAGATTCCTCCCATTTCTTGCCGAAAGAGATAACACAAGCTCGAAGCATGTCTTTGAGAACTTGGTTGACACGTTCCACTTGCCCTTGCGACTGAGGATGAAATGCAGTACTGAATGACAGATGAGTACCCATAGCTTCTTGGAAACTTGCCCAGAATCTCGAAGTGAATAAGCTGCCACGGTCCGAACTGATTACCAGTGGAATACCGTGAAGTGAAACAATTCTGGACATGTAGAGAGTTGCAAGCTGACTAGCTGTGATCGTTTCTTTGACCGCCAGAAAATGTGCAACTTTAGAGAGTCGATCAATGATGACAAGGATAGCATCATTACCTTTCTGCGATTTGGGAAAACCAGTGACGAAGTCCATTTCAACATGGTCCCATTTCCATTCAGGAATAGAGATAGGTTGCAGAGTTCCAGCAGGTCTTTGATGTTCTGCTTTGATTCGACAACAAACGTCACATTTAGCAACATAACGAGCAATGTCTTGCTTCATATTAGACCACCAGAATTTTTGACGGACATCTTGGTACATCTTGGTGCTACCGGGATGAATAGACAGAGGCGTTTCATGAGCTTCTTTCATAACCTTCTGAGTCATATCCAGGTTGTCTTCCGTAGGGACCACTATTCGACCTTTAAAGAACAAGGTGTCATCATCTCCAAGGGTGAAGCACGAGGGCCTTCCTGCCGCGAGGTAGCGCTTAATCTTGTGGGCTTGAGAGTCATACTTCTGCAGTGTCTTGATGCTGCTCAGGAGATCTGGTTCGACAGCCAGGGTATTGGGGGAACCCTGGGGAACAACACGGAGGTTCATCTTGCGGAACTCTGGAGGAGGGGGAGCGAGTGCTCCAGGAGGAACAATATGGAGGTTCAGCTTTTTGAATTCTTCAACAAGCGAGGTTTGAACTTTGTGAACCTGGAGGTGGTTGCAATATGACTTACGGCTCAAGGCATCAGCCATTACATTAGCCTTGCCTGGTGTATAGGAAATACCCAAGTCAAAGTCTGCAACAGTCTCCATCAATCTCTGCTGACGGAGATTCAGGTCTGGCTGAGTAAACAGATACTTTAGACTTTGGTGGTCGGTGAAGATCTCGCAACGATTACCGAGAAGGTAATGTCGCCACTGTTTCAGTGCATGTATGACAGCAGCAAGCTCGAGGTCGTGAACTGGGTAGTTCTCTTCGTGAGGGCGCAATTGACGGGATGCATAGGCAATCACTTTGCGCTCTTGCATTGGGACACAGCCTAATCCTTGACGGGAAGCGTCGCAGTAAATGACGAAGTCCTTCTTAGTATCAGGTGGAGCAAGCACTGGGGCAGAAGTCAACTTGTCCTTGAGTGCCTGGAAACTTTCCTGACATTTGTCTGTCCATTGGTACTTGACGCCCTTATGCAATAGGTTAGTCAGAGGCCTGGCGATCTTGGAGAAGTTCTCGACGAATCGACGGCAATAGCTGGCGAGACCGAGAAAACTCCTGACTTGCTTGACGTTCTTCGGAGGAGTCCAATCGAGAATAGCCTGAACTCGCTTGGGGTTGACGGCAATACCATCCTTGGAGATGACATGCCCAAGATAAGTTACTTCGGGAAGCCAGAATTCACACTTGGAATACTTAGCATAGAGTTGATGCTCTCGAAGCTTCTCCAGGACAAGACGAAGATGTTCAGCATGCTCTTCTTTATTCTTGGAGTACACAAGGATATCATCCAGATAAACCACGACGAACTTGTCGAGGTATTCCATGAAGATATAATTCATCAAACGAGAGAAGGTGGCTGGAGCATTGGTTAAGCCGAATGACATGACAGTGTACTCATATGAACCATATCGAGTCACGAATGTGGTCTTTGGGATATCCTCTTCACGAACACGGATCTGGTGGTATCCCAACCTTAAGTCGAGTTTGGAGAACACTGATGAGCCAGCTAGTTGATCATACAGATCATTGATCCGAGGAAGAGGATATTTGTTCTGAATGGTAGCTTGGTTAATAGGACGGTAGTCTTGGACCAATCGGTTTGTCCCATCCTTCTTCTTAACAAAGAGGGAAGGTGCTCCCCAAGGAGAGCAACTTGTGCGAATGAAACCACTGCGAAGAGATGTGTCGATTTCCTCCTTAAGCGCAATGAGTTCATGTGGCGGCATCTTGTAGGGTCGTTTGGCTATAGGAGTGGTGCCTGGTTTCAAGTCGATGATGAATTCGACAGCTCTAGCAGGGGGAATCCCTGGAAGTTCTTTAGGAAAGACGTCTTGGAATTCACGAACAACGGGAATGTTTTCAATGCCCTCGAGTGGTGCAGTGTTCAATGCGTTCAACGCATAAAGCCTTGCCTCGGCATTCTGAACCAGACGAGCGTTGTAGCTTATTATTTCATCAGAAGGGTGTAGCAGATGGACGGTCTTAGTGGCGCAAACGATAGAAGCAGTATGCGCTTTCAACCATTCCATTCCCAGAATGAGATCAATGCTACAGGACTTCAGTGCGATGGGAGAGACAAGGAATTCCAGTCCTTCGATTTCAACGGGGACGTCCTTGCAAAACATGGAGGTTCGACATTGGCCCGCAGGGGTGTGTACTATTTGCGAAGCGTTCATGTCCTCACATTTAATGTCGTGCAAGCATGCAAAATCTTCCGACATGAATGAATGCGATGCACCTGTATCAAATAAAATGGATGTTGGTACTGAATTTACGAGGAGTGTACCCATCACAGTAGCAGGCTGGTCTTGAGCTTCATTGAGATCAACGTGGTTGGCATGAACACAACCATAAGACTTGGCATTGTTGTTGCAGGGCTGGTTGCTTCCACGGCCAGCTGCAGGAAGGGCCAGTTGATTCTGGTTCTGATAGCAGTTCCTGTCAAGGTGACCTGGTTGACCACACTTGTAGCACAGACCATTATTGGGAGTGGGAGCAGGAGCTTGGGGTGGTGCAGCTGGAAGTCTTGGCTGCCTAGGTGGTGGAGGAGGCAGACACGGTGCAGCATAAGACTGCCTTGGAGCAAGTGCATTTGGACGGTACATGCTGTTCGGGATCCATATCTTACGCTTCTGCGAGGGCGGGCCCGAAGATGAGCCCATGTCACGGTTGCGCCTGTGGGAGCTCTGGTGTTCCTGCAGACCAGTTTCAACATTGATGGCCTTGTTCACCAAAGTGGCGAAATCGGGAAAGTCATGCACTAGCAGTGCGAGCTTGATGTCAGCTTGAAGGCCATCACGGAACTTCTCCTGTCTGCGTGCATCAGTTGCAATGTCTTCTTCAGCATAGCAGGATAAGTCCAGAAACTCCCGCTGATAAGCTTCCATAGTTTTGTTGCCCTGGGTGAGGTTGTGGAATTTGCGCTTTCTTCCGGTCCATGATTCCCTGTGGAATGAAGCGGGCACGGAAAGCAGCTTGAAAGTCTGGCCAGGTGATGATCGCTCCAACCGGCAGAGTACGCCTGTGGCTATCCCACCATTGAGCAGCAGGTCCCTTCAGAAAGAAGGAAGCAAAGGTGACATAGCTGGCAGGGGCTACATCAGCAGACTCCATCTCATAGGTGATGTCACGGAGCCAGTCATCAGCATCCAGAGGCTGAGTTGAGCTGCGGTACATGGTTGGGTTGAGGCGTATGAAATCCTGCAGAGTTATTTGGGCTGGCTGCTGGTTCATATTGGGGCGCGGGAACTGAGCCATCATATTCTCCATGAACTGGCGGTTCAGCTCGAACTGTTGGATCATACCAGCCATATACCCAGGCGGTGGTGGGGCGTTGTCACCACGACCACGACCACCTGGTCTAACCATCCTGCTAATATATAACACGGGTAGTTCAGCATTGAGAAATTTGCAAAGACAAGAATCATTCTTGGTGAAACATGCATAATGAAAGGAGCATGATAGATACTACATAGTAGTTGGCATATCTTACAAAAGGGATCATGCATAGAGTTCAGTACGTAAGACTAAAGACATCATAGGCGGCACGCAGGCTCGCGGCGAATGCATCTAATGCTAATAAGCAAGACTACATCAGTCCCAGGAGGAACTGTGGAGGTAGGTGTAGCCTGACAGCTGGTAGTGACGCGATGGGAAGTCCTCCACGTCAGTAGCCTACGGTCCGTGAACACTCTGGTGTAGAACCCGACGTCCAGTTGGCAAAAGAGGACCAAGTGCGGGAGTGTAGCCTCCCACATCTGGCCAACCGACACCCTGGGGCATCACGGTCCTGACTGGGTAGATCGCAGATCGCGACAGCTCACCAGATCGGACAACGGGGTGCAACAGCGTCAAAGCACTGTAAAGGTGCCGACGGGTGGTGTACAACTCGTGGCGAAGAGCTCGGTTAGCTCGATCCAGCCCATCAGCATGCAGAACCAGGTTCTGATGGTGGAAGGGCTCTCGGGTGACGGTGGAGTAGGCAGCAGTGTAATATCCCTCCGCACCATCGTCAGATGCGATAGCAACGTGCCTGAAAGGGGAGGTGTCCAACGCCCGATACTCTCCACGAAGACGTGTCAGAGCTGCATATGCAACATCGTGGACTGCCATATCGATGGTCACTCCAACACCATGAGCGGTGTGCAGCACAGTAGTGGAGTCATACTCCCGAGAGTAGAGGTGGACGATGGCATGGTACTGCTCCTGGTTAAAGTCCTGGTACTGCTCGTACACGGTGTACTCAGGGTGCCAGCGATAACCCAGATAGGTCATCATCTCAGCTAACACAACAGGTGAACCCTGGACACCAATGGCCGCCGTGTGGCGCACGACCTGCCTTGTGGGTTCCATCTGAAAACAAAGATGTTTCAAAGGAGTCATATGACAGTGTGGATATTGTTCAAAATACTATTCTAAGGAATAACTATGGCTTATCCAACTTTGGGGTGAATGTGGTCACGGGATCCTAATGTTAGAGTTAGTAAATTGTTTAACCTGAGTAGAAGAGAGTTCAGAGTCCCGGAGTAAAGAACGAGGAGTAAAAGATCCTAATACCACCCAATGGTGACGTGGGCCCGTAAGACACACAACCATGTTAGTAAAAGTTTTGCAATGTCTAGACTCGACTTTGGCCAAGGAGTGTGGAAGGGGGGGTTCCTACAGGCAGTCGGCTCTGATACCAACTTGTGACGCCCCCGATTCAATCGTACACTAATCATACACGCAAACGTGTACGATCAAGATCAGGGACTCACGGGAAGATATCACAACACAACTCTAAAAATAAATAAGTCATACAAGCATCATAATACAAGCCAGGGGCCTCGAGGGCTCGAATACAAGTGCTCGATCATAGACGAGTCAGCGGAAGCAACAATATCTGAGTACAGACATAATTTAAACAAGGTGCCATAAGATGGCTAGCACAAACTGGGATACAGATCGAAGAGGCGCATGCCTCCTGCCTGGGATCCTCCTAAACTACTCCTGGTCGTCGTCGGCGGCCTGCACGTAGTAGTAGGCACCCTCGGTGTAGTAGGGGTCGTCGAAGGTGGCGTCTGGCTCCTGGGCTCCAGCATCTGGTTGCGACGTCTGAGAAGAATAGAAAAAGGGGAAAAAGAGGGAGCAAAGCAACCGTGAGTACTCATCCAAAGTACTCGCAAGCAAGGATCTACAACTCCGGGTCGTCCTTTTACCGAGGGACACGGCTATTCAAATAGATAAACTTCCCTGCAGGGGTGCACCACATTACCCAACACGCTCGATCCCTCTGGCCGGGCACACTTTTCTGGGTCATACCCGGCCTCGGAAGATCAACACGTCGCAGCCCTACCTAGGCCTAACAGAGAGGTCAGCACGCCGGTCTAAATCCTATGCGCGCAGGGGTCTGGGCCCATCGCCCATTGCACACCTGCACGTTGCGTGGGCGGCCGGTGAGCAGACCTAGCAACCTCCATTACAAAGGAAGTCGCGTTACGCAGTCCAACCCGGCGCGCGCCGCTCAGTCGCTGACGTCTAGGAGGCTTCGACTGATACCACGACGTCGAGTACCCATAACTGTTCCCGCGTGGTGGTTAGTGCGTATAGGCTCGTAGCCAGACTCAGATCAAATACCCAATCTCGTTAAGCGTGTTAATTGATATAACCGCGGACGTCGACCAGGACCAGGCCCACCTGTCTCCTAGGTGGTCACAACCTGCCCTGTCGCTCCGCCACAAAGTAACACTCGGGGGCCGTCGGGAACCCAGGCCTACCACTACCTGGATGGAACCACCTGCCCCTTCAGCCCCCATCTCCGAACAGAAACATAAGTATGTAATAGTATATAATATAAACCCGTGATCACCTCCCGAAGTGATCACGGCCCAGTAGTATAGCATGGCAGACGGACAAGAGTGTAGGGCCACTGATGTAATTCTAGCAACCTATACTAAGCATTTAGGATTGCAGGTAAGGTATCAACAGTAGTAGCAAAGACAGGCTATGCAGCAGAATAGGATTAACCGAAAGCAGTAACATGCTACACTACTCTAATGCAAGCAGTAGAGAGAAGGAATAGGCGGATCGGTTGATCAAGGGGGGGGGGGGGGGGCTGACTGGACAGCTGTGTCGAGAGAGAAGGGTCGTCGACGTAGTAGTCATTCACGGCAGCGTCGTCAGCGGTATCATCGTCTATCGAGAGAGAAGGAGGGGGGAGGATACAGTAAATACAAAGCAAACAATGCTACACAAAGTATGACATGACAATATGCAGTGCCGGGTGTGTTCTAACATGGGGTTGCACGTTACCGAGAAAGGGGGATCCCATCCGGGAAAGTTTTCCCGGTTCCGGACATTTGTTAGACAGATGACCGGAGGGGGACAGTTGCACGTTCGGATAGTTAGAAGTATCCGGCGGGTATGTGGGTAGCGTAACCGGGTTTGTCTCGTCGTTCTGATCAACTTTCATGTACAAAGTTTTTCAAACCGAGTTACGGTTTATTTTATATGATTTTTCAAAGTTTTATCTACTTTCTGGAATTAATATTATTTAATTAATTCAAAATTGAATTATTGCAACAGTGTGACGTCAGCGGTTAATTCTGACCGTTGACCAGTCAACTGACATGCGGGTCCCACTGTCATTGTCACAGTATAACTAATCAGGTTAATAGATTAAGTTAATTAGCTAATTAATCAAAGTTAATTAATGATTATTTTAATTAATTAATTCTTTATTTTTATTTTTATCCTTTTACGTTCTCAGGGGGTGGGGCCCCAATGTCAGCGGCCCAGGGGGCCAAACAGGCGCTGGGTTAATAGATTAAGTTAATTAGCTAATTAATCAAAGTTAATTAATGATTATTTTAATTAATTAATTCTTTATTTTTATTTTTATCCTTTTACGTTCTCAGGGGGTGGGGCCCCAATGTCAGCGGCCCAGGGGGCCAAACAGGCGCTGGGCGACGGAACGGGGCGGACTTGTCCGCGGCCAGCGGGCGCGGCCGCGGTGCGCGGCGGGCACGGCGCGGACGCGGGCGAGGCAACGACGAGAGTGGCTGGCAGCAGCAGCGGCTTGCAAGGCAGCGCAGCGGAGCAGCAGCAAAGTAGCGTAGCAGCAGCGGCCAAGCAGATAGCAGTGGCAGGAGCACTACGCAGCAGCAGAGCAAAACAGCAATGGCGGCAGCGCAGCAGCAGTGCACGAGCGCTGACAGCAGCAGAAGAAGCAGGCAGCGGACGCAGCGGGGAAGGGAGGAGCAGGGCCCAGGCGGTGGTCGGGGCGTGCGGTGACGGCGGGTGGGGTCGGCCCATGGACGCGGTGCGCAGGGCGTCGGCGACGGGCGTGGCCGTGGGTGTTGAGCGCGGCGACGGCTACGGGGTAGAGGGAGGCGGAGCCGGGCGAGGCTCACAGGGGGTGCTGCGTCGGGTCTGCTGCGATGAAGGAGAGACAAGGAGGAGGCGAGGCGGGGCGGCGTGCGACGAGGTGGCGACGGAAGTCGGCTCCGGGCGACGGCGATCCTCCAGGCGGCGGCGATGCGGCGTCGAGCGGCTCGGTGGCCTCGGGCGAGGGCGACGGGGATCGATTCCCCCTCCCCGATCCAGATGGGATCGAGAGGTGAGGGGAGGAGAGGGAGAGGCGAGCGAGTGGGGGGGGGTGTTCGGTCTAGGGTTGACCGGGGTGGGGGGATAAGGGAGCGAGGGGGGCTGGCCGGCTGGGCCAGGTGGGCCAGCCTGCTGCAGAGGCCAGCTGGGCCGACTGGCCCAGTGGGGGGGGTTTCCTTTTTTTTTCTTTTGTTGTTTTCATTTAGTCCTTTTCTTTTTATTTATTTTCTTTTCTGTTTTAATTCATTGAAAAGTATTTAGGCTTTTTATAAAAGCATGGTTCCTTCACCATAAATACCTAGGCGTTAATCGGCACACTCCGAACATTTTAGTTTTAAAGTTTGAAATTTTTTGTTGCTTGTTAATAATCCAAATTGAATTTGAATCGGTTTTGAACTAACGCGAGATTAGCAACTGTAACGGAGGTGACATGGCATCATTAGCAGAGGTTCATTGTAGCATAATTATCCGGGCGTTACATCCGCCCAGGCCCACGATTCTCTACCCGACGGACTATATAAGAAGGCTCTGGCCAGTGGAGTGACCTAGTTCAGTTCACTCACTCCCTCTCGCGTAACCTAGCCGTCATCTACTGTTCCTCACTCTGTGCTGCCTCCGGCGATCCCATCCCGACGACCGCGTGCACGGTTGGTCGGCAGAGCAGGTGCCTCTGGAACCCTGCCGTTCGAGATCCTGCCAGGGAGAACGGCAATAAGATTTTTGGGGAGCGTCTCGACGCGGCTGCTCCCAATCCGTCCGCCTCTACTTCCACTACTTCCCCTGCATCGACACCATGGCCGACGACGCTGCCGCTAAGAAGAAGGCCATGAACGACGCGGAGGCCGCTACTGCCGCCGCCGCATTGGCCTGGCCAACCGGAGGGTATGATATGTTCATCCCTCGTTTACTCATACTTGTGCTAGCCGTATATGTGCTACTCATAGATGGTCCGATTCTATGTTCTGTACGTGCTAGTATGCTTAGGTATCGCTATGAGATGCATACCGTATATGCCATTCTTACTGTTTACTCGTGGATTAGTCTAATCGGAAAAGTGCTAATATTTCCAACAATCCAAAAATCTTATTTTAGGCACTTTTCGATTCAAGGCTTTGCTGCTACACTGAAACCGGAAAAGTTTACCGGGACGCATTTTAAGCGTTGGTAGACAAGGACCACCTTGTGGCTTACAGCGATGAACGTGTTCTGGGTTGGTGGTGTGCCCCCCACAGAAACGATTGTTCCTGAACAGAAAAAGGTGTTTAGGGAGGCAACCACAATCTTTGTGGGAGCAGTTCTGAGTGTGATTGGAGACAAGTTGGTTGACGCATATATTCATATGCGGGTTGCCAAAAACTTGTGGGATGCGCTCGAAATCAAATTCGGCGCAACCGATGCTGGGAGCGAACTGTATGCCATGGAGCAGTTCCATGATTACAGGATGGTTGATAACCGTTCTGTATTGGACCATGCTCATGAGATATAGTACATCGCTAAGGAGCTGGAGCTCTTGAAGTGTGAGTTACCGGACAAGTTTGTCGCGGGTTGCATTATTGCAAAACTCCCTCCTGGATGGAGGAACTTTGCTACTTCTCTCAAGCACTTGAGACGTGAATTCTCTGTTGAGGATGTCATCGGTCATCTCAGTGTTGAGCAGAACTCGAGAGCAAAGGACTCACACTTGAAGGGGGCAGAGGGTTCTTCTAGCGCCAATGTGGTGCAGAAGAACTTCCACAAGTTCAAGGGAAAAAACTCTGTCCAGCAGAATATTACCTTCAAGAAGAAGGGTAAGAAGAAAGACAAAAAGAGAGATGGCTGCTTTACTTGTGGTTCATAGGAACACTAGGCAAACAAGTGTCCAAACAAGTACAAGAAGTCAGGACAGGACTCCAAGTCTGTCAACGTCACTTTGAGCAACAATGATGGGGCATCTGGGTATGGTAATCTGTTTACCATACTTTCAGTTTGTCAGTCCATCGATTGGTGGGTTGACACTGGGGCCAACATTCATGTGTGTGCTGATTTGTCTTTGTTTTCTTCTTACCAGGTCGCACGAGATTGTTCCGTCCTAATGGGGAATGGCTTGCATGCTTCTGTTCATGGTGTTGGCATGGTAGATCTGAAGTTTACTTCGGGAAAGATCGTGCAACTGAAGAACGTGCAGCATGTCCCCGCCATCAAGAAGAATCTCGTTAGTGGCTCCCTTCTGTGTAAAGAAGGGTTTAAGTTAGTATTTGAGTCCAACAAAGTAGTCGTATCTCGGTATGGACTATTTGTTGGAAAATGATATGATTGTGGTGGTTTGTTTCGCCTATCCCTGGAGGATTTCTGTAATAAAGTCGTAAACCAAATTCATTCTAATGTGAATGAATCTAAGGTTTGGCATTCATGTCTTTGTCACATAAATTTCGGTTATATGACGCGGCTAGCTAAGATGGACTTAATCCTGAGTTTCACTTTAGCCAAAGGCTCTAAGTGTCATGCGTGTGTGCAAGCTAAGCAACCTCGTAAGCCTCACAAGCCTGCGAAGGAGAGACACCTAGCACCGTTAGAGCTCATACATTCAGATCTCTGTGAGATCAATGGTGTGTTGACTAAAGGTGGAAAGGAATACTTCATGACTCTGATTGATGATTCCACTAGATTCTGCTATGTGTATTTGTTAAATACTAAGGATGAGGCTCTACACTACTTTAAAGTCTATAAGGCTGAAGTTGAGAACCAACTTGAGAAGAAAATAAAACGAGTCCGGTCTGATCGTGGTGGAGAGTACTTTTCTAATGAGTTTGATTTATTCTGTGCGGAACATGGTATTATTCATGAGAGGACACCTCCCTATTCACCCCAGTCAAACGGGGTTGCCGAACGGAAAAACCGTACTCTAACAGATTTGGTTAACGCCATGTTAGATACATCGGGTTTATCCAAGGCATGGTGGGGGGAGGCTGTATTGACATCATGTCATGTCCTGAATAAAGTTCCCACAAAGGATAATGAGACTACTCCCTATGAGCAATGGGAAAAGAAAAGAACTACACTCTCTTACTTGCGCACTTGGGGCTGTTTGGCGAAAGTCAACGTGTTGATAACCAAAAAGCGCAAGTTGGGACCAAAGACCGTGGACTGCGTTTCTCTTGGCTATGCCAAGCATAGCGTTGGCTATAGATTTCTAGTGGTGAAATCTGATGTACATGATGCGAAGGTCGGTACGATCATGGAGTCTAGGGATGCTACATTCTTTGAGGATATTTTCCCCATGAGAGATATGCAAAGCACTACTAGACTGGAGTCTGATGAGACTCCTGAACCTGCCATTCCGATGGAATATTATGAACATAAAAGTGATGAGAGTTCCACGAAGGATGACGAGGAAGCTCCTATTAGGAGCAAGAGACAGAGGACTGCAAAGTCTTTTGGTGATGATTTCCTCGTGTACCTCGTGGATGATGACACTCCCAGTTCCATTTCAGAAGCTTATGCATCTCCGGATGCTGACTACGGAAGGATGCGGTACGTAGGGAGATGGATTCCATCTTGGCTAACGGGACTTGGGAGATCACTGATCGTCCTTATGGTTGCCAACCATTGGGATGTAAGTGGGTGTTCAAAAGGACGCTTAGGCCTGATGGTACTGTTGAGAAGTACAAGGCTAGGCTTGTGGCCAAGGGTTATACCCAGAAAGAAGAAGAGGATTTCTTTGATACTTACTCACCTGTGGCTAGGCTGACAACCATTCGAGTGTTACTCGCTTTGGCTGCCTCGCATGGTCTTCTCGTTCATCAGATGGACTAAGACGGCTTTCCTTAACGGAGAGCTAGACGAGGAAATTTACATGCAACAGCCAGATGGCTTTGTAGTAAATGGTCAGGAAAGAAATGTGTGCAAGCTAGTGAAATCTCTGTATGGCCTGAAACAAGCACCTAAGCAATGGCATGAGAAGTTCAATACTACTCTGACATCTGCTAGCTTTGTTGTTAATGAAGCTGACAAATGTGTATACTATCGCTATGGTGGGGGCGAAGGAGTTATATTGTGTCTGTATGTCGATAACATACTGATATTTGGGACCCACCTCAAGGTCATTGAGGAGGTCAAGGCTTTTCTATCTCATAACTTTGAGATGAAAGACCTGGGCGTGGCTGATGTTATCTTGAACATCAAGCTACTAAGAAATACTGAGGGTGGAATTACACTTCTGCAATCCCACTATGTTGAGAAGATTTTGAGCCGTTTTGGATATTCGGACTGCAAACCTTCTACAACACCATATGATCCTAGCGTGCGGATTCGAAAGTTCGAAGGCACGGCTGTAGATCAATTGAGATATTCTCAAGTGGCTGTAGATCAATTGAGATATTCTCAAATGGTTGGTTCACTCATATACCTAGCTTGTGCTACTCGTCCTGACATCTCATTTGCTGTGTGCAAACTGAGCCGGTTTGTTTCTAATCCGGGAGATGTGCATTGGCATGCTATTGAGCGAGTGATGCGTTACTTGCAAGGTACTGCGAACTATGGAATTCACTATTCTGGGTACCCGACGGTACTTGAGGGGTATAGTGATTCAAATTGGATATCTGATGCTGATGAGATGAAAGCCACAAGTGGATATATCTTCACACTTGGTGGTGGTGCTGTTTCCTGGAAGTCTTGCAAGCAGACGATCTTAACCAGATCGACTATGGAAGTAGAACTCACAGCACTAGACACATCATGCGTCGAATCAGAATGGCTTCGAGAGCTTGTGATGGATTTGCCGGTGGTTGATAAACCGGTCCCGGCTGTCCTTATGAACTGTGACAATCAAACGGTGATTGCCAAGGCTAAGAGTTCAAAAGACAACTTGAAATCCACAAAGCATATAAGAAGAAGATTGAAATATGTCAGAAAATCGAGAAACTCCGGAGTGATAGCGTTGGATTATATCCAGACGGCTAAGAATCTGGCAGACCCTTTTACGAAAGGGCTATCATGGATTATGATAGAAAGTGCATCGAGGGAGATGGGTATGAGACCCACGTAAGTTGCCATGGGGGTAACCCAACCTATGTGATCGGAGATCCCGTGAATTAGGACCTGGGAAAACAATCCAGCGGTCAACTGAGGAGAGTATCCTTAATGAACCCACTCCGTCGGAGATGCCACAATACTCTCATATCTGTAAGGCAGGCTGACTTTGGTCTTAATGTGTTCCAAAGCTTATGTAAGCAAGATGCTATCCTACAGAGCATTCTTTGGAGGAACACACCTATATGAGCCCGACTGCTGGTCACAGTCTATTGGGTAATCTCTAGGAAGCTCATGAGAAGGTACGGAGTATGACTAATAAGCTCCACCCGTGGGGTTTAGCCTTCAGCAGCCACGTATCAGCCGACAATAGGCGAAATTTCTGCACGCCAAACTGACAATTCAAGGCATTGTCCATTGTTTAGTTGTGAAGAAGTCTAATCCTGTTGCTCTAGGTGAAAGTTCAACTTAACAGTCTCCACTGAAATTTCTGATATATCAAACATTGTTTGGAACAGTTGACAAACTTATGTGCCTCGAGATCTGGTGGGGGATTGTTGAATCATAGATGGGCTTTAGGCCCATATGAACAATGATTCCTGGTTAATCTTGAGGCCCATCTATGGTATGGCAGGTGGTGGGAAGTTAGTCCCACCTTGCTAGTTGAGGAGAGTTGAAACCCCTTTATAAGGGCTGCTCTACCACTTGCCATTGGGAGCTTGGAAAGAGGAGTGGTTCACGCGCGCTCCTCCTCCTCCGCCGCCCGCCGCCTCGCCTCGACGCGCGCACGCCGCGGGTTGCGGGAATGAGCCGAGCCGAAGCTGAATTAATTAATTAGGTCTGTGCTGTCTCCGGCGATCCCATCCCGACGACCGCGTGCACGGTTGGCCTCTGCTTCCACTACGGTCGACGACTATGTGCTGTTCATAGATGGTTCGATTCTATGTTCTGTACGTGCTAGTATGCTTAGGTATCGCTATGAGATGCATACCGTATATGCCATGTTTACTGTTTACTCGTGGATTAGTCTAATCGGAAAAGTGCTAATATTTCCAACATATAGTCGTAGGTGGCATGTATGTCATGTGTAATTGGGTTGGAAAAATAGTACAAATGATATTCATCAGAGAATGTAGATATAATGTTTTGTGAATATATTTTGAGCATTATATTTCATAAATGGTGAGGAACCTTTGAGCAATTATGACAGGTCTGGAAGGGGCAGAAGATTTGTATCCTCGGCTCCTCGCCTGACTGAAAAAGCACACACATCTCCTTTCTAAATCATGTTCGATGGGTCTGCATCACACACATATCTTTTTAGTCAGGCAGTTTCTTTTTCTATGGTTTACGATGTCTGCATCGCACATAGTTCCGTCCAGTGATGTGCGGGTAGATGTGTCTTTATAGCAGGATTATGCACTAGGGGAATGTCAGTGGAGTGGAGATTTCCATGACCATTTGCCACCAGTGCCAATGGAACGGGATACCAGTGATTTCAGTAGTGCCTGCAACTAGTGATTTGATTTCCTCAACTGAATGACTACTCATTATTCAACCACCAAAGTTTGTGCAATGACCACGTGCTTATGTGTACGTATTATATGGACAAAAAATAATAGAGAAACCAAAACTCAAAATGCGGCGAGCTTGATGAGCTGCTGCCGCCGCTCCGGCCGGCCGGCGCGGCCAGTTAGACTAGTCACGTTCGTGTCCACGGAGACCCGCCGTCGCGTGGCACTACTCCCACTTCCTGGGGTCGGTGATGTTGATCTTCCAGTGCTGGTCGGCGTACCCGATCTCCTGGGCGACGTGCCTGTCCCACGCGATCTCGATCTTCCTCCGCTCCGACAGCGCGCACGGCCCCCGCATCACCTCCCCCATCTGGTCATACACCTGCCACCACCGCCGGTGCGCCTCGTCGCTGGCGTACACGCGCTGGTCGTCGATGTTCCAGTTGCAGTCGTAGTCCCTGTAGCACCTCCACGGCTTGAGCCCGAGGTAGTGGATGGACCACACCTCCGCCGGCTCCGCCCTGAACAGCCGTTCCTTGAGCGCCCGCTCCCCGGTCGTGTTGGCCCAGAAGTTCTTGAGGTAGTTCACCCGGCGCGGCAGCCGGTGCCACCACACGAACACCTCGTTCAGGTACCCCTGGTCGCCGCCGTTGTAGGAGCGGATGGTGCGCCGCCCGCGGACGAGCGCCTCGAAGGTGCACGCCGACGGCTCGATCACCATGATCCCGGAGTTGAACAGGGAGCCGTCGTTGCCCACGGCGGAGATCTGCGGGAACCGGAAGAGCGCGTCGAGGGAGCGGAGGACGAGGATGTCGGCGTCAATGAAGACGACGCGGAAGTACTCCGTCAGCTGCCACAGCCGGAACTTGCTGTAGTTGTACTCGTTGTAGGAGCCCCGCTCCGCGCGCGGGTTGCGGATGCGTCGGATCCTGCGCGGGATCCAGCCGGCGGCGACCAGCGCGCGGAGGGCCGGCTTGGAGACGGTGTGGTCATGGAGGAGGACCATGTCGCGGGTGGAGCCCGACCGCCGGATGCTCTGCGCCAGCACGATGGCGCCGCACAGGTACCGGTCCGACGAGTGCAGCACCGTCGCGTACGCCTCGCGCCGCTGGCTGCCGGCGTCCACCGCGGTTAGGTCCGACGCGTTGAACACCTCGTGGATGCCTGTGTACGTACGGGTTGCAATGCATGATTAGTTAGTTAATTTCCGGAACATGACCGAAACAGTAAAAAAATAAAAATAGAATCTAACTATAAAACCACGAAATAGGCCTATCCCTTTATACATGATTAGTGATCTAAACGCTTTTATATTTCTTTACGGAGGGAGTACAATACTACTCTATACAAACAGTGCATGCACAATCTTTGTACGATGCCTTCTTTGAAAGGTGCTGATTTGTAAAATGATGCGATCTAATTAATGCTTTGGTCCACCGTGCAGGAATCAGAAGGAAAGTTATCGTCTGTATATGGCTGCTCTTACAGATAAAACAAAAACTAATGTACACTATAAAAGCTCTTATCTTCATTTATTAGTACGGACAAATAACACTATTCCCTTCGACCCGAATTAATTGAGACAACCTTTATACAATGTAAAATGGAGTAGTATATTCTGACACTTAATTTTCAGCTTAAAAAATGTTTGATAATTATTTTAATTTTTCTATATTCCCTAAAAAATGCGTTACCCAATTTCCTTCTAAATTAGTTGTTTATAAATCATTTTTCCTCTTACCTACTTGCTATAATTTTTTTTATCTTTGTTGTCATTTTTACACCAACTGGGTTGCTCGGGGTGCGAAGTCGTCATCACAACATTGCTAAAATCGTTTTCAATGTTGCAAATAGAAAAAAAAACTCCCTCTGATTCATATTAGTTGAGATTGTTTTACTACACAGTTGTACGCTGGTTTACTACAATGTTGTACTAACTTTGTACTAAACCAACGTCAATTAATATGGATCGAAGGGAGTAGATGACATTGAGAGACCATTAATATTTAGTTCTACCCCTCAAAAAAATTAATTTTTAGTTCTAGAGGTAACATCTCAACAGTATTGTAATAGGTGAGGGACCAAAGATGTACTCCCTCCGTTCCGAATTATAAGATGTTCTAACCTTTTTTTTTCGAATCGAATGTATATAGACGAGTTTTAGTGTGTTTCTTTACTCATTTCAGTCCATGTAGTCCACATTGAAATGCAAAACGTCTTGTAGTTCGGAACATAGGCGATATTTATCTAATTCTAAAAAAAGGCGATATTTATCTTCTCTTAAAAGTTTTAACCACGCAATGCACTCGTCTGTCCTTCTCCGAACATGCACACGTGCAAGTTTTGGACGCCACCCATCAACCAGAGCCTAGCTTGAAAGAAACTACAAGCTAGCGCTGGATATTGGAGAGGTCAAAACCACCACCACCAACAACAAAAAGTGGATCGAATTATATATAACCAACGGTACTTTTGCGTTGGTTTTTCGACGTTGCGTACGTTTGGTGTGGATTGGCCATCCATCGACCGCGTAGCTAGAATGTAGTAGCATGCAATGCAAGTATCACCCGGCCTTGGTGCATGCACAAGCTAAGCTAGCCAGCCAGCCAGCTAATCGGACAAGCTACTCTGTGTCTGTCACACCAACCGAATCTAAGTTTAATCTGACGTGTCGACGGTGTCGTGTCGATCGATCGCCGCACGCACACATCCGCCGCCACAGTGCTCCCCTCGACCGATCGAGATCGACATGGCCGGCCAGCCGGGGAGGCGATCGATCGAGAGATCGACTCGCAACCAGAAGCGAAGCGTTAGGTGCAGAGGCCCCAGCCAGGTCATTTCTCAAGCTTCACTTCAAATATTTCATGTCTTTCTTCTTCTTACCATGTTCACTGATCAAGAGTTGGGACCTGACTGAAGCAATGAATGAAGTGGCGTCCTTTTCCTACGACGATCTTGTCTAATTAGCAGCGGGAAGGACACAGGGAACTGATCAGTCGTGACTTGGGAATAGCTAGCTTGGGACTGACGGAGCCACACCTACCTAGATCTATCATATATCTGCTTGCTGTGAGGACAGATCTTGGGTCACTTTTGGGCAGCACTGGTGACAGGACACTGATAGATAGCTCCATGATTACCAACAGAAGTTTCCATTTCAATGGTGGGATATATGCTTTCCATCAGGCTACGTAGATAGTACTACTAGGATATAAGGCTAGGTAGAGTGTGTTAGGACTAACGTGGAACGCAAATGGTACGTACTTGGAAACCAATTTAACGGTTGCAAATGAATGTACGACCATATGTGGTTGCCAAAACACATGGTGCCGTGGTACGGGTTTTTTCTCCGCCATATCAGTGATCGATTATCCAGAGACACACAGACGTTAATCACTTGTTGGAGTGATCATCACGCTGAGTGATGAGTAAGTTGATTAAGCCAGTGATTGGATTAGATTCTTCAGTTTGTTGCGAATGGGGGCTACGGAACATTGTTTTTTTTGGCCCTAAGGACAGTGGAGTGATGATAAGAATAGATAGATGCATTATCAGCTCGATCGGTCGTACGCAGCATTTCCCGACCAGATTCCTGTATATGTTCTTCAAGATGGCTTCTCCTACACACACACACACACACACACACACACACACACACATATATGCCCCGTTGATTAACATGCATGGTCCCTACGATCATATGCCGCATTACTACGAAGGGCGAAAAAGAGAGGCGGGAAAAGAAGCAGGCTTGATTATTCTGCGCTGTATCGTCGCCACAACTGCATTAGGTGGAGTGTTATGTCCTTGTAACACAGCTGTGTAACACACCGACACGTACGGGGGATCCGATGCTAATCTAATTCTTTGAGATCTTTCTTTTTTGTGTGGGGAATATTGTTCTTAGTAGTACCATCATGTTTTCTCCAAACACTTGCTTCAGAACTGGATAATACTGCTATTCTTTTACCAGTAAATTAATGGCGTTGTCAATTCCGAGATTGCCCTGAGTGTAAGCCAATGGATCAACATCTAATAATTCTCCAATGCGTGCAATTTTAGCGTTAAAAAGTTGCATTGACGTAATTAACACTATGTTAAAAATTGCATTGACGTAATTACCACTAAAATTGCGCACTTTGAAGGTTGCAATTTTACGTGTTCTTTTTTTTGTAAGAAAATCCCAGTTGACTGAGATTAGCAAAGCTCCAACAAAATAGCACTATAAAATTATGATACTCCCTCGATCCATATTAGTTGTCACTGATTCAGTGGATTGGAGGGAGTACTACAAAAGTACTTTTCGGACAAATCTACATGCACGAATTTCATATATGGCGGAGAGAGAATTTCCTCCAAAACGAAATTTCCTAGTTTTGATGTCAATAGAGCCAGGGATGTAAACCAGGTCCCGTTTAAGCTCATTTATGGTCTAACAGTTCAATAAAAAAATAGGAGAAAATGAACTATCAAGCTAGCTAAAACTAATTAAACGAGATTCGCAGGCGCCGTTTATTGCCATTTACATCCCTACAATTAATAGGCATTCTTTGCTCCTTTGGCTTTTTAGCTCTTGTGATGTCAATCGCCATTCTTTTAGTGTTTCGCCCACATGTGTTTGCTTCCTTTGCTGCTATCTTATCTGTTTTCTTTCGATTTCTAGAAGAACCATCACCGCATCCATACCTGTCTATCTTACCACTACCGGTCGTTAATTGGTTAGCATGGGTGCAACTGCACGCTTGACTTACATTACATGCATATGCATGTGTGTGTGTGTGCGCGCGCGCGCGCACGTGCGGTGCAACCGCAACAACAAGACCGACACGACAGAGCAAATTATGCTCACGCACGTACGTATACTACTATACGTAGTACGTGATCCAAGAACTTACGTAGCACGTACCTGTTGGTCCCCAGAGCGGCAGCGCGAGGTTGCAGGAGCCGACGGGCAGCCGGAGCTTGTCCTCCATGCGCGGCGCGTCGACGCTGTACATCCACCAGTCCCCCTCCCGCCCCACGGACTCGTCGCACCGGAACAGGTCCATCATCGGCTCGCACTCGCTCCGCAGCACCACGCGCACCCTGCCGCGCCCGTCGCGCCGCCCCTTCCGCGCCGCCATCTGCGCCGCCACCAGGTGCACCTGCAGCCTGAACACGTCGCGGTTCCACCCCTGCGCCGTCCGGTTGCACGGCAGCGCCGCCACCACCACGTCCACGTTGCCGTCGTCGTACCGGGAGAAGTCCGGCATGGGGATCTCCGGGCAGGAAGGCACCCCGTCCTCCTCCTCCTCGTCGATCCACTCCGGGAACAGGTCCGACCACCGGAACACGTCCGACACCCGGTCGAAGTCCACGGCCACCGCGTCGCCCTCCACGCCCAGCGCCAGCAGCTCGTCCCGGCCGATGTTCACCAGGCCCATCCGCAGCCGGCCGCGGAGCTCGTTGAACATGGTCGGCGCGCGCCCCGCGTTCACGATCCGCTCCGTCGCCACCACCTTGTTCGCTGACGCCACTGATCTTCCTCCCGGCTGCACGCACGCATACGAACGCGTTAATTAATCGAGAACGTACATACGCTCGGTGGCGAGGGCCGCCGGAGTTAATGTCGGGTGGCAAGGCAAGAACCCCACCGGTGGCAGCGGTCGGGACTCACGCTCACGTACCTTACCTTCCGTGATAGCTGGGACGTGGACGGGCAGGCGCCGCGGAAGGTGCAGCGGACGAGGGAGGAGGCGCCGCGGTCGAGGATGTGGGAGTACTTGGGATGGAGCAGGAGGGCCATGTAGACGAGGAAGAAGAAGGCGAGGAAGGCGGCGTTGAGCTTGACGATGGCCCCGGCCCGCAGCCCGGCCATCGGCGACTTGACCGCCTCACCGGCGCCGGTCTTCATGGTGACCCGGCCTGGCGAAGGCGCACGTTACGGCGTTCTCAGGTATGCCGTACCGTGTCAGTGTATCTCTGTGCGCGTTGGCGGGCGGCGGCGCGGAGGTCGGTCGGTCGATGGAGCTGCAGCCTAAGCCGAGACGCCGGTGCATGCGCGGGATATATAGGCAGGACGGTGCTCTTCTCTGTGGGAGTCGGAGGTGTGAGTGAGCGGGAAGACTGCGGGGCTGCGGTGCGCTGCGGCGGCCAATAGGCGGTGGTTGGGGACGGTGAGCTAGGTAGGAGAGGGACGCATGAAAGGACGGGCCCAACGAATTTAGGGGCCACGCGTCGAGTTCCATCCCGCGATCAGGTTTGGTTTGGTTCGCGCGCGCGCGCGCGATCGCCACTTCTCAGCGAACGAGCTCACAGCTCAGGCAGTGAGTAATCATGACTTGTGTAGGAGTCGAATTTTTTTCTTGAGAGAGAAATAGGAGTAATATTTTCGGAAGGGGGACTCTCAAAAAAATAATTCAAGTTCAATCAATTTCCGTGTTCCCGCCCCTGCCATCGATCCGCTTGTCACCACTAGGCTACCGTGTCGTCTCGCCCCCTTCCTGCCCAAGGCATCATCTTGGCCGAGCCGCTGCCGCCCTGACCACCCCCTAAACCCCCTTCTCTGGCATCGGCGAATCCCCATCCTCCACCCTCACCCAACAACTCTTGAACTCTTTCCACCACCGGCGATCCTGTAGCCGGCTATGTCGTCCTGTCTCTAGCCCGTTTCTGACACGCTCGCGCCAGCGACGTCACACCCCCATGAAGATGGGGATTTCATGTATGATTGCGTCAGTGACTGAAACACCACTTCATGTCCGGGTGAAAATTCATACAACCTTTACTGGCCAGACTCAGTGGCACAAGTGTGTCGTTACCTTTTTTAAGATGTTTGCCTTCCTGTTGATATTCTGGCTTTTGACTAGCGGGAGCCATCATCCAGGATGAAAATTGTCATCCAATTGATGGATTTATGATGTTGGTGTGAGTCTGTGCGTGTCAAATAAAATGGTAACTTAATCTTAGGTGTTCTTTTTCTATCTTGTGTGTCATGCCATTGTTGTTTATTTCATATATATTGTACTTGTTGATGCTTTGGTGTTAGTGGTCTTGCATCTAGTAAAATTATGTCCATGTGCATCTGCGGATGCACAAGCCCCGAGGTTGGCCTTTGCGAAAAATATAATTATTTAACTTTTTAAATTTGAAAATACACCTTTTTCTCCGAGCTATTGCCGAATCACTATTTTGGTCCATAAAATCCAAAAATAGAGCAAATGGACCATTCACTATCAAAATCATATTGTGTCCCTCAAATCATTGCATCGTGGTTTTGGGTTATGTCTTTTTAACAGAAAAAGGGCCCCAAAGGACTGAAACATGACACATGAAGTTGCATTAGACGTAACACGACACAAATAAAACTTATAGTAGAACCCAATTAAAAACAAAAACCACAACTAGGACCTGACATTTTACATAAAGGACCCGAGAATACAAAGTTATATTGCAATCTGGTCACGAACAGAAGCATCCAACTAGGAAAGTTTATCGTCACTGGGGATGAACCGCTTGTGTCGAAGAACTCGCTGCCGCATCATTGTCAACTACGCTGAAAGGAGCGACAGATGCCCAACATAAAGCCTAGTTGCCGCCCATTTGGCAACCAGGCTGTGATGAAAGAATGGGGACAGCGTAGGCGAACGCCAAAGCTCCATATGGCCCCCTTCATCTTGAAGATGCGGAGAACCCTCCTCCTCCTGAGTCGCCCACACGTGGCGGCCGGAAGGCAACCCTAGATCCCGCCGGCCGGCCCCCCTCTCTCCTCCTCCTCCTCCTTCGCCGCCGCCCGAGGGCGTGGCCGGGCAAAGCCTAACCGCCACCGGCGGGGACTTGGGGTCCTCCTGCTCGAGCGGGGCTGGAGCCCCAGGCCGGAGTGTGGCGCAGGGCCGGGCGTCACGGCAGATGGTGGTGGCGCTCCGACACTTCTGCTCCTCCGCGGCAGGCGGCTAGGTGGATTGGTGTGCCTTGGTCGCCAGGGACGGCGGTGGCGGCGCGATCGGATCTGGGCCCAAGTGGCACGGGCCGTGGACGGCGTGAGCTGCGGGCGTCCACCCCTACCATGGCCATGACTGGTGGTGGTGGAGGCGCAGCGACGATGGTCGGGGGCGAGCTGGCCGTCCTTCAGGTGTTTCGGCGGCTGGACGACGACAGCAGCGTGGATGGGCTCCCCGGTGAGCTCTCTTAGCGGTGGGATGGCGGTCCTTGGGGTTTCTCTTGTCGGTGGATTGGCCTTCTTTGATGGCCTTGCGTGGTTCGGAACCGGCCGTCGTGGTGGTAACGACACAGGGGGTGTCCGGAGGAGAGGTTGGTTGGAGTGATGGGTGGCACCACGTGCTCGGGCCACCCGTCAGTGGCATGGTGGTGTGACGGTCTGGATGCGTCCGCTCCCCCACCTCTCCCTTTCCCCACCCGTGTGCAGGCGGTTGCCGCTCCGGCGATGTTTCGAGGCAGGACGAATGTTGCGGTTTCGTCAGCAGAGTGTGTCCCTTTGATCAAAGCCGACCTCTTTGGGATGGTCTTGGGGGTGTCTAGCTGTTGGGCGGCGGCCCTGGCGACGGGAGGTGTGGCGTTCATGGGCGGAGTGTGCGTCTCAGATGCAGGCGGGTAGCCATGGCCACATGAGTGGCTCGGTTGCGGGTGGTTTGCGGAGCTAGGGTCCGACGGAGGAGTGTGCGCGTTGGGGTACATCACTTGCCCAGTCCGTGTACTGGCCGACAGTGGCTGCGTCCGTGGATGCCATATCCTTCCTTAGGCTCCGTCGTGGCGTCCCCACTCCTTTAGTCATACTCCAGATGAAAACTTGATCTGCACGATCGGGCGCTGGCGGCTATCTGTGATTGCACCCTTGGGAGGCACCGCTCTGGAGTCTTGGCTTTGCCGTTGTCCGTTTCACCTCTCCACTGTGGTTGTCATGATGGAGGTCTCCGTTGGCTCCAAGCGGTCTTCTTCGCACATCCGTAGTGAGTTTGGTGGTCGGTGCCTATGTATCTTGCCTTGGGTGCGTGTGTTGTGTTCGGAGGTGGCGTGAGCTTGTATCGTCTCTCGGATGTAATGCGGTGATGGTTGCTTTATAATATAAAGTCGGGGGGGGGGGGGGGGGGCTTTTTCGTCATCTCGAAGATGCAGCGCGCAGTGGTGCAATGGGGACCAATCATATGCATATGCATATGCTAGTGGGAGTAACTATTTAGATATACAACATCAAAATAGAAAATGTCCTTTCTTAGAAAATACATAGAAAGATATCAAGGTCATCCAATTATGGTGCATTTGACTATTAACCATTAATTTACCTTACATTACCGATTTTCTTGAATGCGCATAAGTAAATGTTTTTCTTTTCTTTTATTGTTACGTCCAGGCTTCGCTTGCATTGGAATAATGAAACGAATGACTAAATAACAAATTTAAAGTCGGCCGAAATGTGGCTTGAAGCATGACGCACCCCTCCTACCTTACTACATACTCCAGTATGCGTCAGTCTTAAATCATGCACAGTGACCTGGATAGAGATGATCCAATCTGCATAATTTATTTGGTTGGATCAAGACGGGAGCAAGAACAACCACGCACAAGACATATATTCTATACTATAGACTATATAGTACACAGACGTCTGGTATGATCTGTACGTCGGTTGAGGATGAGGACTCGAGGTTGGTACGTCCGTCGACCGATCCTCCAGAAGACATATATGCTAGTACTACTCTATAGTATACTTGTAACATTCTGTAGGATGGTGATCTGATCGCTCGCTAATTCTTGGTGATGTTTTTGACATGGACTCGTCAGGCTGAGTTATGATTTGCTGATGTGGTGTCCATCGCCGTGGTACGGTTTGGGTGCCCCGGCTCGATCAGGGGCACTGGACCAGCTGCCAGGGACGCATGAGCGTACAGTCGATGCAGCAGAGCTTCACAGGACACAGAGAAAATCTCTCGTGTTTGAAGTACAGAGCCCGACCGAGAAGATGGCCGGATCAGGTCAAGGCTCATAATTAGCGATTTCACTCGAGCCCGACGGAGAAGATGGCAGGATCGGATCAAAGGCTCAAATAAATGGAGACTGAACGAGCGTTGGGGGATGACGAGGATAAGACCGACACAGTCCATACAGATAGCCACTCAATTAGTGGTGGGGCGCGCCTGATCTTAACCCCCTAATTGCCCTCGACATGCACGTTTCTCATCTAATCTACGTGGCCGCAACGGAATTGGGCATGATCCATCCGTATGCACCTGTAGCGATCGCAATTAAAAACTAACCCATCCTCATTAATGCACACACGCATACATATATCCCCCTGATAATACAGTGCCATCCGTCCGTCCAGCCAGCAATGATGGACATGGAAATGCAACGTTTCATCTCACATGCTAACTACCAACCTGATTTTGATTTTGATTTGATTTGCTCCGTCCCTCCCTCCCTTGCTTTCCAAGGATCCCATGCGCAGATTGGCATGCCACATTGCCAGATTGGCATGACCCTAGAAGCGTCTGCATTTTGAACTACAGGCAAAATGCTGAATTGCTGATCCTCTAGCTAGCGGCTCCCAGCGCAAAAGCTAGAGAAGCTTTAGGTGTCATTTTTAATGTCGATCTTTGTTCTTCACGGCCGCACTCAATGATCGATCGACGCGTGCGTGGCCATTGACCGGGGAATAAAATCATCACTAATTGATCCAAGTGTGCCCAGCACAAAAGCCCTATGCAGAGAATAAAATTGTCCGATCTCTCTTACAATATTGCCGTCTGATCAGCCGCCCCCGTCCAGAGCATGCAGTCGACCTGTGGGCGGATGGAGGATTTGTTTTGCTGGGCCGTACGCACGCGTCGCGCTCAGTCGAGTGCTACGTGGTTTTCACACGTGGAAAGATCGGCCATCGACGCGCAAACGGAGCCTGAAATCCACATTTTTTGCAGATGTATGCTCAGAAAAGCAGATACATTAGTTGAGACGAACGCCTCAGCCAGCGTATTCCTGAGGTTTCCCGCCGGCTTTTCTCCCCACTTTGGCCTCGTTTTCTACTTTCCTTTCGGTATCCGGCGCCACTTTCAGAAGCTTTACTCCACTGTAATGTACTCCTAGCAGCCAGGGATTCCTCAGATATATACCTACATAGGTTTATCTAACCAACACCGGGGGAATTACTGATGTTTACACCTCACCTGCAAAAAGGGAGGCTGATCAAGCGGTGATCTGGAGAAGACAACAAGGAGAAGCTCCGGATGGGATGAGGTGTGCAGTGCTAGGTAGGTGCTGGATGGCTATGTGGTCTTGTAAAAAGTCGCTTGCACACCAATTTATCCCTGTGCCTTTTCACCCAAGGAGAAGGAGTAGCAGTAGCGCTGGGTCAAAATTAGCATCTCTTGCCCCGCACTTCATGGCGCTCTCTTCCTCCAGAAAGTTCCCGTGTAGCTCAGGCTACGTGGAACCTCTTCCTCTCTATGACTGTACATATGGTGTTTGATTGTTGCCTAATGTTTCTATTCAGTTTTTGTGGCACTGTTGCTGTTTCTGGTGAGCAAGAGCTTGGTACATGGCCGACAATGTCTTTTCGAAAAGAACCCTAGCTTATCGGCTTCTTTCTTCTTTTCTTTCGAATGGTAAAGCCTAGCTTATTGGTAGGACTTGAGAATAGTGCTTGATCGAGCCTAACATGTCTATTTCACTAGCTTTATTGATGATTAGTCTACTTGTCTAAAGGATGAAAAATAATTCATTAGTCATGTGTTGTTGAAGACATGGAGCTGCCTGCATTTGGAATTATTAGGCCCAAGTTCCTTTTTAACAGGGAGTGAGTTACGATGAAAGTGCGATAAAACACGGTGGGTTGGGCAGTCATACAGATCACTCTATGGCTTAGAGCACACAAGATTTTAATAACAAAAGTTGGATAAAAAGCTGAGCGTGTCTCTTCAGAGTAAAAGAAAGAAGAAAGATGGAAAAGATGAGCTTGAGATTGATGCGCATATATTCCTAGGAGGGCAGCAGCAGCAGCAGCAACCACAGGGTTGGGTTACATAGATTACAGAGCCTTGAAGGCAACTCCTTGCCGGAAGGAAGCTGACCTACCACGGCCGAGCTCGATGTGGCTCCATGGACGATCCATCCGTCCGTCCGTCACTCGGAGATGAGTTCTTTCTTTTTCTCACCAAATCTCGGATGGATTCCTTTGTCGTTCAGTTAAGAAAGTTCGGCCCTGGTTGCATTCAGAGGCGTGGTGGATGGAGCGCCTGGCCTACTGCTGCATGCCTTGGCTAGGAGGGATCGTGGTCGTCTTGAGGCTCGATCTGGTAGTGGAGATCTAGTTGTGGGCAGCTCATGCCGCTCAGCACATCTCACCTGATGAAGAACAGATTGTAGCACTGTACACCACATGTCCGCATTGGCCGTAATTCAGGCAAGAATAACGCACAAGACCTACTGCAATTGCAAGAGATTCAGTTTTTTGTTTGCTCAAATTACATGTACTACGTACCTCTGTATCAAAATGTAAGACGTTTTTCGGTTTCGCATAGAGTATAAAAAACGTCTTATATTTTGTTACGGAGGGGGTAGTTGGAGTAGTTCGGTAAGCATTTTAGTTTGCTGAAATGCTAACGCAAGAGTGTCTCTTGCAATTGCAGCGTGCGAGCAAATTCAGAGGGCGGCAATTGGCCTGGCTGGAATTCTGCCCGGGGCCCCAGAGAATCCGACGGCGGCAGATGGATCGATCGATCTCGGTGCCGCGCTCGGCGGTCGCCTTCGGCATCTTCTCGCGGGGGCCAGCGCGATCTCATGATTTGGGCCACACGGATTGAAGGATGGATGTGGCGAGCCCATCCCATCCTGCCGACGGCGCACCTGCCGCGCTAGCGCGCTCGAGCTCATCCGACCGACCGGTCGTCGAAGCTGGTGTGCGTCGTTGCTAGTGTTTTTTCTTTTTCTTTTAGGGTCGGCTAGTGATTTTTTGATCGGTTCTTCCTTGGTGCGTTGATCGATTGAGGTGCGACGCGGTGCGGTGGGTCAGCCAATGTGTCGGATCAGGGGCAGGCCGTAGAATTTGGGCGCTACTGTATTTTTTTCATGATAATCCATGTCCCGTTCGTATCATAAAGATCAAGAAAAGATTGTTTTTAACCGGCTGATTTCCACAGCTCCATCAGCCGCCTTGGTTGTCCGCCACGTGCCCCGGTGGTCCCGTCCCACACCCCACGTCCCAACCTTATCCATCCTCCCCATCGAGCATTTTCATCCTCATCTCTTCCTCTCCTCTCTCTCGTGGAGCTCCCTGCCCCCACACTCAACCAAAGACCCCGCCCATCAGTCGTCTGCCACCGCCGCCGATGCTTGCTGCAACTCCGGCCACCGTGCTCCCACCCTCCTGCTTCTGCTTCTGCATCCGTCGTTGCTTCAAGCGTAGTTGAGAAGCACACCAGCAGCCCCCGCCTCCCGCCCCGCTGTTGCTGCAACATCCCGCCGATGCATCGCAGCTCCGGCAGAGTCGACGACCGCTGCACCGCAGCTCCGGCGGTCGGTGCTGCAGTGGAACTTCGCCGGGGAAGTCTACTGCTACAATGGAGCTTCGCCGGGGGACGGCCGGTGCTGCGATGGAGCTCTGCGGGGGCCGTCTAGTGTTGCATTGGAGCTTCGTCGGAGGGCCGCCGGTGCTACGATGGAGGTCCACCGGGCCGTCCAGTACTGTGGTGGAGCATCGCCGCGGTCGCCGGAGTTGCAATGAAGTGCCGCGCGGGTCATTGAAGCTCTGCAGAAGTTGCAATGGAGCGCCGCCGGAGTAGCAATGGAGCACTGCCGAACGCCGCCGGAGTTGCAATGTAGCACCGCCGGAGTTGCAATGGAGCGCTGTCGCCGCCGGAGTTGCAATGGAGGAGGCGCCGTTGGTGCTGCATGCTGCTCGGTGTGCCATAGAGCTGTTGCGTGGTGCCTCTGATCCTATGGCTACGAAGCATCTAATCGGATGGCTCTGGAGGCGGCTTAAAACTAGATCGAATCATCCGACTGATCCGTAGTACTTGCCTACAAATCACATAAAGACTGACATGACACAACTGAAAAGGCAGTAGAACGTCTCTGAGCTTGACACCAACGCCCGTCGCCTGCCTCCGGCACCATCACAGTAGCCACCGAAGGAAAAAATGACGGATCACCTCCACACCCGAGCTCGACGCGGCTCCACCGCTGATATGCAGCTTTGCGGACCTCCAAGGTGACTCATCAAAAGTGAAGCCATTGTCGTTGAATGAATCAGACCGAGACAACACCCCGGACATGCCATCGAACTCCAGATCTGACACCCCACCATGACTAAGACGCCGAAGGAGAAACCATACCTGTCATCTATCAACCACAAACCCAGCACACGTTCCGTCTTCCAGATGTCGTCGACGCAGACCACAATATGCATCTCCTGCACTACCTCCCAAGCTCCGCGCCGGTGTTGGAGCAGACGCCGTCGCAACGAGGGAGCCCGAGGACACATGTCCACCTCAACAATGCCGCCGCCGCCACGACATCCCCGCTTGAACAGACTAGTTCCCAAATCCATTAGGGCGCTATTTGTCAACTAGGACTAGTGCGTGTGTATGGGCGGCTGTGTTTGTACTGTGTTAAAAAAACTACTAAGAGCATCTTCAATAGAAGATGCAAATTTGGAGATGTAAAACAGGTTTACATCTAAAAAAAATGCTTTTTGCATCTTTGAAAAAGGGCCAACTCCAACAGATGATGCAAAATGAAGACGTAAAAGAGCAACTCCAATAGAAGATGCAAATTTGGAGATGTAAAACAGGTTTACATCTCCAAAAAGTGCCTTTTGCATCTTCAAAAAAGGGCCAACTCCAACAGATGATGCAAAACGGAGATGTAAAAGAGCTCCAATAGAAGATGCAAATTTGGAGATGTAAAACATGTTTACATCTCCAAAAAGTGCCTTTTGCATATTCGAAAAAGGGCCAACTCCAACAGATGATGCAAAACGGAGATGTAAAAGAGCAACTCCAATACAAGATGCAAACTAGAGATGCAAAACCGGCCGCCGGCCACGCGGCCGTTGTAGCTGTTGTGCAGCTGCTGTATGTTCAACCACACAAATTGAAATAAAACATCCGAAAATCAACTTAAAAATTTCACATGTCCACAATATTAAATTATTACATAATTCATCAAATCCACAAGATCAAATGCAACACACATACAATGCGGAAAATCACCGTCAAACTAACTCTCCAAACCTAATAAAAAAACCTTCAAGTTTCATCTTTTTTTACCTTGGAGAATTTCGTCGAACACCTTGCTTGTAGGGTGGAAAAAATCGGCCGACTGCGGTGGGGCAGCTGTTCGGCGGCGGCGACTGCTCAGCAGAGGAGATGGTTGCAGCTCGGCCGAGATGAAGGCAGGACCACGGCGCTGCGGGCGGCCAGCTTCGCACGGCCGAAAGAACGACCGAGGCTCGCGGCCGTCGAGCGGGCGGTGTGGCGTGCCTCCCCTAACTCCGGCGGGGGTCTAGCCTAGGAAGAAACCTAGCCCATCCTAGACCTCGCCGGGGAAGGCATTTAGGCCAGGCGGACCGCAGGAGATGCTTCGATTCGGCGGCGGCCAAAAGTGAATCGCGGCTGCGGGCGGCGGGCCAGCGAGGCAGGAGGCGAGGGACAGCGGGCGAAGTCGCGGCAGGCCCGGCGGCGGCGTAGATTTTGTGCGAATTTGGCCGGCGGTGGAGTTGGGGGGGGGGGGGGCGGCGGCTGGTCGCGCGGAAGTGAAATGAATGGCAGTTGGTGGGTTGGCGGGCGGTTGCGTTTTTACATCTCCATATGGTGGAGATGCAAATTTGCACCGCAAGGTGTTGTATTTTACATCTCCAGAAAGCGAAGGTGTATATTTTTTTTGCAACTACATCATCTGTTGTAGATGTGTTTTTGGGTCTCGGAGCTGCAAAAGATAGTTATTTTTGCATATACATCTTCTATTGGAGATGTTCTAATAGTGTAGATGCTCCTCCTATGCAACTTTTCAGAGGCGAATTGAGCATAACTCAAATTATTGGGTTTCATGGAACAATCCAAGATTTAAGTCCTAGGCTTGGCATAGGTTCTCCCATGTCAGATCAGTGGAAAGAGACGTTTTTGTCGATTAAGAAGCACATGTGATGGCTTCGTCAATTTCAAGATGTCATGCCGGATCGGTATCTCGGAGGTGCTCATAGAGTTACTGTGTACGTGCGTTCATAGAGGTGAGTGTATGTGTGTATGTTGTGTTTGTACTGTGTTTCTAAAAAAATCTTTTCAAAACAAATTCTTTTTGCGGAGAAATGGCTCTTCTTACTTTTATTTTAAGAACAAAACCTGCTTTATTCAACTGCATTTTTACGTAGAGGATGCTGCAAGGTAGTGAAAAATATAACCCCTAACTCTGATTGATCGCCGTCGATGAGAACAACCCGAGTACATACACTCAACCTTATAAGGAAAGAATGGAAAAGAACTGAAGCATATATTTTTCTTTTTCTTTCAGTAGAGAAGAACCTTTTTTCTAGAACAAGTTTTTTTTTGAGAATTTAGAACAAGTAGAAAAGAACTTGTTAAAATTAATTTAAAATTAATTACAACATGTAATTAAGGGGAAAATCTCCTCTTGACCAACTGTCGTACGGTTTCTCCCGCACTGACGCCTCTCTCTTCCACCCCCCGGAACCGATGTATCCTTTGGTCAATCGTCGAATCTCTCCAGAGGATATAAATTGTTTCTGTAACTATCGATCAATGACAGTTCGATCATTTATTCCTTTCGATCTCAAACACGTTATCACGCGTGTGGAATTACCAAAGAGCGAAACAGAGAAACGAGAGGAAGGGATCGACAACTCGCCGACGTTCTCTACGGCGACAATCCGATGGAAGAGGAATTATGCCTTGTGGACAGTGGTACAACAAACTCCATACTGAGGGAGATGAAATATTTCCAAACTCTGAAAAAGATGAATGTAGATATTTTTACTATCGCTGGACGCGATACGGTGATTGTTGGCACTGGACGTGCCATATTTACCCTCCCAAGTGGTACACAAGTGACGATTGAGGATATTTTATTGTATCCCGACTCATCACGTATCCTGATCAGTTATTGAGATATCCGTAAAAAAGGTTTTCACATTGAAACCCATGAAGACAACAAAGAGGAGTATCTACTCTTTACCAAAGATTACGGATATGGCAAAAGGGTACATGAAAAAATTCCTCCTCTATCGTCTGGTTTCGACTATACGTACATCAAACCCGTAGAACATGTTGCATACAAAGTAATTTTTCAGAATGAGAATGCATTCCAAACCTGGCATGATTGCCCAGGCCATCCCGGCATCAGGATGATGAGAAAAATTACTAGTAATCCCATCGACGGGTTGCAGCACGAAGGGACTGATGCGCAGTGACATCACGACGCAACCTAGGTCGCCGGAGACATATAAGGTCAAGGCTAGGAAGTGAGTGAGCGAGAAGAGAAATCAGAGAATGGGAGGAAACGCCCAGCGCGTATCATGAACACTAGAGGGTGACGCGCGCTTTCCCCCGCTGTTTCTCGATCGTGAGTTAAGTCTTTTTTGGGGAATATTATGGTCAAAGGTGAGAAATGTTACACCGAAATTTAAAGAACCGAACTGAACTGAGTTGACTGATACTCCTGATTTATTTAATTTATGGTGTTCGGTTGGGTGTTTTTATCGCTAGTTGTTTGTGTTCGGCCTATCATGATTTCCATCCTACATAAACCGAATTGACCAATAGATCACATACCATCAAAATGGACCTTCCTTTTCTCTAGGTCTTCTACCTTGCTGGCACGTGTAGCTATGATCCCAGGTCCATGTGTGGTGCAGGCCTTTCAACACAATCCACTTCACTCGTGCATTTGCCTCTCAGAATCACTAATCTTGCATTGGCTTTTGCCCCCAAATGGATTCCAATCTCTCCACCTAGTTGCCTCCCAACGTTGAGGTTAGATCTACTGCCATGAGGCCTAGCTACAATGGCTCTTCGACAGGTGCTCAAGTTGGTATGGATCTCTAGTGTCTGGTTTTTTCGTTCTAGCTCTTCTCCAACGCTGGCATGACGCCGGTCCTTTACCGTGGATCCATCACCCGAGGAGCCCGACAGGGAAGACAGAGAAAGCAACGACCAGATCGCTCAGCGCAGAAGCAGTAGGCTGGCGCCATACTCTCACAAACACACAAAGTAGAAAACCAGTTCACCCCTCCATCGACTACGAAATAATCTACACGCGTGAGAGGTCCTATTCAACGTGCAACTTGTTGAAGGATAACCAAACGTACAAGCCCCAAGACAGTTGCTTGGTTTAACTGGCGACTCACCCTGCTGGGGCTCGGCCCATTTGAAGAAGCAAAGGAAAAAAAAAAGGAAGGAAAACTAAAAAGATAGAGTGAATATATAAAATGTTCCGAAAAATATAAAATGTTCGTAGATTTAAAAAACATTGTCAAAAATAAAAATGTTTGTGAATTTTTAAAATATTTACGGATTTGAAAAAATATTCATGAATTAAAAAATGTTTGTGAATTTAGAAAATGTTTGACAATTTTCAAACTGTTCCTGAATTTCTAAAAAATCTTCTCCAAAATTCAAAAACAAGTTTGTAAAATTAAAATATGTTCTCGAATTTGAAAAGAAGTCCTCGAATTTCAGAGATGTTCATGAGTTTTAAAAATGTTCACGGATTTACAGATTTGTCTATTAATCAACGTAGGAGCGCCACATATGCAAATAGTGCCAACCGGAACTCACAACGGATCTATTCCCTAACATGTGGGGTCATCCATGCAAAAAACTTCCTTGATGCACCAGGAGGCTTCATTACTAGGGAGCTTAGTAACTTGATAGATTCGTCCGAGATGGAGGCCTCCGTTTTTCTCCTCGGAGTAGAGGCCTAGGATGCTTAAACCTACCTAGAAGCGTGAAAACAATATGCACATCGGATGGCTACGAACAATTAAGACATGAAATCCCCATGACACCTCTAAATTTGTTTAGGGACTCTTTAATTCAAGGATTTCAAAAACAAAAATAGGACAAACAAAGGAATCTGATATGATGCATGTGCAAAATAGAGTAATGTGGAAGACAAAAATCTACAGAATGAGTGTTTAATTCATAGCAATAGAAAAAACGGAGGAATCCTAAAAACTACACTTGAAATAAGGTTACAATACATATGTAAACATAAGATCAACTATGAGTCCAACAATTTTATTGGTCAATTGATCAAGACAATCATCATCACACTTCAATATTTCAATAAATGTATTATTTTGCTTAGTTTGAATGGTGATATAATGATTTGAGGGTAAGTGCTTGGCAATTAGTACTACTAACTCCGCTATTATAATTTTTTGGTGCTCCTGCATTGCTAAGATAAGGTGGTTTCTGATAATTAGAACCAAAGTTTTGATTCTTCCACCCAGGATTATTTTGATTGACGCTGTTACGACCCCAGGGTGCCTCACCAGACCGGAAACTGTCTGGCTCGGCAAGCAAGCCCGAGTCCCCCTAGGGCATAGCGCAGCCCCGACCATCAACTAGACATGTGCGCCCCCACCCCCAAAGGAAGACTTCAGAAGACTTGCCAATGAAGACAAGGAGGTCGGTTCCGGGAAGGTCTCTCCATGAGCACCCAGGTCGGTTAGAATTCCTGTAAACCTGGACCCACGACACCCTTTATAAGCTAGTCCTTGGCCTCCATCGTACCAGGAGGGGCGAGAGACCCTCCTAGATTGGATCTCTCTCTCTCTCTCTTTGTGTGTGTGTGTGTGTGTGTGTGTGTGTTTCCTTCTGTTTCTATGACCTTGTTTTAGGCCTTAAACAGTTTCTTAAATTCCGGAGATCCGTAACTCCCATTGGGATGGAATTTTGAGGGGTTTTTATCCGGAAATTATCTTTCTTGCGGTGAAAGAAGGGCATCAACTAACCTACGAGGTGCCCACAAGCCACCTGGGCACGGCCAGGGGGTAGGCTACACCCATGTGGCTTGTGGGGCCCTCGAGCACGGCCTTGCGTTGATTCTTCCTCCCAAAAATCACATATATTACATAAAAATCTCCATGAATTTTTATCACGTTTGGACTTCGTTTGGTATGGTATTTGTGTGAAACAAAAAAAATGCAAAAAACACGAACTGGCACTGGGCACTAGATTAATAAGTTAGTCCATCAAAATAATATAAAAGTGCACCAAAACCATAAAAATTACAACAAACATGGCATGAATACTTCATAAATTATAGATACGTTCGAGACATATAAGCACCCACCAACGCCCGGCCACACACTGAAGGAAATATGCCCTAGAGGCAATAATAAAGTTGTTATTTTATATTTCCTTATATCATAATAAATGTTTATTATTCATGCTAGAATTGTATTAACCGGAAACTTGATACATGTGTGGATACATAGACAAAACACCGAGTCCCTAGTAAGCCTCTACTAGACTAGCTCGTTAATCAAAGATGGTTAAGTTTCCTAACCATAGACATGTGTTGTCATTTGATGAACGGGATCACATCATTAGGAGAATGATGTGATGGACATGACCCATCCGTTAGCATAGCATATTGATCGTTCAGTTTTATTGCTATAGCTTTCTTCATGACATATACATATTCCTTTGACTACGAGATTATGCAACTCCCGGATACCGGAGGAATACCTTGTGTGCTATCGAACATCACAACGTAATTGGGTGATCATAAAGATGCTCTACAAGTATCTCCGAAGGTGTTTGTTTGGTTGGCATAGATCAAGATTAGGATTTGTCACTCCGGGTATCGGAGAGGTATCTCTGGGCCCTCTCGGTAATGCACATCATAAGAAGCCTTGCAAGCAATGTGACTAATGAGTTAGTTGCAGGATGATTCATTACAGAATGAGTAAAGAGACTTGCCAGTAACGAGATTGAACTGGGTATGAAGATACCAACGATCGAATCTCGAGCAAGTAACATACCGATGACAAAGGGAATAACGTATGTTGTCATAACGGTTCGACCGATAAAGATCTTCGTAGAATATGTGGGAGCCGATATGAGCATCCAGGTTCCGCTATTGGTTATTGACCGGAGAGGTGTCTCGGTCATGTCTACATAGTTCTCAAACCCCTAGGGTCCGCACGCTTAACGTTCGATGACGATATTGTATTATATGAGTTATGTGATTTGGTGATCGAATGTTGTTCAGAGTCCTGGATGAGATCGCGCTTGGCGCCCATGCGAGCGAGTATATCTGCTGCCTAGTTACTGTCTCTAGCGACGTGATGAAATTCGAGCCCCTCGAACCGAGCTGATATTTTTAATACGGCATTTCGATATGCCACCATTTTTGGATCTTTTGCATCGAACTCTCCATTTACCTGGGATATTGCAAGGTTCGAATCGCCGCGCACCTCTAGGCGTTGTATGCCCATGGAGACAGCCATGCGGAGACCATGTAGAAGTGGCTCGTATTCAGCTACGTTATTGGAGTCCGTATACATGATTTGCAACACGTAGCAGACTGTGTCCCCCGTAGGGGATGTCAAGATGACGCCAGCCCCCAGTCCGGCTAACATTTTAGAACCGTCGAAGTACATGATCCAGTTGGAGTAGGAACTATACTCTTTAAAGAGCTCGGCTTCCGTCCACTCTGCAATGAAGTCGGCCAGCACATGAGATTTAATAGCTTGGCGTGGCTTGTATGTTATTTCAAATGGTAAGAGCTCAATGGCCCATTTAGCTATGCGGCCAGTGGTGTCCCTGTTATTTATAATGTCATTAAGTGGTACTTCGGATGCCACCGTGATCGAACACTCTTGAAAATAGTGTCGGACTTTTCGGGATGCCATAAAGACCACGTAAGCTATCTTTTGGTAGTGAGGGTATCAGGATTTGCAGGGTGTAAGGACCTCCGATATGTAATACACTGGCTTTTGGATGGGTAATTTATGTCCCTCTTCCCCTCGCTCGACGACGAGTACGGCGCTCACTACCTGGTGAGTTGCGGAGATATAAAGCAGCATAGGCTCGCCAACACTTGGGGCGGCTAGGATTGGATTGCCTGCTAATATGGTTTTTATTTCTTCCAATCCGGCTGTGGCCGCTTCCGTCCATTCAAAGTTGTCGGTGCGTCTGAGCAGTCTATAAAGTGGTAATGCTTTTTCTCCTAATCTGGAGATAAAGCGGCTCAAGGCCGCTACGCACCCTGCTAGCTTTTGGACCTGTTTTAGGTCTGTTGGCATAGCCAATTGTGACAAGGCTCGGATTTTGGCTGGGTTTGCTTCAATTCCTCTATGGGAGACAATGAACCCTAATAGCTTTCCGACTAGAACACCGAAGATGCATTTTTCTGGATTGAGCCGTATGTCGTATGCTCGGAGGTTGTCAAATGTGAGGCGGAGATCGTCCACCAATGATTCAATGTGCTTGGTCTTGATGACCACGTTGTCCACATATGCTTCTACTGTCTTGCCGATTTGTTTTTCCAAGCATGTTTGAATCATGCGTTGGTAAGTGGCACCAGCGTTTTTGAGCCCAAAAGGCATAGTGTTGAAACAGAAAGGCCCATACTGGGTGATGAATGCCGTTGCGGCCTGGTCGGACTCCTTCATTTTAATTTGATGGTATCCGGAGTAAGCGTCAAGGAAACACAATGAGTCGTGTCCCGCGGTCGCGTCAATAATCTGGTCAATGTGGGGCAATGGGAAAGGGTCTTTAGGGCAAGCCTTATTGAGGTCTTTGAAATTGACACAAAGGCACCAAGACTTGTCCTTCTTCGGCACCATGACCAAGTTGGCTAGCCAATCCGGATGTTTGATTTCTCTAATGAACCCGGCTTCGAGTAGTTCGGCTAGCTCCTCCCCCATAGCTTGTCATTTGGGTTCGGAAAATCGCCGTAGCGTTTGCTTGACTGGTTTGAACCCCTTAATTATGTTGAGGCTGTGTTCGGCCCGTCTATGTGGGATACCGGGCATGTCCGAAGGGTGCCAGGCAAAGATATCCCAATTTTCACATAGGAAAGCGCGTAAGGCGACATCTACTATCGAATCCAACTGTGCTCCGATGGACGCTGTTTTGTTAGGATCCGTCGGGTGCACTTGAAATTTAACTATTTCATCTGCTGGCTTGAAAGAATTGGATTTAGGTCTCTGATCGAGAATCACATCATCCCTGTCCATCGTGGATCGTAGGGTGGTTAACTCTTTGGCCGCAAGGGCTTCGGAGAGTGCCTCAAGGGCCAGGGATGCGGTTTTGTTTTCGGCGTGGAGTGCTGTATCCGGATCACTTGTAACTATGATTATTCCATTGGGCCCCAGCATTTCAAGCTTCATGTACCCATAATGGGGTACGGCCTGGAAGCGTAAAAAAGCGCCCCGCCCTAGAAGGGCATGGTATCTGCTATTGAAGGGAGCGATGTGAAAGAGCAGCTCCTCTGACCTATAATTTTCAGGCGTGCCGAATACTATGTCAAGTTTAATTCTCCCCGAGCATCGTGCTCCTCGACTGGGGATGATACCTCGAAAGGTGGCACTGCTTTGCTCGATGCGTGTTCTATCGATCTGCATTTTGCCAAGCGTGTCCTCGTCGATGAGGTTAAGCCTGCTGCCGCCATCCATGAGCACTTTGGTAAGTCGAAAGCCGTCCACAATTAGGTTTAGGACTAAAGCAGCGGGTGCTCGGACTGATCAGGCCCTTGGTTCGTCATCAGCGGTGAAGGTTATTGCCGCGTCGTTCCATGGGCTTACTGCGGTTACTTGGTGGACTTCAACGAGGTCGCGGAGTGCCCTCTTACGCTGATTATTTGAGGAGAAAGTATCAAAGACCGTAAGGATGTTAAAATCGTCATCCTCTGGAGAATGCTTCTCTGGAGTGGTGGTGGTGAGGATGGCCTCGCCACTTTTAGCTACCTGCCGGAGTACCCAACATGCTCGAAGGCTGTGGGTTGAGTTAGTGCTCGACGTTGTATGTACCGGACAGGGCTTGTCGAGGAGTTCGTCAAGAATTGACCTGTATCCCGTAGAAGGTTTTTTCTTGCCGACGGGCTTATGGTCGGATGCTTCGTAAGGGTGTATCCGTTTTGCCCGGGTAGTGCACTGCTTAAAGGCAGCCGGTTCCAATTTAATTTTTGTGCTTTCCAAGTGCTTTCCATCGCGCAATACTTCCGTACTATGTGCAATAGCTCCGTGAAACTCTATATGCAACGGCGGTTGAGGGCATTCCGAATTCCCTCATCGGTAAAATTGCGATGAAAGACCGAGACTGCGTTGTGGTCGCAGCAATCTTTAATCTTGTTTTTGACAAGTAGGAATCTGGCCCAGAAGTGATGGACCGTTTCCCGAGGTTGCTGCCGTACATACATTAGGTCACATATGTCTAGAGGGCCGGAATTTCTTGGAGAGTATTAATTGTGGTGGGTGGGCGCGCAAAAACTCGAATCCCGACTCAGGATTGCATCCGGAGCCTGTAAAATCTCCGAAGTCACCAGTTCGGGTCCAGGGAGATCCAAGTGCTCCCCGGACCCAATGTTCGACCCTGAGTTCAGGGGACGCGAAGTCTCATCCAAAGGGAGGGTGTCCGAGCCAAGAGGTTCAAAGACCCGAACATAGCTGGTCTTTAATTTAGGGGAAGAATTGTTTTTGGCTCGTTCCTCGACGACCGCTACCAGGTGGGTGATCGACGGGGAATTAATTTCCTTCTGGTCGGGTTTGAGCCCGATCCGATCATAATCTGTTGAAAGCCCCAGGGTGGCGATGCGATCTAGCAGCTCGTTTAAGGACGAGACATCCGCCGAATCCATCTTTTGGGAGTATTCAAGACCGATGCGGGGGTGATGTTTGGTGATCACGGGGGGCACTGTAGGCTTGATGGCCATGCCAGCACCCACGGTAAAATTGCCGAGCTGGAGGTGACGATGACGTGTACCTAGGGTAGGGTAATAGGCCTGACCTAGACACCCTTCCCCGAGGACACTGCTCTAAAGCCAAGGGCATTCAAAGGATAGCATCATCTACCGACTGAAATCACCACAGGGTGCAACCCACTCGACCAACAGTTCACTCGGATAACCCAATTCCATTCGACCGGGGTGTACTCACTCGACCACATCAGAAACCACTCGGAAGACAGAAGGTCTAAAGTCACTCAGGATGGCAACGGTCAGGCGTTCACTCCGTAGTCTTAATGATCATTTATTTGCCTTTATTGATGGCGTTATCAGTAACGTCCTGTCTTTATGTACATTGAACCCCTTGTAACGTGGGACGGCTGGGGTCCTGGCGCACTCTATATAAGCCACACCCCTCCACTGGCACAAGGGTTTGCACCCCCTGTAACCTCACGCATAATCCAATCGACCAAGCCTCCGGGTACCGAGACGTAGGGCTGTTACTTCTTCCGAGAAGGGCCTGAACTCGTAAATCTTGCGTGCACAACCTCACCGTAGCTAGGATCTTGCCTCCTCATACTTACCCCCTATTCTACTGTCAGACTTAGAACCACGACAGTTGGCGCCCACCGTGGGGCAGGTGTTTTAGCGACTTTCCGGTGAGGTTGCGATTTTTTCCGATTCCCATCATCATGGTTTCGGGTGGAGGTTTGGCTGAGGGCCACGAGATCCGTCTCGGCGCGCTCATCTTCATCGCCGACGACTCCGCCTGGCTCTAGGAGGCCCCCCTCGACGTCGAGACATTCCCCGTCCGCGGGGCGACGCACTTTCGCGCGTATGTCCGCGGCGTCCTTCTGCGGCAGCCGTCGTCCCAATACCGGTCGGCTCCTGCGGCGTATTCGTTCCCCGCTGTTCGCCGTCGCAAGCGATCCGGTCGATCACGGCTTCAGCGGTGGGTGAAGCATGCGGTGGCGCGTTAGTCGGCCACCCCTCAAGTCACGGCAATCGAGCCCGATGAATCTCTCTACGGCCTGTTCGATATGTCGACTGGCTCCGTCGAGACACTGTCCGAGTATGGCAGCAGCGATCCTGCGGCGGAGGTCCTGATGGTCGACACGCCGCGTAGCCCACCTGGCATGCGTCGCAACGGAGGCGGCGACGGCGGTGGCGATCCGTCGCATGTTCACGAGGAATACCACCCCGAAACCCTCTCTTCGTAGCGGAGGGAGGAACTTCACCGCCTCAACGAGGAAGCACTCCACACGCCCATCGTCGGAGAGACCTCTGAGGCTCGGGCCTTGGAGGCAGCGCGCTTGGCCACTTTGGCTCAACGCACTCGACTGGAAAATCTTCAGCATGCACTCGACGAACGTGCTCGGCAGCAGATTCCTGAGTCCAGTCGACGGCGGCAATTGTTCCTGCCTGAACCTCAGGTATACTGCACTCCTATTCAGAATCTTACGGCTGCAGCTCGTATAGCAGAGTCCATCCAGCCATCCCAGTCAGAAGCTGGACGAGGTTTGATGTAGATCCGGGCTCTGCTCCGGGCAGCAGGAGAGCAAAACACTGCAGTATCTCAGTCGCATAACAGAATCCATAGCAGATCTGTAGTGGCTGACACAGTTCAATCGGCTCACAGCCCAAGATCGCCTCCGCAGCGTGAAGGGCGGGTGCATCACCAAGATCAGCACTTGGGTCGGAACCACGAGCAGTATGATCATCGGCTCGGCCGTAATGACCGCCGTCGAGCGCCTACGCCCCCTCCGAGAAGCGGATCATATGTGCCCCGGCACTATGATGACAGGCGCCCGTACAGCGGAGAGCGGAGGATGCCAGTTGACCCAAGAGAGCCAGGGTTTGATGCAAGGTCAATTTTGGTGCAAGGTTTGGTCGACAGGAACCGAGCACACAGAGAGGGGCAAGGCAGAGATCGCTCGAGTGGAAGCAGAATACATGTTTCGGGTCCCGAGTGTTTTAGCAGAGCCATCAGAGCCGCTGAGATCCCCCCCCCCCCAACTTCAGGTTGGCGACTGGGGTTAGTAAGTTCACCGGTGAGTCGAAGCCTGACACTTGGCTGGAAGATTACCGAGTGGCTGTTCAGATCGGCGGTGGAAATGATGAGGAAGCTATGAAACATCTTCCTCTCATGTTGGAAGGATCGGCCAGAGCATGGCTGAATCAGTTGGCTCCAGGCAGTATATTCAGCTGGGAAGAGTTAACCTGAGTGTTTGTCTGGACATTCGAGGGCACATGCAAACGACCTGCAGGGTTGGTGGAATTGCAACATTGTGTACAGAAGCCGAATGAAACTCTGAGGGATTACATCCAAAGATGGACCACTTTACACCACACAGTAGAAAATGTATCCCAACACCAAGCAGTTTGTGCCTTCAAGGAGGGCGTTCGGTATCGAGAGCTCAACCTGAAATTCGGTCGGACAGGAGATATGTCTCTGACCCGAATGATGGAAATAGCCACTCGGTACACTAATGGTGAAGAAGAGGATCGACTCCGCAGTGGAAAGGGCAAACCAGTCGCCCAAGACACCGGGGGGGTGGGGGGTCGGAAGCAGAAACGCAAAGCCGAGCCAGCAGGTCCAGGTGAAGCTGCAGTTGTAACTCAAGGAAAATTCAAGGGAAAGCCCAAAGGGCCCTGGATCCCCAAGAAGGTGAAAGATCAGGCAGGGAATGATGTGTTGGACTTGCCATGTCACATTCACACCAAGAAGGATGAAGAGGGTAATCTGATTTATCCCAAACATACCACTCGACAATGTCATCTCCTGATCCAGCAGTTCTGAGAGAAACAGCCCAATGAAAAGGAAAAAGAGTCTGACAAGGATGGTGACAAGGAAGAAGATGATGACGGTTTCCCTAACGTCAATTCTACTTTGGTGATTTTTGCTGACATTGAAAGCAAAAGTCGACTGAAAGTCATCAACAGAGAGGTAAACATGGTTGCTCCGGCAACGACGACATATTTGAAATGGTCAAAGACTCCCATTACATTCGACCAATCTGACCACCCACCGCACATTGCCACCCCCGGGAGGCAAGCGTTGGTGGTCCACCCAGTCGTTGGGGGCACCCGACTGACCAAAGTCTTGATGGATGGTGGCAGCGGCTTGAGCATTTTGTATGCTGAGACCATTCGTGGGATGGGCATTCTGATGTCCAAGCTCAGTGAGAGCAACATGCGATTCCATGGTGTCATTCCAGGAAAGAAAGCTGATTCACTCGGCTAGATCACTCTTGACGTGGTTTTCGGCGATTCAAAGAATTACCGTAAGGAGAAGTTGACATTTGAAGTTGTGGATTTTCAAAGTGCCTATTATGCTATTCTGGGCAGAACTGCATATGCTCGTTTCATGGCTCGACCGTGTTACGTGTACCTCAAGCTGAAGATGCCTGGCCCCAGGGGCATGATCACAGTCACTGGTAATCAGCAACGAGCAGAAGAGTGCCTCCAGAAGGGCTCTAAGATAGCCGATGAACAGATGGCAGCAGTAGAAATGGAAGAATATAAGAAGACTGCAGATCTGAGTGATTTGTTGCGTGCTAAGAAGCCTGCTTCAGAGTCTGCATTTCAGTCGTCCGGTGAAACAAAGCCTGTTCACATTCACCCGACCGATCCCAGTGCTGCTCCAACTCATATCTCAACAACACTCGACAGCAAATAGGAAGAAGCGCTCGTCCAGTTCCTCCGTGAGAACTGGGACATCTTCGCATGGAAGCCGTCTGACATGCCGGGTGTACCTAGGGGACAGGCTGAGCAGCGTTTGCGAGTCGATCCAAAGGAAAAACCCGTGAAAGAGCATCTCCGTCGGTCCGTTGCGGAGAAGAGAAAGGCAATCGGCGAAGAGGTGGCTCGGCTTCTGACAGCTGAGTTCATCCGCAAAATTTACCACTCCGAGTGGCTCGCCAATGTTGTCATGGTTCCCAAGAAGGACGATTCATTTCGTATGTGTATTGATTTCAAGCATATCAATCGGGCATGCCTAAAAGATCATTTTCCTCTCCCCCGCATCGATCAGATAGTCGACTCGACTGCGGGATGTGAGCGATTGTCCTTCCTGGATGCATATTCCGGGTACCATCAGATCCGACTGTATGGACCTGATGAAATAAAAACAGCTTTTATCACCCCATTCGGGTGCTTTTGCTACATCACCATGCCCTTTGGTCTCAAGAATGCTGGTGCCACATTCATGCGCATGATACAGAAGTGTCTGCTAGCTCAAATCAGTCGGAATGTGGAAGCATACATGGATGACATCGTGGTTAAGTCGCACAAAGGTTTCGACCTGCTGACTGACCTTGCTGAAACCTTTGCCAATTTGAGAAGATATGATATCAAGCTTAATCCGTCGAAGTGTACATTTGGAGTTCGAGGTGGAAAGTTACCCGGTTTCCTCGTTTCCGAACATGGGATTGATGCAAACCCAGAGAAAGTTGGTGCAATCCTCCGAATGAAACGCCCTGTGCGCGTACACGACGTTCAGAAGCTTACTGGTTGTTTGGCCACTTTGAGTCGATTCATTTCTCGTCTCGGTGAAAAGGCATTACCTCTTTACCGACTGATGAAGAAATCTGATAAGTTCGAGTGGACTCCGGAAGCTGACGCAGCGTTTGCAGAGCTCAAAGCCCTGCTTTCCACCCAGCCGGTGCTTGCTGCTCCAATCAGCAAAGAGCCTTTACTGCTTTATATAGCAGCCACTGGACAGGTTGTCAGTACAGTACTCACAGTCGAGCGGGAAGAAGAAGGTAAAACCTACAAGGTTCAACGCCCAGTGTACTATATTTCTGAAGTCTTAACCCCATCCAAGCAGAGATATCCACATTATCAGAAGCTTGTCTATGGAATTTACTTGACCACAAAGAAGGTTGCACTTTACTTCTCAGATCATTCGATTACAGTCGTCAGCAACGCTCCGTTGTCAGAAATTTTGAACAACAGTGATGCAACTGGTCGAGTGGCAAAGTGGGCGATTGAACTCCTTCCGCTGGATATCAAGTTTGAGGCAAAGAAAGCGATCAAATCTCAAGCAATAGCAGATTTCCTCGTCGAGTGGATTGAACAGCAGTTACCGACCCAAATACAGTCGGAACATTGGACTATGTTCTTTGACGGGTCCAAGATGTTGAATGGTTCAGGCGCTGGAGTAGTCCTGGTATCTCCACGAGGCGACAACCTCAGATATGTTCTCTAGATTCACTTTGATTCCTCCAACAATGAAGCTGAATATGAGGCACTCCTGTACGGGTTGCGTATGGCCATTTCACTCGGCGTCCGTCGCCTAATGGTTTACGGCGACTCAGATTTAGTGGTTAATCAGGTGATGAAAGAGTGGGACATCAGGAGCCCAGCGATGACTAGCTATTGCAATGCAGTGAGAAAGCTAGAAAAGAAGTTTGATGGGCTGGAGCTCCACCATATACCCCGACTAAAGAATCAAGCAGCGGATGACTTGGCGAAAGTAGGTTCCAAGCGGGAGCCTATTCCCAGCAATGTGTTTTTGGAGCATATTCACGCACCATCAGTTCAAGAAGATCCCTTCACTGAAGAGCCCCCACAGCCTAAAAGTTCCACTGATCCGACTGAAGTTGAAATCCCAGCGGTGGTCGACTTGATCATGGAAGTTTTGATCGTTATTCCTGATTGGACAGTGCCGTATGTCGCCTATATTCTCAGGAAAGAGCTTCCAGAGGATGAAGAAGAGGCTCGCCAGATTGTCCGTCGATCCAAAGCTTTCACAGTAATGGGGGGGCAACTCTATAGAGAGAGTGTTACTGGGGTCGTTCAGAAATGCATCACTCCGGAAGAAGGCCGAATGATCCTCGATGATATTCACTCGGGGGCCTGTGGTCACCATGCGTCTTCTCGGGCCATCGTGGCCAAAGCGTATCGAGCAGGGTTTTATTGGTCACGGGCAAATGAGATGGCAAAGGAAATAATTGACAAGTGTGAGGGCTGTCAGTTCTACTCCAACATGTCCCACAAACATGCTTCAGCCTTGAAGACCATTCCACTCGTCTGGCCATTCGCTGTTTGGGGATTAGATATGGTCGGACCTCTGAAGACTGGCAGGAGTGGTTTCACCCATGTGCTTGTAGCAGTCGACAAGTTCACTAAATGGATTGAAGCTAAACCTATCAAAAACCTGGATGCAAGTACTACTGTCAGCTTCATTAGAGGGTTAACATTTAGATATGGAGTTCCACACAGCATCATCACGGATAATGGGTCGAACTTTGATTCTGATGAGTTCCGAGCTTTCTGTGCGTCCCAAGGTACTCGGGTCAACTATGCTTCAGTCGCCCACCCTTAGTCGAATGGACAAGCAGAAAGAGTGAATGGTTTGATTCTCAAAGGGCTGAAACCTCGATTGATGCGCGACCTCAAGCATGCGGCCGGCGCTTGGGTAGATGAGCTACCGTCAGTCCTTTGGGGATTAAGAACAACACCAAATTGGTCGACTGGTCGAACCCCCTTCTTCATGGTCTATGGGGCTGAGGCTGTGCTGCCGAGTGACTTGCTTAACAATGCACCCCGAGTAGAACTTTTTTCAGAAGCCGAAGCAGAATGAGCTCGAGAAGATGCTGTTGATCTTCTGGAAGAAGAAAGAGAGATGGCCTTGATCCGATCGACCATTTATCAGCAAGACCTTCGTCGATTATATGCCAGAAATGTGAAGTGTTGAGCATTTCAGGAAGGGGACCTTGTGCTCCGAGTGGACCAGCAACGGCCTCACAAACTTGCCCCCGCTTGGGAAGGTCCCTTCATCGTCACCAAGGTGCTCCACAACAGAGCGTATTACCTCTACAATGTGGAGCATAATAAAGACGAGCCACGCGCTTGGAATGCGGAGCTACTCCGCCGTTTTTATACTTAAGTGTTCAGACTGATGAGATGTAATAAAGAGTACCTTTCAGTTCGTTTATCAAAGACATGGTTTTACAGTCTCCTAAATGATTGTTGTTACTAATACATGTGTCCAAAATCCCCCAGTGGGTGGCTTAGCCGCGAATCCGATTCGCCTAAGTTCAAAAAAAAAAAATCCTACGGAGTGATGAGCAACCCTCTCACTCGGGGGCTTAGCTGCAGTCCTGTACTCGCCTAAGTTTGTAAAATCCTACGGAGTGATGAGCAACCCTCTCACTCGGGGGCTTAGCTGCAGTCCTATACTCGCCTAAGTTTGTAAAATCCTACCGAGTGATGAGCAACCCTCTCACTCGGAGGCTTAGCTGCAGTCCTGTACTCGCCTAAGTTTGTAAAATCCTACCGAGTGATGAACAACCCTCCCACTCGGGGGCTTAGCTGAGTCCCCTTTAACTCGCCTAAGTTTGTAAAATCCTACCGAGTATGAGCAACCCTCTCACTGGGGGCTTAGCTGCATTCCTGTACTCGCCTAAGTTTGTAAAATCCTAATCCTACGAGTGATGACAACACCTCTCACTCGGGCTTAGCTGCAGTCCTGTACTCGCCTATTTTGTAAAATCCTACCGAGTATGAGCAACCTCTCACTCGGGGGCTTAGCTGCAGTCCTGTACTCGCCTAAGTTTGTAAAATCCTACCGAGTGATGAGCAACCCTCCACTCGGGGCTTAGCTGCAGTCCTGTACTCCGCCTAAGTTTGTAAAATCCTACCGAGTGATGAGCAACCCTCTCACGTGGGGCTTAGCTGCAGTCCTGTAACTCACCTAAGTTTGTAAAATCCTACCGAGTGATGAGCAACCCTCTCACTCGGGGGCTTAGCTGCAGTCCTGTACTCGCCTAAGTTCTCGGGGGCTTAGCTGCAGTCCTGTACTCGCCTAAGTTTGTAAGATCCTACCGAGTGATGAGCAACCCTCTCACTCGGGGGCTTAGCTGCGGTCCTGTACTCGCTTAAGTTTAAAACACGCTCCATCCAGATCCGCAAGGATGACGAGGTGCAGGTCGACTGCGACCTTCTCTTTGGAGCTACGCCACAAGTACAATGTGTGCTCCATCCTGATCTGCAAGGACGACGAGGTGCAGGTCGTCCGCGATCCTCTCCTCAGAATTGCATCACAAGAACAAAAGTCTGTTCCGAGTGAAGATACAAGTTCCACTCAGAAATAAAAACAAGCATATTTAAGGGAAAACTAAGTTCGGACGAAGGAGTTCAAAGTACTCGGGCATCAGGCCCGAAGGAGTTTAACGGTTACAAAATCACTCGGCATACCGAGGCAAATTGAATCGGATCATAAAAGTTTTGTTCACTCCGCAGGAGGGCTGGCAGGCTCGACGAACTCGTCCAGGTCGATTCCATCTGCAATTCGAGTAGCAGCAGCAATAAAGGTCTCCATGAAAGACTGGAAGTCAAGTTTCTTGGTATTGGCAACCTTGATTGCTGCTAGCTTCTCTTCTCTGGCTTCCTTGCAATGAACATGAACCAGGGACAGAGCTACGTCAGCACCGCATTGAGCAGAGGACTTCTTCCATTCCTGCACTCGACCAGGAATCTCGTTGAGTCGAGTCATCAAAGACTCGAGGTCATTTTGGAGCGTTTCCCTTGGCCAGAGCGCTGTGTCGATCCGCGACACCGCAACCTTCAGTCGAGCAAGGTAATCCATGGCGCTGGCAAGGCGAGACTCCAGTCGGAGCATGTTCATGGCAGCTTCATCTTTAACAGGGGAGTTGATGGGGTCAAAGCTCGTCTCGACTCGCCCAGTCTCTTCCTCGAAGTCTTGACAAAATTCTGCACTCGCAGAGAAATAATGAGTCGACGGCAATATGATGAGTCAACGAAAGCAAACCAATCGGACAGAGAAAAGTACCTTCAAGCATGAGGAATAATTTTTTGGTGAGTCCTCCCAGATAATTCTCCAGCTCGTCCCTCCTGCGGGTGATGTCTTCCACTTTGTCGGTCAGGGTCCGTTTATCCTTCTTCAGACGAGTTACTTCTTTGTTGGCTTCATCAAGAGCAGCCTTCAGCTTGGTATTCTCTCCCTCCAACTTTCCGACTGAGGCCATCTTTTGGTCGGCAAGTGTCATTTTTTCTTCTGCGGTTTTCTTCGCAGCCGCAAGGTCAAGGTCCTTCTTCTCCAAAGCCTGTCTCATTGTTTCTAGAAAGAATAACATTCGAATCAGAAAAAGGAGGAGAAAAGATGGCAAGAGAACCAGTCGACAAGCTTTCCTTACCAGCAGCGTCATCCTTAGCCTTCTGCAAGTTATTTTGAGCCAACTCCAGATCAAGATTGAGCTGGATTCTCCGGGCACGGATGGCGCTTGCCAGAGCCGAGATCCAGATGGGATTCATCGTTAACCACAACATCTACCTGTTGGGAAACGTTGCATGAAAAACAATTTTTTTTCTACGCACACGCAATGATCTATCCATGGAGATGCATAGCAATGAGGGGGAGAGTGTGTCTACGTACCCTCGTAGACCGTAAGCAGAAGCTTTTCACAACGCGGTTGATGTAGTCAAACTTCTTCGCGCTTCAACCGATCAAGTACCGAACGCACGGCACCTCCGCGTTCTGCACACATTCAGCTCGGTGACGTCCCTCGCCTTCTTGATCCAGCAAGACGTCGAGGAAGTAGATGAGTTCCGTCAGCACGACGGCGTGGTGACGGTGATGGTGAAGTGATCTCCACAGGGCTTCGCCTAAGCACTACGAAAATATGATCGGGGGTGTAAACGGTGGAGGGGGGCGCCGCACACGGCTAGACAATTGTCTGGTGTGTGATAGGCGCCCCCCTCCCACATATATATAGGTGGGAGGGAGAGGGAAGGCAGCTAGGAGGCGCCCCAAGTAGGCCGAATCCTACTTGGGGTCCTCCCAAGTGGCGCCCCCCATGCCATATTTAATCGAGGGAGAAGGAAAGAGGGGGGATAGGGAAGGAAGTGGGAATACTAATCCACACTTTCCTTTCCCTTCTCTCCTTTCCTTCCCCTCCTTAGGCCGGCCCATATGGGGGGCGCACCAGCCCCTTGTGGCTGGTGCGTTTCCCCTCTTGGCCCATAAGGCACATATCTTTTGCCGGGGGTGCCCGGAACCCCTTCCGGTGACCCGATATGTACTCGGTACCCTCCGGAACACTTCCGGTGTCCGAATACCATCGTCCTATATATCAATCTTTACCTCTTGACCATCTCGAGACTCCTCGTCATGTCCGTGATCTCATCCGGGAGTCCAAACAACATTCGGTCATCAAATCACATAACTCATATAACACTATATCGTCATCGAATGTTAAGTGTGCGGACCCTACGGGTTCGAGAACTATGTAGACATGACCGAGACACCTCTCTGGTCATTAACCAATAGCGGAACCTTGATGCCCATATTGGCTCCTACATATTCTACGAAGATCTTTATCGGTCGAACCGTTATGGCAACATACGTAATTCCCTTTGTCCATTGATATGTTACTTGCCCGAGATTCGATCGTCGGTATCTTCATACCTAGTTCAATCTCGTTACCGGCAAGTCTCTTTACTCGTTCCGTAATACATCACGTCGTGACTAACTCCTTAGTCATTTGCTTGCAAGCTTATGATGTGTATTACCGAGAGGGCCCAGAGATACCTCTCCGAAACTCGGAGTGACAAATCCTAATCTTGATCTATGCCAACTCAACAAACACCCTCGAAGATACCTGTAGAGCATCTTTATGATCACCCAGTTACGTTGTGACGTTTGATAGCACACAAGTCATTCCTCCGGTATCCGGGAGTTGCATAATCTCATAGTCGAAGGAATATGTACTTGACATGAAGAAAGCAATAGCAATAAACTGAACGATCATTATGCTAAGCTAACGGATGGGTCTTGTCCATCACATCATTCTCCTAATGATGTGATCCCGTTATCAAATGACAACACATGTCCATGGTTAGGAAGCTTTAACCATCTTTGATCAACGAGCTAGTCTAGTAGAGGCTCACTAGGGACACGGTATTTGTTTATGTATTCACACATGTATTTAAGTTTTCGATCAATACAATTCTAGCATGAATAATAAACCTTTATCATGAATAAGGAAATATAAAATAACAACTTTATTATTGCCTCTAGGGCATATTTCCTTCAGTCTCCCACTTGCACTAGAGTCAATAATCTAGTTCACATCACCATGTGATTTAACACCCATAGTTCACATCACCATGTGATTTAACACCCATAGTTCACATCGCCATGTGACCAACACCCAAAGAGTTTACTAGAGTCAATAATCTAGTTCACATCGCCATGTGATTAACACCCAAAGAGTACTAAGGTGTGATCATGTTTTGCTTGTGAGAGAAGTTTAGTCAATAGGTTTGTCATATTCAGATCCGTATGTATTTTGCAAATTTTTGTGTCTACAAAGCTCTGTATGGAGCTACTCTAGTTCATTGCTCCCACTTTCAATATGTATTCAGATTGAGACTTAGAGTCATCCGAATTGGTGTCAAAGCTTGCATCGACGTAACCCTTTACGACGAACTCTTTATCACCTCCATAACCGAGAAATATTTCCTTAGTCCTCTTAGGTAACTAAGGATAATTTTGGCCGCTGTCCAGTGATCTACACCTAGATCACTATTGTACCCCCTTGCCAAAATCATGGCAAGGTACACAAAAGTTCTGGTACACAGCATGACATACTTTATAGAACCTATGACTAAGGCATAGGGAATGACTTTCATTCTCTCTCTATCTTCTGCCGTGGTCGGGCTTTGAGTCTTACTCAACTTCACACCTTGCAACACAGGCAAGAACCCTTTCTTTGACTTATCTATTTTGAACTTCTTCAAAAACATTGTCAAGGTATGTGCTTTGTGAAAGTCCTATTAGGCGTTTCGATCTATCCCTATAGATCTTGATGCCCAATATGTAAGTAGCTTCACCGAGGTTTTTCATTGAAAAATTCTTATTCAAGTATCCTTTTATGCAATCCAGAATTTCTATATCATTTCCAATCAACAATATGTCATCCACATATAATATTAGAAATGCTACAGAGCTCCCACTCACTTTCTTGTAAATACAGACTTCACCGTGAGTCTGTATAAAACCATATGCTTTGATCACCTCATCAAAGCGTATATTCCAACTCCGAGATGCTTGCACCAGTCCATAGATGGATCGCTGGAGCTTGCACACTTTGTCAGCACCTTTAGGATCGACAAAACCTTTTGGTTGCATCATATACAACTCTTCTTTAAGAAATCCGTTAAGGAATGCAGTTCTGATGTCCATTTGCCAGATTTCATAATCATAAAATGCGGCAATTGCTAACATGATTCGGACAGACTTAAGCATCGCTACGGGTGAGAAAGTCTCATCGTAGTCAACCCGTTGAACTTGTCGAAAACCTTTTGCGACAAGTCGAGCTTTATAGACAGTGATAGTACCATCAGCGTCCGTCTTCCTCTTGAAGATCCATTTATTTTCAATGGCTTGCCGATCATCGGGCAAGTCCACCAAAGTCCACACTTTGTTCTCATACATAGATCCTATCTCAGATTTCATGGCCTCAAGCCATTTATCGGAATCTGGACTCATCATAGCTTCTTCATAGTTCGTAGGTTCGCCATGGTCTAATAACATAACTTTCAGGACAGGATTACCGTACCACTCTGGTGCGGATCGTGCTCTGGTCGACCTACGAGGTTCAGTAGCAACTTGATCTGAAGTTTCATGATCATTATCATTTGCTTCCTCTCTAGTTGGTGTAGGCATCACGGGAACGGATTTCTCTGATGTACTACTTTCCAATTCGAGAGAAGGTACAATTACCTCATCAAGTTCTACTTTCCTCCTACTCACTTCTTTCGAGAGAAACTCCTTCTCTAGAAAGGACCCATTTTTGGCAACAAAGATCTTGCCTTCGGATCTGTGGTAGAAGGTGTACCCAATTGTTTCCTTAGGGTATCCTATGAAGACGCACTTCTCCGATTTGGGTTCGAGCTTATCAGGCTGAAGCCTTTTGACATAAGTGTCGCAACCCCAAACTTTAAGAAACGACAGCTTAGGTTTCTTGCCAAACCGCAGTTCATACGGTGTCGTCTCAATGGATTTAGACGGTGCCCTATTTAACGTGAATGCAACTGTCTCTAGTGCATAACCCCAAAACGATAGTGGTAAATCGGTAAGAGACATCATAGATCGCACCATATCTAATAAAGTACGGTTACGACGTTCGGACACACCATTACACTATGGTGTTCCAGGTGGCGTGAGTTGTGAAACTATTCCACATTGTTTTAAAGGAAGGCCAAACTCGTAACTCAAATATTCGCCTCCGCGATCAGATCGTAGAAACTTTATTTTCTTGTTACGATGATTCTCCACTTCACTCTGAAATTCTTTGAACTTTTCAAATGTTTCAGACTTGTGTTTCATTAAGTAGATATACCCAAACCTACTCAAATCATCCGTGAAGGTTAGAAAATAACGATACCCGCCACGTGCCTCAACACATCGGACCGCATACATCGGTATGTATTATTTCCGATAAGTCATTAGCTCGCTCCATTGTTCCGGAGAACGGAGTTTTAGTCATCTTGCCCATGATGCATGGTTCGCAAGTATCAAATGATTCATAATCAAGTGATTCCAAAAGTCCATCCGCATGGAGTTTCTTCATGCGTTTTACACCAATATGACCTAAACGGCAGTGCCACAAGTTTGTTGCACTATCATTATCAACTTTGTATCTTTTGGCATCAATATTATGAATATGTGTATCACTACGATCGAGATTCAGTAAACCATTTGCATTGGGTGTATGACCATAGAATGTTTTATTCATGTAAACAGAACAACAATTATTCTCTGACTTAAATGAATAACCGTATTGCAATAAACATAATCCAATCATATTCATGCTCAACGCAAACACCAAATAATATTTATTTAGGTCCAACACTAATCCCGAAGGTAGAGGGAGTGTGCGATGGTGATCTTGTCAATCTTGGAATCACTTCCAACACACATCGTCACTAACTACTCTCTGTTCATTTTGCAACTCCTGTTTCGAGTTACTAATCTTAGCAACTAAACCGGTATCAAATAGCCAAGGGCTACTATGGACACTAGTAAAGTACACATCAATAACATGTATATCAAATATACCTTTGTTTACTTTGCCATCCTTCTTATCCGCCAAGTATTTGGGGCAGTTCCGCTTCCAGTGACCATTTCCTTTGCAGTAGAAGCACTCAGTTTCAGGCTTGGGTCTTGCTTTGGGCTTCTTCATGGGAGCGGCAACTTGTTTGCTGTTCTTCTTGAAGCTCCCTTTCTGTCCCTTACCCTTTTTCTTGAAACTAGTGGTTTTGTTAACCATCAACATTTGATGCTCTTTCTTGATTTCTACCTTCGTCGATTTCAGCATCGCGAAGACCTTGGGAATTGTTTTCGTCATTCCTTGCACATTATAGTTCATCACGAAGTTCTAGTAGCTTGGTGATAGTGACTAGAGAACTCTTGTCAATCACTACCTTTTCTGAAAGATTAACTCCCACTTGATTCAAGCGATTGTAGTACCCAGACATTCTGAGCACATGCTCACTGGCTGAGCTATTCTCCTCCATCTTGTAGGCAAAGTATTTGTCAGAGGTCTCATACCTCCCGACACGGGCATGAGTCTTAAATACCAATTTCAGCTCTTGGAACATCTCATATGCTCCGTGGCGTTCAAAACGTTTTTGAAGTCCCGGTTCTAAGCCGTAAAGCATGATGCACTAAACTATTAAAGTCATCATACCGAGCTTGCCAGACTATCATAACATTTGCATCTGCTCCTACAATAGGTCTGTCACCTAGCGGTGCAACAAGGACATAATTTTTCTGTGCAGCAATGAGGATAATCCTCAAGTTACGGACCCAGTCCGTGTAGTTGATACCATCATCTTTCAACTTAGCTTTCTCTAGGAAAGCATTAAAATTCAAGGGAACGGTAGCATGGGCCATTGATCTACAACATAGATATGCAAATACTATCAGGACTAAGTTCATGATAAATTAAGTTCAATTAATCAAATTACTTAAGAACTCCCACTTAAATAGACATCCCTCAAGTCATCTAAGTGATACGTGATCCAAATCAACTAACCCATGTCCGATCATCACGTGAGATGGGGTAGTCATCAATGGTGAACATCTCTATGTTGATCATATCTACTATATGATTCACGTTCGATCTTTCGATCTCCAGTGTTCCGAGGCTATGTCTGTACATGCTAGGCTCGTCAAGTTTAACCCAAGTATTCTGCATGTGTAAAACTGTCTTACACCCATTGTATGTGAACATAGAGTCTATCACATCCGATCATCACGTGGTGTCTCGAAACGATGTACTTTCGCAACGGTGCATACTCGGGGAGAACATTTATATCTTAAAATTTAGTGAAGGGATCATCTTATAATGCTACCGTCGTTCTAAGCAAAATAAGATGCATAAAAGATAAACATGACATGCAATCAAAATATGTGACATGATATGGCCATCATCATCTCATGCTTTTGATCTCCATCTCCAAAGCATCGTCATGATCTCCATCGTCACCAGCTCGACACCTTGATCTCCATCGTTGCGTCGTGGTCGTCTCACCAACTATTGCTAACGCATAGCGATAAAGTAAAGCAATTACATGGCATTTGCATTTCATACAATAAAGAGACAACCATAAGGCTCCTGCCGGTTGCTGATAACTTACAAAACATGATCATCTCATACAATAACATATATCACATCATGTCTTGACCATATCACATCACAACATACCCTGCAAAAACAAGTTAGACGTTCTCTACTTTGTTGTTGCAAGTTTTACGTGGCTGCTACGGGTTTCTAGCAAGAACCGTTCTTACCTACGGCAAAAACCACAACGGTGAATTATCAAGTTTGCTGTTTTAACCTTCTTCAAGGACCGGCCGCAGTCAAATTCAATTCAACTAAAGTAGGAGAAACAGACACCCGCCAGCCACCTTTATGCAAAACTAGTTGCATGTCAGTTGGTGGAACCGGTCTCATATACGTGGACATGTAAGGTTGGTCCGGGCCGCTTCATCCCACAATGCCGTGGAATCAAAATAAGACGTTGGTGGGAAGCAGTATGAACACCGCCGCCCACAACTTCTTTGTGTTCTACTCGTGCATATCATCTACGCATAGACCTGGCTCATGATGCCACTGTTGGGAAACATTGCATGGAAAACAAATTTTTTTCTACGCACACGCAATGATCTATCCATGGAGATGCATAGCAACGAGGGGGAGAGTGTGTCTACGTACCCTCGTAGACCGTAAGTGGAAGCATTTCACAACGCGGTTGATGTAGTCGAACTTCTTCGCGCTTCAACCGATCAAGTACCGAACGCACGGCACCTCCGCGTTCTGCACACGTTCAGCTCGGTGACGTCCCTCGCCTTCTTGATCCAGCAAGACGTCGAGGAAGTAGATGAGTTCCGTTAGCACGACGGCGTGGTGATGGTGATGGTGAAGTGATCTCCGCAGGGCTTCGCCTAAGCACTACGAAAATATGCCCGGGGGTGTAAACGGTGGAGGGGGCGCCGCACACGGCTAGGCAATTGTCTGGTGTGTGCTAGGCGCCCCCCTCCCACATATATATAGGTGGGAGGGAGAGGGAGGCAGCCAGGAGGCGCCCCAAGTAGGCCGAATCCTACTTGGGGTCCTCCCCAAGTGGCGCCCCCCATGCCATATTTAATCGATGGAGAAGGAAAGAGGGGGGAGAGGGAAGGAAGTGGGAATCCTAATCCACACTTTCCTTTCACTTCTCTCCTTTCCTTCCCCTCCTTAGGCCGGCCCATATGGGGGGCGCACCAGCCCCTTGTGGCTGGTGCGTTTCCCCTCTTGGCCCATAAGGCCCATATCTTTTGCCGGGGGTGCCCGGAACCCCTTCCGGTGACCCGATATGTACCCGGTACCCTCCGGAATACTTTCGGTGTCCGAATACCATCGTTCAATATATCAATCTTTACCTCTCGACCATTTCGAGACTCCTTGTCATGGCCGTGATCTCATCCGGGAGTCCGAACAACATTCGGTCACCAAATCACATAACTCATATAACACTATATCGTCTTCGAACGTTAAGCGTGCGGACCCTACGGGTTCGAGAACTATGTAGACATGACCGAGACACCTCTCCGGTCAATAACCAATAGCGGAACCTGGATGCCCATATTGGCTACTACATATTCTATGAAGATCTTTATCGGTCGAACCGTTATGACAACATACGTAATTCTCTTTGTCCATCGGTATGTTACTTGCCCGAGATTCGATCGTCGGTATCTTCATACCTGGTTCAATCTCGTTACCAGCAAGTCTCTTTACTCGTTCCATAATACATCACCTCGTGACTAACTCCTTAGTCATTTGCTTGCAAGCTTATGATGTGTATTACCGAGAGGGCCCAGAGATACCTCTCCGAAACTCGGAGTGACAAATCCTAATCTTGATCTATGCCAACTCAACAAACACCTTCAGAGATACCTGTAGAGCATCTTTATGATCACCCAGTTACGTTGTGACGTTTGATAGCACACAAGGTATTCCTCCGGTATCCGGGAGATGCATAATCTCATAGTCGAAGGAATATGTATTTGACATGAAGAAAGCAATAGCAATAAACTGAACGATCATTATGCTAAGCTAACGGATGTGTCTTGTCCATCACATCATTCTCCTAATGATGTGATCCCGTTATCAAATGACAACACATGTTCATGGTTAGGAAACTTTAACCATCTTTGATCAACGAGCTAGTCTAGTAGAGGCTCACTAGGGACACGATATTTGTTTATGTATTCACACATGTATTTAAGTTTTCGATCAATACAATTCTAGTATGAATAATAAACTTTTATCATGAATAAGGAAATATAAAATAACAACTTTATTATTGCCTGTAGGGCATATTTCCTTCACTGCCACCGGGGCCAGATCTTTGTCTTTGGCTCGATGAGTTTCATCGTTGACTCAGCAGGCCGCCCCGAGCCCGTAGAAACCTACACTACCAGAAAGGTTCTCTTCTTCAGAAAGTTGGAGTTCGTCGCGGACTCCCGCGACGAGCTCATACCCCAAGCTCCGGTTTCTTGTTGGAACCACGACGAGTCGACGGTCCTCGACAGCCTACTCGCCTCCCACTTCATCACGAATAGTTTTTTAATTTGCGAATACATTTTTAAAAATGCGAACATTTTTTGAAATTGTGACAAAAATCATAAACTTTTTTTGAATAATTGAGCACATATTTTGAAAACATGAACATTTTCAAATTCTGAATAATTTTTAAATAACGAACATTTTTTGAAATCCTAATAGTTCTTGGAAAAAGTGAACAAGTTTTGAAATTCCAATTTTTTTTGAAAGTTTTAACATTTTTTGTAATTTGAGAATTGGAAAAAACGAAACAAAATAGCGTACAAACACCAAAAAAATCAGTACGAAGAAACAGAACAACTGGTCCGGTAACCTTTTGAAAGTTCCTAAAACCGCACAGAACCTGCTAGAAGGTTCCTAAACCCGAAGTCACGTATCTACTTAACTGGGCTGGCCCAATATCTCATCGCTTGTTCCTAGCCTTTGCGAATGTCCGCCTATTTGACGCATAATGTGTCAAATAGGGAATTCCGATGAAGCGAGCACCATAGCGGGTGGTTACTCTAGCGAACATGGGTCATTGTAGCGGCTTGTTTATTGTAGTAAAAAAATACAAAAAAGTTGATTTTTTAAACTTGATTTTTTTTAAAGTTTCCGAACTTTTCAAGCGGAATATTTTATGAAATTCTGAATAAATTTGGAAAACGTGAACTATTTTGAAAATTTCCAGAACATTTTTCAAAAACAAGATTTTTTTAAATTTGTGAATAAATTTTGAACACAGGATCCCACTGTAACACCCCTGTGTAATAACCACTGTGATCATCTGCTAATAATGCCAAGTCATTTTCATTTGCAGTGCCTAGTCACATTGATTAAAGATTCAGTTCAAATCCTTCTCTGAAAATCAACTTAAATTCAAAAGTGCAAATGAAGTTGCTCAAAACCTGTTGGAAAAATGTTCACCTTATAGCAAATAATCTAAAACTATTTGCTGTTAAGGAATACAACATCATCATCAATCCTAAATGGGCTAAAGCATTTTAGCAGAACCAAAACAGCACCTAAAATGCCCTATTCATTTTTGAATAAATTCAAAAGGTTTTCAAAAATGCCCAAACTTTTTGTAACAGTGCTGGATATTGCATTGTGCTAATGTGAGCAAGTTTCACCTTTTTGCAAACTCATTTGGTAGCTCACAATATTGCAAAAGCCCTGCTGTAAAAAGAAAAAGCAGAAAAGGAAAAAAGAAAAAGGGAAAGGCTACTGTGCACTGTCTTAAGTGCACAGTGCCAGAATCCCAGCCCACCAGGCCCATCTCCCTCTCTCTCCATCGCGCTGTCGCCACCGCTGTGGACGAGCGCGTGCGCGCCGGCAGCTAGCCCAGATGGGTGCGGCGTCGAACGCCCGTTCCAACGCGCCCAAGCGCGCGCGAAAAGACCCTCTGTAGACGAAATCCTACGCTCTCCGGCGACGCGCCGCCGCGGATTTGGTCGCCGGAGCTCCTCCGGCGCCGCCGCTGAGCTGGCAAGCATGGGGCCCACTCCTGTGAGGCTGCCAGTGGGCCCCAGCGCTTCGGTTGACCACGTTGACCTGGTCAACGATAATTACTGTTCACTCACTGTGGCTGACATGTGGGCCCCCTGCGATGATTAAGCAAATTAGTGATTTAACTAATCCTGTTAGATAGCTGAGTCATTGACAGGCTAGGCCCACTCCCCTAATTAACCCTGTTAGCTAGTTAATCTACTGTTAGTCCTAACAGAGGCTGACATGTGGGTCCCATTGGACCCACAGGTCAGGTTTGACCCTGGTCAGCCGACCTGTTGACTGCTGACGTCATCCCCACGCAATGCTGACGTCATAATCTATTTCTGTTAATATAAATAATTCCAGAAAATGATTTTAATCTTTGAAAAATCGTAGAAAATAAACCGTAGCCCGGATCGAAAAACTTTCTACATGAAAGTTGATTAGAACGACGAGACGAATCTGATCGTGTCGTCTGTTTCCATGTCGAAAACCTCTATGTAGGTGAACCCGCAACTTTCCTTTCGTTTCCGGTAGATGAATAGTGCATATACACCGGTTAATAAATCCCACTTTAATCCTATAATAACTAAAATGACTTAGACATACTTTTAGGCAACCCTGCACTGCACGTTAGCATAGCATGCTCTGTGTTGTATTGTTTGCTGTGTATTTATCTCTTTCCTCCCCCTCTTCTCTCTCGGTAGACCCCGACACCGACGTAGCCCCGGAGGCCGACGCAGCTCCGGAGGTCGACTACGCCCCTGACGACCAGACACTTGCCGCAGAGCTTCCAGGCAAGCACCCCCTTTTGAGCATACCGATATCGCCTATTCTTCTCTCTCTTATGCTTGCATTAGAAGTTGCTGCTGTTACTGTTATCCTATTTCTGCTGCATAGCCTGTTTATTGTAACCTGCTGTTATTACCTACCTGCTTATCCTAAACTGTTTAGCATAGGCTGGGTAGAGACCCATCAGAGACCCCCACTTTGTCCCGACTGCCCCGCTGGATTATCAGAAGACCCGATCAACAGGATCGAAGACCAGGCCCCGGCACCGCACATCACTTCCCCCTTAGTTGCTCGACACTACTGGGTTACTATCGAGTGCCGAGGGTGATACCTCATCAGCACTTCTGATGTTAACCTTGTAGGTTAGTTCATCAGTTATGGTCATCGAGGGTGATTCCTCCTTCTCCACTCCCGATAACGACACTGTCGTGCAACTCGTCAAGAGTGGACCTCGAGGGTGATTCCTCCTTTGTTCACCTTGACGATAACATCAGGTGGAATTCCATCGAGGGTGATTCCTTAGGGTTCCCCTTGGTGTTAGACACACGGTTACTATGGTTACTATGACTTTACATTGAACCATGTTACTAAAGACGGGTCGGCCCTGAGGGGTACCCGCGCGAGCTTAATTGCGAGCGATGTGAAGTCGGGTTGACCTGGAAGGTGCCCGCGAGATAATTACGAGGCGTGGCCGGGCATTCTTAGGCCTTGCCGCAAGTCCTCGAGACGGGGCGACGGGGTCACATCGATCGTGAGTCTCTACTTGTTACCGCGCGCTCCTAATCCACTACGATTTGGATATTTGATCCGAGGGGCCTCTGGCCTGATAGCACTAACCATCATGTGGGCATAGTATGGGCGTTCTACGTCGTATACATCAGCCGAAGCTTAATAGACGTCAGCGAGGAGCGGCGCGCGCTTGATTGGACTGGTTAAGCCCGCGCTTGTATTAAGGGGGCTAGGTCTGCTTCCGGCCGCCCTCGCAACGCACAGGAGTTCTCGGGGCGAAGGCCCAAGACCCCTGGGCGCATAGGTTAGTCCGGCGTGCTGACCTCTCTGTTAAGTATTCGGTCGGGTTGCGGCGTGTCGTTTGGTTGAGGCCGGGCATGACCCAGTAAAGTGTGTCCGGCCGGAGTTAATCGAGCGTGGTGGGTAAGTTGGTGCACCCCTGCAGGGAAGAAAACATCTATCGATAGCCTGTCCTACGGTAACAGACACTCGGAGTTGTATCCCGATCGATACAACTAGAACCTGACACTTGAGATGATAACTGGATAGTATGACTCTGAGATTGCTTTCTCGCAGGGAGTCGAGAAAGGATCTCTGGGCGAGGTTGATAACACTACTATTACTTTACATTATGCTAATCTGCACTCTTCTAATGCTGCAAGACCGCTGAAGATGCTAGTCTTCGATAGGACTAGGCTTTCCCTTCTATTCTGGCATTTCTGCAGCCCAGTCCACATATACAGCCTTCCTTTGAAAACGTTGCATATGTAGTGTAGATCCTTGCTTGCTGAGTACTTCGGATGAGTACTCACGGTTGCTTTACTTTCTTTTTCTCCCCATATCCGTTTGATGCAACCAGATGATGGAGTCCCTGAGCCAGCTGCCTCCGTCGACGGCTACTACTACTACCCTTCTGGCGGGTACTACTACGAGGAGCCGTCCGACGACCAAGAGTAGGTTCGGAGGGTCCCAGGCAGGAGGCCTGCGCCTTTCGATCGTAGTGTTTCTTTTGCCCCGCCTTCTTAAAGGCTTATTCTGTCTTTCTTTTTATATCTGTACTCAGATATCTGATGCTTCCGCTGACGCTTGTATGCGAGCTTATGTATTCGAGCCCTCGAGGCCCCTGGCTTGTAATATAAAGCTTGTATGACTTTATTTACGTTTTAGAGTTGTGTTGTGATATCTTCAAGTGAGTCCTTTGGCTTGATCGTGTGCATTTGCGTGTATGGTTAGTGCACGATTAAGTCGGGGTCGTCACACCCGCCAGGATCAAAGCATGTCCGGAGAGGACGACGTGTTGTGACCGATAGGTATCTGAGCTCCACTACGCCGCCCTGAAGAGGGTGATGACCCAACCGGCCGCTGTCGCCGAGCTCAAGAAGCCGAACTAGGGCTTTCACCGGGAGCCCTGCCATGGGGAGGGGAGCCACAACATTGCCCCAAAGAGGGATGCGTCATCCACATGCATCACTCGTGCCGGAGCACGGAGCTTTCACTAGGAGCCTGACCCGTGTCAAATGAGGTACCAAAGTCACCGACCCAACCCGAACGAGGACCACCGCTGCCAACTCGAGGCCTCTAGATCAAGACCAGGGAGGTGCCACCGTCGACGCCATGACAAGACCAAGACGACCCGCCGCCCCTCCCCTTGCTATCCACACAAACAAGGAGAGTGCCACCACCGTTACGTAGTTGCCCATCGCAGAGCCAATCGCATACTGATAGCTATGAGAAGAATCGCAGAGCCAAATTCTGTACTTATTATCTTGTTCATCAGCAAATAATTTCAGTGGTCCTTCATTTTACTTCCGAATTTTATTGGATTCAGCAGCATTGCTCACATTAATGTAAAACTTGATTAAAACAGTCAACTTTGGTCCTGGAAACCCCACAAACAGAGTAAGATCCAGCTTTTTTACTTTCAAGGTTACAAAATACAGAGTACACACCAAGAAGGTTGGACATCAATCAATGCAACAATGCAAATAAAGTCTTATTATTCTGTAAAGAGCCGTGGCTTCCATTCATCAAGTCAAAAAGTCTGAAGAATTAGAAGAGAAGGGGAAACATTTGGAACAGCATAGCAGATAGGTTCCGCCACAGCACTTTTTTTACAGTCAATGGCCGATTCTCTGTTAGTCTGTTGTCGATCGTGCTACTGCTCTTGCCTGCTGACAGGAACAAAATTCTTCAGTGATCCTATCGCAGACATCAGGCACATTCCAGGCCACGCACCTTGCTGAATGTTGACGCAAAAACTTGCCTTCAAATTCTCCCTAGTTTGTGACCGGTGCCTCTCTACATTTCAGTATCATACAGGGCAACAATTAGTTGAATCTTTTGAACAATGAGATAGTGCAGGTTAAGAAACTAAGGGCAAAATAAACACCAAGCACTTGATAAACCAAAGAGCAGACTGCAATCTTGGTCTCAGAAAGTGTAGTGCAGTTTTCATGGCCGATTGGCTCAAAACTTATACCTTTTCACTTTCTCATCATCGGCACTGCAACTGCAAGTTTGTCAGCAGAAACCATCTCCATTGTCATCACCGCTACAGGAAGCAACTGAAAACGAAGTAAGGAGGACCAAAACTATACAAACACTGAAAACAGCAACGAACAATTGCCAGCCATAGGTGCCTGTGCCTCAGATAACCTTACAGAACTTCCACATGAATGATGGAACCTTTTAAGAGGTCCATTTCAGAGCACAAATCAGGATTTCATCATCACCGGCACAAATAATCGACCGGCACACCCGCGTACATCAAGAAACGCCAAAAACTTGATAAACCAAAGAACAAACTGCTTCCTCTGCCTCAGCAAGATAGTGCAGTTTCAACGAACAAATTGATAACTCTTTCACTTTCACATCATCGGCTCTGCAAGTTTGTCATCTCAGATGCACGATATAACAGAGAACAAGAGAAAATAGAGACAGAAAGAGCAAAGAAAAACCATAGTGGATCTGGGAACAGAGCAAGCAGAGAAACTGAAACCCAAGTGCAATCCCAGCATCCTTCCTAGAATCTAAAGTTGTGGCATGTACGTCCGGCCTGTCCTCTGGGCTTGAGATTTGCAGATACTAAAATTCAGAAGAACAATCCGTGACATTGGCCTCAGCAAGAAGAATGTGCATTATCATGGCCGAATGAATGGATAGGTTCCATTCGACGGCTCCGATTTGAACTGTGTTGTTGTTTCACATCATCGGCTCTAATGGATAGGACCAAACTTTTTGCTTTTGACCAAAGAAGTTGAGTACGTTAGGAAACACCAAACACTTAATAATAAACCGAAGAAGAGACTGAATGAAACCTTGGCCTCAGAAAGTGTAGTGCAGTTTTCATGGCCGAATGGAGAGACCCATTGGCTCAAAACTCATAACCTTTCTTTTCACTTTCACATCATCGGACCTACTAATGGATAGGAGCAATTTTCAAATATTAATTCTCCAGAGATTTAGCCGGCCTCAGATACTTTGAAGAAAATACTTCGCTCTTGTCATCTGTGCATAAATGCATATGTAGCACAGGCGTAATCGAAATCGAAGAAGAACGAAACACAGGAAGAACCGGTACGCTAGCTAATTGCATAAATCCCCAAAGACCCAATGTTCACGGATCAAAGGGGGGTAGGAGGAAAAGATAACAAGCAGATTGAAAAGAAGGTGCTATGTAAATGGCATTGCCGCGCCATACTCGGATGCTCGATAATTTGCTCGTCATTTAAATTATTTGTTATCTGAAAAGCAAGCAATAATGTCGTCATCGGCGAACGTCCCCGAAATCAAAGAAGCAGCTAGGTTTCTGTACATCGCTACAGTACCAACCAAAGGCCAGAAATTCTTGGCCAAAATGGGCCGGGGGAAACCAATGCCGCGTACGTCAAGGTAGCGAGAAATTCATCAAAACCAAAGTAAAATCAAGCATGCATGCATGCATGGCAGATCAGTCAGATCCAAAAGCACAACTACTACTACTACTTCATCTGGATCCAGGAGCCTAACAGTATATGCATGTCTCGAAAATTATACTACTAGCTAGCTGGCAGAAGCATCAGATACTTTGAAGAAATAAATTAGCTCTTGTCACCTGTGCATAGCACATCTCATAAGCTGTATATGTGTCATCATCTGCCCAAATAAATAGTGGAGAAATATTCTCAGATTGAGGTGAAAAAAAGTGTCACAAAACAAAATAAAGGCGTCTCAGAATCTGGTTAATTTGCTCGTCATTGATAATATCAGAAAAGCAAGCTATGTCGTCATCGGCGCCATGACCCGAAATCAAATAACAGAGGCCAAGTAAAAAAAAGATGGAGTGGGTAAAAAAAGAGAGGATCAGCAGCGTTCAAGAAGAACTTTCAAAAAAGCAGCGTTCAAGAAACGCATGCACGGTCTGGACGCAAGAAACCAACCAAAGCCAAAGTAAAGCAAACCGTGCAGGGCAGGTCGGCCTCGGATACTTTGAAGAAAGATGATTAACTGTTGTCATCTGTGCAGAGCACATCTGAAAAGCCAATATGCGTCGTCAGCGGCCTGGTCAAAAATCAAGAAAAAACCCTTGCATGAAGGTGTCTGTCAAGTCTACGTACGCAAGCCATGTGGGTTCAGCCAGATCCAAGAAGTACTGGAGGCTAGCAACGTCTCGGATTAAGGAGATTAATTAGCCGGCAGGCCTCGGGTAGTTTGAACAAACTGATTCGCTCTTGTCATCTGTGCATATATATAAAGCACATCTCAAAAGCCATCGATGTTTCGTCATCGGACACCGGCATTGTAAGAATCAAAGAAGGACCCATGAATGTAAGTTTACAAAGGTCGGACGAACTGCACAAGAACGGACGCAAGCACGCAGTAAAAACAAGTAGTGCCTCTGGCTGGCAATTAATCTGGTAGAACCATCTCTCACTTGGAAGCTGGAAGAACCATCCATATGAAAGAAACCATCGCCATCACTGGCACGCACCATGAAAACCAAACGTGGGCACATGCAGAGATCCATGCGTGCCTGCCCAGCGTGCGTAGCGTACTGCACGACCACTGGATCATCGGTTCAAAGAAAACGAAGGAGAGAGATGGGCAGCCGCGATTGCTGCAAAGAAAGAAAGAAAGAATCTGGCGCGCGCCTCACAAAAATATGTTGCTCGTCATCGGCCGGCGTGCCTGCAAATCAAACAACATCCAGACCTCAAAAAGAAGGACTCAAATGTGTGCCTCGACCCTCCATATGGAGTCGATCTGTACATCTACATCCATGCATGCACGCGAAGGATCGATCTCATCGGCAGCGGCAGGCACGTCAAAAAGGAGGATGCAAAGAAGAGACGTACGAAACCAAGAAGACGGAGAGAAGACCAGAGAAGTTCATCACAGCAAAGCAAACGAAACCAAAGAACAGAGGAGCCATGGCCATGGGAGAGGGAGGGCCAGATCCAAGAAACGCCAGCTCTGCCACAAACTACACTGCACTGCACTGCTTGGGTAGTTGGGTGGATCGGACCGGAGAAGAGAAGGAAAAGAATGGGAATAGCCGAGGGCGAGGCGCCCCCCTATAAATAGCTGTGGCGGCAGAGCCACGGACGGCTGGCCTCCGTGCTCATCCTCAACCGACGGCCCAGATGCATCCCTGCACGTACGAGGCCGGGAAGGTTCCTTTCCACGCAAGGCAAGATGGAAAGCTGGGGGGCGCGCCTCGGGATCCGCTCTCTCTTTTCAGTCTCCGCCCGCTGATTCTTCTGTCAGGGGAGCGGTTACGCTACCCGACCAACTGCCGCAAACCCTATGGGTTGCTTTTCTGCTAGAAACTGAACAAGTTGAAGACCAAAGCTTAATTTCTCTATTTTCGTTTCGAAAGATTGAAGACCGAATTTTAACGTTGTAGACCATGGTATGGTAATCGTTTCTCAATTTGGACGCATGCTGCATGCACTCTCGGGAAATTAGGAGCATCTACACCGGGCACCCCAAACAACGCCCAGACGGACGTCCTGGTCAAAAAACCTGACCAAGATGGACGTCTCAAATCAGTCTCAAATGTTCGGATGGACCTGCACCCTCATATCTACCTCAAATATGGGGCGGATATTGGAAGGTCCGTGCGCGTCTGTCACGTCGGAGCCGGCCCAATTGACCCCACATATGTTCATCTCTATCCGCTTCCCGAATCAAACCTTACCCACTCCACTTCACTCCCTCCAGTCCACTCCGCCACCCAACTCCCGTCCGGCGATCTATGACCTTCTCCGGCATGGTGGGCAGCGGATCCGAGTCCTTCGTCAGCCGATCCGTGAACTGAGACCTCATCCCAGTCGGCCCCGAGGAGGAGATGGCCTTCTGGATTGCGCTCCGCCACGCCCGCGAGGAGAATGCCCGATAGAGGTCGGACTCGATCCGCCACAAATCCATCGCCTCCACCAAATGGCGTGTGGATCCGGCACAAGGCAGGTCGCCGCTGGCTCGCCGGAGGCGTTGTGTTCCATCTGGCGTCAGAACGCCATGGAAGATACGCAACCCCTTCATTGGCGCGCGAAGGACGAGACCATCTGTGGCCCGTTCGCTAAGTGTATGGCACATCGTGCCCGTCGTGCAAGGCAGAGAGCGTAGGAGGCCGCGACATACGTCGGTGAGGCGGAGTCACACTCTCCGGTGCCTTGATGGATGGCTTGCAACCCCTGACACAGCAGCCGCGATGTGGTGGACGTGGCCTCCGACCATGACAGATCCATCGTCGACCTCAGATCAACCAACACCGTCAAGGCATCGGACTACGACGAGGAAGAGTAGGGCATGGGAGACAGCGGTGCCTCGAGTCCCGTGAGCCGGTGCATGTCCCATGTCCTACTCTACCTCGCCGGCGACCCGAGAAACACTTCAAGGACGCAGCTGGCCGCCGGAAATTGGTACGACTCACGCGGACGAGCTCCGCTTAGATTAGGTTTCACATTGCATGTAATTGTATGGATTTGAGGTTTCTTAATTGAGGTATCTGGTTGTGGAAGAGATTATTTGAGACGTGATCGGTCACTTTCCGCGGATGCAGCCGGGTGCGTCCGCTGGCGTTTGAGGGGTCGGATTTGCTGTATCCGGCTGTAGATGCTGTAATAGCACGCCCTTCAAACCGAAGAACATTTCCATGATTTTGGAAGTACTATTCTTAGGTAAAGCTAGTATAAAACATGTACGTACTTCTGTATTTTTTTGGGATGAAAAGACCAGATCCATTATAAAAGTTCACCAGAAGTATAAAGCATCTTAAACATAATAAAAATTATTACGTCGAGATTTGAAGACCACTGAACGACCACTATTGCCGTCAGAACGAGTCACCACCGCGTTGCTGTCGCCACTCATCTATGGTGCCGGCTTGACCTGTGCTTAGATGGTTAGGAGGACAGTGGCATCCCTAGCCCACCAGGATTCAAGTCCTAGATTTGACACTGGTGCTTGCATTTTTCTAGATTTATTTCAGATCTTCCGGCTATATGCATTCAGTGGAAGGAGACGTCCCCGTCGACTACGAAGGCGTCTGTGAAGACTTCGTCAATCTCAAGATGATGTGCCAGCTCAGTCTCCCTGAGGTGCTCATATGGGTAGGCTGGCATATGGATTCTCCATGTTGCTTAGGTCGGTTAGGATTCATGTAAACCATAGACACCGGACACCCTTTATAAGCAAGGGGAGGGCTAATCCATAAACATCTTACAATCTATCCCTCGATACATCCTTGCACCTTGTACACCTCCATCATCACAATATAATACGAGCATAATTAGAGTTTTACCTCCACCGCGAGGCCCCAAACCTATGTGAATCGATCCTCAGTTACCTCTCTATTTCTTCTAGCTAGTCGCAACACTATCGAGGGGTCTTTCGGAGTTTACACTGATATAGATGCTTATAGGAGAAATTGTCACTTTGTTATGCACCTTTTGATACAAGTCTTCTATGAAAACCATAGGGTTGCCATAAAGTCACAGTCATAATAAATGATAAACTTTATATATGAATATATTATGCATCAAGTGGTGAATGCATGGCTTAGAGGAAAATCATGTCCTTTGGCATGTACTTTTTGATACAAATGCTCCATGAAAACCATATGGCACTCTTTGCGGCAATGTTATCTTGGCAATAGGCTCATACTCAAATGTTTGTGCCTTGATGATGTGCACCTACATAATGAGAAGAAGAATATTTAAATATCTACTATAGCCATGAAGGCAACATACACTTTCCTGTCAGTATTCAATCTTTTTAAAATAAATAATATGTTTCCTTCGGTCCCATTTTTTGTTTCTAAAGTTTTTGACTCTTGGTGATAATTGTATGTGTTAAGGTGTTAAGCAAAAATATAGAGTAAATAGGTTCAACATTTATTGAAACATCTCTAGGATCTATGCTCGCAGCTAAATGACCGGATGCCTATCATTAGAAAGCATCGAATGTGCTAGTTTCCATAAAAAAAAAAATCTACATAGACATTATAATAGAATAGCACAAGAATGTTGAATCTATTAAAAACTTACTTTTGATTTATTTGTCCCCTCATCATGCACAAACGAAACTATCCAGCCATCATCTTCGTTTGTACCATTGACCTTTGGCACAAAAGTTGCTCCAGAGCAGAATTGATTTCTGTTAAGGTGATGATACTTAACCTTTATGAGGTCTTCTCTGCCTTTGTTCTTTAAGAATTCCGGATTGGAAGTTAATTTCATTTGAATATAGTAATTTAAAATGATGGGCCAAACTGAATAACATGTTTGTATATGATAATTACCTTGGTGGTTGCATCCTCTTTCTCATCAAGACAAATTTTTGCAAAACCTCCAAATTTCGGTCGTACTATACATGATTGAGAATAGTATTAAACTATATTGTATAAAGTTTGCATGCGATAGACATTTAGATTAAATAACACTGCATTGTGACCAATAGATGACATTTGTTCTACATGGATCTATACCCAATAATGGTAGATTTTCTTATTTGAAATAATTGTGTGCATGACCATGAAATAAGTAGTCAATAGATATCATGATGGTCAGTACGGCATGAACTGAACCTACTGTGGTTGATTTGGGTTGGAAAGTGTGTGCGGGCGGCGGGGGGGGGGGGGGGGGGGGGGGGGGCTTATGAAGTCGGGATTTAGACCCACACTATTGGTCCAAATTATCTCTGGTTTTTATTCATGTATGGTCTTTTCAGCTAATTAAAGCAAACAAGGCTCGAGTTGGTTTAGTTTTGTTGTATTATTGCCCTTTCGGTTTCTTCATCTAGGAATATAGCTATGAAATATTTTCATGACAATCTACTCATACCATTTGTGTGCCCACTTTGAAGATTCAGAAAGGTACAGTCAAAACACTTCTCTTCCATGATCCTAGGACAATATTTGCTTTTGACTAGAGAGATAGATGCACTTCACCTATCTATGTTGATACTTTAAAAGTTTAATGTGGCCAAATCAGTGTAGGGTGACTACCTTATTCACCTATTGTATTTCTTCTATTTAGTTTAATTGTGTAAAAAGAAACAAATATTATGTGTTTCATGTATTAACATATTTTAATTAATCGGGTCATATCCTTCTGTTTCTCATATATGAGGCCACATTTAAGAATGGATGGAGTGTCAAAGAAACACTGTGGGAATTACATTCAAGATTTCATGGCCAACTAATATTTGTCTTCACAAGTTGGATTTTTGGCTCATCATGGGTAATACGATACCTTGGGTAGTCAACCGCCATAACCATTTATTGTTCTGCACCATTTTGCCCGAATGGCATCCAAATTAGCATGTGTTTTGTGACAAGTATTTGTGCAAGTTAGGACAAGTGCTGATATATGGACAATAACCGTTATTTTATATCTATTTCTCAAGTTCGGATGGAAGTTCCATATATTAAGTAATGTACTGATGTATATTTAGCAATACCTATTCCTGGACCACCTGCCAAATTTGCTGGAGAATCTGCTACTTGTGCATATGCATACCTGTGAGGCAATCCAACTTACTTGTCATTCATTACTGGGAATTCCAGGGCAACCTCTTTTCCAGTTAAGTATTTTCCTACAACTGTCCTTGTTTTCAAGTTCAGTCTCCACTCATACAAGCGAGAAAAACATTCCTCGGTTAGTCCTTGATTGAATTTGATCCTTGGCCCCAAAATGATAGAACCTGGCACATGAAATCCCCTCACAATGACCTATTAAATCATTGGACAAGGAAAAGTTATAGCATGGATGAAGAATCCATTAATAATTAGATAGACATATGTTGTAGAGGTGTTGCAACCAGCCATAGGACACATCCGAAGGGGAAAACCATGGGTGAATCATGGGCAAGGTTGGCATGGTTTGGGAACAACAACTGTGGCTGTTGTGCGGGAGGGGATATGGTTTTGAGGTAGGATTCACCTTTTCTTCTTTCTTGATTGCTTGATAAAAGAAATACATACTGGTTTAGTAGTTCTAGTACCACTATATGGGACGGGTCAACCTGATCCAAAAACCAAGTTATAACTTACTAATTAAAATGATTGTTTCCTAAGGCCATGCACGTGTACAATGGCTGATAAGATGATATTTTATTATGCATTCCACTCCACCTATAGAAGTTAAACGAACATGTTATACAATTGATTATCTTTTTGTCTTATCCTGTGTAATTAATGTGTGCATGCTCCTAAAAGTGTAGGATGGTTGAAGTTAAACTAGAAACCATGTAATTAATGGAAGACATATCGTACAAAGTATAGAAATGTCATGTCTTTATTAATGGGGAATCATCTCTTAGCAAAGATAAGGCAAGCCGCTTTTTCCATCTCTTTCTCTTCTAATTCAGCAATCATCATACATGGTATTCCTAAGATAGCACTATTATATGTGCCAATATTACTCCAAAAAGAAAGCACTAAATTAATAAGGAAATTTGTCTCTTAGCCTCTTGTTGTGGGGGCTCTAGTACCACCAGCTATGTGTGGCCTAACCGGCATCCCATGATAATTATGGGGTACCCGTACCTTTCGCTTATCTTAGAAAACTCTGATTCAGGCATTTTTTTTCTTAATAGGAAACAATAATGACTAACTTGGGATTCAATCAAGGTTGTCGCATTTTAAAGGAGGTGTAAATGTTTGAGTAAAAATATCAAAAAAGAAGTTTCCCCTGAAGTATTTCTCATTCTCGAAATAATTCTAGACTAACTTGGGTATTTAGTAAAGGACGTCATATTTTAAAGGAGTTTTAATCGTTGGAGACAAACAAACACTAAACAAATAAGTCTCCCACTAAAGTCTTTGTTGGCCAATGTCACCTATATCCTACCTCATACTACAACCCTTCATTTACCTTTGTTGTCTCAAGCGCTCCCCTAGGAGGTTGGATCACGACTTTCGTCCAAGGATTTGTTTGGTTTGTGCCCAATATGTACCTTACCAATTTTTAGCTCCGACCAAAACATTGATCGTTGTTTGGATGGTTCCCAACCTTTTTCAAGCTAATGGATCTTTACCAACTGACTACAGTTGGCCAACTCCTGTACGCACAAACCTTGTCAAACATGTTTTTTAGTCAAACATATGGCGGGGCAGCCTTAGGAAAGGACGAAGCACCTACTGTAGTTGAGGGATTTGACAAACATGTAGGCCTCATTGATTCGAATGCTTTTTTGTAGGATTTCAATAGTTAGAAACTTTCCCGATAGGGTTTGTTTGATTCGTAGGATTAGAATCCATCAGAATGTTTCCTATGGGTCACTTTGTACTATATTCCAAATGAAAAATTTCATCGAGTCCAGACTCTTGCAAATTGAATTTATATCTATGACAACTATGACATGCACCTAACGCTCAAGAAAATTTTCATGTTTTCCTTTTGGTCCAATCAAAGAACTTCCATTCCTTATTCATATGTTTTCAATTCTTGTAGGAAACAACATGTATTGACATCCAATTCCTACATTTTTTGTAGTCATGACCTTTGGGTATTCCTTGAATCAAAGAGGTTCATACTTTCTTGATCATTGAGGGATCTATGGTATGTACTTAATAGAAACTAGGTGTTCCTTTAGGGTGAGAAAATGAAATTCCACGGATATTTAAGACTATATTAGAATTGTGTCTACCTCAGTATACATCACTACTGCAGGATGCCGCTAACACGACACTACGATCAGAGACCCTTTGACGAAACTGTGTGCGATGCATTAATCGCAAACGGGGATGTAAAAAAACCATAAAAAAAGATGCAAAACGTTTGCGATGGCGAAGACATCAAACACGGTTCAGATTTTAGTTGCGTGTGCGATGCAGGGCATACGGTTGATTCATACGAACTGTTTGCGATTAGACAGAACAACAGAAACGGGCAGCCATATCAATGTGTGTGCGATATATAAGGATGGCAATGGGTAGGGTATGGGGCGGATAGAGCAATACCATACCCATACCCATGTAGTCAATGGGTACAAAATTCTACCCATACCCGTACCCATGGGTATGAAACTTTACCCGTACCCATACCTGATGGTTACCCATACCCATTCGATGCCCAACGGGTAGATCAAACAGTACACAAGTTATTCGCAATTTTACATTCATCTATAGCAGATTTGACAAAAAAATATTGATCTCAACTCAATAACATATAGAAGTGTACATGAAAATTATCTCAATTCAAATTAAAAATTGATGACAACTTTAACAGAGGTTCACAAGCTCACGACACAACTTTAACATAGGTACACTTGTGAATCACGGGTAAGGTTCACATGTCAGTATAAATGGGTAGGGTATGGGTATATCCATGGGTAAAAGACTATACCCACGCCCTACCCATGACTTAACGGGTAGGGTTTGGGTACTACCCGTGGGCATAAAATTGTGCCCATACCCTGCCCATGCGGGTACGGTATCCGCGGGTAGCCGTACCCATGGGTAAAATTGCCATCCTTAGCGATATACGGCATATAGTTTGCTTCGATGAACTATTTGCTATTAGGGAATGCAACAGAAACGGTCAGCCAGATCAAGGTGTGTGTGATATACGACATACGGTTCACTCGGACGAACTGTTTTCGATTAGGGAAGAGAACAGAAACGGTTCAACTTAACAAGATGTGTGTGATATGCGACATACAGTTCACATAGATGAACTGTTTGCGATGAGCCAAAAGAACACAAACGATTCGTGTAAACAAGACGTGTGAGATATGCAGCAAACAGCCCACACGGATGAACTGTTTGCGATGAGAAATTATAATATAGACGCTTACTATAGTTAGTTCGTGTGCGATTCTGTTTGTACAAAAAACTTTGAAAAATGCAAACTAGTTGCTTGCGGTGGCTAGGAGTATCGCATACGATGCGTCTGCGAGTACTTGTGTGCGATGATTAGTAAGTTACACATACGTTTTCTTATGTTAACACGTGTGTGATAAATAACACGTGTCACCACATGCGGTATTCAGGTTGTGTGTGTGCTCCACTTAGTCTTCCCGCGCCCCAACGAATGCTTTCCGCGCTTCACATGGGTGAATTGTAATCCACGCCTCTTCCCTCATCGGTTTCCCGCCATCAGCTAATGGCTTGCTGCATATAACCCAGGTGGCAACGCACCGTCGCGACACTCTGCGCATATCTAGTCCTCACCCTACCCATCTACCATTAGTTATTCGAAGCATGCCAGGCAACGACCAAAGCTTCGATGTCGACCCCTACCTGCGTTACATCTTCGGCGAGGAGAACGAGCCGGAGCAGGTCGAGGAGCAAGAGCTTCATCGGCCGGTGCAGGCACCATGGTCCATCGGCAGCGATATCGGCGTGACAGTCCTTGGGCGCACAATCGACATATTGCAGAGGAGGCGTGATGAGCAGTTTGCCATCCACCGTGCAAAAGATCAAGAGCTGCCCGGCGGCATGATCGACGACCCACTCGAAGAGCCGTCGTAAATTTGCCTCAACGGCGAGCAGAGCGTGCGCAGGGACGCCAGAGCAGAGCGCGCCGCGGCCGCCTCAATGGCGAGCAAAACGCGCGGACGGACGCGAGCAGAGTGCGCCGCGGCCGCCTCAACGAGGAGCAGAGCGCGCCGCGGCCGCCTCAATGGCGAGCAACCACGTGGTCAACCTTCTGGCACACCATGGGAGGCGCGATGGCGCATCCATCGGACACGATGGTGATATCTTGACCGTGTGTGATAGTGGGCAGACACGTACACGTACATCCGAGAACGCGGGCCCATGTTTCGGGCTTCCGATGCGTGGCATACGGTTGATCCATAAGAACTGTTTGTGATGAACCAGAATAACAGAAACGGGCTTTGTAGGCCCAGAACCATCAATAAATTTTGACCTTGTTTCTCGTCACATTGCAGATTACAACGCAATAAGTAATTGCAAATCTGTTCACACCGATCAAACTAATATGTGTTCACACTTGGCACCGGGCTATAAAAACTACCCACTCAAAAATTACTTCACAGTTCCTCTCCTCATCACCCACAAAACTGGTCTTTCCTGTCAAGTCGTTCTGCCATGACCGGTAGGAGGAGTTTTAGGTGGACATATAACCAGGCAGCAAAGACCAAGGCCGCGGAAGCACTAGAGAGGTCCCGTCGCCAAGCGGCAGCCGCAACAGAGATGTCCCGGCGCGCCGCGGAGCCCTCGAACGAGCTCTCACGGGCACGCGAAGGCTCTCACAAGCGCACTCACTGCGTCGGCGATCGCGACGAGCTGGCGTTGCTGCAGTCCTTGGCCGGCGACGACGACATTCTCGCTGGCCTCATTAAGCAGCAGGAGCTGGTCGACGGCTTCATGAAGCTGCTCGTGATCAGCGATGCCTCGGTTGAGAAGGCGACCGACCTCGTCGAGTAACTCATGGGTGATAATGCGAAGCTCCTCAAGGCGCTCGCCGAGAAGGAGGAGGAGGCCACCGGCTGGAAGATGCTGCATGAGCAGAGCAGTGCCTCGGGGATGACGCTGACAGCAGTCGTCGAGGAACTGATGGGTGACTTGAGAAAGTTCCGGATCGAGTGCGAGCAGGAGGTGGAGGAATCCGTGGCTGTTTTTAAGCAAAGTCGTGAGAAATTGAAGAAGGAGCTGGAGGATGTCGTCGCCCGATGATCCATCGAGGAGTAGAGACAGTAGCGAGCCAGATCGTTGTCTGCGATTTCCTTCTTCTCTTACCCCCGTGTCTTCCGGGCTTTGCCGCATGTGGCATTTTAAATTATCCGGAATATGTAAGACAATTATTATCCGTGCCATTGTAAATTTGTCGTCGTATTATCCGTTGCCATTTTATTTGTCGTCGTATTATCCGTTGCCCTATGTGGCATTTTAAATTAGGCCGGAATACGAGTTGAAAACACGAACAAAGCAAATGCTAACGTTGAGCGGGGCCATGGGATCACAAGCAAACACCCTCCATCCAGGTGCTTTAATTAACCGCGTGTTAAACAGCGGCTCGTCCGCCATTAATGGAGAAGTTGTGAGCGAGGCGGGCGGCTGGTGGATGGAGGTCAAAGAGCTCGCTTCCCGGTGAGCATGGGCGGCCTTGCTGCTCGCACGTGTCCCGTCGAGCCTGCGAGGTAGACAGGATGCACGTGTCCCGTCGAGCCTGCGCGGCGGACTGCTCGCACGCGTCCCGTCGAGCCTGCACGGCGGACTTCTCGCGCTCATCCCGTCTAATCAAATAGCCGCTGCACGCCACCGAGTATGGTTAAATTTTGGCACAAAATACAAAGATGACCAATGAACGAGGATGGAGGTAGTACTGTCCCATAAGAAAAGAGGGACGCGTGGCCGCACTTAAATGGTTACGGGAACACACGGTTCATATAATACAACCGTTTGCGATATTAACGTGTCAGCTATTTGTTTCAAAACGACTTCGTTGGCTATTAATGTGTGCGCCTTGTTTCAAACTTGACGATTTTTTTTACCACGGCATATATGTGCCATGTCATGAAACCATGCCAAGTTTCATGTTTTTTGGGTGAGTTTTCGATTTACTGGGATTTAAAAACCGAGATTCTCAATGTTTCAGGACGATGAGAAGTTTGTAATTCATTCCCATTCCTTCAATGAGACCTAAACATGCACCCAATGACACATGTACGATTTTCCACCCATTTTGCTTCACTGGAGCATGTGCTTGTAGTTCAAATTTGAATTATGGACTACATTAAATGCCTAGAAAACTCAATTAATATATAAAATGGCCAAACAAACCCTGAACAGTTTCAAATTTCAGCACGACACTCCTGTTATTCTATGTTGCCTGTAGAAAACAAAGTTCAAGGCAAGAAGAGGCAACGATTATCGTTTCGCTCACAAGAGGGGCATGTTTTCCTACCGGAACCACGAGGGGGTTGCGAGAAGCTTCGGTTTGTAAGAGGCTTGTAATATAGCTTGGCCCAAATTGGACAATTATTTTACCACGACATATATGTGCCATGTAGTGACACCATGCCAAGTTTCATGATTTTCTGGTGAGTTTTGGATTTATAGAGATTTAAAAACCGAGATTCGTAATGTTTGTGGCCGAGTCAGGACGCCGAGACGGTTGAATTCATTCCCATTCCTTCCATGGGACCTAAACATGCACCCCAAGGACACATGTAGTTTTTTCTAGCCATTTTGGTGCACTGGAGCATGCATTTGTAGTTCGGATTTGAATTATGGACATTAAATGCCTAGAAAACTCAATTAATGAATAAAAAGGTCAACCGAACCCTGAATAATTTCAAAGTTCAGCGCGAATCTCCCGTTGTTCCATGTTGCGTTTAGAAGAAAATACAAGGCTAGAAGAGGGAGCGGTTATCGTTTCGCCCACAAGGGGACATGTTTCCCTATCGAAACCACGAGGGTTCTTGCGACAGGCTCCGGTTTGTAAGAGGTTTGTAATAAAGCTTGGCCCAAATTGGACAATGTTTTTACCACGACATATATGTGCCATGACGTGACACCATGCCAACTTTCATGACTTTTTGGTGAGTTTTGGATTTATGGAGATTTAAAAACCGAGATTCCAAATGTTTGAGGACGAGCCAGGACGCCGGTATGGTTATAATTCATTCCCATTCCTGGCATGGGATCTAAAGATGCACCCAAGGACACATGTATAATTTTTCTAGCCATTTTGGTGAACTGGAGCATGTATTTGTAGTTCAGTTTTGAATTATGGACATTAAATGCCTAGGAAACTCAATTAGTGTATAAAAAGGCCAAACGAACCCTGAATAAGTTTAAATTTCAGCACGGATATCCTGTCGTTCCATGTTGCTCGTAGAAGAAAATACAAGGCGAAAAGAGGTAGTGATTATCGTTTCGCCCACAAGGGGGACACGTTTCCCTATTTGAACCACGAGGCTTCTTTGAGAGAAGCCCCGGTTTGTAAGAGGCTTGTAATAAAACTTGCGCCAAAATGGACAAAAAAATTTCCTTGACATATATGTGCCATGTCGTGACACCATGCCAAGTTTCACGATTTTCGGGTGAGTTTTGGATTTACGGGGATTTAAAAACCGAGATTCTTCTCACGAAATGTTTTCAAATAGCACACGGTTCACTCACGAAAAGCCGTGTGCCTACCAAACCGTGGCCGATGCCCCCCTGCTGCGCGCGCGATCTGAGTCGTGCGTTCTGATTGGCCAGAACCCAAACCCCACAGATCGTACGTCTGCACCGTTGGATGCTCCCAGATCGAACGTCAATCCTCATCCCTTTCGACAACACATGCAGTATATGGGTAAGCACTGTGCGCATGCGTCGTGCTAGCTCACGCTTCCTTCTCTACTAAGTTTTCTATATTAATGTTGTTATATATCCAAACACGCTACCGTTTCCCGCCACTCCTCTCATCGGTTTCCCGCCTCTTCTCCCATCGTTTTCCCGCTGCCAGTGTCAGTGCTCATTGAAGGCTAGGCAGCGACACACCGGCCATGTAAATATCGCACACAGTTTCTAAAAGCACAAATGTGTGTGATAGGAGGGAGTAGGTCCCATAGGGTGACCAGCGTGAAACGCCTTAAAGGCAAAGAGGCAATTCCTATCAGCAAGGGGCGGCTTCCCATCCGCTAGCCTAGTCGAATAGAACACTGAAGTTAAGCGTGCTCGGGCTGGAGTAGTCTAAGGATGGGTGACTCGGTGGGAAGTTGCATATCTCAAGCTTCATTTAAACGCTATGACACGGTCATTATAGAGATAAATGTCTCTATAGTGACCTGTCATGGCGATTATATAAACCTTGGGATACTTGTTTTGTTAATTTGTAGACTATGTTTTTATTGGTTATTTTTTGTTCTAAAAAATCAAAGAATGATTGACTCTATAGTGACCTGTCATGGCGATTATATAAACCTTGGAATCCTTGTTTTGCTAATTTGCAGACTATGTTTTTATTGGTTATTTTTTGTTCTCAAAAATCAAAGAATGGTCGACATTTGTAGGCCCACACAAATTATCCCTTTGACTCAACGCATGAGAAGGGTTTACTCTTTGCTCCGTGTGCTATGTTAGAGCAAATCAAGTTTCAGCACATGCGTTGGACGGCACCCGGCCCCTACCCCCCCATCCGCCTCGAAGTTGCGTTCCCGACATCGTACGTCTTTAACCTGGCCGCGGGGGGTACGATGTTCAGTTTGTAATGTTACGGATGTAGTTGGTGCCCCATCGAACTTGTGCTTTTGGGATTTGAACAAATCACACACCAGACCCATACATTTTTTTCAGGTCACATGCGGGGTATAGGGGGCCGGGTGTTCTGATCGAGCATGTCTCCCTTGTGTGGTTTATAGACGCCGCACATATCTGTGGGCTCCCTGAGGTATATATATTATCCTTGACCGATAATGAGGGGGGCCCACACAATCTATTCCTTTGACCCAACATACGAGAAGGGTTGACCATGACGGTTTCCTATTGCTATGTGTGCCATGTTAGACCAAATAAAGTTTGAGCGCATGCGTTGGACGACACCCCCCCCCCCCCCCCCCGCCTCGAAGTTGGGAAACCGACATCGTACGTATTGAACCAGGCTTGGGGTCGGGTACGGTGTTTAGTTTGTAATATAGTTGGTGGCCCATCGAAGTTGTGCATTCGGGATTTTAACACATCACACACCATCGTACCCATACATATTTTCGGGCTGCATGCAGTGTAGACGGGGTCTTCTGATCGACCACGTCTCCCCTGTGCGGTTTTTTGTGACGACACGCATATCTGTGGGCTCCCCGAGTGTATATATATCATCCCTTTGACCGATAATGAGGGGTATGTGTTGGCCATGAATGGATTCCTCCTAGTTCGTGTTAGGGCCGGTCACCATCACATGTCATTCAACCAAAGCTCGAGCTCATGCGTTGTCAGGATTCCCTCCCACATGCTCGGATTGCTGGGTTCGACCTACACCGTACCCTGCGTATCTCGTCCTTAACTACCTAGCCTTCATGGTTGTTGTCTGTATCGAGAGGCAGGCACCACATCTAAATTGTACATTATTCTATATTTAAAACACACGTCACCCCTTCCAACGTACATCATTTTGGGCCGCATGCAAGAGGTGCTGGTTTTGTGGTCCCTCTCGTGCGATTTTTTATGATGGTTCAATCTATTGGCCCAAGCGGTTTATCGAAAACAACAGTTGTCGTTTGACCAAACGATAGATTCACTGGTCCGTCTTATGGTAGGTCATGGCGACATGCATGTATGACCAAAGTATCATTACGTGCATCCGCCCTACTGACACAAAGTGGGAGGTGGGTCAAGCACCCTAGCTAGCTACGACATTATGTCATTATAGATATATCCAAGGGTGCTTTCGGGTTTGCGAGGCAGGTGCCACCAAAGTTGTGCATTGTGTATTTAAAGTTTTAAACATCACACCCTATATTCCTACATATATTTGGCCACTTCCAGGTGGTTCTTGACTTCTGGCCCCTCTCATCGATCTTCGACGACGCGCCCAACCGTGGGCCCGCACGGTTAAAGTTGTGCATTGGAATTTTGACATCACAGACCACCCTTTTAACTCACATATATTTGGGCCACATGTTGGTGTGGCTGTCTTCTGACCCTCTCTAACGTTTTTTTGCTGCAAAGACTCTGATGATGCTCAACGGACACGGGTATAATGTCTTAATCGTGTGCGATGCAAGTGCGCTGTGAATCACCATGACTGCACAAGCGCGAGAAAAGGTGGAGATACTGGCTCAACCATGTGCGATGCAAGTGCGCTGAAAAATCACCATGACTGCGCAAGCGCGAGCAAAGGTGGAGGTACTAGCTTAACCGTGTGCGATGCAAGTGCGCTGTAAAATCACCACCTGCGCAAGCTAAAGTCGGGTAGTTTATTTAGATTGAATTCCATGTCTGCGTCTGAAAATTAGGATGAACTGTGTGTGATAGACCAGCTAGCTAGAAATCTAAAAACAAACTACCCGCCTTGAGCATTGCAAAAATCGGTAGTCCCGCCTCTTTTCCTTATTATCATACACGCATATTCTTATTGGACTGTGCGCGATCTTGGGTACTCCCGCCCCGCATCAATTCCTTTACCCAAATTTTAGTAGCCGCCGTACTTCAACCGTCGCCCACACTCCTCCAGCACCGACCTTATAGTAAAATTGCAGTAGTCGAGGCATTTGAACCGTCGCCCTCCCTCGTCCACCACCATCTCCACCCACCATTACTAAAATTTTCGGTAGCCGCGGAATATCCTCAAACACCCCCCTCCACAGTCCCCCCACTCGGCCCCCTCCCCCCCTCAAACCCTAGCTCGCCGCCGCCTCCGCCAACCCCTGCCGGTCTGCCCGTTCCTCCTAGCTTAGATAATAAAGTTCAGGTTACCCAGCGATTCCCATACCGTCGCCCACTCCCCTGAGTTTTTAGATGAGGCATGCGGTGTCCCTGCCTGCCAGATCCACATCCCTTGCTCCAGAATGTCGCAGCCTAAGCTCGACCATGTATCCCGGGGAGCCCGACGAGCGTTCGGCCAAGAAGAGGTTTATCATGGCCTCTCCGGCGAACGTTGGAGAGGTGGCCGCTGTTGGTGTCAAAACCGGTGGATCTCGTAGTAGGGGTCCTAAGCTAGGCGTCTTGGAGCGATGGTAACATGGACACAGGATTTTACCTAGGTTCGGGCTCTCAAGGAGATAATACCCTACGTCCTGCTTTTGGTTGTATTGATATGAGGATAGTACATAGTACAGGTATCTACCACGAGATTGTAGTAATGAATATATGATTGTCCATTGACTAGCCTGGCCTCGGTTTATATATGCATCATAGGCCTAGGGTTTAGAGGAGCCCTTGTCTTGTGCGCCAAGTCTTGTGGAATCCTCCTTGTATTCAGCATGGGCTGCCCGAATTGGCCCATTAGTGAATCATCATGGGGGTCCTCGGCCCGACCCAATGGTCGGGAGACGACGTAGTGAGTACCCCCTAGTCCAGGACACCATCAGTAGCCCCCTGAACCGGTCTTCAAGTTGAGGACGCTCCTCGGTTCTTCCGAATAATTCTTCGTCTTCGATCGTCGGTCTTGAAAACTGGTTCAACAAATCCTCCCATGTCCGATCTTGACGATCACCGAGCTAAATCCGAAGAGTTTACATGTCGGGCATCCGAGGAGCCCCTTTAAGTTATCGGCCTTTATCAATGCCTTGTAAGTTTTTTACGCCACACTTGGGGTTTGAAGTGTTTCCCGTGCGACGGCGCCCTCTTGCGTCCGAGCTCTAATGCCGAACTGAATCCGAGGCGTCTTTTCATAGCTGAGCTCCAACACTATTCGGAATTCAAAGTATCCTCTTGCGTCCGAGCTCCAACGCCGAACTGAATCCGAGGCGTCTTTTCACAGCCGAGCTCCAACACTATTCGGCATTCAAGGTATCCTCTTGCGTCCGAGCTCCAATGCCGAACTAAATCCGAGGTATCATAGATTACCTTGGCATCCGAGCTTAAATGCGGAGTAGTCATCTATGGAACGAGCCATTCGAATCCGAGCTTTATGCCGGACCGCTTCCGAGCTCCAACGCCGGACTGCATCCGAGTTCTAACGATGGTCAGCATCCGAGGTGTCATAAACTACCTTGGTCTTTAAAAGATTGAACGAATTCAGCCGAGCTTAATGCCGGAAATGCCCTCTATGGAGCCAGCCACTGGCGCCCGAGCTTTATGCCGGACTGCTTCCGAGGTGGTGCACGACCCCGACTGCAGGCTGATTTTTTGTGAATATTTTCGATTGGTGCAATTTATTCTCTGCCGAGATATATAGCCAGTAGCCCTCAAGGTGTGTGTCGGTCTAACACCCGAGATGCACCTGAAGGATGACATAAGACCGTTGATCCCAATAGCCCCTGAGACTCAGGTTGATTCGCAAAATCGGCCTGAGGATCAACTCCTAGCTCGGCAGAATACTTCGGGACACAAAAAGCGGTGTGGACAGTCCTCGAGACTCAGGTTGGGTGCGGCCGACCAACCTGAGGATCATAATCTCCTCAGAAACTATATTGCACTTAAATTTTCTGCATTGGATTGTTAATGCAGTAGCCCCCGAGAATTGGGTTGGGCAACATGGCCGACCCTAGGATCGTACCTCCTTGGGAACTAGTTCAACTGTCATGTATTTGTTGATAATACCGAGGTGGAGTTCAGCAGGAAAGATGCCGAACTGTAGTTTTAGAAAAGAGTTTCACGCCGAACACCTCAACCAAGAGAATGCCCTGCTTCCTGAAAGGAAAACATAACATAGGTGAAAAATGTTTATAAGCTCAAAAGACCAAAAAACATGCATAAAAAACTTTACGTCTAGATTGAATCAAGCTGTTTTGGTGCCAATACGAAATTGGTCTTAAAATTGTACTTCCGTCATGCTTTGACATGACACGTCCGATCTCTAGACTTCAAGTGGGTCAGCCTTCGGCTTCAACCTCCCTATCCCGAAGGCGGAGTGTTTCTCAGGCCATTTTAGCGAACTAAACGCGAGCGGCTTTAGAGAAAAACCAGGCTACCCGGCTATTGATCATACACCTGAGTCGAGAAAGAAGTGGTAGAAAAAGACTTTGCAGCGACTAAGAAGAAAACATCTATTATAAAACGGCTCATATTAATTTAAGAGCCCCCAAGTGACTTGGGTAAAAGAATTTTATGTATAATGATTGTATGTACCGAAGTACTTATATAATATCTGCGTTCGCCCGAACTTTGAACGCGTCTTAACCGACCGTCGGCTTCTCCCTCTTCGGCCAAGGGCCGAAAAGTGTTATCTACTCCGCCTACCGAGAATATCGGCGGTGTTTCGGATAACCAGGCAATCAGGCCATGAGGCTGTAACAGACGAAGCGCGCCCAGGGAACTTATGCTATATTACTTATGTAACGTAAGAAGCATTTTTAAAGAAAATAGTGCCCCCGATGGTACCTTTCTTTGGTCGCTCATGATTACTGTGAGACTTGTGCAATAGATTTGTGTACGCGTGAGTTCCATCATGTGCCGATCATAGTTGAAAACAATAAGAGCGCTAGCTTTCAGCTTCACCCGTCTGAGGTACGAGTTCGGATGACCCGGTCGTAACAATCGCAGAGGTGCTCCCTTTACTCCCTAGCCGAACAATCGGAAACGTAGGGGTAAGCACAGGAGTCAGGCAACCCAGCTTTGCGGAACACTTAAGTCAACATGATGCATATTTTGGCATAATACACGAACAAGGAATGGTGCGATACATTAATAATCATATGCAAGAAGAATGGCTTCATAAAGGAAGCCCCCAAGTAAACTGGGTATTTGAATTTGTTTGTAACAAACAAGGTTTTGACAAAGAAAGTTTTTCGCAAACGACTTTTTGTCAAAAAAAGTATAATGCTTGGTCGAACCGAACAAAATTTGAAACTGAAAGTTTTTTGAGCATGAAAGCGACTTAGCTGGTTAATGTGCTCGATGTGACGTGGACCGAGCTTGTAGCGGCTCAAGGTCCCAACCCCCAAGCCGGTCTTGATGTACCCGAGCGAAGAGCTCGGCTTGATGAAGTGATAGCACGACAGTGCCGAAGTGCCGAGGCGAAGCCCCCGGTCCAGCCGAGAAGACAGAGTAGTTCGGCAGCGTGACAATGAAGCCCCCACGTCAGTCGACGTGTCGAAACAGGTCGGCATGGTGGACGTCAGTTTGATGAAGCGACGACGCGATAATGGCGACACAGGGTATCACACCATGGTGATGGTGGAATTTGGTTGATGGAGGCGAGAGGACGACTCCGTACACCTGCGTGACGCAGCAAAAATTAATTATCTGCACACATAGAATAGTTCAAGGCAGAAGTAATAATAATAAAATGTTTTAAAACAGAAAATTAAAAATTCCCCCAATTAATTAATTTGAGTGAAACAAATAATTAAAGGAACACGGCCTGGACACGGGGGTCGGCTCGACGGAGTGGAAGCGTCAAAGTGTCATTGCAGATCAGAATTTGCCGAACAATGATGTTGTCGGGCCGCTGACAGAAAATTAATCCATCGTATAACGGCGACTGCAAGGGAGATAAGCTTATAGAGCTGCCACAACGAAAATTCCCAAACCATAGAAGACATGTTCTGGGATACTGTGCTGCAAAAGGCCAACTATGAGCTGAATTATAAAAAAGAAACATATAGAGAGAAAAACAAATCTCCATGATGTATGTTCGGATGTCCTTCTCTCAATGTGGTGACTTGGCACGTACTACCACCGCTTTATGTATGCACAGCTGTACGTGCGCCCTTGAGAAGCCGGTCTAGTTGAAGCTAAGCGGACCATCTTATGGTGACCGTGTTACACAGTCCAAGCCAATTATCTGCGCACATAATATATGGCAAGCCAAAAATAATAACAAACAAAGGTAATGATAATATACATATATATATATATATATATTTAAAAAAAATTCTTCTACTTAGTTAATTTAAGTGAAGCAAATAAGTAAAGGAATATGGCCTGTGCGCCGAGGTGCCTGAACGAAGAGTTCGGTTTGACGAAGTGGCGACGCTACACGGCCGTTGTGGCGAGATGAAGTCCTCGGTCCAGTTAACATGGCGAAGCTGTGATCGGCGGATGCCGAAGCCTCATGCAGGTCGGCTGGTGACGCCGAAGTCTCATGCCAGCCGAGGTGTGGAAGCAGGTCGGCTGGTGACACCGATGTGGCCGCGTAACGCAGTCAAAATCGATCACATGCACACATAAAATGGTGCAAGGAAAAAAAATAATTGAAAGAAAAATTGCATAATTAATATATGCGAAGCGAATCATGAGGTAAGTTTGGCCTGGGCGCCAAGATCAGTTCGACGAAGTGGCAGCCCGGAGATGTTGATGCAGGTCGCCATGCGCGGGATGACAACATCGGCCTGGTATGATCCGAACTCATTGTGCGGAGGCGTCGATCGGCGCAGGCTGGAGGACAACGTCGGATTGCCGAGGTGGCGGCGTGACATAGTCAAGGTTGATTATCTGGCGCGAGGTCAATATCGACATTGGTCGACATGCCGAGGTGACAACGAGAGACTGGCTAGACCGACGCCATGTACGAGGGTCAGAAAAATTTCTCTGCAAAAATAATGCAGCACAAAAGAACAGAAAATATTCTCTGTGTAATAATCTATGTGCTAAACAAATAGCTAAGAAAAATAAAACCTGGACAACGATGATCTTGGAGGACCGAAGCAAATAAAGAAACATCGGTCGAGCTTTGATCGTTACCCGAAGTAGTGCCAGCTGGACTGCTGGCATTCATCAATACGTGAAGCAGTGTTTGTAGATTAGATCACAAGGACCGTGCTTGCAAAACAAGTATTTAATTAGGTTAGAAATACTCTAGATCTATGCACTTTTCGAAAAGGATTATTAGGAACTGCCAGCGGTCGACGAAGAGCTGAATTAAAAAGGGAAAAATAATTAAATCTCCCTGTTTGTGTGCTGCCATGGAGCCAAGTCCCTGTTAGGGTACTGCTTCCGCACTATCTCTTCGGCTGGATCGCCTGTTGGTCAGATTGAGTCCGGATCCGATGTATTCGGATCCGATGTACCGCCAAGCAGCGGACGCGAACATAGGCCGTACTGCAATCTATATACATACAGCGGTACAAACCTAACAGAAAACATGATGGCACAACTAATTTGTACTGCATGTAATTATTAGGAAGAAATAGCACTCTTATCTTAATAAAGAAAAGGAAGGATTGATCTCCCTGTGGGTTGCCGCATAGCTGAATTCATGTTGGCAACGGGCGCTGCTCCGCGTGGACTGTACGCAGACGTGCTCGTCCTCCTTGGCTGGATTCAGGGTGCCCGGAATAACGACGCAGATGTAGCGCAGCAGCAGCATGATGAAACATGAATTCACGGGACGATCTCATTACGGCCACAAATTAGCTAACCTATGTGAAGAAAATAACACTGGCTGAAGCAATAATTTCCAAGAAAAAATATTATGCATTAAAAGTAATTTGGAGAGATAGCACCTGGCAGTAGCCGGCTAAAACCAAAGCATACAGCGCCGATCGAATTTGATGAAAAGCTTAAGTGATGATGTACTCTTAGGAGGCGTGCTTCAATTACTACAAAAGTAGTACTTGATTTTGACAACCATCACGTGGGGTTGTGTTCGGTTGGTACTAGTAGTACTTGGCATCGTACAATTCAATCCATGAGAATTGAGGAGCGCCATCTGAACTGTTTTCTTATTAATTAGTCTTTACGTCTGCACTTGTCTCTCTATCGATCTCACGCGAAGTGATCCGTGTGCGCACGCCAGCCTGCGTTCGTCGGATCTTGCGCAAAAATCACCGCCGCCAGCGAGCCAAAAAACTGATCTGCAAACAGAATAGCAAGGCCGTAGTAACTATTCACAAAGGAATCAATTTATTCCGCGTGAATTCAACTGAAAGATATAACCTGATCATCCCATCGATCCGCGGCGATCACCCAGCAGGCTCTCAATGAAAGCACCAATGTCGGTGTAAAAGCCAACGGATCTCGTAGTAGGGGTCCTAAGCTAGGCGTTTTGGAGCGATGGTAACATGGACACAGGATTTTACCCTGGTTCAGGCTCTCTCAAGGAGATAATACCCTACGTTCTGCTTTTGGTTGTATTGATATGAGGATAGTACATAGTACATGTAACTACCTGATATTGTAGTAATGAATATATGATTGTCCATTGACTAGCCTGGCCTCGGTTTATATATGCATCGTAGGCCTAGGGTTTAGAGGAGTCCTTGTCTTGTGCGCCAAGTCTTGTGGAATCCTCCTTGTATTCGGCATGGGTTGCCCGAATTGGCCCATTAGTGAATCATCATGGGGGTCCTCGGCCCGACCCAATGGTCCGGAGACGACGTAGTGAGTACCCCCTAGTCCAGGACACCGTCAGCCGCCGTTCGCCTCGACATGTCGATCCCGGAGCAACACGTCGCCGCGGAAGCCGGCGAAGACGTTGACTACGTTGCCATGCCGAAGGCTTCATGTCAGCGGGCTAGCATATTACTGTATCTCGGGAAAGCTGGCTACGACATCAAGCTCGTCGACAGCGACAGCTTCACACGGGCCATGTTACATGTTAAGTGGTCCATCCCCAACCCCTCTGGTTCAACCACCGTCGATCTCTTCGACGGCCCTGCCGCTGATCTCCTCCGCCACGCGGTCAAGGATTTGCGATCCTTGTACGCCATCGAGCCCATTTTGTCATTTCTGAAGGACACGTTCTACGGCGGCGGCTTGGGATCCTCAATTGCCAAGTCAGATCTCATCGACCACGACCACGAGGAGGGTACCCACAAAGGTTCTTCCAAGGTGAAACAGCCCATCTGTGACATCAGAGAGCGTACCATGGGTCTGTGCTCTTCCAACTGGAAGGATCCCGTCCATGACATGTGAGGCAACATCCTATCAGCAAATCTTACCTTTTCTAGCTTGCCAACCCGTACCTTTGTTGTAGTAGCATTTGTCGTGTGGTGTTTTAACTGTGTCGTGTTTAATTATTTCAGTTATGCAAAAATGTATTGTTCAATAGGGCTATGTGATGTTTAAGTATGAATTGTCCACTTCAGTTTCATGAATGGTTATATTTGGTATTTGGTTGTTAGGTTGATTGCAGTGAGCATTTTTCCAGTTATCGAGCAGATGCCTTGTTTATATGTATTTGGTTCTTAGGTTGGTTGCAGTGAGCATTTGTCCAGTTATCAAGCAGATGCCTTGTTTATCTATATTTGGTTGTTAGGTTGGTTGCAGTGAGCATTTGTCCAGTTTTCAAGCAGATGCCTTGTTTATCTGTATTTGCTTACTAGGTTGGTTGCAGTGAGCATTTGTCCAGTTTTCAAGCATATGCCCTGTTTATCTTTATTTGCTTGTTAGGTTGGTTGCAGTGAGACTCTGTCCAGTTTTCAATGGCTATATTTGGTTGTTATACTGATCATTTATGCCTTGTTTATTTCAGTCATTCACAATGTGATGTTCATTATGTGCAAGTCGGAACTGTGCCGCTCGACTGCATCAATACCAGTTTGAACGGCTATATTTGGTTCCAGTTATGCCTGGTGTAGTAAACACATGGCCTTTATTTCAGTTTTACACATTTATCCAGTGTGATGTTTAAGCATTACCTACGTTCTATTCATTTTCAACAATACCAGTTTGAATTGCAATATTTGATGGCTGTTAAGCCTGTTGTCGGTAACATTGCCTTTCATTTTATATCTGCTTTAACAGCATGCTGAAACCAACACATTCAAGCTATCATTTGGAGATGATGTTGTTTACCTTGGCTATATTTGTTTGATGTTAAGGTTGTTGTACTTATCATGCCTTTCCACTACTTATGCAGGACAATAACGGGAGTGGCCACCATTTTCCGCCGAGGTTAGTTTCATCCCTCGGCTTGTACTCCCCCCGTCGTTCCATAATGTAGTGCATATAGATCCAGGCCTAGACACTTGTTAGCTTCTAATATTGACTTGTTGCTTGTAGGTACATATGCCCTTGACAAGGATCCACGCATCGACCCTTTTTGCGTATGGGGCAATGAGATATTCATGAACAATCATCAAGTGAGGAAACTGATAAGGATTATTAGCAAAAAGATACGAATGGTGGCAAGCAAATTATTTGTTTATGCTCTATCCAACACAAGAGTGAGCTGTAGGATGGTAATTACAAATTCTGCAGCCTTCTCTTTTTACTGCCCATAATGAGTTGTTAGACAACAATGTCTGAATCTTTTTCGTTCGCAGTGGTTCCCGAAGCAGTTCACTCAAGATTACCTCGCAAAGTACATGATTGGTGGACACGCAATGAAGGTTAAAGTATTTCATCCAGACTACAATGAGCATCAAGAAGTCCTAATGAAGATAGTGATGGATGGACGAGCAGCCATCACAAGGGGTTGGCCTAGAGTCGTGCGCGCATTACGCATGGAGGAGGGCACAATATGGGCATTCCGCTTCACCTTCTCCAGCAACCAGAATGTCTTTCGCCTCTCTCTTTACAGTCTTTAGTACAACTGTGGTTCATCATTCGTTACTTGGTGCTTCTGTAGTTCTTCTGTATATGTACCTATGCATCGAATTATGCATTCGTGGTTGAACCTATATTCGTAATAAACATGGTTGGATATGAAATAAGTGATTGCCTACTTTCAAATTCAAAACATGTGATTTTTAAATTAGGGATTACACTGCACACGGTTTGCGAAAGCGAAACATCTGTGATAGACGTGGAGATCAGACACGTTTCTAGGATCCACTACGTGTGATCAATCTCTACTGCACACACGATCAGCCAAGAAAAAACGTGTGCGGTTAACAACAGCATCGCACCCAGTTCTTTCTTATTAAATTTTTGCGATAGTCACCTTATCACACACGCTTCACAATTATGGACTGTTTGTGATGTTGTGCGCATCGCAAATGTTTGGTCATAGAAGAACACGTGCGATAGGTCGATCATCCGACACGGGTACGATGGATGAATCATGTGGGATGTATTCAAGCTTCGCATACAGTTTTATAGCGACAACTGTGTGCGCTCTTACATCGAATCGCATTTAGTCGAGGAAAAGTAAATGTGTGTGATGGGTCACGCATCGTAAATGTAGCACCATAGAATACCGACTACGATGGCAATTCGAGCACAAACGAGTTGCAAGGATGGAGCGTTTCGGATACTCGAGATATCAGAAACAGTTTAGTAGGGACAACTGTATGCATCAAGGCTCCCTATCCCCGACAGTTTCTGGGTCGTGTGGGAAGGACCCCCTATCACAGTCACTCACTTGGCGACGGTTCGAAACACCGTCGCGGAAAGGGGTTAAAAACCATTTGTATAGTACCTCGCTGTACCAGTCCATCATCATAAAGTATATTGTGATGCCTTTACATCAGCATGAAGTATATTGTGATTGTTTATATATTTGTACCTCATCATCTTCTTCAAAGCAATTGACAAGATGGATCATGCAAAATGGTTGTACTTAAAACCATGTTATCGAGTTTGCATCGCCATAACGGGGCATAACACCTATTCTTGCATAGCTATCCTTTTAGCATTCAACCAGCCTACACGAGGGACATATAAATGATAAATTAGACACTTGATAATAATTTTGGAATCAAGACTAATTTTGTTATTAGTACTTACGGAGCACCTTTTAGCATCCTTTCCTTGTTGATTGTAAGTGGAGTATCTAAGATAATGTTGTACCTACACTCACAAGTTGATATTTGATTCCATCATTTTTGTTTGTTGGCACTGCTAATGTAGTGTACCAGAAATTGCATCTTGTTTTGCTAAATCCTTGACTGTCTTTATGCACATGAATCTTTCTTTTGGTGAATATATCATCTAAGACAACCATTAAATTATAAATAATTTGTTCATGTATAAAATATAAATGAGGAATTTATCCACCATTCGCTAATATGTATATTGTTTAGGACATTCTTATCCGTGCACAAAAGTTAAAACCCAAAAACCCATTCAAAAAATTTATGTCCCAATTTTTTTTCCACACTCATGCTTTGCATGGGAAACTATTTTATAAGTGCATGGTGGTAGGCAATATTTCTACTAGGACGTGAACCAACCAGTGAATCCACAAATCATTTTTCCATGCGGTGACTCCTACCCAATGTGCATCCTCCGACTCAATCCGCATCCTCCGCCCCTCCTCCTAGTCTACACCATCCGAACTTATAAATTTGAAAACTGACCCATGGGTGGGCCGCTTCATATGTTACAATAGTGCTCCATGTGTTCAGAAGCTATTGAAATGCAACTTCTTTCTTGATTTTTCTCTCCGCAATGTTGCAAATGCATTGGTTGTTATATTACTAATCACAATCCAATGCAGCTACATCCATTTTAAAAGTTTTCATTTGTTTCTATGTGTTTGAGGTTTAATTTGTGCAATTTGACATTGTTGTGTGTAGAAGGGCCCGAAAGATGGACAATTTCATGGCAATGTAATGTTGAATGATGACAAAACTGGATTAGATGATATTGCCCTCTCAATGATAAATGAGAGTGTCAAAGTGGAGGACCAGATGTGGTTGAGATTGAGTCTCCAATAATCAAGAAGAAGCATTCAAGATTTTCCAATTACAAAGTAGAGGGGGATGAGAAATTCTACTATGCATGTATGAGTGCCTCTCTTGATGCCTTTATTTTCACCGAACAAATCAAAGACACATTTTGGCCGAGGATTCAGGAGTACTATCACCAAAACGTGAAAGGTGAGTCCAACAGAACAGAACTTTCAGTCTCACACTATTCAAGTACAATTCAAGATTGTTGGAACTAGTGCTTGGGTCATGTTGATCAAGTGGGCTGCATTCCTCCAAGTGATGTGGCACTTAATATGCATGAAACATGTACTCAAGAACTATACCAGAAATGTAACATGAGGAAGCGACATAAGCCCTTTACTTTGTCGCATTATGGGGCTATTCAAAGAAATGAGAAATGGCACGCAATGATAGTTGGAAGACAACACCAATGAGGTCAAGATTGAGCATATAATCTTCTATCTATAGGAGGAAGTGAGGGTGATGATGATGATATGAGAAGAAATCCTAGTCCTAGATGTAGTTCGGATGGGATGAAAAAAGAGAGGGAGAGGATAAGTAATGGTGTAGAGATGGGATTTACAGGGAAACACTCAAAGGAATGGTAGAGGCAAGGAATGAGTTAGTCGCCGAAAGGAAGCACAAGAAGTTGTCAAGGTGGATGGTGCTCAAAGAGAATCAAGGCTATTTCTATGGCACAGATGAAAAGACTGAGGAGAGGAATGCAAGTGTGGATGACCATATGCTTTCTATTGAGGAGGGGTTCAAGCATGAGTTTGAGAAAGAAATAAACAAGAAGAAGGAGCAAGAGAAAACGACCATGTTCGTGGGATGGATGAAAATTCAATACACCGCTGGGACTCACCCGTGGTGAGATCTTGGCTTCCAGAATACCAAGAGCAATGTTATATGGTAGTGGTTGTCTCAATGAGGGGGGGGGGGGTGATGTGATTTGGTTTATGAACTATGTTGCATGTGGTCGCTTTTGGGTGAACCATGTAGTGTGATGATGAATTATGCTCTATATTGTTGCTTTTGGTAGGATTGTTGAGAAAAATGTGGTTTGAATTTGAACAAAAAAATGCACTTCAAATGTTGTTAAAACCTATGCATTAGAAACATCAAGGTTTAAATAAATATTTTATCAAAATGAGATTTATGTACGCAAAATGATGCTAGAAATATCAAGGAAATTTTCATCGGGAGTTAAGCTTAAGTGATGGATTAGATGGCACCCTCCAAATACCCATGAATTTTTGGAAATGAGGTTTTTCGGACTTAAGTTTTTGGATGGGTTAGAGTTACCCTCAAGGTGTTAATGCCACGCGGGCACTTTTTTTGTCTTTGAAGTGAGTTGCACCACAAATATCTATTTCTAAACCCGGGCTCATCTGCTCTTGGTGAACAGTAAAGTAAAAAAATATATTAGAAGAATTTGAAAAATCTTGAATTCTTTTGTCAACCAAGACACTCGAGTGCGTGATGTCCGTGCAAAGTTTCATCTTGTTTGGACATCTGAGGAGCTCGTGGCAAAAAAAAAACGGCCCCAAACAGTGCATGAACAGTAAATTTTCTCACATACCCTAATTCTTTTTTGTCGAGAGCTACTGAGATGTCCAAACACCACCAAATTTCGCATGAACATCACGCACTCGAACATCTTCCATGATAAAAAAAATTCAGTGTTTTTTGAATTTTTGTAGTACTTTTCGATTTTACTGGTCTCCCAAGGGAGCAGATGAGCTCTCGAACCAAATTGCTGCGTCCGTTGTACCAGGCCTTTCTCAAAGCTTGTTCAAGTTTCTCTACCTTTCCAATCAAATAATGAAACACAAAGCTCCTATGATTTTCTCGTAAAAAATGAGTGGCCAATAAACTCTAGGAGAAGGAAGCCACCATAAAGACCCTACTATACTAGTATAACTTATTATTATTATAATTTTCATTGGGAAACAACTTCAATGAATTGTATTCATGTGCAACGACATCCACTAAAGTTCACTGGATGCTATTTTATTACATTACTCTTTGCAACTTGCTTAATATTAAATGGAATAATTTACAAAATTTTAAATAAAGTTGTATTTTCTCTATGGAAAATAAAAAATTCTTGAGTAATAATCACATTAGTGAATCTTCTGTCATGGAAAAACTTACATTGTAGTGACTCCTATTTCGTGACAATATGTGCATCTGTCTAACTCGAGAGCAACCTTCTGCTGTAGTTTCTTCCCTTCGGCTGCAAATGGTAGTATGGAATCAAATTCTAAGCCGATTTCTATTAATCACATACAACATGCAATAGATTATAGATAGTGATACCTGAGACAACTCCAACCGTCAGAAATGGCGCATACGTTGAAACCGAAGATGACCAACTCTCCTGTTCCAGGGATTACCTATTCTCATAGACAACATCGATGACTTAACAGAACATGGAAACGATGAAGCAATTAACTACACTAAAAAATTTATCATCCTAAGTCCTACATGTCAAAATACTCTAGGTTCAATTAGGAGTCACGAACTTCATAAAAAACTAAAATTTTGAAATAAATGAAACTTGGTATTGTCTTCATCTTAGCTGAATTCACCTACACTTTGAAGGGGAACGAAGCATGAAAATAAAAAAAATCCTACGATCACCCAAGATCTATCTAGGAGAAGCATAGCAAAGAGAGGGGAGAGTGTGTCTATGTACCCTCGTAGACCGAAAGCGGATGTTTATATAACACGGTTGATGTAGTTGTACTCTTCGCGATCCGATCACGATCCAACCGATCTAGTGTCGAACGGACCCCTCCAGAATCCTCTGGAACCTTCTAGAAGCTTCACGGTACAATACCGAAAAAAACTGCATCTTTTTCTGGAACCCAAAATATGACTTCTCATATATAAATCTTTACCTCTTGACCATTCTGAGAATCCTCGTGACGTCCGGGATCTCACTCGGGACTCCGAACAACATTCGGTTACCAATCATCAAATATCCCAATACTACTCTAGCGTCAACGAACGTTAAGCGTGTGACCCCGCGGGTTCGGATCATGTAGTCATGACTGAGACACCTCTCCGGTCAATAACCAATAGCGGGACCTGGATGCCCATATTGATTCCTAGATATTCCACGAAGATCTTTTATCGGTTGAACCACGACGTCAAGGATTCGATTAATCCCGTATGCAATTCCCTTTGTCCGGCGATATGATCCTTGCCCGAGATTCGATCGTCGGTATCTCCATACCTAGTTCAATATCGTTACCGGCAAGTCTCTTTACTCGTTCCGTAATACAAGATCCCGTGACTAGCTCATTATTCACATTGCTTGCAAGCTCTTTAAGATGTTGTATTACCGAGAGGGCCCAGAGATATCTCTCCATCATACGGAGTGACAAATCCCAGTCTTGATCCATGCCAACCCAATAGATACCTTCGGAGATACCTATAGAGTACCTTTATGATCACCCAGTTATGAAGTGACGTTTGGATACACACTAAGTATTCCTCCGGTGTCAGGGAGTTACACGATCTCATGGTTTAAGGAGAAGATACTTGACATGAAGAAAGCTATAGCAAATAATCTAAATGATCTGATGCTAAGCTTACGGTTGGGTCTGGTCCATCACATCATTCTCCTAATGATGTGATCCCGTTATCAAATGACAACTCATGTCTATGGTTAGGAAACCTTAACCATGTTTGATCAACGAGCTAGTCTAGTAGAGGCTCACTAGGGACACTGTGTTGTCTATGTATTCACACATGCATTTAAGTTTCCGGTCAATACAATTCTAGCATGAATAATAAACATTTATCATGAACAAGGAAATATGATAATAACCAATTTATTATTGCCTCTAGGGCATATTTCCAACACACTTTTGTTCGCACATTCAAATAATGCTTCTCACGATGCAAATCACACAATGAACATTTAGCACTGGGGATGAGCTATTTCAATGGCATGAGTTCCAACAAACATTTGCATAACACTTGTCAGAGTGTTGCTTCGACAATGAAATGTTGCTTGGATTAAAATTTAGTAGATTATGTATGTTATGTATGAGGCAGTCTTATACCATAAGTTTGTAACAAGTGACTGATGACCCACAAGTATAGGGGATCAATCGTAGTCCTTTCGATAAGTAAGAGTGTCGAACCCAACGAGGAGCAGAAGAAAATGACAAGTGGTTTTCAGCAAGGTATTCTCTGCAAGCACTGAAATTATAAGTGACGAGTAGTTTGATAGCAAGATAATTTGTAACGAGCAAGTAACGGTAATGGTAAATGGTATGCAGCAAGGTAGCCCAATCCTTTTATGGCAAAGGACAGGCCAAAACGGTCTCTTACGATAAGCAAAGTGTTCTTGAGGGTACACGGGAATTTCATCATATCACTTTCATCATGTTGGTTTGATTCATGTTCGCTACTTTGATAATTTGATATGTGGGTGGACCGGTGCTTAGGTGCTGTTCTTACTTGAACAAACCTCCTACTTAAGATTAAGCCCCTCACAAGCATCCGCAACTATGAGAAAAGTATTAAGATAAAATCTAACCATAGCATTAAACTTTTGGATCCAAATCAGCCCCTTACGAAGTAGCGCATAAACTAGGGTTTAAGCTTCTGTCACTCTCGCAACCCATCATCTAATAACTACTCCACAATGCATTCCCTTAGGCCCTAATAAGGTGAAGTGCCATGTAGTCGACGTTCACATGACACCACTAAGGGAATCACAACATACATATCATCAAAATATCGAACACATATCAAGTTAACATGATTACTTGCAACAAGATTTCTCCTGTGACCTCAAGAACAAAAGTAACTACTCACCAATGATAATCATGCTCAAGATCAGAGGGGTATTAAATAGCATAATGGATCTGAACATATAATCTTCCACCAAATAAACCATATAGTAATCAACTACAAGATGTAAGCAACACTACTAGTCACCCACAAGCACCAATCTAAGGTTCCGGTACAAAGATTGAACACAAGAGATGAACTAGGGTTTGAGAGGAGATGGTGCTGTTGAAGATGTTGATGGAGATTGCCCTCCCAAAGATGGGAGAGTTGTTGGTGATGAAGATGACAATGATTTCCCCCTCCGGGAGGGAAGTTCCCCCGGCGGAATCGCTCCGCCGGAGGGCAAAAGTGCTCCTGCCCAAGTTCCACCTCGAGATGGCGGCGCTTCGTCCCGAAAGTCCTCCCTTATTTTTTCTAGGTCAAAATGACTTATATACCAGAAGAGGGGCACCGGAGGTGGGACGAGGAGGGCACAACCCACCAGGGCGTGCATGGGCTCCCTGGCCCGCCCAGGTGGGTTGTGCCCACCTGGTGGGCCCCCTCTGGTAGTTATTTGCTCCAATAATTCTTATATAATCCATAAAAAATCTCCGTGAAGTTTCAGCTTATTTGGAGTTGTGCAGAATAGGTAGCTCTGACGTGCTTTTTCAGGTCCAGAATTCTAGCTGCCGGTATTCTCCCTTTTTGTGTAGACCTTGCAAATTATGAGAGAAAAGGCATTAGAATTACTCCCAAAAGCATTATTATGCATAGAAACATTATAAGTAACAGTAGAAAAACATGATGCAAAATGGATGTATCAACTCCCCCAAGCTTAGGCCTCGCTTGTCCTCAAGCGAAAACCGAAATCGAAAAACATGTCCACATGCTTAGAGAGAGGTGTCGATAAAAACAAAATACGGACATAGAAGCATCATGCATATTATTATAACAGCAAAGAACTTTAACATAAAACTTTTATCATATAACTTTTATCATATAACTTCTCATGAACAAGTAACAATTCATCACAACATTGAAGTATAAAACATAAACCTTATTGAAAACCAACAAACTATGTTCTCAGTCAACTTTGCAAGTACAATTCATCATATTTTCAGGAAGGGTCACGTATCGGAGCCTTTAGGCAAGTCCACATACTCAACCAGCATTTAATCTTCTATGATTGCTAACACTCACAACGTACCCATGAACAAAAAGTTTCAACCAGACACATAGAAAGATAGGGGCTTATAGTTTCGCCACCCAACATATTCACCTCAAGGGTGATGTCAACAATAATAACTCATGCCTACCCATATCCAACTGTATATATGTGCCTAGATCTTTCCTCACCATATGATGCTTGCCAAAGGAGAAAAAGAAAAAGGAATAGGGAAGAAAACTTTGACTCTGCATAAAAGTAAAAGATAGGCCCTTCGCAGAGGGAAGTAGAGGTTGCCATGCGCTTATTTGTTTGTATGCCAAATCCCTTAATGCAAAAGAATGTCATGTTGTATTGCCCCTTATGATAGCAACCTTTATTATGCAGGCTGTCGCTTTTATTCTTTGCCATCACAAGTTCATACAACGCTCAATTTTCTCTTACACTAAATGATCCAACACTTTTAGAAGCAATTTTTATGGCCTTACTGCACCGATGACAACTTACTTGAAGGATCTTACTCAATCCATAGGTAGGTATGGTGGACTCTCGAAATAAGATTTGGGTTAAGGGTTTTTGGATACACAAGTAGTATCTCTACGTAGTGCGGAATTTTTGGCTAGAAAAGATATTGGGCAAGCACCACATGTTAAAGGATCTATGACAATATAACTTCTATGTGAATATGAACAAACATATATCATTACATTGTCTTCCTTGTCTAGCGTCAACTATTTTGACACAAAATATTTAATGGGGGCTCACAATCATAAAAGATGTCCAAGATAGTGTATTTGCATGTGAATCTTCTCTTCCCTTATTAATTCTTTCATGAGTTGCATCATTGACCAATGCTATGTTTGTCAATCTCCAACAAATTTTACCACTTATACTTTTGCTTATGTGATGTCATTACTTGCCATAAGATTAGCATATGGTCTTTTTATTCATTTATTTTCCTTTCTTTTTATTGAGACTTAAAGTAAAGAAAGCAAAACTTGAACTAATCTTTATTATATCTCGAACACGATTACATAGATAGATCACTAAGCAAACACTCGAAAAGAAAGGATTGAACTAAACTTTTATTCAACTAAATCATAGGAAAACTAAAGATCGAACTAAAATAGATAAAGCAAAGATAGTGGTGGTGATACGATACTGGGACACCTCCCCCAAGCTTGGCACAAGCCAAGGGGAGTGCCCATACCATGAACTCAAGTCTCCTTTGGTGGTGAAGAAGGAGGTGGTGGTGATGTAGTAGTAGCAGGTTTATCCTTTTTCTCCAACTTATTCCGAAGGTAAAAGTTATCTATCTTCAACTCATCGTCCTCTATCTCAAGCTTTATTATCCTCTTGCATAATGCCTCCTTGCTTTCTTGCTCGAACCGAGGAGGGACTGACTCATCTTCATCTTCCTCATCGGTGAACCAAACATAGGGGTAGGTGCACTCGAAGATATTTTTATCCAAAGGCTGGTGAGAAATAGGGCTCTCCTCCTCTGAATCTTGGGATGACATATTTTCAGGTCTGCTAGAAAACAGGAAGAGGGAAAAATAGAAGATTTCTCCGCTATACAGAGGTTAATAGGTTCAGGGGGTATATAAAGATTTTTTATCTTGGGAAACAAGCAAACGGAAGAAAAACGGAGTCCAGAAGGTAACCGAGGTGGGCACAACCCACCTGGGCGCGCCAGGGGGCCTTGGCGCGCCCTAGTGTCTTGTGCCCACCAGGGTTGCCTTCCCGGTTATTTCTTATTTTCCTAATTTTTGTTATATTCCAAAACTAACAAAAAATATTTTGCGGATTTTTCGGAGTCCGTTTACTTACCGTATCACGTACCTCCTCCTTTTCAGTTATTCTGGAGTGTTCCGGAAGGTTTCCTTTATATGTTCCTCAGGTGTCATGGTTTGGATAATATTGCTTTCAACGTTAATAGGCGTACCTGAGATATAGTGTTTAATTCTTTGCTTGTTTACCACCTTCGGATTGGTACCTTCGGCATTATTTATTTTGATGGCTCCAGAGCAATAAACCTCTTTGATAACATACGGTCCTTCCCATTTGGAGAGAAGTTTTCCTGCAAAGAATCTGAAACGAGAGTTGTATAGAAGAACATATTCCCCAACTTTGAATTCCCGCTTTTGGATTCTTTTATCATGCCATCTTTTAACTTTTTCTTTAAATAACTTGGCATTTTCATAGGCTTGGATTCTCCATTCATCTAATGAGCTAATATCAAATAACCTCTTTTCACCGGCAAGTTTGAAGTCATAGTTGAGTTCTTTTATTGTCCAATATGCTTTATGTTCTAACTCTAGAGGCAAATGACAAGCTTTTCCATATACCATTTTATATGGAGACATACCCATAGGATTTTTATATGCTATTCGGTAGGCCCAAAGTGCATCATCCAATTTCTTAGACCAATTCTTTCGGGACCTATTGACAGTTTTCTGTAATATTAGTTTTATTTCTCTATTGCTAAGTTCAACCTGACCACTAGATTGAGGATGATAGGGTGATGCAATTCTATGGTTAACATCATATTTAGCAAGCATTTTTCGGAAAGCACCATGAATAAAGTGTGAACCACCATCAGTCATTAAATATCTAGGGACTCCAAACCTCGGGAAAATAACTTCTTTAAGCATTTTAATAGAGGTGTTGTGATCATCCATGAAAACCTCAACAATCTTTTCACAAAAATCAGAGAATATAGTAGTCATACATCTTTGAAAGGTAGCAGGTGCATTGCATAAACCAAAAGGCATATGTCTATAAGCATAAGTTCCAAAAGGGCAAGTGAAGGTGGTTTTCTCTTGATCAGGTTGTGAAACAGGTATTTGAGAAAAACCAGAATATCCATCAAGGAAGCAAAAGTGTGTGTGCTTTGATACTCTTTCTAGCATTTGATCAATAAAAGGCAAGGGGTAATGATCCTTTCTAGTTGCTTTATTTAATTTTCAAAAATCAATTACCATCCTATAGCCAGTAACAATCCTTTGTGGAATAAGTTCATTTTTATCATTAGGAACAACGATAATACCTCCTTTCTTAGGGACACAATGAACGGGACTTACCCATCTACTATCAGCTATGGGATAGATTATACCTGCTTCCAGAAGCTTTAGTATTTCAGTTCTTACCACTTCTTTCATTTTGGGATTCAACCGCCGTTGATGATCAACAATGGGTTTAGCATTAGGCTCCATATTAATTTTATGCTGACAGAGAGTGGGACTAATGCCCTTAAGATCATCAAGAGTATATCCAATAGCAGCTCGGTGCTTCTTCAAAACTTTCAATAATCTTTCGTCTTCATGTTCTGAAAGGTTAGCACTAATAATAATAGGATATATCTTTTTCTCATCAAGATAAGCATATTTCAAAGTGTCTGGCAATTGTTTCAATTCAAAAACATGATCACCTTTAGGTGGAGGAGGACCTCCTAGAGTTTCAATAGGCAAATTGTGTTTAAGCAGAGGTCGTTGTTCAAAGAAATTTTTATCTATTTCATTTCTTTCATGCATATGCATATCATTTTCATGGTCTAGCAAATATTGTTCTAGTGGATCAGTAGGAGGCACAACAATAGAAGCAAGACCAATTATTTCATCCTTACTAGGCAATTCTTTCTTATGATGTTTTCTACTAAACTTAGAAAAATTAAACTCATGAGATTCATCACCAAAACTAACACCGACGGTTTGTTTCTCGCAATCTATTTTACCATTAACGGTGTTCAAGAAAGGTCTACCAAAGATAATGGGACAAAAGTCATCTTGTGGGGAACCAAGAACTAGAAAATCAGTAGAGTATTTTATTTTCCCACACAAGACTTCAACATCTCTAACAATCCCAAGTGGTGTGATGGTGTCTCTATTAGCAAGCTTAATAGTAACATCTATGTCTTCTATTTCAGCGGGTGCTATGTCATTCATAATTTCTTGATATAAGGTAAAGGGAATAGCACTCATGCTAGCACCTAAGTCACATAAACCATGATAACAATGATCCCCTATTTTAACCGAGACAACAGGCATGCCAACTACAGGTCTATGTTTATCCTTTTCATCTGGTTTGTCAATTCTAGCAGCTTCATCACAGAAGTAAATAACATGCCCATCTATATTTTCTACCAAGAGATCTTTAACCATAGCAACACTAGGTTCTACCTTGATTTGTTCAGCAGGTTTAGGTGCTCTAATATAGCTTTTATTGACCACGGTTGAGACCTTAGCATGTTCCTTTATCCTAACAGGGAAAGGTGGTTTTTCAATGTAAGCAGTAGGCACAACTGGATATACATTGTAAATAATAGTTTCATCTTTAACCACAACCGGTTCTTTAATTTCTTCTTTAATATGTGGATGATATTTAAACCACTTCTCCTTAGGGAGATCAACATGAGTAGCAAATGATTCACAGAAAGAGGCTACTATCTCAGAGTCAAGTCCATATTTAGTGCTAAACTTTTGAAAAGCATCGGTATTCATAAAAGATTTAACACAATCAAACTCAAGCTTAATACCTGACTATTTACCTTCATCGAGTTCCCAATCTTCAGAGTTGCGTTTAATTCTTTCCAAAAGATCCCACCTGAATTCAATAGTCTTCTTCATAAAAGAACCAGTACAAGAAGTATTGAGCATGGATTGATCATTACAAGAAAGCCGAGCATAAAAATTCTGAATAATAATTTCTCTTGAGAGCTCATGATTGGGGCATGAATATAACATTGACTTAAGCCTCCCCCAAGCTAGAGCGATACTTTCTCCTTCACGAGGCCAAAAATTATATATGTAATTCCGATCACGATGAACTAGATGCATAGGATAATTTTTTTGGTGAAATTCCAATTTCAATCGATTCCAGTTCCAAGATCCAATATCATCGCATAGCCTATACCATGCCAATGCTTTTCCCTTCAAAGATAAAGGGAAAACCTTCTTCTTAGCTTCATCTCCGGGTAAACCTGCAAGCTTAAATAATCCACAAATTTCATCCACATATATCAAGTGCATATCAGGATGTTCGGTTCCATCTCCTGCATAAGGATTAGCTAGCAGTTGTTCTATCATACCCGAAGGAATTTCATAACAAATATTTTTAGTAGGTGCAGGAGGTTGAGGACTAACTAATTGTGGTTCCGGTCGAGGTGAAGATACCCCGAACAAACCCCTCAAATGATGATTCTCCATAGTAACATGTGACAATAAATTTCAGCACATAGTAATAATTTTTCCTTACCAATTTCCACTTACCAAGAGCGCTTCACTCCCCGGCAACGACGCCAGAAAAGAGCCTTGATGACCCACAAGTATAGGGGATCAATTGTAGTCTTTTCGAAAAGTAAGAGTGTAGAACCAACGAGGAGCAGAAGGAAATGACAAGTGGTTTTCAGCAAGGTATTCTCTGCAAGCACTGAAATTATATGTGACGAGTAGTTTGATAGCCAGATAATTTGTAACGAGCAAGTAACGGTAACGGTAAATAGTATGCAGCAAGGTAGCCCAATCCTTTTGTGGCAAAGGACAGGCCAAAACGGTCTCTTACGATAAGCAAAGTGTTCTTGAGGGTACACGGGAATTTCATCATGTCACTTTCATCATGTTGGTTTGATTCGTGTTCGCTACTTTGATAATTTGATATGTGGGTGGACCGGTGCTTAGGTGCTGTTCTTACTTGAACAAACCTCGTACTTATGATTAACCCCCTCGCAAGCATCTAAAACTACGACAAAAGTATTAAGATAAAATCTAACCATAGCATTAAGCTTTTGGATCCAAATCAGCCCCTTATGAAGTGGCACATAAACTAGGGTTTAAGCTTCTGTCACTCTCGCAACCCATCATCTAATAACTACTCCACAATGCATTCCCTTAGGCCCTAATAAGGTGAAGTGCCATGTAGTCGACGTTCACATGACACCACTAAGGGAATCACAACATACATATCATCAAAATATCGAACACATATCAAGTTCACATGATTACTTGCAACAAGATTTCTCTCGTGACCTCAAGAACAAAAGTAACTACTCACTAATGATAATCATGCTCAAGATCAGAGGGGTATTAAATAGCATAATGGATCTAAACATATAATCTTCCATCAAATAAACCATATAGTAATCAACTACAAGATGTAATCAACACTACTAGTCACCCACAAGCAGCAATCTAAGGTTCCGGTACAAAGATTGAACACAAGAGATGAACTAGGGTTTGAGAGAAGATGGTGCTATTGAAGATGTTGACGGAGATTGCCCTCCCAAAGATGGGAAAGTTGTTGGTGATGGCGATGACGATGATTTCCCCCTCCGGGAGGGAAGTTCCCCAGGCGGAATCGCTCCGCTGGAGGGCAAAAGTGCTCCTACCCAAGTTCTGCCTCGAGACGGCGGCACTTCATCCCTAAAGTCGTCCCGTATTTTTTCTAGGTCAAAATGACTTATATACCAGAAGAGGGGCACCGGAGGTGGGCCGAGGAGGGCACAACCCACCAGGGTGCGCCTGGGCTCCCAGGCGTGCCCAGGTGGGTTGTGCCCACCTGGTGGGCCCCCTCTGGTAGTTATTTGCTCCAATAATTCTTATATAATCCATAAAAAATCTCCGTGAAGTTTCAGCTTATTTGGAGTTGTGCAGAATAGGTAGCTCTGACGTGCTTTTTCAGGTCCAGAATTCCAGCTGCCGGTATTCTCCCTTTTTGTGTAGACCTTGCAAATTATGGGAGAAAAGGCATTAGAATTACTCCCAAAAGCATTATTATGCATAGAAACATTATAAATAACAGTAGCAAAACATGATACAAAATGGACGTATAAGTGATTTGTTAGCAGAGCATGAAACATAGGGCAATAGCTTAACAGATTCAGTGCGGGTGAGTTGTCTGAATTCCACTGGTTCCGAAATTATCATTACGATTCCACTCGATAATAAAATTGTTGGTGCTATGATTCATCTAATATCGTTTCTGCATAGCTTCTAGTTTCTTTTGTTTATACTTTATAGTGGATGACTATGTTAAGATTGTGCTAGTTAACGAGTGCAAGTTATTTTGTCGCGGATTTGCACCGATACTACTATAACATGAGTGCAGTTGTGGTCATGTTCCATTATCACAAGAGACATAGTTCAGATCCATCAGCAAAACTTCAGTTTGAGTACCAACTCAACATGATAAATTCTCCAAAAATAACTAGTGTCATCTGGTAATCAAACAAAAAATGTCTTAGAAGCAGTATTAATATGAATCACACCATTTTTTAAAATTATAGTACATATAAAATTTGGTGCTGAATTAAAGTGCATATTAGAACTTTGTAAACTTGGACCAAGTTTATTGATAAATTTATGAACATTTACAAAACTAAATCAGTACTTTCAGATTCATCAAGATATTTATTTTCACATGGTATATATTTGGTATTGTGAATGGTCATTTAATCTTCTATAAACTTGGTCAAAGTTTAGACGACAATTTGACTTTGAACAAATTTATATGCATTATAATTTGGCAAGGAGGGAATACGTGTTATGCTGGAATAATAGTCTTATTTTTTTTTGCATGTAGAGGATACTCCTACAAGAAAATATGAAAATAGACAAATTAAAATTTCCTACTGGTTCCGGTAAAAAAAAAGTTTGTTGTCCTTCTTAACTAACATTATTCTCTTGCATGTAAACCAGAGGGCAACTAATAATATGCATTCACTTATTTTCTCAGTTAACACATTTTATTCTTTGTCTAATAATTGATCACAATACTATTTGAAATTATATGTTGTTGCTATTTGGTATCACCTCTAACACATCATCATCATACACTTGACCTGTATATGTATATTGATAAACTATCATTTTGAGAAAGTAAGCGGGAGGACAAACCTTGGGGTGCGCAGTGAATGGCATCTTCCATCCTCCATCAACATTCTAGCTACCCAGTGTGCCAAGACTACATATGTCAATCTCATGGGGGTTATCATTTTCTGTTGCTGAGAAGACTCTCCCAGCATGCTCAAACACGTTGGTGTTACTCATGTTCTTGAAAGCCTTTCCGAACCTCAGCTGCTCAAATGCGGCGTATTTCAGCATCCCATAACTACCAGAAGAAGGAAAAAGTTGCCTATTGCAGCTTTAAGCTGGCCAATCATGTACTTACAGTATTCAGGGTACCCGCTATGAGCATCGCAAGAGGGTCACCGTCAGTGGCAGGGAGGAAGCATGGTTTCTTCAGTAATTCTCAACCCTAAATGTATCTGACTGCACGTAGCGGTTGGTGTACTTGATTGACCATGTGTTGTTTTCGCTCTTGGTGAAGTACACGGCGTGGAGCTTGCCTTCTCCTTCGACCCAAATGTCATGGGACTTGACAAAGATAGAGCTTGACGAGTGGAGGGCTCCAAAGAGAGGGTTTGAACCTGCATGCATGCATCCCAGACCGGCATCATGACTCTTGATTCTTCTCCATGCATGCATGCATGCTTGTGAAGTTGTGATCTCTCAGTTAGTAAGACGATAGGAGGATAGAGGGTTTACCATTTCTTATATAAACACCCTATGGAAAATCTGTTGGAATCTCTCCTGTGATATCAAATATCTCTCGAATATCACCGATCTCTTCAACGGGTGCAAAATTACCCTGCAACAAGGATTGAGGATTTTATTAATTCAATAGGTAGTTAAGCACTCACAAATCTTCCTAAATTTGGTCTCCTATTATGCAATTGTGTGATCTCCTCAATTGTTAACTGAGTGAAAGCAAAAGATGGATGTTGTAGTCTTTTTTTTCAAAGAGGGCAAACCCCGGGCCTTTGCACCGATCGATGCACACATCCCTCTATATTTTATCATCTAGCTAGCAGATAATGCATTTGATGTTATCCCTAGCTACTTACCTCGGTGGGCCGTAAAGGTTGGTGACTTAATGTGAAGATGGTGCCCACAAATGCATCAAGCAACCTTTGTGAGGCATAGTTGAGAGCGTTTGATGCACCCCCAATTCTTTTTTTTTTTGAAACGGAGGCAAAAGATTTGCCTCATTCATTAATTAAGAAGGGGATAGAACAAAGTTTTAGGTCATCGGTCCAAGGCCGAACAAATTACTAGCTGTTACTCTCCCATCATGAGGTTGCCCAGTTTTTTCGCACCCGCTAGGGCCCAAAGCCTAGCCTCGCTCTTGATCAAGTGGAGGATGGTAAACGTTGGATAGCAGCGTCCCCGGAAGACACGTGCGTTCCGCTCATCCCAAATGGATTTACTGACAAGCATGATGATGGTAGGCATCACTCCTCTATGGCTGTTCTGGGTGGATGCCAAGCCGACTCACCATTCTCTGATGCTTCCGAACGCTGACTGATACGTCTCCAACGTATCTATAATTTTTGCTTGTTCCATGTTGTTATACTATCAATCTTGGATGTTTTACAATCATTTTATAGCAACTTTATTTCATTTTTTGGGACTAACCTATTGACATAGTGCCCAGTGCCAGTTGCTGTTTTTTGCTTGTTTTTTACTTCGCAGAATATCCCTACCAAACGGAGTCCAAACGCAGCGAAAATTTTTGGAGATTTTTTTTGGACTAGAAAACACCTTGGAGGCCAATAAAGCACCTGGGAGGAGGCCTGTCGGGACCACCAGACACCAGGGCGCGCCCAGGAGCCCAGGCACGCCCTGGTGGGTTGTGGGGCCCACGGGGGTCTCCTGCATCGCCTCTTCGCCCTATAAATTCCCAAATATTCCAGAAACCCTAGGGGAGTCGACGAAACACAATTCTAACCGTCGCAAGTTCCAGAACCATGAGATCCAATCTAACACCATCACGGAGGGGTTCATCATCCTCATTGGTGCCTCTCCGATGATGCGTGAGTAGTGCATCATAGACCTAAGGGTCCGTAGGCAGTAGCTAGATGACTTCTTCTCTCTTTTTGCTTCTCAACCTTTTTGCAGTGTGTTTGTTGGGATCCGGTGAACTTTGAGTTTATGATCATATCTATATCCATGAATATTATTTGAGTTACTTTGATCTCTTATATGCATGATTATTTATAGCATCGTATTTCTTTTTCGAATCTTTGGTTTAGGCCAACTAGATCGGTTTTTCTTGCCATGGGAAGAGGTGCTTTGTGATGGGTTCGATCTTGCGGTGTCCTCTCCCAGCGCCAGAAGGGACAGCGAGGCACGCATGTATCGTTGCTATTAAGGATAACAAGATGGGGTCTAGTCCTACATGAATAGATCTTGTCTACATCATGTCATCGTTCTTATTGCATTACTCTGTTTCTCCATGAACTTAATACACTAGATGCATGCTGGATATCGGTCGATGTGTGGAGTAATAGTAGTAGATGCAGGCAGGAGTCGGTCTACTAATCTTGGACGTGATGCCTATATATTGACCATTGCCTTGGATATCGTCATAATTATTCGATCTTCTATCAATTGCCCAACAGTAATTTGTTTACCCACCGTGTGATATTTTCTCGAGAGAAGCCACTAGTGAAATTTACAGCCCCCGGGTCTATCTTTTATCATATTGCTTTCCGATCTACTTTTGCCGCATTTGTTTTCAGATCTATTATTCCAAAAACCCAAAAATACTTTGCTGCACTTTTTATTTGCATCTTTTATTTCGCATTTTATTCAGATCTATTTATCCAAACACATACAAACCAATCTATCTTTTTACCGAGGAGGGATTGACAACCCCTCTTACGTGTTGGGTTGCGAGGATTTGTTCTTTGTGTGCAGGTACCATTTACATAGTGCTGCTTGGTTCTCCTACTGGATTGATACCTTGGTTTCATAAATGAGGGAAATACCTACCGTAGTTGTACTGCATTATCCCTTCCTCTTTGGGGAAATACCGACGCAGTTTCAAGCCACATCATTGACCAGGCCAAGGTATCAACATGAACAAGTTGGAGCCAATCCTTGACGACAGCCGAGACTCGCAACGTATATCTGCACTAGAGGAAGAGGTGCTCAACGGTCTCTGGGTCCCTCCTACAAAACATGCATGGGTCGTTGTTCGGCCAGCCTCGCCTAGCTAAGCGGACATTCGTCCAGATCCTGTCTTGAATGGCGAGCCATGCTAGAAATTTGGCCCTTCGGGGAGCCCACGCTTTCCAAATTACCTTGTACATGGGAGATCTAGTGATGGCCAGGAACTGCACCTTGTAGGCGGAGGATGCCGAATAGTTGAACTGCACCTTGTAGGCGGAGGATGCCGAATAGTTGAACTGCACCTTGTAGGCGGAGGATGCCGAATAGTTGCCGCTTGTCGTATGCTTCCATAAGATGGTGTCCTTGAGCCCCACCGTAAGCTGCACCTCGCGAAGGGAAGACCAGAGCTCCAGAAACTGACGTAGATGCTCCAAGGTGAACACTGTCGCCATATTGATCTTGCCAATCCAGGCGTCTTCAAATAAGGCCTCCCTGACCTTCCATGTTTTCCTCTTGGAAGCCTAAAAAACGAGCGGCGCGATATCCTTAGGCTTCCGCCCATTGAGCCACGGGGATTCCCAGAAGGGAGCACGCGCCCCATCGCCAATAGTGATGGAGATGGAGGCGTAGAAGAAACACTTATCTTTATCATCGCATGGATTTCCAAGCCCCACCCACAATCGCGAGGGCTCTTTCCACTCATACTATAATCATCGTAGACGCAGGGCTTGGCTGAACTTGGCAAGGTTCAACACGCCCAGGCTGCCATTTTCTTTTGGCCGGCACACGATTTCCCAGCTAACTTTGCACTTGGCTCCAGTCGTTTTGCTCGAGCCCGCCCAGAGAAAGGTCCTCTCCAGTTTTGTGATGTTGTCAAGTGTACCAGAAGGGATGATGAGGGCAGTGCCTGTGAATACAACCAGTGAGGAGAGCACAGACATGACCAAAACCCCCCGGCCCGGGGCAGCAATATATCTACCTTCCCAAGGCACGAGTTTAGCAGCCGCCTTATCCTCCAGATACTGGAAGTCTACTCGTCTGAGCTTCCAAACCGAAAGCGGAAGGCCAAGGTATTTCAAAGGGAAGGATGCACTCACTACCGGGAGCCCCTGGAGGACGGACTATAGATCAATGTTCCGACAGCGGATGGGCACGACGGAGCTCTTGTGAAAGTTCGTGCAAAGTCCCGTCACCTCGCCGAAATTCTGAAGGACAGTCGCAAGGTTGGTCACATCCTCCCTGATTGGCTTGACAAAAACAGCCGCATCGTCCGCATAAAGTGAGGTCCGGAAGGATGAACCATGGCCCCTAATCTTGTGTAACAAACCAGCACCCCCAATTCTCAAAGCAAACTGCTGCCGAAGCTCCTTGAAACACACAAGACATAACAATATTAGCCTATATATATCTTTCGGCGCGTCCTGATCAAGTGGGGCTTTGAGAGAGGCAAGAAACCTTTGCAGCCGATATGATCTGACGAGGGAGAGGCGTGGCGCTCGCGGAGACGGAAGAGGGCTGCCTTCGGCCAGCGCACATGGTTGGCCGAAGAGAGCAGCCATGGACGGAGGCCCTCATTTTTGGAGCTTGGAACATCGTCCATATGGTGTTTGCTGCTACAATACGTACATGCAGTAGGCTTCCGGCCGGCCGGCGTTTGTACTTTTACACACCACCAAGCACATCCATTATATTCTGTGCAACGGGAATAGACCGGTTCCGATTCCACCTTCGTGGCTGACTAGGTACATGGTGATGTGAAAAATTGATTGGCGTCCTCAGTTGCGGCCTGCAATGAGACTGCTCATGGATGACGGCTATGGAGATGCGTGTGCGTCCGGTTGCTGACTGGTCGGGTAGCAGCCGTTTACACGTTCCGGTGCGATGTGAAATGCACAAGACGACTTCCGTTGGTCTCGGCTGCTTACTAGCATTACTTTTCTTGAATTCGTTGGTCTCGGCCGCTTACTGTCAATTTTTTGTTTTATTTTTTAATTTCACGTGCGTGGCCACGGGATATAAATATTCTATAGGATTGTGTAAGCAAATGTTGGGTGTGACCGGCTCTCATTTTTTTTTTGCGGGAAAACTTCTGATTTATTCATCTTTAATCATGGCAGTACAACGAGCACCAGAAATAAAAATTACATCCAGATCCGTAGACCACCTAGCGACGACTACAAGCACTGAAGCGAGCCGAAGGCGCGCCGCTCCATCGCCGGAGTCGGGCACAACTTGTTGTAGTAGACAGTCGGGAAGTCGTCGTGCTAAGGCCCATAGGACCAGCACCCCAGAACAGCAGCCGCCGCGGATGAAGAATAACGTAGATCGGAATGATCCAAACCGAAGACGCACGAACGTAAACGAACAACGACGAGATCCGAGCAAATCCACCAAAGATAGATCCGCCGGAGACACACCTCCACACGCCCACCAACGATGCTAGACGCACCGCCAGAACGGGGGCTAGGCGGGGAGACCTTTATTCCATCTTCAGGGAGCCGCTGCCGTCTCGCCTTCCTAAGCAGGACACAAACCCTAACAAGATAAAAAAAGACTAAAAACGGAGCCCTCCCGCCGGCCCTTACCTGGATCCACCGCGCCTCCATGGCTCCAGGGCCACCGGAGACGAGACGGACCTGCGCCGGCGCCGGCAAGAGGCACGAACCCTAACTTTCTTTCTTGGAGGAGGAGGTGGCTGCTGGCCGAGCCGTGACCATCTCTCATTTAGATGAGAGTTCACAATGTCACATCTGACTCCCGCACCATTTAACAATGTCATAAACGTTTGAAAAACCGCAAACCTTCTCTTTTTTTAAAGCGAACAAATTTTAAAATTCCAAACATTTTTTTAACAAGGTAAATTTTCTAAAAAAGAAAGAAAAAAGGGAAAGAAAACCGACACTAGAAACAACAGGAAAAGAAAAGAAAAATAGATCTGAAACAGGTAAGAACCTTCTGGAAGGTTCCCAAAACCAGAACCAACGTCCATCTTCCCCTCCTGTGCGATTCAACGGCAGTTTGCCGCCGAATGCAGCAAATAGGAAACCGCGTCTTACAACACGCAGCAAGCGAGTTACACACGTTCTCGAGGAGTTCCTTATTTAACGTCCACTGTGGCATTCTGTCGAGCAATCCCAGAGAGCAAGCTCTATGGACCAGGCCCATTTACCGGTGCATGTGTAAACATCTTTTTTGGTTTCCTCTGTTACACAGGGAATGTACTGTTTTTTATTGTATTTTTATTCTTTGGTTTTGTCAGGTTTTCCGCTTCGGTCTTTTTCTTACCGAGGGGGTTCTTTTCTTTCACTTGTTGTTCTTTTTCTTGTCCTTTTTCCTTTTTCGTTCCTGTCCACCTTTTAAAAATTCAGGACAAAATTTAAAATACCAGAATAAATTTTAAATATATGATAATTTAAAAAAATCATATAACAATTATTTAAACATACCAAAAATACTGATAAACCAGATAATTCATTTAAATTAGTGAATATTTTCTAAAATGAATGAACATTCTTAGAATTCCAGAATAGTTTTTAAGATTCAGGATTTTTTTAAACATGAATATTTTTAAATACGAGAATATTTTAAAAAATACACTAAGTTTTTAAAAATTTAAGATAAGTTATAATCCATTTTTATATTTGATCCTTTTTTTAACAATTCACGAATATTTTAGAAAATTTGTGAACAATTGAAATTCGTGAATATATTTTAATATCCAGTAACATTTTCTAAATTTTGTGAATGTGTAAATAATTGAACATTATTTTGAGCTTAATATAATATTTTCTTAATCTGTCAATTCAAATGCAGCAATCGGTTTTTTTGTAGAGAAAACCACTTTCACTGGATCGGAACTGGCGGAGCTTCAAAGGAAAAAATGGGTGGGCCAGCCCACAGGAGTAATTTTTTTCTTCAATTTCTCAACTTACTATAAGTTTTAGTAGGCATTAGTTGGTGATATTATCATTTTTGTTGGTCAAATGATGGAATTTTCAAACTATTCAAAGTGCTATAGCCAACAGCCTATAGGAAAATTGGCATCGACTGATAAATGGTAATTTTGTGTGGAAATGAAAATTACATGTGATGCATATGCTTTGCATCGATCATGTGTGTACAGGGGATGAGGTGCAGCGATTTATTTTTTTAGGCGTTAAACCAAGCTTTATTACTCAAAGTCCACATGGTGTGGCATACAGAATGGATCATGGGGAGCGTGTAGCCATACATGACGGCCCTGATCTAAAGAATGAGCAAACTTGGCTAACCTATTGGCATCACTGTTAGCACCTATGCCCTCAAAAGTTATAATACAATTAAATGCTAATAAACGTTGTCTAATCTCTATGATGATAGCACCATAGCCTCCACGGCTTGATGATCTCTGGATGTCGTTGACCACCTGCTTGGAGATAACAAAATTTTGCAGCATCAAAACTTGAGCGAGCGATAGGCCTTCACGACATGCAATTGCCTCCAAAATCGCTACATCTGTTATTCCATGTACCACCAGTACTGAACTACCCACAAAATTGCCTGTGGTATCCTTGCAAATAGCCGTCACCGCACCTCGATTATGTATCTTTGACACTGCTGCATCTACATGGACTTTTGCAGACCCAGATGGTGGCGCTTTGGGGTGCACTGTCCCTACTCTTGGCGCAGCTGGAACCTTTCTGGTTTCTTCGAAAGGAGCTCTAGATCAACCAAGAACCGATTTATGAATTGGTGTGTCGATGAAGTTGCACTGATTCATGCTTAGTGGACTTCAGCCTGCAGGTGGTGGGCTGGGTTGGCTCCAAAGCATAGGTCAAAAAGTGCAACAACATTGGCGGGCTACAGCCCAGCCCCAACTAAGCTATGTTCCTGTTTCTTTTATTTTGAGGGAAAACTAGGTTGCTTTATTGATCAACGAGGTCCAGAGGAATTGGTATATTAATTGTCATGCGGCTGAATTAGTGAGACATGTCTACCCAAATCTAGAGAAAAGGAAAACTTTGCTAAACTATCTGCTTCAAAATTCCTGCTTCTGCCTTCATGGACGAAATTACGAAGTCCGAATTCCTTTGCCTTTTAGTCGGCCTACTTTGAATCGTGTGGTATTCTAGACCATTAAGAACATGTCCCAATTGAGTAAAGCAAGCAAAAATGAGCCCCCGTACACTTGCATAACATGCATGCATGAGCAATGATATTCCTAGCGTACGGGTTCTACAAAAAGTTTTACGTACTAGTTTATTCTAGCGGTGAGTAGGTTAAATCATGGGAGTTGTTAGCGTATCAGATTTTACAGACGCTTTACATGAGAATGGGATTTTCGGTAAACAAAAAAAGAGAGGAAATGATCTTCAAATTGAAGCGCGGGTTTTGCATCATGCTTGACGGGGCTGATGTTGAATTCCGGAGATTGGATGCGTCTCCAAACTGAGCAACTATTACCATGGTCCACAACGTTAAAATTTGGTCTTGAGCTGTTGAAACGAAAAAGAGAAAGCTTGGTCTTCAACTGCATCTTAATTTGTGGCAGAAAAGCAACCCATGTTTTCCCCTGCCCCCTCTGTTTTTACACGCAGGCTGCAAATTGTACCCCAGAATGCAATGCCCTGTCCTTACCCACAAATTAACTTTGCCATTTACATATTACAACTACAGCAATTAACCATTACAACTACAGTAATTAACCATTACAACTACAGTAATATGCCCATATGATCCAGTTTCAAAACAAAAGCACCAGAAAAGCAGCAGTAAACCATATGGTTAAATTAGTTACTCCATCAAGTCGCGCCCGCCCAGCTCTGTGGCATGCAGTTCCGCTCCCCTGACAGAGGAATCAGAGGATATGGAGACTGAAAAGAGAGAGCGGATCCCGAGGCGCGCCCTCCAGCTTTCCATCTTGCCTTGCGTGGAAAGGAAGGAACCTTCCCGGCCTCGGACTGTGCATGGAGAGGCATCTGGGCCGTCGGTTGGGGATGAGCACGGAGGGCAGCCGTCCGTGGCCCTGCCACCCCGGCTATTTATACGGGGGCGCCTCGCCCTCGCCTCTTCCCATTCCTCGAACCACCTCTAAGGAGTGCAGTGTAGTGTAGCGTGTGGCAGAGTTGCCGTTTCTTGGATCTGGCCCTCTCCCATATGCATGGCCATGACTCCTTCCTTCTTGTCTTTCGTTTTGCTTTGATATGATGAACTTCTCTGGTCTTCTCTCCCGGTTCTTGGCTTCGTACGTCTCTTCTTTTGCATCCTCTTTTTGTTGTGTCGATGAGATGGATCATTCCTTGGCATGCACGGATGTATCTGTACAGACCAACTCCCTGTGTTAATTGGTCGCATGCATGCAGAGAGTCGAGGCACACATTTGAGTCGATTTTCTTGAGGTTTGTATGTTCTTTGATTTGGAGGTTCACGCAGATGACGAGCAACATATTTTCGTGAGGCGCTTGCGGCTATCTATCTATCTCTTGTTTCTTTGTGTTCTGTCCGAGCCGATGATCCAGTAGTCGTGCAGTACGCTACGAACGCTGGGTAGGCACGCACGCATGGATCTCTGCATCTGCACACGTTTGGTTTCTCGCTGATTTTTTTTTTTGTCTTCTTGCGTTTCATTTTCATGGCGCGGGCCGGTGATGGCGATGGTTTCCTTCATATGCATGGTTCTTCCATCTTCCAAGTGAGAGATGGTTCTACCACATTAATCACCAGCCAGAGGCACTACTCCTTGTTTTTACTGCCTGCATGCGTCCGTTCTTGTGCACTTCGTCCTCCCTTTGTAAGCTTCCATACATGGGTCCTTGTTTGATTCTTACAATTAAGGCCGGTGTCCGATGACGAAACATCGATGGCTTTTGAGATGTGCTATGCACAGATGACAAGAGCGAATCAGTTTCTTCAAACTACCCGAGGCCTGCCCCGGCTAATTAATCTCCTTAATTTGAGACGTTGCTAGCCTCCAGTACTTCTTGGATCTGGCTGAACCCACATGTTTTTATTTTATTTTTGACCAGGCCGCTGACGACGCATATTGGCTTTTGAGATGTGCTCTGCATGCACAGATGACAACAGTTAATCATCTTTCTTCAAACAGTAGTATCCGAGGCCTTGCCTACGGTTTGCTTTACTTTGGCTTTGGTTGGTTTGCTTGCGTCCAGACCGTGCGGGCATGCGTTTCTTGAACGCTGCTGATCCTCTCTTTTTTACCCACCCAATACGTCTACTTTTACTTGGTCTCTGTTATTTGATTTTGGGTCATGGCCGGCGCCGATGATGACATTGCTTGCTTTTCTGATATTACGAATGACGAGCAAATTAACCAGATTCTGAGACGCCAAGAGCTAGCTAGCTAGCACCTTTGTTTTGTGACACTTTTTTCACCTCGATCAATCTGAGAATATTTCATATATATAGCATGTTATTTCCAGCAATTTATTGTATGTGGCTGGCCACCTATGCACGGTTTGGTGTACTTTGGCTCTGGCTTTGGCTTTGGCTGGTTTCACCCGGCCGTCTACTTTACTTGGCCTCTGTTAGTAAACCGGATCGGATTCGGGCGGATAATCCTTATACCATATCCTATTTCATATTTATTTTCGAATTCGGAAGTGGAACGGATGCGGATTCGAATACCGGATTATGCGGATTCGAATAGCGGATTATGCGGATTCGGACACGGTACGGTGTCGGATCGGAAACGGTCATTTACCATATTCATATACGAGGAAGATATAAATGCTTCAAACTAAAAGTAAACATAAACAATGAGCAAATTTAAATACTTATACACGTTAAGAACACATAAAGCACTAGATGGTATTAAAATAAGCCAAATAAATCACTAATAAACATATGCCTCGTCTCATAAATAAAGATAACATTCATGTATTGCTATTTAATACTTACAAATTCACCCATAAAATCAGATTCGGAAATTAAAATGTCAGACTATCCGGCAAGAAAAAACGGATTATCCTAATGCAGGGCTGTTCTTGTGACACTTTTTTCACCTCAATCCGAGAATATCTTATACTCCATCCGTTCCTAAATATTTGTCTTTCTAGAGATTTCAACAAGTGACTACATACGGAGCAAAGTGAGTGAATCTACATTCTAAAATATGTCTACATACATCCGTATGTGGTAGTCCATTTGAAATCTCTAAAAAGACAAATATTTAGGAACGGAGGAAGTACATGTTTTCATTTTATTTCACTATTTATTTCGGACCGATGATGACAACACGAACAGCTTTTGAGATGCGGTATACATGCGCAGATGACAAGAGCTAATTTATTTATTTCTTCAAAGTATCCGAGGCCAGCTAATATAATTTCCGCGACATATATATGCATAGATGACAAGAGCGAAGAACGTTTTGCTGTTCTTCATATTGCGTCCTTGAGTCCGTATATTTAACAGGCACTTCATGGGTTCTTTTCCTTCCTTTCGTTTTTCAAGTCAGAGCCGATGATGTGAAAAAACACAGTTCAAATCAGAGCCATTCGGCCATGATATAATATGTACATGGTTCTTGCTGAGGCAATTATTCTTCTGAATTTTAGTACAGTATATGCAAATCAGTAGTAGTACAGGGACAGGCCTGAGGTACATGCCACAGCTTTGGATTCTAGGAAGGATGTTGGGATTGCTCTTCGGTTTCAACTTCTCTGCTTGCTCTGTTCTTAGATCCACTATATTTTTTTTCCTCTTTTTGTTTCTGTTTTCTTTTGTTCTCTGTTATATATCCTTTAGCTGAGATGAAAAATTGTTGAGCCGATGATGTGAAAGTGAAAGAGGGTTATCAGTTTGAGCCAATGGGTCTATCCATTTGGCCATGGAAACTGCACTAAGCTTTCTGAGGCCAAGGTTGCAATTTGTTTTTTGGTTTATGAAGTGTTTTGGTGTCTCCTGTGTCCATTTTCTTTTGCCTTTCAGTCGATGCGTGGCCGGTGATGATGAAATACTGATTTGTGCTCTGGAAATGGACCTCTTCAAAGGTTCCATCATGTGGAAGTTCTGTAAGGTTATCTGAGGGACCTATGGCTGGCAATTGTTCGTTGCTGTGTTCAGTGTTTGTATACTTTTGGTCCTTCTTACTTCGTTCTCAGTTGCTTCCTGTGGCGGTGATGATAATAATGGAGATGGTTTCTGCTGACAAACTTGCAGTGCCGATGATGAGAAAGTGAAAAGGTATATCTTTTGAGCCAATGGGTCTCTCCATTCGGCCATGCAAACTGCACTACACTTTCTGAGACCAAGGTTGCAGTCTGCTCTTTGGTTTATCAACTACGTGGTGTTTATTTTGCCCTTAGTTTCCTAACCTGCACTGCCTCTTTGTTCAAAAAGATTCAACCAATTGTTGCCATGTAGAATACTGAAATGTACAAAGGCATAGATCACAAACTAAGGAGAATTTGAAGACTAGTTCTTGCACCAACATTCAACAAGGTGTGTGGCCTGAAACGTTTCTCATGTCTGCGACAGGATCACTGAAAAACATTGCTCCTGGCAGCAGGCAAGATAAGTAGCACAATCGATAACGAGAATTGACCCTTAACTGTAAAAAAGTGCTGTGGCAGAACCTATGTGCCATGCTGTTGTAAATGTTACCCCCTTCTGTTGTACTCCCTCCGTCCCATAAAGTACTAGCTTACAAAAACGTCTTACATTATGAGACGGAGGGAGTAATTCTTTAGACTTTCTGTCATGAATGGAAGCCATGGCTCTACTGCTTTCACAAAAAAAAGGAAAAACCGACGTTCCTATTTATTTATTTATTTCATGGGAAAATGCAGGAGTTCTGCTGTTGCATTATAGGAGTATAATTGAAGAAGAGTTGCAGGAAGGGAATGAACCGAAGTTCTTATTCAGAAAGAACTACCTTACAATTACAGAATAAGACTTTGTTTGTGCTGTTGTATTGATCCTCTTTCCACAAGTAAGAATGTATGATCCTTCTTGGTGTGTACTCTGTTTGTGTCGTTTCTGGCAAATTCTTGGTTTGATCAAGCTTTACATGAATGTGAGAAATGCAGCCGAATCCAGTAAAATTCAGAAGTAACATGAAGGACCACTGAAATTATTTGCGGATGAACAAGATAATAACTACAGAATTTAGCTCTGCGATTCTTCTCATAGCTACTCTATCGGTATGCGATTGGCTCTGCGATGAGCAACGTTGTAACAATGAGCTCAGGTACCTATCGGTTACAACACACCAGCCTCTCCGGGCATGCTTTGATCCTGCCATGATCCTGCGTTCAAAATTTATTCACAAATTTTAAAAAAACCTATGTTCTAATCTAAAAAGAATACCCTATTGAAGATCACTGAAGGTAGCAAGTAGTGACACATGATCTCGTGCAATCTTCTCATAGCTACTCTCAGTATGCGATTAGCTCTGCGGTGAGCAACGTTGTAGTGGTGGCTACACTCTCCTTGTCCGTGTGGATAGCGAGGGGAGGGGTGGTGGGTGGTCCTGGTGTTGTCGTGGCATCGACGGTGGCGTCTAACTGGTCTTGATCTGGAGGCCTCTGAGTTAGCAGCGGTGGTTCTTGTTCGGGTTGGGTCGGTGACTTTGGTACCTCGTGTGACACGGGTGAGGCTCTGAGCGAAGCCTCCGCGCCCCGGCGCCAGCGATACTTGTGGCTGACGCATCCCTCTTGGGGACATTGTTGCGGGTCCCCTCTCCATGTCAGGGCTCCGGTTGAAAACCCTAGTTGGCTTCTCGGGCTCGGCGACGGTGGCAGGTGCGTGGTCACCCTCTTCTGGACGGCGTCGTGGAGCTCAAGTACCTATTGGTGACAACATGTCGGCTTCTCTAGGCTTGCTTTCTAGTTTACTGAGGTCCGACAATGAGGTTTTTGTTATTCATTTGACTACTATAAGAGGAATAGAGGGGAGAGAATTCTTGGTGCAACGCGGCGTGTGTTGTATTGAGCCTCTCGGGCAGTTTATATAGAGTACAAGGCTTGGAGGGCAAGAAGCCCTCTTCTAGAGATAAGGCAGGAGATGATTACAAATCATATGCTACCAAATACAAGAGATAAGCCTATATACTCTACGATCCTCGCAGTTGTAGAGGTAGCGTCACAGACAACAAGAGCGTCACGAACAGTCAGACTGTAGAGAAACCGAAGATAGAAGCCGAAGGGATTGACATCCCCCCGCAGTCATAGTGAGAGCATCGTGGACGGTGTCACGTTATGGAAGTCGAGGTGATAGCCCTTTGTACCGAAGTCGAGTAGCTGAGAGAATGGGTAGTGGAGTCGTGGTTGAGGTAGGTCATGGTCGAGGTAGCCATGTGAGGGACGCCGTGATCGATGTCGAGGTCAGGGTAGCCAGTGTCGGGGTAGTTGTAGGTGGAGCCATGGGCGCAAGGGAGCGGCGAGGAGTCGGGGACGAAGGCGACCATGCGTGGACGGTGACCATCCTGCGCCTAGGGAGGCGGTGCAAGCGGGCGCCACAGGAGACATCAATGCGAGAAGTGGTGCGCCAGGAAGAAAACGATGATGCAGTCGACGCAGTCGTCAAGGAGAGGATCGATGATGACGATGTTGTCGAAGACGTGGTAGACGAGGCGCCACACCGGGGTGCCAAGCCCGGGGACACATCGGGGACGAAGGCACGCATCGGTGTTGACAACACCGGGCATGCGGAGACAAGGACTAGCACGAACTGTACGCCATGTCGGAGGGACCAGCAGAGGAGGCCTCCGGTATGGTTGCGGCGCAAACAGCATGGGGGAGAAGGTGCCAAAGTTGCCCATGGTTGCCGAATGTAACACCCTGGATTTTGCCCATTTTCTTTTTCATTTGATTTTGGTCCGGATTCGCTTTTCTGTGACTTGATAGTCTTGCAACCTGGAGGGATCACCCTTCATTTTTCTTCCCGAGTGGCTTGCCAACCTCAAAACCATCCCAAGACCATGTCATTTCCATCTTGGACCAACCCCCAATATTCTTTTTCTTGAGAATATTCCTTTTTCTATTAAAGGAATAATCATGTTTGTCCCGGATTGTGAAGCAACCCACATTTCCATAATTCCCAAATAATTCTCATAAATTGGTTGGGTCAGATATTCCACAAATATGTCAAAGCCTTCCTTGCCATGTTCAAAAATATTTCACAAATATTCCTTTTCCGATTCTTGCCCAGCTGGCAGTTTGTGAAGCAAGTACCATTTTATATTTGCTTGATTGCTCTCAAACTTTTTGTGAACTCTTTCCTATCCATATCATTGGCACATGCCAAAATTCAACTTTATTTGGATGTTAAATCTCCCTTGGCTAATTTTCAAAGTTTCTGGGCAACTGGAATCTTTGTGAAGCAAGTGCTAGCTAGGAGTATCCAAATGAGTTGAAATTTTGCAAGAATCTTAATATGCTCAAATCATGACTCTCCACCAAGTTTCAACCCTATCCAATCATCTATGTGACCACAACATTAAATCTTGGTTTCTGGTCAGATTTTCACATTGTGAAGCAACTATATTTTATATTGCTCCATAATTGCTGGAAATTTACCAGAGCATTCTCATACCCATATAACCTATCTATACAAAATTTTGGCTCATTTCGTTTCACCAATAATTTCCTAGAAGTTTTCAAAGATTCTGTCCATTTGGAAGCTGTGTGAAGGAAGTACCATTTCGGTTTATCCAAATGGTATGAAATTTATACAGTACCTTCATATGCCCATATCAATCATGTCCTCCAAATCTCAGCCCAATCCCATGTGATGTGTGAGTGCCACTTCAAGATTTGTATTTCTGGTCAGTGGGGTCATTTGAACTGCAAGTGTTAGCTTAACACCTCCATTTGATCTCAAACTTGGCCACCGTGATCATCTTAGTGGGTGATCACACCATGCCAAAGATCAGAGGCAATATCTAGACAAGTCTTCCTCAGCAAGTAACAAACACCTTCCTGTTCCAGACAAAACCTGCAAGTTGTGGTCAACTCATGTGCCACTATGCTCGTTTCTTTCCTCCTTGATCTCATTCGTTGAATGACTGATCGAGTTGACACAGTGGGGTTGACCAGAGCACGTGGCATCGCCGCGTTCACGCGGTGACCACGGGGCTGGCAGGTCAAACAGTGCGCTCTGGAAACTACGGCCACTGTTTTGTCGATTTTCCTCTGCCTCTCGCGTCTCTTTCATGTCCAGTAGCTAGCTCGTGCCCGAGCGGTCAATTCCCCTCTACTGCCCCCACCTTATCTCGCCGTGGTTCTGTCGCCATCGCCATGCCCGTGATCTGTCACCACGGTCGCTGCCATGTCCGAATGCCCCGAGCTCTCCTCGATCCTTCCCGACCTCACCTGAGCATTCTCCGCCCCTCCGAGACCCCTCTGGATGCTGCTCCGCTCCTCCAGACGAGCTCCCGAAGCTCCGGGACGTCGGCACATGCGTCACTGCGACCGTGCCCGGCCTCCCCCGTCGCCCACCTATAAATAGGCTTCCAGAGCCTCTTCCGAGCATCGCAGCCTCCTCACCGCACTCGAATACCCCTCCCTAGCTACCTGTCCGAGCTGGAGAGCCTCTACTCGCCCTCCATGGCCGCCATGGCCGAAGCTCCTCCGCCGGCCTTCCCTCAAATTCGAGCACCCGGGTCCCTCTCTCTCCGTCTAAGCCTCACCCGAGTGCCCTACCCACCCCCACGAACCACTCTAGTACCCCAACTCCTCGACAGCGCGACCGTAGCGGCCGCCTCAACCTCGCTCGACACCGGTTGCCGCCATGGCCGATGGAGCGCTCTATCCCAACTTCCCCGAGGTCCGTGTACCAGCGGGATGGACACGGCATGGCCTCCCGAGCACGCCGGTAGGTCGAGCCTCGCGAGAGGTGGCCGGAGTCGGCCGGGCGAGCGACGGCGCCGGCGACCCCCTCTGCTCTGTTGCGGGAAGAAGAAATAGGGCGAGAGGAGAGAGGGAGGTCAACGCGGGCTCCAGTCGTCAGCGGCTCGGCCTCCCTCCGTTTTTTTTAAAGGAGTGGCCGCGCTGGTGGGCCGGCCCAGTAGCGGCAGCAGCCTCGCTGGCGCCCAGGCTCTATCAGCTTTCGGCCCGACCTGGCCCGCGCGCACAGTTTCCTTTATTCTTTTCTCGGAAAAAAAATGCCGAGGACCTGAATGTAATAATTTTATTCACAGCAAGGTCCTTCTGCAGTCAAACCCTCACAACTTTTTCTTCGTAACTCCGATTGAGGTGATTCTAACGCCCACGTCTTCAGTTCGTCGAGCCCGTCCCGATGGTATCATTTTCATAATGTTTTGACATAGTGAAAATGACCATTTTGCCCTTGCCCGTAAACAGCCCCCTCCGAGAGAGAATTGTTTCCGGCAATCGCTTCCGCGGACTCTCCGCACTTCTCCCCGATGATTCCTTCATCTCCAGGCAAGCCACAACTCTCATCTCCATCATCGCATTGCAATGTCATAGGTTAACTATTTACTTTATCAGCAAGTATGAGTATCTGTGAAATGAATTGGATTATGCAATGTTCGAGTTAATTCTCGGATAGGTGACTACCATGTTGAGTACCGGATTATTAGTGACTAGTAGTTTACCCACTTGTTGATGTTATGATGTTGAGATCACTATCTATGATTATTCTGGAGTTCATCCGGTAGTTTGTGGAGATGAGTAATAGCAGTGGCTTAAGTATACTGGTTATCGGAGTGTCAGCCATGACATAAATATTATTCGGGGATTAGATATTTCATGGTTGACCTTGAGTCACCTGTCCGGACTTATTCGTGCAACCACATTTGTCGGTATGGGACGGCCTTGACTTGGTCTGATCGCGTGCTCTTTCATCGGTACCGCCCGACAGGGAAGGTTATGCGTGCGTGCTACCCTGGCCGGGTAGGCGGCGATAACCTTATGAGCCCAGTTGAGTTATATGGTACCAGGTCCCCGTTTGGGACAGTTTAGTTTGGCCACGACGGTGGCAGGTGTCACGAGGTGACACAGGGGCCACCCAGGGCTTGACTCCGGGGGAGGATGATTGCCGGTGGTACGATGGGAGAGTCACGGGTAAGGCAGGTTTCGTTGGAGCAACGCTGGTCCACCCGAATGGGATCACGAGGTCAGTGCTCCATGGTGTGGGTAAAGTGCGCAACCTCTGCAGAGTGTAAAATCTATTCGAATAGCCATGTCCACGGTATTGGATAGTCCGTCCAGACCTCACTAGGTGGTCAACCATAGTAGTGATAATGATGGAAGAACTCGTCGTAAGATCAGAAGTACTCGGTGGATCATGAGTATTCTGAGGGTTGTGAGGCAACCCGGAAGAGAGTAAGTTTGTCAGACTTGTCGTGCAGACGGAATCAGGTATATGATAAGTCGGCCATGGGATGGCAATGGGATGATTGGTCGGATGACCACATGATTGGTATTGGATTTGGCACATGTTTGGATTTGATCCTAAGATTATTCGAAGTATGGATTAAACTACTTAATATGCTTTACCTTACTGCATGTACTTCAGTAGCTGTCCTGCTATGATGTTGTCTTGCCTTAATGTTGATGTTTGTTGTGAGCTTGCGAGTACATTCAAAGTACTCACCTCGCGTGTCATGCCAGTTTGCAGGTCATGCCATGATTGCTTGCTTGTCGAGGATCCTGAGATTGCGACCTAGGATACGCGTTCTAGCCAGAGTCCCTGCGGAGTGGAGTCCATCACCGCCGTCGCTGTTCCGCTGCCGAGAGAGTTAGTCCGCTGTTAGCATAGAGCTACCTCGGGCAGGCGTAGTGTCGCCGTGCCGATGTAATCCTTGTACCCCTTTGTAACCATATCCATTGTAATAAAGAGCTGATTTGTTCTATGCCAACAGTGCCGTATTCTAGAGGACTTGTTCCTGGGCTGGAATACGGGGCGTTTCGGTTTACTCTGAGCCGGGGTGCCACACCGAAGTAGACGATGTGGTCGGGGAAGATGATGGCAATGTTGGCGATGAGCGTGTGCTGGACGAAGACGAGAGGTGGTCGGCGAAACCAGAGGTAGCTTGAGAGGAGGCCACATCGGTTGCCTGTAGGAGCGCAACGGTGGTGCTCGAAGTAGGCGGGGAAGAAGCCATCGGGGTGACTAAGACCTTGCACGGATAGTGGCGTTCCTGCGCCTAGGGAGGCGTCATGGTGCATACCATAGTAGAAGTCAATGCGAGGGGGACGACGGAGTGGACCGCTTGCCATGACACTACAACCTGAAGGGGCGACGCATCGGCAGAGCGCATGTCAGGACGACGACTAGGAAGACCTTGGGACGGCGGCATGGACCGCGTGCCACAGTGGTACAGCCCGAAGGGGCGACACAATGACAGGACGCAGGTTGGTCTAGCCGCGGAGAAGACCTTGTGGTAGGGCCGTGGACGGCACGGCGCTCCAGCCCGAAGAGACGACACAGCGGCAGCATGCAAGTCGGTGCAGCCACGGTTGAGGACCTCGGAGGTGGCGACACTGCGGTCTGAAGGGATGACTGAATGGCAACCCGTGGCTTGATTGGTTAAGATGCAGACGTACACGATGACGGCCTTCACGCGATCTTGTGGAGACGGATTCAACAAGCTGATCGGACCAGTCACGCAGTGAGGATGGCGGCGTCCCGATCGGAGAAGGCAAAGACGATGACAAAGATCGACGTGCACAAGGCGGCGCGCGTCATAGCCGTCGGGCCGCCGCGTCGCGCGAGGCCATCGAGTTGGAGAAGAGGCTGGTCTAGTCGATGCCAGAAGTCGGAATAGAGGCGCGCGAGGGTCGACGGGCGGTGGGCGACGCAAATCGATGTTAGACCAGAAACAAAAAAACACCGATCAAACTATTGACGAGAGAGAAAAACCCAGATCAATCGATCGAAAAAAAGACTCTAGGACAGGCAGATCAACATGATCGGCGAATGAACCCTAGGTATGGGTTGTACGGCCCCCGATGGAGATCGACCTCCCAGGGAGCGGCGGGGTGGCTAGGGTTTAGATCGAGGTAAGGCTGATACCATGTAAGAGGAATAAATAATTATTGGTGTAATACGCGGTGTGTTGTATTGAGCCTCTCGGGCGGTTTATATAGAGTACAAGGCTTGAAGGGTGAGAAGCCTCTTCTAGAGATAAGATAGGAGATGATTACAAATCATATGCTACCAAATATAAGACATATGCTTATATACTCTAACAATTACTCTCATGAGATAGTTATAATTTGATCATGGAATAAATTTCTATATGTAAACAAAGAAAGTGTGTTCAAAAATTATTTGTCGCTTCAGTTTGCCAAGTGAATTAGTCGAGGACAAACAATATCTAAAGTTTGGGGTAGCTGATACGTCTCAAAGATATCAATGGAACACTTTTTCTATGTTTCTGTCCTCTATCTTGCACAATCTGAAGAACTAACATGATTGATATCGTCTCTAGTGGAATTACCATGGTATTGATTATTTATGCAGAAAAGGTCCCTGAAAAAATCCAGAAAAAATAGTTCGCAAACACTGAAAATGAGCCCGAGAGTAGGGAGGGCTGGCCAGGGATGGCCCATATGGCCCACGCTGCTTGACCCCTGGCCGTGTAGGCCCCGCAGGCGTCCCCCTACCGCACCCGCCCATATATGCACTCTTGACCTAAAATTCCTGAGAAGATTTTATGCCAAATTTCTTCGAGGCGGAGCCGCTGCCATCTCTGATTTCTTCTCGATTGGCTATGTGGAAGCTAATCTGACCTCCAAAGAGGAGGATTCTTCATTATCAACATCACCAACTCATTCTCCATCATCACGATCATGCTTCCCCCATCCATGTGTTCCAGGAACATGAGGTGGATGGGAATTGAATGAGAACCTTCATGTAATAGTTATCATATTTGTTAGGGTTTCATTCCTAGTGTAATTTATGTTTTGAGATTAGTGTTGCTATGACTTGGCTATACTTAATGCTTGTCACTAGGGTCCATACGATATGATTTCAAATCTGAACCATACTTGTTTTCATGAATATTTATGTGTTTGGATCATACTTGCAAGTTATATGCACATGATATAGTTCTGCACTGGAGACCTCAAAGTGACATTAATCTATCCTATGGTGTTGGTAAATTCCAGGAACACTACGAATATAGAGATGGGATTAGATTAGATCGTTACCAACTAGAGTGCATCGGAAGTAGAGTTGGTGTAGATTCCGGCAGATAGGATTAAACCTTTCAACCACAATAATCAATTCCCTTGAAGAAATATCAAATGGGCAACCTCTCTGCCGGTATCCATGTGTACGGACTCAATGATTTGACAGGGCTTCGCTGTCTAGACTCTAGAGCTAAGTGGTGTTGGAGTAGAAGAACAGAGGAGCAGCCTTACGGCGGCCTGGCATACCACTGTAGGGTGTAGTATGCCAGTCTTTGATATAATGCCCCATGAGACACCATCCAACTGCATGGGGTAGCATTCCAGTCTTTTATGTCCAACCTTCTTGGTGTGTACTCTGTATCTTGTACCCTTGAATGTAAAAGTTTGGATCTTACTCTGTTTGCAGGGTTTCTAGGACCAAAGTAACTTGTTTTGATCAATCTTTACATGAATGCAATTCAGTTAAATCAAATAAAATTCATAGGTAAGAGAGTAAGATTCGGCTTATTAGCTGTTTTGATCATCTAGAAGTTTTATAAAGGGGCACTGTTGTGGGTCCCCTCTGCATGTCAAGGCTTTGGATGAAAACCCTAGTTCGGCTTCTCGAGCTCAGCGACGGTGGTGGGTTGCATCGTCACCCTCTTTGGGGCGGTGTCATGGAGCTCAGGTACCTATCAGTCACAAAACGTTGGCCTCTCTAGGCATGCTTTGATCCTAGCTTGATTATTTATCCAGAAAAGGTCCCCAAAAAATCCAGGAAATTTAGTTGTGGAAACTCTGAAAAATGAGCCAGAGAGCAACAAGGACTGGCCGGTGGATGGCCCACAGGGCCCACGGGGCCTGGCCCTTGCCCGATGGGCCCCGCGGGTGTAGCCGCCAATATATGCACCCTGACCTAAAACTCCCGAAAAGATTTTACCCCAATTTTTCTTCGAGACGGAGCCGCTGCATCTCTGATTTCTTCTCGGTGGGCTATCTGGAGGCTAATATAACCTCCAGAGAGGAGGATTCTTCATCATCAACATAACCAACTCCTCCATAATCACGAGCATGCTTCCCCCATCCATGTCTCTGACACACATGAGGTGGATGGGAATTGGATGATAACCATCATGTAATAGTTATCAGATTTGTTAGAGTTTGATGCCTAGTGTCATCTGTGTTCTAAGATTGGTGTTGCTATGACTTGGCTATACTTAATGCTTGTCACTAGGGCCCGTATGATATGATTTCAGATATGAACCATTCTTGTTTTCATGAATAGTTATGTGTTTGGATCATACTTGCAAGTTATATGCACATGATATAGTTCTGCACCGGAGACCTCAAAGTGATATTAATCGGTTGTCAACTTGCATCATCCTGCATGCCCATTTCATGATCAACTTGAAGAGACAATCAACCACATCTTGCTCAGCTGTACTTTTCCCATGACAGTCTGGTTTAGGGTTTGTAGTGCTCTTGGTGATCGGAGCCAACTGTCATCTCAAGACGATACCCTTGTGGAGTGATACAATGCAAGGACTTTGGCACGTTGCTCCAAGAATGACACCAGGTCAATCATGGGGCTAGTCATGTCGGAGATATGGAAGCACATGAACGCCTTGGTCTTTGATGGAGCCACCGTAATTCAACGAGTCACACGGAACGTGGATAGGGGATGAGGCAAGCCGGTATACTAAAAGGGAACCTATATATTTTTCCTTTGGGGCTCTTGCTAGGGGGGTCTCGGATGAATAGTTCAATACACTGAGTGTGGCGGGGTCATGGAGGTTGTGTTCATTGTAATACCCTTGTAATTTTCATGTGGATGGTTCTCTTGTACCCTCTCCTCTCTTTAATATACGACACACACACTTGTGCATATTTTAGAAAAGAAAATCGATAAATACTGTTCTATTCGACTTGCGTCCTTAGTGTTGGACAATGGGTGATGTCAAGATTTTCTGTACGCAGTCAGGGGCGGAGTCAGGGTTTAACCATAGGGGAGGTGAAGAAGACTAGAAACACATATTTTTCCTAACAATGACCATACAAAGAGGAACACAAGATAATATGTATTTTGCAATTAAAAAAATGTAGTTCTTTCATTAAGTTATTTGAATGTGGCTCTTACACTGTGTTGTTCTAAAGGTGAAATTTGAAAGTTGGATGATTGAATTAGTGAATGTCTAATTTACACTACCTTTTTTTGACAATAGAACAAGAAATTGTTGCCCTAATTAATGTCTATCTAACAATAAAGCATGGAACGGTTGTTCGTCCGTCATGTATTTTGTAGAAAACCCCCTGCCTTTTCAATTAATTAACCCGCGATCCATCTTTAAGTGAAAACGAATCGTTTTTTACGCATTTTACACAAAACCCCTGCCTTTTATGCTAATTAATCCGCGGTCCATATTTAAGACACAACGAATCATTATTTTGCAGTTTTAGATAAACCCCCCGATATATGCGTTAATCACCCCGCAATCTATTGAGAATTTTTTTTTTCAAATAACCATATCTTTTAAACCGTAACTTCAATATTAACATGTTATATATAAAATTTAATTAAAAAATGTGTAAAATTTGAATATGATGTTATTTTAATGTAAAATATTTTTAAAATGCTATTTAGGGTACAATGTTAATCAATGGCACACGATCCATCTTTATTTCGTACCGGCGATCTGTATTGCAACATGTAAAATTAAACGTTAATATTTGGGAAAGGTTATAATCCTTGGGCATGCTGTACTTGCACCAGGTTCTCTCTTTGTACATGTTTCATGATCTAAGACCCTACGTACGTACCTTTTCTTGGCGAAATCCACGCGCGTACTTACCAACGTACTACACAATTTTTTTGTAGTGAATACAAAAACAATTTTTATAGGATGTACAAACACTTACAAAAATTCATGAACTTCAGCAGTACATGAAGGTTTATTTTGAAAACATCCAAACTATTCATGTGATAGTCATGAATGTTAATAGTGGAACCAATAAGTACAATCTTAATTTGTGTTCCATCTGTTGCATGTGATGACTATACATATATGCTTTCTTGAATAGACTTAATTTATAAACGAGGCCTCCTCAGTGTCGAACGGCACCACAAAGATGATGCCTGAGTGTGGTCGTAGGTGAACGCCATCAATATGACGAGTCAGAATCAAAATTGGATTGAAATGATAGCGGCTCAGGTAAAAAATATTTACTATCCCGTTGCAGCGCACGGATATGTTTGCTAGTTAGAGCATCTTCAATAGAAGATGCAAATTTTGGAGATGTACACAGGAGATGTAAAAATTTACATCTTCAAAAAATGCTTTTTGCATCTCCAAAAAAGTGTCAACTCGAACAGAAGATGCAAATTGGAGATGCAAAAGAGTAACTTCAACAGAAGATGCAAAGTAGAGATGTAAAATGCTGAAAACTTCCAACTACTACTTCATTTTAACATAGTTCAAACATAAATTCAACATAGTTCAAACATAAAACTTCATATATAATTCAACTACTGCTAGATGAAACTACTCATCATCGTCGGAGTTGTGGAACTGCGCCCAGAACTCGTCCTTGTCTGGGTCGTCGCACCCCTCGTCCTCCTCCTCCGAGTCACCCCAGTCCTCCGACGACGACTCGATGGGGATCACCGTCGAAGGGCCGGCCTTGTCCTCCTTCTTCTTCTTCACATCGGCGTCGCGCTTCCAGAAGTACTCCTGCTCAGCCTGGAAGTACTCCGGATGATCCCGCGCAAACCTCGCCATCGCCGCCTCGTCGCTCTCGCCGGGACCGACGACAACCGCCGGCTTCTTCTTCGCCTTCTTTGCGGGAATCTCCTCGATCCGGATACCCTGCGGCACGAGCATCTCCGCAACCGCCTGGGTCTCGATCTTCTGGAATTAGCCCTAAATCTTGTTTCTCATAAAAAAAATAGTCCTAATCTTTTGACATGCCCTATTCTATTTCACATAGATTACGATACACGTTAGTACGATGCCGACGTTTGGGGGGGGGGGGGGGGGGGGGAGCGTGGCCTGGCCCCCAGTCGTCCTCCTTAACTCCGCACAGCCGTAACAAATAATCAACCTTCTATCACATCTGACAAACGCTGATAAAATGATACGAATTTTGACACGTATACACGGCCGCGCGCACCGTAAAACATATACTCCTACTGGCAATTACTACTTCAAAATACATGACATATACATGTTCACAAGACGAGGCGAGACGTCCATGTAGCTATCATAAAGTCTCTATAGCTAGGCTCTGCTGTGGGCCGGTAGCGGTATGTCTGCCAGGTCCTCACGGTACGGCATTGGCTCGTCGTCGTCCTCCCCGCTGCCGCCCGCCGCCTTCTCGGCGTCGGCCTTGCACGAGTCGGCGACGAAGGTGACGACGGTGTCCTTCCTGAAGGTGAGGTAGACGACGGCGACGAGGTAGACGATCATCAGCGGGCACACGACGACTCCGACGAGCACCTTGGCGTACGTGGGCAGCGAGCTGTTGATGAGCCACCCCATGAAGCTGGTGCTGAGGAAGTAGACGTTGATGCCGATGAGCATCAGCCCAAGCGTCCACGAGAACACGATGATCTGCACGCACGTACGAGCATTTAATTTGCGATAAGCAGAGCAGCAGCGTAGGTGCACTTGTAGTAGTGAAATATACAAGCTCAATTTTGCTTGATATCATGATGCTGTTGTCAACAAAACATACCCATCGACGTTGTACTGGCATTCATGCATGCATGTGAACTGTCGTCGATATGTTTGATAGTACATATTTGTTTGGTTCGGCTTGGACGTACGTGCGTTGCATGTATGCGTACACAAGTGGTCAAGTGCATGGATCGACCAATGCGTTTTCATCAACATGGCATGTAGGGTGACCATCGACATCGATCAATGCATATCATCATTTTGTGCAAGGCTAGGCGGCTAGCTAGGGTGGTACGCTTGTGTGTGGGGATGCACAATTATTGAGGTGCATGATCATGCAGGTGTACGTACGTACGTGTCCACCAACAAGCAAGAGGGAGGACAAACTAAACAGTGAATTGCTTACGTAGATGGAGTTCTTGTGTGGGCCCATCTTGCTGCTGCTGCTGCTGAACTTGAGAAGCGGGATGAGTGCAAATGGCAGCTCAAACGACAGTATCATCTGCACAAAGAAAATCCAATCACATGAATGAAACCAATTATACATAAGATCAGTGGCCGAGCTTGGTAGAAACTGCTGGGGAGAGGGCAAAACATGGGTGCAGTAGCCCTGCCTTTTCGTCAAAAAAAACATGGGTGCAAATTGCTAAAAAAAACTCATGTAAGCCCTCCCCAAAAAATTTCTTCAGACCTTGCTCCAAGATTGGGGGGCGCTCACATAGCTCCACCAGTGCATAAGATGATAAGAAACCAATCATTTCCCCTAAAAAAACCAATCATTCCGGCAGGGTTGTTACAAGAACGGTATAGAAGTTTTTAGATGCTTTGTTAGTGCATATTTGTCAGTTAAGCACTAGCAGCCTGTTAGTAAGTCGTAGTTAAGTCCTGCGAAATATAGTAGTGGATGGGGCACTATATATGTGTGTTTTCTGACCGGGAAGCGACGGTGACCGGCGTTTCGCCGGTGCCAATGCAGCCACCGTCGTTTTCGCCCGCTAATACCGACAGTGAGGGAGGCCCGTGGAAAGAGAGAAGGCGAGGGATCGTACCGATGCGATGATGATGAGACGGCCGGCGCCATTCGACCCGCCGATGATGGAGACGACCAGGCTGGGTGCAATGGCGATGCAGCGCGTCATCAGGTTCCTCAGCCACGTCTTCATCTTGATGTCCAAGAACCCCTGGTAGTTCATTCACATGGGGGGAAAGAAGCAGGGTCAGATTATGCTTTAAGATTTATCACACCATCGGTCGAGTTGTCGGATTAAGAAAACCAAAGATGCACGCGTGGACGACTAATAAAAGTAGAAATTAGTGGTGGAGTCCTACGGACGCACAAATTATCAGAAAAAAGATGACAGGTAAGTAAACGGCACATAACTACTTACTTCTAGACTAGACATAGCTGGAAAGTACCTGCATGATGTACTGGCCGGCATATGTGCCGGTAATGGTGGAGCTCTGCCCTGAGGCCAACAGGGCCACCCCGTACACGATCGAGCTCGACCTGCCCAGCACGTTCTGAGCCACCAAACAAACACAAAACATTTCAATCAAAAGAGTAGAAAAACAAAACCTACTGATATTGATCAGCAGAGTACTTAGCACTAACTAGTCGTGTAAATATTGCTATGGTTGGTATGTACCTTGAGCAGAAATGACGAGTTGTCCAGGCTGAGATCACTGCATTTGTCGATGTTCTCCACCGAGAGGTTATCCCCAAAGCAAACAGTCCCGGAGACGGAGACCACGGCGATGTTGATGAGCAGCGCCACGAACAGCGCGAAGCCACTCTCGTAGAGGAAGAACCTGCAAGCGTCCTGATCGACAGACACATATATTTAGTAGGTAGAGGGAGGGGGGCACTCCCCCGCGGCCATAGGAGAATCACTGGAGGAAAAAAAAGTTAGGGGGCTTAAAGTGAAAAAAAGTCATTTGTCCCCAAAACATTTGTATTTTGTGTTTTGCTCTATCAGAATTTATTTCTTGTTTGGGAGTACAAATTAAGAAACCGACCTTGATTCCTCTTACTGAGGCCGGCGTCTTCCTGGACAGCACCAAGGCCGAATGGAGGAATAGGTTGTGACTGCACTCAAACAAAATGAGAAACAATGTTTAATTAGTTGGCCATAATTAACAACATTTTCACAGTCATAGCCATAGATAGTTTGTAGCAATCGACCCTTACGGCATGACTAGAGCTCCAAGGAGGGCAATGGCGTCTCCGGTGGCGCCATTCCCCTTGAGCTTGGGAATGAACAACCCCTTGAGGACCTCTTTCGCCGGAGGCTTCACTATGCTCAGCTCCCCGAAGAAGCACGCCGCCATGACGAAAACCAGCATTGAGATCAAGAACTCTAACTTCCGCACCCCGTATCTTTGCAGGCCCAGGAGGAGGAGCGTGCTGGAGCCGGTGATGAGAACACCGATCCACACTGGGATGTGGAACAAGAGGTAGAAAGCGAAGGCCGTCCCAATCACTGCGTAAACAAACAAGTTAACCGATCGATTTCGTAAGAAATTTAGAAGACATGCATATTATTATAGATTACTACTAGATTGTTGTTGCTGTTTTCAACTGCTGCCGTCATTGCTACTATTTTCAGCATAAAACAATTGAGCAGGCAAATGACAAAGTGATACATTTATGTAGACCATTTCAGCATCTTGACTGCACCATGTGTACACTGACTATAGTGTTTGTTATTAAGGGATATGGTTAGTTAACATTCATATATGGTTAGCAAAGGTTGACTAAGGAAGATATGGAGGAAAGAATGCCGTCCATGTGGGGTTAGCAACTGGACGGAACGTGGGGCCCGGGACACTTGGCATTATATGTATGACGTCGTGTTATTCTTCTTGCTATCAGTGAGCTTGATCATGACAGGGTCAAATATATGTCACTGAGGCGCCAACTTTGTAGTGAGCATTATTGCCAGCATATTGATTTTCCCCGCAAAAAATAAATAAATATAGACAGGATACTGATTCGAACCTTCCGGGATATCGGCGGCGATCACCGCCACCTCCGCAAGAAGCCAGAGGCAGATCATCACCGGCTTCGGATACTCGCTCTTGCATATCTCGGCAAGATGCTTTCCTGCACGCGGGCGATCGAGAGTTAGCTAGCACAACTTGCATTTTGTTTTGTATGTTGTGGTTGGCGTTGTGGACTTTTAATATACCCGTAACCACGCCAAGGTTCGCCGCTAGTGACTGTATGATCAGCGCGAAGATGAGGCCAATCAGAATCACCCAAAGGAGCTGCAAACACACAATCGACACGACAAAGCAAAAGACAGAAGTGCCAATTAGTCTCGACTCCTTTTGGTTTTGGGATGAGCTGGAAACGGTGAAAAGTTTGAGATTTACTCGATGCACAAAGATCATTAAAAAAAGTGCAATGTCATGGAAAAGTAGAATCGCCCGGCAAAAGGTAGAGTCGACTGAAAATGTGCACTACCTCATATCGGTGATTGGCGCCGGCTTGCAGGTCCGTTTCCACTGCATCAACAATTCCATCACCGTGAGTGAGAATCGAGGTGCGAGGTAAGAGAGATGAAGTAGCAAGAGGAAGAGAAGAAGGTGCTCACAGTTGCCAGGATCCAGGTAGGCCAGGGACACCATGAACCCTGGTCCAACATGGGAGAGGAATCGTTTCCATGCCGGCTCCTGTATATTGCGCAACCACACAAAAAGGAGCAATGATTAAGAACCGAAAGAACGATAGGCCCGTCTCATTCTCTCCATCGTCGTTGCAAAGTGAAGTGAACCGATTGATCTCTCTAGCTATGGCTAGACACAACATGAACATGGGCATGAACATGAGCAGATGAGCTTCTGCATATGTACGTACCTTGACGGACGTCTCACCACCGTCTTCGAACTTCTTCTCATCCTGCGCATTTTGCGCGGCGTTGGCTCGCCAGCTCCTCCCCCTCTCGCTGCCCGGCGCCTCCCTCTCGATCTCCATTGCCGCCGCGGAACTAGCTAGGCCGGCCGGGAGCAGAGCACACTAGCTAGCTGCTGGCCGGCAAGGGTTGGAGAAGATGAGGGCAGTGAGGTGGTGGCCTCAGTTGCCACCCTCTGGTGGTGCTTA